>CM061546.1:216263764-217513764 GCA_030864215.1 Capsicum pubescens
CATCTTTGATTTCTATCTTTGTTAAAGGTAAATTGTGAACTCCTTGGCATCTTTGTCCTCTAACTTATTTAAACGTAAGAATCGAGGCATATGGAGTCCCATCGTGCTGGTATTTCCTTGTCCTATAATTCAAGGATGAATGATCTTAAGAGGGTGAGACATAAACAACCCGAACTTTGGCCTTAGAAAATGTATAGTTTTTTAAAATTTTCGTTAATGTTACGACTCACACATACGTCGAATGGTGTGTTAATGGGTCTAGGGGAACCTAGTCATATGTTTGTCAGTATGTTGTTTTCCAAGTGTTTTTTTCATTATAAGACATTCCATAAGAGTCATATGGTCATGTGATGAGAGGGTTTGGGTACAGTCTTACGTTGTCCAGTGTCTAGCCCTTGATGTTCTTCCTTGGATACAACTAGAACTTACCAGTCGTATGGTCTAGTGATAAGTAGGGCATGGGAGTCATAAGTATAACCGAATCTGGTGCCCAACCTTCTGTTATGGTGACTACTTGATGGTACCAATAATATATTATGGTGATGAGTTGGAGGGTTAACTCGTAACCACCTATGGGATTCTACATCTTTAAGATGGGGGTACTTTGGAAATTTCCCACCTCAAAGACCTTAGAACCCACGTCGTATAACACAAATTGGTCATCCATTCTACACCTAGAAAGATTAAAACTCTCTAAACACTCTGAAAAACTTATCAAGATAGATTGGGCAAGGGTTTGTTCAAAGTGGTCATCTAAGGCCTCGAAGAACAATTTCTCATTGTGAATCTTCGTAACTCAGGCGTGTGCCTCTTCCTTCATTGTTAGTTCTCTAAAATCATATTTTTTAGCATTGTTCATGAGTCATTAATGTTTATTTTGAAAACCATGGTTGAATGTTTGTAATGCATAATATTTAGTATTGTTTTTTTATTATTTAAATTATTATTATACATATTTTGAGAATGGTATTGCACTAAGTTAATCGAAATTGTGATTTAACAAATGGGTCATGTTTAATCCTAAATTTAGTTGTTTTTTTCTTTGACGATTGTATGCCCTCAACCTGTTTGTGAAATTGACAATAAGAATGATGTTGTTACAAGTTTAAATTGTGTTTTGAAATAATGCTTGGCATAAGAACATTAATGAAGGATGAATGGCTTTGTAAGGGTCTTGATTACGATAAACTAAATTAAATTTTGTTAGAACTAAGTCAATGTCTTAAGAATGTTGTTGATTGGTAAATGGTTTCATGAAGTCTTTATTGGGAATTAATTGATTGGAATTATAACCTAGGTGTTTTAATTCGCTAAATGGGTTTGAGTCCCTCAATGTTGAATTGAATTGATGTCTTTTTTTTAGACAATAGGTTCGAGTCCCATGTTGAGAAATAATGGTTATGTCATGTTGTACTCTTTCAAGTGGGGTTGGTAATACAATATCACTAAGATGCATTTTTTATGTAATTGGAATAATGGTTGTGTAAGTGTAATGAATGTTTTAATTGTGATTTTAACTAGGAGATGTAGCCGGGCCATGAAAGTGGAGTCCGAAGGACTAACACTTGAAACTGCACTAGTCGGTGTGGATGTCTATATGATAAAGAGGTTCCATTCACCTGAATGAATATATGAATATGAGGTTTGGGTCCCTCATATTGTATATATTGGTGCTTAAGTCACCTTGATTATGCCGGGAGGTTTGAGTCCCCCATAAGGGCATATATGGATATGGATATTCTCTGGGTCATGCAACTACACACACAGGGGCCATTCTAGTAAGGGGAGAGTAGCTCCCATATAGCCTATGGGTGCTGTTTTTTATGACGGTTATGCTATATAGAAAAGATTAAGGTTTTGAATTTATGCTAAACCCGATTCCCTATCCCGGCACGATGTGTGTATATATATATATTCATATATTTGTGTGTGTATATATGTAATTGCATATGATGATTTGACTTTGTATTAAATGATGGTATTATTTTATTCCTCTATCCCTTAATTATATGCTAGCGCTCCAACCGCTAACTGTCTCCTAACGTTGTATCCTCACACAATGCAGACATTGAAATTTCTTCTACTTTTCTTATGTAGTGATCAGGTGTTTGAGTTGGTTTATGAGTGAAGATTGAAGTTGTGATCTTCCATATTTAGGAAGGCTTCATTTCGTGGTCTTTATTATTTGTGTCATAGACATTGCTCAGACTTTTTTTGGCTACTGTCAGGGGCATGTCTAGACATATTAAAGATTTTGGGTTTATATAGGCTTTGTTGGATTATTGTGGACTTTGTTGTGTTGTTATGGTGGATTGGTTCGCTGACAGGCGGTTTTCTAGTTCTTAGTGATTGGTTTAGACATTTCATGAATTAATATTTGTCTAAGTATACACTATTTTATTAAGTGTTCGAAAATTCATCAAACACTTGAGGTTGTTGTGCTAACTAGGGTTAGTGGAAGGGTTGATCTCCTGTCCACGTGGGACATGAGATACCCATTACGGCTAGGCCGTAGTTTGGGTCGTGACAGAGTACCAAAATAATTGTCTGATATTACACATCATTGACCGAAAGAGATAAAACATAATATAAGTATGATAAAATGCAAGATAATATAACTAAGTCAAGGTATAGGCAAACCTAAAATTTATTTAACATCGCTGTGCATAGATAAGTAAATGAATTGTAATAGTAACATAACTTAACCCATCAACGCATACAATCATTACTACAAAATTGACTCCCATACGCCAATTGGAGCAGGAAGTAAATGACTCATCACAGACTCCAATACGCTTGTTGTGTACACTCAAAGATTCAATAAGCAAACCACTCATCTCTTACAAATAACCAACTCATTATTTAACCATCATCTTAAAATTTACCCACATATAGCAACCATATAATCATTTATACTCTCGTACCAGAAAATATTCATCTCTTATCACTAATTTAATGATTGGATAGTCATCATACATCCCCTAATAATCATTATCAAATAACAATCATTTCTCAACTAGGACAATTTTACTACTAGAGTCAAATGGAACTAAGTCGAATGAGTAACTGTAGGAAGCCACAACCATCCCTAAGGTAGAGATTCTTCTCAAGCACTTTAACCAAGTCAAATAGAATTAAGTAAAACTTTGTTACTATGAACAAATAAGGTTAACTTACCCTATGGGTGAGTAACTAGAGAATTTTTAATTATTATTTTGTAAATTAAAGCATTCTTATGCTAATAATGAGAAATGAAGCCTAATTCACCTAAGGCATGAGGAAAAAAGTTAAGTGTTCCAACTTTACCATTTCAAAATAGCCTAAATGTTCCAACTTATCCAAGTCCTGTATTTCATCAACCAATACAAAAAAATTATCCCAAATACAACACAAAATCAGAAGACTACTATAAAATAACACAATCTAACAAAGGATAAGCTTAGCCTATTTCAATACAGATGAAAGCTCAACTAACCGCTAAACCATAGTTTTTTCCTTGCGAGAAGACTTCTCAAGGTGCCAATCTATCAAAAAAACATTGAACCTATCAATACTATAATAATAATACCCATGTTGCACAATTGTGCGTTGAGTCTAAGATTACACAAAAACCCCTATGGATCCGTCTTACAAAAAATACATTTCCAAAACCAACCTAATATTATGACATGCTCATGGAATCATTCTCCTAAAAATAGGTAAAAGTAAGGAAAATTTGGCCTAAAATCAAGCCCTAAAGGTTTCCGGCATTTGAGCAATAAATCACTAAAATTCTCTAATAAAAGAGTGAATTCTTAGCTCAAATAGAAAGATAATCCTGAAAATAAATGTTAAACAAACTCCCAAATTACCCACATGTGTCGATTATAAGATATCACACTATTTATGACTTTTGGCTCTCATGGAAGTGATTAAGAAAGATAAAAATAATGGAAAAAGAGTGCTCTTATACCCTGTGTAGGTACTCGAGAGACGCTATAGCAATCACACCATACACGTCCAGCATACACGAACTATGATCACAACCAAAGTATTGTGATTGCAGTATTTGGTCTAATTAGACTTCTCTCCATCGCGACATAGGTACCATGATCGCGGTGGCACCAGATTTTCTGATGCACTAAATTTTTCAAGACTAAAATAGGCTCGACAAGGTGCTCAAGATTTGTTTTAAATCCCATGTATGCAAATGAGGTACGTAACCATAAAATGTTCATCATTTTTGATGTAATGGCACACTCGAAATTTCTAAATGATTTAGTTTTGAAAAACTATAGGTCCCATAGTAATATTTTATTTTCTTAACTTTCAAACAAATAGGTTGAAATGAGCCCATGTGTCTCGAGACTTGAAATAAAGCTCCACATAGACTAAAAGAAATATTAAAGATCTACTGGAAAAGTTAAATTTTTCATTCAATGTTGTTTTACTAAAGTTTTTTCCCAATGGCTATTTGGAAACAACAAAGATTTTAAAATAAGGAATTGGCTCAAAAAAATAAACAAACTTTCTGGTAACTGAATTGTCATCTCTAGGAAGTCATAAATGACTTAGGACAACTATAGAAAATATCCAACAAAAAAATATGGAAAATAACATAAAGTGTGATTATAGTGTATGATCAGGAAGTCTAGTATAGTCTTGTAGATTTGTACGTAGATGACTGTATCTATGTTCGAGAGTCAATAGGACGTATTAAGGAAATTTCCCTACTATTGTCTATTATTGTGCATATTTATTTCATATCTTATGCTCTGAGTCATATTTTACTATTTACTACACAAATAGTGATAACTATATCTCAATAGGATAGAGATATGGAGCCGTCCTTCAAAGGGAGAGCCTAGTCTTGAGGGCGAGTTGCGACCGTGGATGGACTAGAGCTATTAAACGAGCATGTGTTTTATACCTATCTAGGAGTATTTCTTATGGATTTTTCCTAGAGCCTCCTGTTGAGCATGTTGGAGTTGTGGGTCATACTTTGGTTCCATAGATTTTTTTCTACCTCAATAGTGGAGATATTGTTGATTCACTTATTGACCCATTTGGAGGGTGCTTTTTTGATTTCATTCGGTGTTCTCCAAGACCCCAGTTTTGTACCTTTTCTATGCTAAGGTCTTCTTACGATGTTTCTCCAGTATAAAGTATGAATCCTCCAATATTACCTACTTTTTCTTTTGATGCTCCAAAGACTCTAAGAGTTATTCCTCCTTCAGCACCATCATTTGATTAGTATTTTGATATTAGGATTTAAAACTTTATCTAAATTACCTCTGTATGTGTTGTCTTAGCTAGCCAGGGCAGAAAAATATATGGCGTAGGAGCGGGAATAAGACCAAGGGAAGGCTACCTATCCTAGCGCCTAGATGGGGACATATTAGACGGTTGTCCAGTATATCTTAGTCGTCCACGAACAATAGGAGAATTCCTAGGCTATATCTAAATACCCTTATCTCGTATAGTGGTAACACATGCCCTAGATATCTATGAAATAGTCAAGTTAAGGAAATACTCTAAAAACAAACATGGACTCCTAGCATGATATAAATGAAAGAAGCAAGGAAATGGACGTCATTATTTTGATCTGCAGGACTCTACTAGACACTAGATCTTGTACCAATAGTATCAGTGTATCCATGGATCTGATTCCTATTTATCACTACTACATTTAAGAGTTGTGATAGAACCTACTCTAACCTGCCAGTAGGTAAACCAAACTATAATCCAAAGCTAAACTCAATGGGTTAACTTGGTAAAAAATGCCCAGTCATAGGCCTAAATAAACAACACACTTATAAATAACCAAAGAGTTCTAAATAGATAAAAACTTCTGGAAAATTTTTGAGAAACACATCTGGAATTTATATTCTACTGATACTGATTCAAGATTAGGGGTTTCTAAACTAGATCCCTTAATTTGAACAAGAAGGTAGACACATCTCTTAGCTATAATTTTTCTAACTTGAACGTAAGAAACAAGCAGACCCCTATGTGTTCAAGTACTACCGCTACACTCTACAATAGATTCATTCAGAAACTGAAACTGGAAAATCATGTTACTGCAGTTGACTGAGGCCTAGGAAAAATGAAGCCAATCCATGCTGTGAATGATTTTAAAATCATTCATCTCTAATTTGACTAAGTTTGCTGACGTGACTTTATGAGATACCATAACCAGACAGTTCTTATATACTGATGATAGGCGTATTTACACACCTAAAGTACTATAATTTACCCATATTTTAGCTAAGTTTTGAGGACAAAATATATAATTCATGCACTTTTAGTCCTTTTTCCTGTAAGTGAGCTAACAAACGTAATTAGCAAGTTTTCAGGTATAAATGATGCAGATTTCAGCCTATTATGGTTAACTTGACGCCCAAGGAAGCTTCACGAAAGAAGGAAGAGAAAGATTGGACGCCAAGGACCAAAAGTGATGCATGGAATATCTGTCCCGGGCAAAAACAGTATTTCTAAAGACTTTGGGGATTAGCAGTAACTTATTAGGATTAGGATAATGATGCATTGACCTAGTAGGATTAGGTTAAGTAATGCAGTAGCCTAGTAGGAATAGGATATGGGTGTTATAAATACCCTATTTTTCTAGAGATTTTCATTCATTCTGGAGTTCCGAAAACAATTCTCTTTAAATTAATTACTTTCTCTTCATCTATTCAATTCTTAATTTCCACAACAAGAGAACTTCTATTCTAAAAGGGAATTCACGCCTAACTCCATACCAAACCCTACTACACGTGAGATCTCTATTTTGGTATAATGATTAAGTCTATTGTGATTTCCGTTGCACTAATGAATAGCTAAACTTCTCTGTTGGGGTTATGGAAGCCTTATGAGATACTATCTATTGCTATGAGTTTGTGAGTTCGTGACTCGTATGATGCTTATATCATTATTCTCTTCATCTTAATGCAAATTCTTGTGGTTGCAAAGGCATAGAATACGCCAGTATAGCATTAACTTGTTCGAAAGAAAAGTTATATGTCTGGAAAAGAGATAATGTCAAGGTAATAGGGCACCAACCCCTGTTAAAAAGTTAGTGCCGTAACTGGATTAACCTCTTGGAGAGTTCGTACCGTTAGAAACGCTTTAAGCTCGAAAGAGTTAAAGTGAAATAATCCTTGATGGTCGAAAGACGCCTGGATTTACCATAGAATACAACTCTCTATAAGCACATGCATGTCTGAATTTCACACAACTCATAGCCAATAGAGACGTATAACTCATAAGGTGGACATAACCCCAACTCTCAATTCTCATTGGTTAAACATCTTACTAAACATTCTTTTTTTTCCTTTGGTATTTTCTGTTTTTACTCTATTATTTTGTTTACATTATTGCACGCTACAAAATCCCCCTTTTTACGAGACTTGGACCAAAAGTCTAATAATCTTTCCTTACTTAGTGACCAAGTATTCTCTGTGGGATCGATACCCAACCCAGTTGGTTTATATATTTGACAACAACCGCTTACACTCTTACGAGAGCTGTAGTTTGAGTGTTATCAAAAATTGGCGTCGCTGCCGGGGAATACAGTTGTCAACTAAGTTTGTGATAGTTACTAGACCCTTTGGTCAAAGATTCTTGTACTTTACTCTTAGTTGTTGTTTTTGTTTTCTGCAGGTTTTGTTCAGTGCATGCCCCATACTCGAAGTTCTAGTCTACCGTTATTACCTATCAATCCTAAACCACATCGTATTGGCAGAATGGAGGCGCAACGTGACATTAAAAGAAGGGCTGCTCAACAGGAGCAGGATAGATTAGCTGTTTTGGCCGCCGCTCAAGTGCATCAACAAAATATTGATAACCCTGGGCGAGCAACAAATACTGACGATAAGGACCTAGGTGATGACGAGTTACTAAACCCTAGGCGTGATGCCGAGGTGGCGACACCTACTAATAGAAGAGATCATCAAGTCAGATTTAGACCAGAACGCCGAGCTATGCAGATTCCGTTTGATGATGATGATGACGATCTGGATAGAGCTGGAGCCATAGGAGCTATTATTCCTCTTCCCTTGGCACCCGGAGCCAAGTTTAATATCACTAGCACCATGATTCAGCTTTTGCAACCCAAAGGTTTATTTGGTGGACTTGCAGGTAATGGTCTGAATATGCATCTGGTCAACTTTATCTCTACATGCAAGTCATTCAACAATCCAGGCGCTGGACAGAATGCAATTCAGCTGCGATTATTTCCATTGTCTCTATCTGGGAAGACAACTCTATGGTTGAACGGGCTATCTCCTGATTCTATTACTTATTGGAGGCAACTGAAAGACGTTTTCCTAGAAAGATTCTTTCCGCCATCCAAGAGAGAACAGTTGAGAGATGAGATCAACAATTTTCGACAGCTTCCAACTGAAGCTCTCCACGAAACATGGGAGAGGTTCAAGAAGAAGCTTATGCGGTGCCCAAATCATCAGATGACCAACATCCACTTGATGGAGATATTATACAGGGCTTTGAACTCAGTGACTAAGCCAGTGGTTGATAATGCTGTAGGTGGGTCATTCATGGACCTTACTTTTCTTGAGGCAAGTGATATGCTAGATCGTATGACAAAGCAGAGTAGAGCTTGGCATACCAGGGATTCTGAGGTAGCAAGATCTATAGTATCTATTGGCTTGACTGCAGAGTAGAGGCTTAGACAAGAGGAACGTGACCAAGATATGGCTCACATGAAAACGCAGATAGATCTTCTGACCAAGCATTTATTATCAGGAAAGACCGAAAAGGTTAAAGCCGTTGTATCACAGGGAAGATAAGATTCCGATTCTGAGGGGGAAGCAAATTACTTGAATAATCAGGGGGGTTTCCGAGGCAATGTCCAAGGAAACAAAGGACTGAACTATTATGATAAATCCGGATACAAGGACCGTGATTAAGGAAGTTGGAAGAATAAGACTGATAGGAGTGGTTTATATGTTCCTCCTGGAAATCATGAGGCTGTGGCGTCTGGCTCTGGGAAGATGTCTATGGAAGATATGATGGCTAAGATGTTGAGAGGAGTGGAGGCAACCATCATGGGAGTAGCTGAGGTAAAGAATGATTTATCCTCATTAAATCAATTGGTTGACTCGCATTCTACTGCAATAAAATAGCTGGAGCAATAATTGAGTCAACTATCAGTGGCATTCAACCAAAGGAGGGCTGGCACGCTACCTAGCGACACTGTGAAAAACCCAAGGAATGACGGATCGTGTATGGCTATTACTACCCGGAGTGGTAAAGTGTTAGAAAATCCGTCCAAAGGCAAGCAGGTGATTGATGATGTAGCAGATAATATTATTGATGCAGAATGTGAAGAGGCAGAAGAAGATGATGTGAGCACTCATAACGTCACCCCTAGACGTCTGCAGCCTAAAAAGATTGATAGTTGGAAGCAAGATAAAAAGAAAGTGGTGGAGAAAACTATTCCCCTTCTACCACCACCTTTTCCTCAGAGACTGAAGAAGGAGGCTGATGACACCAGGTTCAACAAATTCATGACCATGTTGAAGCAGCTGACTATTAATGTTCCTTTGGTGGAAGCGTTAGAACAAATGCCTGGGTACACAAAATTTATGAAGGATCTTTTAACAATGAAGCGGGAAGTAAGATATGAGCCGGCAGATAATATTCATCATTGCAGTGCAATTGCCACAAGGTCCTTAGTACTGAAGAAGGCAGACCCTGGTGCTTTCACTATTCCTTGCATGGTTGGATCTATGAATTTTTCTACAGCATTGTACGATTTGGGAGCTAGCATCAATTTGATGCCACTATCCGTCTACAAAAAGTTGGGGTTGGGCGACCCTACTCCAACCAATATACGGATCGTGATTGCAGATAGGTTGGTAAAATGACCTGTGGGTATCTTGAATGATGTGTTGGTGAAGGTGTCTACGTTCATTCTTCCTGCAGACTTTGTGATTTTAGATTGCGAGGTGGATTCTGAAGTTCCCATAATATTGGGACGTCTTTTCCTTGCTATAGGAAGTGTGCTTATTGACATGAGAGATAATAAGATTTGATTTCAGTTGAATGACGAAGTGGTCCGCTTTAATATATGCAAAGCAATGAAGCAGCCCGAAGATATGAATGTGTTCTCTGTAGATGATGTTTATTATAAGGACAAGAAAGAATTATCTGTAGAGAAGAAGCTTACTGTTGAGCCACTATCTGATGTGCTGTTGAATGTTGAGCATAAGGATGATGAATATTATGAAAAAACTATGTGTGCTCTAACAGAAATAGGGTCCTATTCTCATACTCCTAAGCAGTCGGACCTTGATCTTATGAATCAACAGTCACCAACAGCGAAGACTTCCATTGAAGATCCCCCAGTGCTAGAATCGAAAGAGCTCCCCAACTATATAAGGTATGCATGCTTGGGAAGTAGAAATACACTTCCGGTGAGTGTAACAGATGATTTAAGTGAACAACACAGAGGCTCTCATCTCTTCTCTAAAGAGGTACAAGAGAGACATTGGTTGGTATATTGATGATATATTTGGTATCCCACCTGGGATATGTATGCACAAGATTCATCTTGAAGAAGATTGCGTGCCCACAA
Organism: Capsicum pubescens; assembly: GCA_030864215.1. Taxonomy (NCBI): domain Eukaryota; kingdom Viridiplantae; phylum Streptophyta; class Magnoliopsida; order Solanales; family Solanaceae; genus Capsicum; species Capsicum pubescens. Next base: position 216,274,341 of record CM061546.1, read on the forward strand.
TGAAGCATCAGCGTCGTCTGAATCCATTCCGAAAATGATGCACCAAATATCTCGGTGAAGTCTAAGTAATCGAGATAACTATGTCGTGCCGCGACAATAAATCAAGCGCTTGGTGGGAGGCAACCCATCATTTTTAATTGTTTTTGTTGTTTTTATTTTCTTAGGATTTTGTCGAGCCACCACCAAAACTAAGGCGCTTGATGGGAGGCAACCCATCGTTCTAATCATTTTTGATGTTTTTGAGTAAATGTAGGTGCAAGAGGTGTAAAGGAGGAGATTGGTTTCAAATTTTGATTTGGAAGTATTGCATGTTTAAGGTGGTAAGCTAGGAATGAAGAAGCAAAAGGCTATGGGTTAGGCATTGCTTATAAAAATATAGGCAAAGAACAAGGCAAGGCCTATGTAAATCTAGGCCACGAACATGGCAAGGCCTATGCTATGGCATAAGCTCTCGGATTCTAGAGTGCCATAGCATAGGCGCCGCCTATGCTCAACAATGCCATAGCATAGGCTCCTCCTATTCTCAACAATGCCATAGCATAGGCGCCACCTATGCAAAAGCCTTCTGCTCAACTAGGCAAAGCATTATGCATGGCCTATGCTATGGCCTTCTGCTCAACTAGGAAAAGCTAAAGGCGCCGCCTTTGCCTCCCAAAACTCTCAGGAAAAGCTAAAGGCGCCGCCTTTGCCTCCCAAAACTCTCAAAACTTTTATTTTTTCTCTTTTAACTTTGCAAGAACATATTCCGAGGCCATCAACCAAGTAAGTACTTCTTTGCTCTTCTTTTATATTCCGTAAGTACTACACTACTACGCCTATAATAAATTATTAAATCTTAAAGTAGTATTGGTGATTTGAATATGGTTGATTTGTTGTGATAACTAAGTGAGTGAAAGAATACGTAATGATGCTCTTGATTTGGTTCCGAATTTTATTTGATTGTTATACACTGTCATACTTTTACGGAGTCGACATGGTGAAGTTAAGTGCATAATCTTCAAAATTGAATGCTTGAATGTTTGAATGACTCATTCATCGAGATAAAGATCATGATTGAATACAAGCATGAGATGTTGTGATTATTTCTATACCATAACTTGATACGATCTCTATGCAGTAGTTTTGTTCAAAAAAGTGCATTAATCCAAACATGAGAGTATGATCAAGATTACATGAAATAGAGTTGGAAAGGATAGTTAAGATGACATGAATGTATGACTGTGCTGAACATATTGTTGGAACATATTGCTTGAATGTATGACGATGAAGTCTGAGTAGTCGACATCACTTACTTAATTAGTCTGTGCCAACAACTTAAGTGTGGCGTGGTGCCATTACTGTTTGTTTATCAATTGAATCTTCTGAGATGAAGCTAACATGAATCTATTAGGATCTCAGGTAGAATGGCCTCAAATGGAAGACAAGAAAAACAAAAAGTATCCACCTCACAGAAAGGTTAGGAAAGCGGAAGAAAAGAGCAAACTGAATCCTCCTCGCTACAAATACCTCAACACACTTTTGGATCAAGTGGGGTACAATTTGAGGAAACTCTGAGGATGACAACTCTGATGATGATTTTGACGCAAGGGGTATGACCCCAGACATAGAAGAGGAGTCTGACTAATCAGGTTTTCCGTATTTATTTTCCACTGAGGGTAGTGTGTCCCGTCTAAGTGTGGGGTGCTGGTATTCGTATGCTGTACTTCTTTGCCTACATTTATTGTCATATTTTTTTGTTTGTTTTAATTAGTCGTAGATTTTTTTAGATTTTGATGCATGAAATTGTTCTGATAGGCGACATGGTGTTATGACAAGAGTTTGTGCTAGAATCATTACAATTTAGACATTTACGCTCTAAGTATGACTCACTATGTGATAATTATGTGGTTTAATTCATTCATCTGTTAGGGTCAAGTGTCTATAATACTCCAAATAAAGTTGACCATGTGCCTTGTGTGTGAGAGGATATAGTATACTCTTGGTTGTGACTGATGCTAGAACTTGCCTGGTGTGTGTGTAAAGCGAAATAAAGAGTTCAAGTTTAGGAGATGATTTAGGCATTTCTTTGGCAACCTGTATTTGTTTACCTTCCTTTTACCTACACATGGACATTATCTTAGTTAACCCCCTTTGAGCCTTTAGCCATTTTGTTTGACAGCCTCATATGTAAGCCGAATCCATTTTTTTCAAGACCATAATTTGATCCAAATTCCTAAGTGCTTTAAGTTGTGAAGTCATGTGACAAAATAAGAGGAAATTGGGTTAGAGTGATGCCTTAAAGTGAATTGGTACTTGAATTTGTTATGAAAAAAAACAAGAGTGGCTATCATAGAGGTGTGTTATAAAAAAAAAGAGAAAAGAAAAGAAAAAGAAATAGAAAAACAAAAAGATAAATTGTGTTTATGATTAAATAAAAAGATAGTTATGCTTGAATGACAAAATAGGTGAAAAGGGGTGATAGATGAAAGAAAGGTAGCAGGGTTGATTAAAAGAGAGTGTTAATGGCATAATGTGATCTATTAAAGCGCTTAGGAACATAGTCACTATTTCTGGCCAAAATAGTCCTACCCGTCCCTTAGCCTACATTACAACCTGTAAAATACCTATTTGATCCTAAGCTTAGCATTCTGATATTAGTAGAGCATTACACTAAGGGCAAGCCTATGGTCATCAGTTGCAACATATGAATTCTTTGTGAGAGTGAGAGCAAGGATAATGTTATACCCAAGTTCTGAAAAATGCAATATTTGAGAGTGATTATGGGTAATATCTTGTGTGAGACACACATGGTTGATGATTTTTGGGTAGTCTTTTATGATTCTTTGTGGCTTAACTTGTGAATACGAATTAACCATCATTACGAGTCTATATTAGATGTTGAATTGTTTCTAGAAGTGATTAGAAAACTACTCTTTGTTAATAATTGTTGTGCCTGTCTTGATGAATATTTTGTGTTGTTACTGTGAAACCCTAAGTAGATGTTTATATGGACATGATATATTGTTCGAGGACGAACAAAGCTTTAAGTGTGGGGTGTTGATGATAGGCGTATTTACACGCCTAAAGTACTATAATTTACCCATATTTTAGCTAAGTTTTGAGGACAAAATATATAATTCATGCACTTTTAGTCCTTTTTCCTATAAGTGACCTAACAAACATGATTAGCAAGTTTTCAGGTATAAATGATGCAGATTTCAGCATATTATGGATAACTTGACGCCCAAGGAAGCTTCACGAAAGAAGGAAGGGAAAGCTTGGACGCCAAGGACCAAAAGTGACGCATGGAATATCTTTCCCGGGCAAAAACAGCATTTCCAAAGACTTTGGGGATTAGCAGTAACTTATTAGGATTAGGATAATGATGCATTGACCTAGTAGGATTAGGTTAAGTAATGCAGTAGCCTAGTAGGAATAGGATATGGGTGTTATAAATACCCTATTTTGCTAGAGATTTTCATTCATTCTGGAGTTACGAAAACAATTCTCTTTCAATTAATTTCTTTCTCTTCATCTATTCAATTCTTAATTTCCACAACAAGAGAACCGCTATTCTAAAAGGGAATTCACGCCTAACGCCATACCAAACCCTACTACACGTGAGATCTTTATTTTGGTATAATGATAAAGTCTATTGTGATTTCCGTTGCATTTATGAATAGCTAAACTTCTCTGTTGGGGTTATGGAAGCCTTTTGAGATACTATCTATTGCTATGAGTTTGTGAGTTCGTGACTCGTATGATGCTTATATCATTATTCTCTTCATCTTAATGCAAATTCTTGTGGTTGCAAACGCATAGAATACGCTAGTATAGCATTAACTTGTTCGAAAGAAAAGTTATATGTCTGGAAAAGAGATAATGTCAAGGTAATAGGGCACCAACCCCTATTAAAAAGTTAGTGCCGTAACTGGATTAACCTCTTGGAGAGTTTGTACCGTTAGACACGTTTTAAGCTCGAAAGAGTTAAAGTGAAATAATCCTTGATGGTCGAAAGACTCCTGGATTTACCATAGAATACAACTCTCTATAAGCACATGCATGTCTGAATTCCACATAACTCATAGCCAATAGAGACGTATAACTCATAAGGTGGACATAACCCCAACTCTCAATTCTCATTTGTTAAACATCTTACTAAACATTCTTTCTTTTTACTTTGCTATTTTCTGTTTTTACTCTATTATTTTGTTTACATTATTGCACGCTACAAAATACCCCCTTTTACGAGACTTGCACCAAAAGTCTAATAATCTTTTCTTACTTAGTGACCAAGTATTCTTTGAGCGTTATCATATACCCATCGGGCTACGATAGATTTACCTACTGGAGAATAGACTGATAAAGACTCTACTAGAGTTTTTGGACTAACTCCAAAACTAATTTCTATATTAGGAGTAACAAAGAACAAAGAAGCTCTTGGATATAGAAAATCATATAAATAAAAATAATAAACTTGTAAAGTAACAGTGACCACATCAGTAGAACTTTCATGATCCTATCGGGACTTAAGAGCATAGAGTCTGTTTGGGCGTTACCTACTGGTGGCACTGGATGAGACACCTTGCTGATTCGGTCAATCGGACTGAGATGGGGGACGATTATCCTGACACTAGAAACCTCACTGGGGACAATCTCTTACACTATGGCCTAGGTTTCAACATCCAAAACATACATCACTTTCTGTCATACAGACACCCTGATGGTTTTCGTCACACTACTGGAAAAGAGGATTTTTTTGGGCATTGTCGACACTGCATGAGGCTTGGGGCCTGATGCCCTATATCTATTGTCATCTTTGAATTTTGACATGGGAGCACTGGCTGAGGATGGAGCTAGATCTAAAGTTTTTGATAAAAACTAAGAACGATTCGCACTCTCTAACTTAGTTTGAGGGAAATTAAAACTACTTGTTCTAGTTCTCTTGTTCTTCTTCTCTCTCTTTATTCTATTACTCCTCTATCTTTTGCAGATGGACCATCTGCCTTGACAAACCCATCTCACTAATCAACATCATTGTTTTGCACTCTTTAACCACATTATGATCTACTCTAGACACAAACTTGCTTATATTAGACTTGTTATCTGCTACCACATACGGAGCATATCTATCTAATTGTGTAAACTTTAGATAATACTCTTTCACAGTCATATTTCCCTGCTTCATATTAATAAATTCCAAATCCTTTGCTTCCCTCAACTCATATGGAAAGAACCTATCCAGAAAAGCAATGGAAAACTCCTCCTACTCTATGGGTCCTGTGTCTACAACCCTATCTATATTCTACTATTTGAACCACGAGTGAGCCATATCTTGTAACTAATATGCGACAAACTCAGCACTCTCGATAGTAATCACCCTATGATATCGGTAATGTTTTGCACCTGATCACAAAATTCTAGAGGGTCTTTATTTAACTTAAACCCAATAAACGATGGAGGGTTCATTCGGGTAAAGTCCCAAATCTTGTCAACAATAGTATTTTCCAATGGGTTGGCTAGAACTACAGCTAAGTGTTCATTCTAGGATGCTACAGAAGGAGGTAGGGTGGTGAAGGCTGCTCTGAACTCCACGTGAAAGACATACTCTCCCAAAGGATATAGATGTATGGGTTGAGGGGCTAACTGGTCTCCTGTTCCTCTTCCCTGAGTCCTCTTTTGAGGCATATTCTTCAAATAAAATAGAAGCTAGGATTAGAAAGAGAGTGTAACTGGATCTTATACTCACTCGTACGACATGAATACTAAAAAAAGGGAAACTTTTTCTAAAATATCTTGTAGCCTCTTATCCATAAGTGTGGCACAGAACACCCCATGCATAAGACTCTACTAGATGCAACTTTCAGACTTTCTAGGACTGTTGAACCTTAGGCTATGATACCTAGTTTGTAACACCCCAAGTCTTTACCTTGGAAGCTACACGGTGCTCAGAATCTCGAAGGACCATAAGCTAACACATGACTGGTACCTTCTATAATAACTGTGTAATAAATACTGTAATGATTGCGAAAAATATGAGAAAACATATTACATAAGGTTCAAATATGTAAATAAATCTAAATGCAGTCTCAAAATACAAAAATTGAATATAAGTACTGAAAAACTAAACAACTGTCTGAAAATACTCTAGTCTAAAAAGCCTCTAACAGTCTGAACTATGGAGGTGATAGGACAAGCACCCAACTAACTCCATCTACTGAAGTAAAATTGAAGTACTATAAATAATAAGCATGTCCTCGAACAATGAGAACTCACTACTACTCTGAATGATGAGAATCTCATCTACTAAGGGTGCTCTAGAGCCCACGCATCTGAACCTATGATATAAGACATAATAGATCAAATAAAAGCATGCATCAGTACTTTGAATAGATTGTTATTCTCAGTTAGGTAGGCTGGCATGCATGGGTTACATAAGAATGCACAATAATATTTCAATAACATGAGTATGACTGAGTAAGAGTACATACATGAATACATAGTCTGTAACTGAGATCGTTCTAATACTAAGTACTAAATTTGAATACTATTAACCGATATCTGAGTTTTTAAATACTATATTTTTTATTATCTGAATAATTGTATCTAATATTTTTGAATACTGTGGAACCTTACGGAGTTCTGTACTGAGATGAGTGACTGTTCGATAGTCCTGAATCTGTAGAACAAAATTAAGTTCTATTTTAAGACTGAGACTATGGGAGGTAATCATCTAACTGGCATACCCCTTTTTAAATAGACTTGGGGTCCAAACTGTAACCTCAGTTGGAAGGGGGTCAGTATCGTGCCATGACTAAATACACTGAAAAGGTACCCTCATCTCTCTGGTACTATAATAAGAATGGTGGAACCCTTAATTAGCAGGTTAAAACACCTCAACTGGTAGGTTTTATGTATCAACCTATGTTGGCTACGTAGTTTTGGAATACAAGGATTTCTTCTAAGGATCGCACCCTCTACTGGCAGGTGAGTCCCCATCCTTGGGTTCACTTGGTGCTGAATCCTAATCCATACTGAATAGACACTGAACTAATTCCTAATAGGTACTAGGCTAGACTGAACTTCTATCGATCATACTATTTAACAGATCTTAACTGAGTTCATTTGGTTATATGGACTGACGGAAACTATTGAATTCTTATTAGCTGACTGAGCTTACTGAAATCTGAACTGAATACTGAATCTACTGAGTTTTTCCTGAGTTTTATGACTAACTATGAGTGCTACTGATTATGCGTGACTGATATTATCTTATGACTGACCATGGCTCTAAGTAAACAACTAAATTGTCTTGTACAAGTACCCCTAGGACTCGAAAGCTTAACTTAAGAGACATGGGACAAACTCGAAACATGTAAACTAAGTACTTGATCATCATTCATTTATTTGGGGCATTTTAACAAACACTTTCATAATACCCTTGGATATAAGCTAACTTGACATTATTACCTTCTATTACTAGTTAACATGAGCAATTTATCGAGCACCTGGTGAGCATAACAAATGCACATAACTTTGAACAATAAGAGAGCATCATAATTGAATTCCAAATTTCATAATACTAGGGTTTAACATGGTTTTTCTAAAATGACAATTAATTCTACATGAAACACGTAATAAAACATGAATTAGGAATCACATCCAAACAAAAATAATGAATACACTTTAATTCCAACCATGGATATTATAAAATTCACTACTTGAAATTTCAAATAAGATTCTTGGACTCCAAATGTGGAACGAACCCTTGGATTAACACTTCAAATAACTTAGTTAAGGAATTTTTGAACGTTAATGGTAGAACCTTGAGTTCTTGATTTTAAATTGCGCATCTAGGGTTTTTTTTCTTGAGTAATTTTAAGAAAAGATGAGTTTAAATGATCTCTAAGGTGAAATAAGATTGCAAACATTTTAAGGCTAAAATGGTACTAAGTCTGAATACTTTCCTAATATATTCTATGTCTGGGACACCTTGACAGTCTTAAGGGACTAATTTAAGCTAACACTTTTGCGGGGTCTTACAATGGTTTAGGACTGTAAAGCTACAAGCCCAGGTAAAGGTGGTAAAGGCTTGCTAAACTCGTTCCCTTTTTCTAGAATAGTTATATATATATATATGTATTTTTGGGTTTATATGGATGGTTTTACTTGTCTTTATAAATGGTATTATTTTATTCTTATCCTAAAATCATACTAGTATTCACCCACCAACCCGTCTACTGGATGTATACCTACGCTATGCAGGATTACATTGTTCTACTCCTCCTACATAGTGATTAATTAGGGGATCAAAATTTAGAATAAAGTGGTGACTTTCCATCCTTTTGGAAGGCTCTATTTCATGTTATAGATATTTCTAGATATTTTTATTTTATTTTGGATATTGATTAAGGCCATGGTTTGGGGAATGTCCCAATTAGATTTTATTTCTCATTTTGATAAAGGCTTTATAGTACTTCTATAGGTTTAAATGAGCGGGATCGGTATGGGTGTCATCCTTAGCATTGGTATTGGTATTGAACCGGGCATAATTAGACATAATTTCCCACTTTTATATCATATTTTATTTTTGGATTAATTATATTATGTTTTAGAACATCTTTGGTTATGGTCTAGTTTATGGCCCTTGTTTTGGTATTAGTTTGGTAGGGTTGGATTATTGGTATGGGATTATTGAACTCTTTTGGGTAGCTCATGGTTGTTATTATATTCCAGAGTATTCATGTGGGCAGTTACACTATCTTATTTGATGCTCAAGATTTAGCAACCTCAGGGCAGGCGACTAGAGGTTAGGTTGGGTAACAGGGGTTGTCTCTAGTCCCGTACATACTTAAGATACCCATTACGATAAGGAATAAATCGAGTTGCATCAATTTAGTATCAGAGCCTAGGTTCATAGTTAATTGGGTGTCCACCAATCCGTGACGTGTGGAGTATCTTTTAGGAGTGTGTAGCGTGCCCCACTTATAAGGAAGAGGCTATAAGGTATTTAGGAAAGTTTTACTTTTTTGTTATTCAATTTCCAATCTTGGAGTCTCAATCCTAGAATCTTCTCTAATCCTTATTTGTTCATTTTTTAGATCATGCCTTATAGATATAGAACATAACAAAATTCTTTTATCCCATTTGGGGTGATGTTGAAGCGGTGCATCCTATTTTTGGGGTTCATGTTCAATCTCACTATCTTATCCCTAAGTGTTATGGAGTTCTACTGGTTTCTACTAGTCCTCCTAAAGGCGAGGTGACTAATACATATTTCTGTCAATCTATTCATTTAATTGCTCAGATGGTAGCTGCTCAAGCTTAGTGAGGTGCAACTCGTGCTTTGTCTATTAATGACACATGGGTTGTCCAATTTTTGAAGATGGATCCTTTTATTTTTTCTTAAGTAATAATAAAAGAGTATCCATAGGGCTTATTGGATGAAATAGGAAAGATATTTCAAGTGATGCATCTACTAATGTGGAAGGGGTAAATTTTGCATCTTATCAGCTTAAAGGCATATCAATGGTATGAAGAATGGGGCAGGGATAGGGTTAATGTGGAAAAATCAGTCTTTTTGGATACTTTTTCTAAGGCCTTCATAGGTCAGGTCTTTTCCTTAGAGTTGATAGAAGAAAAAATGGAGGAGTTCGTGATCCTCAAGTAGGGAAGGATGTATTTCAAGGAATATACTTTGAAGTTTCAACAATTTTTAAGGTATGCTCCTTATTTAGTGGCTGACATGCAATCAAGAATAAGGAAGTTTGATTCTAGGTTGAATCAGGATTTGATTTTAGAGAGCAAGAAAGCCTTGCTGATTAAAGATACGGACATCTCCAGGCTGACTATTCATAGGTAGAAATTGGAGAATGAAAAGAGGAAGTAGTTGGAGTTTTAGGATAGACAAGGTGAGATGAGAAGGTTTTCTGACCGGGGAGGTGCTCAGTCTCATGGTGGTTGAGATAGTGGCAAATGGAAGAAAAAGAATTAGGGGAGTTCGGTTTCCTTCTCTACTGCTAGTGCTTCTTACAGGTTGGGCGATATGCATTATTACGGTTGTGACAATTTTCGAGCACAGAGTGTCCAATCTCAGAAAAATGGAGGTCAGTTAGTTTCTTTATGTCATTCCGCTCAATTTTGGTGTTGTCCTTATCGATTTTATTGCGATGAAGGAACAAATACTTCAAGTGTGGTTAAGAAGGCCATCTGCTTAGGGATTGTTGAGTAAATAAGGTTGCTACGGGGGCAAATAAGATTCTTGTGTCATTATCTTTAGCTTCTACACCTAGTGGTGTTGCGTTTACTCTGTTACTTTTCCAAGTTCTAGTATTTTTCAAAATAGGTTGTATGCTTTGGCGTCCCTAAAGGAATTTGAGGCATCACCTGACGTAGTTATTGGTGTATTATGACTTTTCTCTCTTGACATATAATGTTTGCTTAATTGGCGGTCTACTCACTCCTATGTGAATCCTTATGGGTTTGTGTATTTTGGTTTCAATCCAAAGTAATTTTGGATCCTTTTTCTATGTCTACGCAGTAGGTGACTCAGTTATTTCTAAGAGTGTTTATCAGGGGTGTGTGGCATCTATTAATGGCAAACAGAACTTGGTGGATATGCTTGAGTTGGGTATGGTGGATTCTGATGTAATTCTATGTATGGATTAGTCTCACTCTTGTTACACGTCCTTGGATTATCGAACCCATAGGGTTATCTTTATGTTCCCTGGTAAAGTGGTTATAGAATAGAAGAGTGGCTCTTTAGCTCCTAGAGGGAGATTTAAATATTATCTTAGAGGTCGGAGGTTAATATTTGAAGGTTATCTTTATTACTTGGTCTGGTAAAATATTCTAACTCAAAAGGTCCTTTTTTCCATTAGTTCTAATGGTTTATGAGTATCTAGTGGTCTTTTAGGATAATCTTCCTGGTGTTCCTCCGGATAGGGAAATCGAATTTGGTATAGATCTAGTTCCTAACACTTATCCAATTTTTATTCCACTATATAAAATGGGTCCGATTGAGTTTAGGGAACTCAAGGACCAAAATAAGGATCTTCTAGATAAGGGTTTTTTTTGTTCTAATGTATCTCCGTAGGGTGCACCGGTGTTGTTTCTGCAGAATAAGGATTGTTCCCTTTTGATGTGCATTGACTATAGGTAGTTGAACATGGTAATGGACAAGAACAAGTATCCACTTAAAGAATAGATAATATATTTGATCAATTACATGGTGCCAACATTTTTAATAAGAAAGATCTTTATTGTGGGTAGCATTAACTAAATATTAGGTAGGTGGATATCCCTCTAAATTCATTTTGTACTCAGTGTGGGCAGTTTGACTTTTTTGTAATGTTATTTTGGTTGTCTAATGCTCAGTCGGCATTTAGGGATCTGATGAATAGGGTTTTTTTTAGTATTTGGATCTCTTTGTTATTTTGTTTATTGATGACATTCTGGTTTATTCTAATAATAAGGTGGATCATGCTAATCACCTCCGTGTAGTGTTGCAGACCCTAAAGAAATAGTAGTTATATGCTAAGTTATCTAAATGTGAGTTTTGGTAGATTTATGTAACTACGTTGGGTTATATTATTTCAAGTGAGGGAATCATGGTGGATCCATAGAATGTTATTATGCTAAAGAGATAGCCTAAACCCACCACTCCATCTGAATTTTGGAGATTCTTGGGTTTAATTACGTATTGTAGGAGGTTTGTGGAATGCTTTTCATCGCTAGATACTCCTTTGACTAAGTTAACTCAGAAGAAGGTCAATTTTTATTAGTCAGATGATTGTAGTGAGAGTTTTTCGAAGTTGAAGGATACGTTAATTCAGCACCAATTCTAACTTTGCGCAAGGCAATGATGGGTTCATTGTTTATTTTGATGCATCTCGGGAAGGTCTTGGTTGTGTTTTCATACAACATGGGAAGGTGATTTCCTATGCTTCAAGACTGTTGAAAGTGCATGAGAGGAATTATTCTACTCATGATTTAGATTAGTTTGTTGTTGTGTTTGCTTTGTAAATATGGTGGATTATTTGTATGGTGTTACGTGGATATATATTCTAATCAAAAAAGTATAAAGTATGTGTTCACTTAAAGGGATCTTAACCTTAGGTAGAGGAAATGGCTTGAGCTTCTCAAGGACTACTATATGAGTCTTTACTACCACCAAGTTAAGGCTAACATGATTGCTGATTCTCGTAGCAGGTTATCCATGGAGAGTTTTTCTTTTGTAGAGGAAAGAAAGCAGGATTAGTGAAGGGTATTCGTTGCTTGGTTAATATTTTAGTTTGCCTCTTGGTCTCCAAGGATAGTGGTGTAGTGGTGAAAAATATAGTTTGATCATCTCTTGGTGCAGAGATAAATGAGAAGCAAGTGCTAGATCCTATCTTTATAAAAATCAAGAGTGATGTTGGTAGGTAAAATATAGTGGTGTTTGTGATCAATGGTGATGGTACTGTACTGTACAAAGGGAGGTTGTGTGTTCCTGATGTCGATGGGTTGCGACAATAGATTTTTGTTGAGGCGTATAAGTTGCGCTATGTTGTTTATCCTAGATTGACTATGATGTATCATGATCTCAAGGAGATCTATTGGCGGATTGGATTGAAGAGGGATGTGTCTTATTTTGTAGCCAAGTGCATGGTATGTCAATAGGTTATAGTTAAGCACATGAGGATAGGAGGGTTGTATCAGTTATTTGATTTGCCCAAACAAAAATGGGAAGTGATCAATATGGACTTCATTACTGATCATCCTCAATCTCAAAATCAATATGATTCGATTTGGTTCATCATGGATAGGATGACTAAGTCTGCTCACTTTTTGCAAGTACGGACTACCTTCTTAGTGAAGATTATGTGAACCTGTATCTGCAGGAGATTATGAAGTTGCATCGGGTGCCTGTTTTGATTATTTTTATTATGACACACAACTTATATCTCACTTCTGGCAATCTTTCTGGAAAGGGTTGGGGACTACGATTAGTTTGAGTCTTGCTTTTCACCTGAAGATGGATAGGAAAGTGGAGATAACTATTCATACATTGGAGGATATGCTTCAATATTGTGTGATTGATTACGGCGGCAATTGGGTTAAGAATCTTTTTTTGTTGAGCTTGCTTACCATAATATCTTTCATTCTATTATTTATATAGCCCCTTTTGAGACATTGTATCGTAAGAGGTATAGATCACCTATTTGTTGGTTTGAGCTTGGGGAGGCATATATGTTTGGTACCGATTTTGTTTACTAGTCTATGGAGAAGGTAAAGGTGATTCGGAAGATTCTTAAGGATCTCCAAAGTTACCAAAAGTCCTATGCAGATGTTAGGTGTAAAGACTTGGAATTGAGGTTGGGGATAAGTTTTTTCTCAGGTTTCTCTAATGAAGGGGGTAATGTGTCCTGGTAAGGAATGGAGGTTCAGTCTCAGTTATCTTGGTCCATATGAGGTTTTGGAGGGAATTTTAAATATTGCTTATGAGTTGGAGTTTCCTTCTAGTTTTGAGCTTGGTTCATCCGGTGTTTCATGTTTCCATGTTGACGAAGTGCATTGGTGATCCTTCATAGATTGTTCCTTTGGAAGGATTAGGTACCTTGGACTCTCTTCCTTATGAAGAAACCTTGATTTATATTTAGTAGATATAGGTTCATCGGTTTCTGAAAAAGGATGTGGCTTCGATTACGGTTCTATCACGAGACTATAAGGTTTAAGAAATTACTCAGGAAGCGGAGGAGGACATGTAGTCTAAATATTTGCATTTTTTTTGGTCTTGGGATTCATGCGGAAAGTAAGTTTCTTTAACACATCTTTATTCTCAGAGTTGGTTAGAGGAAAGATTAATATCATTGCCTCTTTTCTTTCAAACTTTAATAAAGATTGGGAATATATTTGACTATACAATTGACTCGTGTGTGTGGTGGCACCTACCTTTTCTGTCATTCGTGGACCAGTGTTCCTAGTAGGGGAGACTCAAACACCCTAGTATTTGGTCCTAAGAAAATTTCTTGGAACTTTGGTCTCTGGAACCAATATGACTCATGGGTATGAGCCATATGTTAGGTTATAGATAGTATGGCCCAGTCATATGCTGGCCTGTGTTGGTTGCTGGAATGGATTTTGGTTACTATAGTAGATACGTCTTAGGGCACAAGTCATATTAGTTGGTATGGATCAGTTGGTTCTGTAACTTAATCTTATACTTAGTTACATAGGTTTGATCATAGTACGACTGGCTCTTCATGAGACGTAATCCATGGTACAAGTCGTACCCAGGACTTTTATGGTGGACAGTGTCTAAATAATCCATTGGTTTATATCTGTCAGGGGTATGGATGAAGGGTACAGATCATATGGTTTGGCTACGACTTGGTTGGATGAGTCATATGTTGGATAGTGTTGTATCCGAAGATTGAGGCTAGGATATGAGTGGAGGGTACATCTCGTATTTGATGGTACAACTTGTGAGGGTCAGTCCTACCCCTATAATGTGATTTTTGTGCAACTTAAGTCGGGGTATTGTGGATATTTCCCCACTTATCCTAATAACGTATCATGACTTCTAACCTATGTGGAATGTTATTTACCCTATTATTGTATTCATTAACACTTAGGAACTTTTCTAAACACTGTATAATTATCTTAATGCTTTTGGGCAAGGGAAGCTAGGGTTTCAACTAGAGGATTGATTTGGGTCTTGTCTTGGTGATTTCTTTCTATCCTCATATTTTTTTAAGGTATGGTCTCTTTCCTCATAGAAACTTATAACTAAACACATGGTTTTTAATAATGTTTTTATGACTTCATTGATTGGGTGATTTTTGTTTTCAAATATGAATTTGGGGTATTGATATTAAATGGTTTGTTATTATTTTCCATGCATGTAATTGTGATTTATGTGCATTATGGGTGATTTTAACTAATTAAATTGCATGGGAAGGGTTTAAATGGTAATTGGAATTGTTTTTTGTTATATTATGATCCCAATGTGTTTGACAAAATGAGTATAATAATGCTTTCATTGCATTGAGTAATTTTGATGGGACTCTTGCTTGTTTTAAAACTTGGTAAAGGAATTGGGCATGGTTTAAATAGTTGGAAAAAGTAAATTTCTAAATGGTTATGCTTAATGGGTACATGCAATCCCCCATGTGGTTTGATATGTTAAATGAAAGGGCACTTGGAAGTCCCCTTAAACCTTTGCATGGTTGGCTATGGATAGTAATTGCAAGTAAGGTCGGTATGACGATGTGACAACTAAATGGCATCGGTTATTAAATGTTAAATTTATTATTTTTTTGCTTGGTAATGGTTTCTACTGTGAAATAACGGCGGGATATTTAGCAAAGTCATTTAAGGTGGAGATCCCGGGGGGGGACCAAAAGTGGAAACTCATATTTACGATGTGAGGTTGGTCTTGGTGACCGTGTTCATGATGTCACACTATATTTTGGCGGATGTACTAGTCATCTCAAGTTTTCTTCCCTTTTCATGCGGCTACAAGCACTGGGGCCCTTTCAGCAGGGGGAGCTGAACCTATACAACCCGTGGGTGGTTTAGGAAGGTAAATCTATACAACCTAGTTAAAGGTTTAAAGGCATTTTAAACCCGGTCCTCTTTCCCAGCATGGTTATATATATGTGTATAGTTGACTACATATGGATGGTTTTACTTAACTTTTAGAATGAAATCATTTGATCCTTATCCTGATATCATGATAGCATTCACCCGCTAACCCATCTACTGACAGTTGTATACCCTCGCAATAAAGGAACCGGCCATTCTACTCCTCCTACATAGTGATTGACTTGGGGATCAATATTTGGACTGAAGTAGTGCGCTTCCATCCTTTATAAGGATTCATTTCATGTTATTGATATTTCTACACACTTTGATTTAATTTTGGATTTTTGTTTTGGACATGCTTAGGGCATGTCCCATCAAAATTTTATTTTTCTTTTGGTTAGAGGCTTTGTGGTACTGCTATAGGATTGAATGGGCAGGATCGGTATGGGTGTCATCCTTAGTATTGGTATTAACATTGGGGCTAGCATAATTAGACATAATTTCTCACTATTCCATCATATTTTATTTTTGGATTAATTATATTATATTTTAGAACATCTTTCGTTATGGCCTAGTTTATGGCCCTTATTTTAGTTTTGTTTTTGTATGGTTGGATTGTTGGTATGGGATGGTTGGACTTTGTTGAGTGGGTCATGGTTGTGATCCTATCCCAGAGTATTCATGTGATATGTTACACTATCTTGTTTCATGATCAAAATTCAGCCAACTCCGGGCAGGCAGCTGGAGGTTGGGTTGGGTAACATGTTTTGTCTATGATCCTAGTTGGACATAGGACGCACATTACGACATGTCCCCCTGTTGGGTCACGTGACACAGACTCCAATACCCTTATAGTGTACACTCAAATATTTCATAAAGCAACCAATCATCTATTACAAAAACACAACTCGTTATTTAACTGCCATCTTATAATTTACCCACATATAGCAGCCTTATCATCATGTATGCACTAGTATGTTAAACTATCCATCTTTTATCACTAATTCAATTATTGAAGAGTCACCATATATACCATAGTCATGATTATAAGCTAACCATCATTTGTCAACTAATAATCTTACCACTAGAGTCCATTTATGTCAGGCGACATTATAACCATTTCCTTATTTTTATTTTTCAACTTAGGAAAATTTCCACTTTGAATCTCATACCCTGATATTGTTAATCATAAGAAGTATATCAGCATAGAATAATATGAATATCAAGACTCAAACATGTAAATATAATTAATAGATAGAGATGAACCGATAAATAATAAATCGCCAGACACGACCAGGTAGTTGTAAGCAATAGTTGGGCTTGAATGGATAAATAATCAATAGAGCTATTATCATTCTCAAACTTGAACTGAGTACATGTACATAATCATCTTCTAAATATGAAATAGATATATATATTTATATATATGATAAACATCATAAGAAGTGTCATTTATAGCATAATTAATAGCATACTTCTTAGGCATCAACCCTCACATTAACCAACATAACCATCAAGTATCAAAGTTTCTCAATATTTCCTTAAACGGGTATTCGCTGGGTTTTCAAAAAGAGTATAAGGATTTTTGGATAACAAACGTCAATCTTGGATTAATGTGTATCAAAGAGCCCACTTATAATTCCCCAATATACATTCATAGTCAGCTTTTACCTCAGAAAAGGCTAAGGAATCTAAATCTAATCTTAGATATTAAGTGAGGCACAAATAGCCGTACGATAGAGATTCTTCTCAAGCACTTTAAACAAGTCAAATAAAACTAAGGAAACGTTCATTATTATAAGCACCTAAGGTTAAATTACCCTAATAATTAGTGACTAGAGGATTCTAAATTAATCTTGAGTAATTTAAAGAATTCTTATGTTAAACATGAGAAATGAAACCTAATTAACCTAAGGCATAAGGAAAGAAGTTAAGTGTTCCAACTCTATGGTTTCAAAATATCTTAAATTATCCAACTAACCCAAGTCCTACATTTCATCTACCAAATACTTATCCCAAATCCAACACATAATCAAAAGAATACTATGAAATAGAACAATCTATCATAGGATAAACCTAGCCTATCTCGTCACCGAAGAAAGCTCAACGAATAGCTAAACCACCGTTTGTTCCTAAAAAGAAGCCTTCTCAAGGTTAAAATCTATCAAAAACACAGTCAACTCATCAAAACAAGAATAATAATACCCATATTGCACCATTGTACGTAGAATCAATAAATACACAAAACCTAATGCGGGTCCAACTTACAAAAATTGCATTTCAAAAACCAACACAACTTTCATACATGCTCAAGGAATCATTACCCTAAAAATTTGTAAAATCTAAGCTAAATTGGTGCTAAAATTAGTCCCTAATGGTTTTGAAGGTTTGAGCAATAAATCACTAAAATGTGCTAAAAAGCGGGTATTCTTACCTCAAATAGAAAAAATAGCAAAAATAAATGTTAAACAAGCTGCTAAATCACTAATAAGTCTTGATTATATGATATCACACTATTTATGGATTTTGGCTCTCATGGAAGTGATGAAGAATAACAAAAAACAAGAAAAATATGTACTCTTATGCCAAGTCTAGGTACTTGAAAATCGCTATCGAGATTGCACTATATTGGGCCAGCATACACGAACTGTGATCCCAACCCAAGCATTTCGATTATAATAGTTTGGGCTAGTTAGACTTGTCTCTCAATCGTGAAATAAGTTCCGTGATCGCAGAAGCCTCATTTTTTTTTTAGGAAACAGATTTTTCATGTCTAAAATGGGCTAGACGGAGTGCTCCAGATTTGGTTGGAATTCTATATATGCAAAACGAGTTACGTAACATAACAAATTCATCATTCTGGATACGATGACACACTCAAATTATTCATCATATTTTATTTTCTTAACTTAAAAACCAATAGGTTAAAGTTAGCCTATGTGTCTCGAGACCCAAACCAAAGGACCATGTATCCTAAAAGCAATATTTCAGAGTTGTTGGAACAGTTAAAATTGTCATTCAAGGTCATTTTACTAAAGTTTTTGCCCAATGGCCATTTGGAACCAACAAAGACTTTAAAATAGGAAATTGACTCAAAAAAACAAAAAAAAAATCCAAGTAACAGAACCGTCATCTCTCCCAAGTCATAAATGACTTAGGACCACTATAGAAAAGCTCTAATAACAAAAATAAGTTGAAATATGGAAAATGACCTAAACATTCATTATTGTGTATGATCAAGAAGTCTAATAGAGTCTTAAAGATTTGTACCAAGACATATATATCTATCTTTGAGAGGATATAGGATGTATTAAGGAAATTTCTATTCTTTTGTTGGTTATTTTGAATATTTATTTCATACCATATTCTCTGAGTCATATTTTACTATTTACTAGAAAAATAGTGATTATTATATCTCAAGAAGATAGAGATATGGATCCTTTAATTGAGTGGAGAGACCGTATTAAGATTAAGTTACGACTGTGGACAGACTTAGGATATTTAATGAGCATGTGGATTAGCCCCGTCTAGGAGTAGTACTAGTTGACTTTTACCTAAGCATCGTGTAGAGCATGTTGGATATGTGGGTCCTACTTTTGTTTCACCGAGTTCTTCTACCTAAGTCTTGGAGAGATTGTTGATTTATTTATTGACCAATATGGAGGGTGCTTCTTTGAGTTCATTTGGTTTCACCCCAACCCCAAGTATTGTACCTTCATCTATTCTAGGGTCTACTTATGGTGTTCCTCCAGCCCAGAGTATGGATCCTCCAGTGGTACCTAATTTTACTTTTGCTGCTACACAGACTTCGAGTGTTATTACTCCTTAAGCACCTATATCTGAGTAGTATTTTCATATTAGGATTTATAACTTCATCTAAATTACCTCCCTAGGTGGAGTCTTTGCTATCTAGGGAAGAAAAAACTCCTGCTCAGGAGCGGGAATAGGACCTGGGAAAGACGGGTTATCTTGGTCCCTAGATGGGAACACATCACACGATTGTCCATGAAATATTGGTAGTCCACGAACAATAGTTGAATCCCTAGGTTATATCTCAGGACCCTTATCAAGTGTCCTGGCCATCTATGAAATAGTAAAGTAAAAAGAATACTCTACGAACCAACTCGGACTACTAGGATTATATGAATGAAAGAAGTAAGGAAACATCTGTCATTATTCCATTCTGTAGGAAGTTACTAGACACTTGCTATGGAACCAATAATATCGGTTTAGCCTAAGCTCTAATAGAAATTTATCACAACCAATTATATGAGTAATAATGGCACCTACTAAAACTCGCTTGTAGGAAAGCCAAATCGTAAACCAAAGCTAAACACAATGTGTTAACTTGGTGAAAAATATAAAGCATAGGTAAAAATGAACAACACACTTATAAATAAGCAAAGTGTTCTAAATAGATAAAAATAATCAATACATGATACCATCTCATGACCTGGTAGAGCGAATATAACAACATTTAATAATAATAGAACTTAAAGACTTATAATAGTCAACAATATCTATCGCGATAACTAAGACAAAATATAAAAATATAGAAGAAAATAGGTGAATCGATTGTAAACGATCACCCTATCTCCAGATAATTAACATGATATGATCAATGATCAATGATAAATGGTGAAAACTAGTACTCAGATCTATATAAAAAAGTATAGAAGTGTAGTATGAGTACCAAAACAATGGGTAGTTAGTACCCATCATCGGCTAACAGAGCTAATCATGATATAAGTAAGATAAAATGCAAGATAACATAACTAAGTCAAGGTATAGACAAACCTAAAATATCGTCGACATCATTGTGCATAGATAAGTAATTGAATTTGAATAATAACATTACAAAAATTATAAACACATGTAGTCATAACTACAAAAATGATTCCCATGCCCCCATTGGTACAAAAAGTAAATGAGTAGTCATAGACTCTAATACCCTTGTAATTTACACTAAAAGATTGAATAAAGCAACCAATGAATGCTTATAAATAGCCAAGACATTATTTAACCATCATCTAGAACTTAACCACACATAGCATCCTTATCATCATTTATACACTAGTTCGTTAAACTATCAATCTCTTATCACTTATTCAATTATTGGCTAGTATTTATCGATACCCGAGTCATCATTATCAACTAACCATCATTTTTTAACTAATGATTTTACCACTAGAGTTCATTTTTGTCATGCCTTATTATAATCACTTCCTCATTTTCCAACTTATCAAAATTTCAACTTTATATATCATACCTTAATTTCATTAATAATAAGAAGTATATCATAATCAAATAAGACGTATATAAAAGATCGAACCTATAAATATAATCAATATCTAGAAGTGAAGCAATAAATAATCAATAGTTAAACTCGAACCAGTAGTTGTAATAAGTAGCTGGACTGGAATAGATTAATAATCATTAGTGCCATAATCATCCCCAGGACCCGAACAGGGTATTTGTAGATAATCAACAACATAATTATCTCCCACACCTGACCTGGATATATATATATAATATTCATTATAAGTAGAGTCATCTATAGTATAATTAATAGCATAATCAATATGCATCAAACCTCTCATTAACCAACATAACCATCAAGTAGTAAAGTTTCTCAATATTTCCTCAAAAGGGCATTCTCTAGGTATTCAACAAACATATAAGGATTTCAGGAGAACTAACATTGTTCTTGACTTTTGGTATGTAAAAGAGACCACTTCTAAATCAACAAAATACATTATAGGTCATGTTCAATCCTAGACAAGGATAAGGTATCTAAATCTATTCTTAGATATTAAGAAAGCCACAACTATCCCTAAGGTAGAGATTCTTTTTAAGAACATTAACTAAGTCAAATGGAACTAAGGAAAACTTACTCTACGCATGAGTAACTAGCAAAATTTGAATTATGCTTGTGTGGTTTAAATCATTCTCATTCGAAACATGAGAAATAAAGCTTAAATTACCTATGGCATAAGAAAGGAAGTTTAGTATTCCAAATCAATGATTTTAGAATAGCCTATATGGTCCAAATAATCTAAGTCCTGTATTTCATCAATCCAACACCTAAAACTTATCCCAAATCCAACAAAATATCATAAGAATACTATGAAATATTACAATCTATTTAGGGTAAACCAAGATGATCTCAATACCAAAAAAAGCTCACCAAACTGCAAAACCACAACATTTTTCTTGTGAGAAGCCTTTTCAAGGTGATAAACAATTAAAAAGACATTCAACTCATCAATACAAGAATAATGATACCCATAATGCACCATTGTGTATTGAGTCAAAAATCACACAAAACCCTATGTGGGTCTAACTTACAAAAATTGCATTTCCAAAGTTGGCCCAAAATTCTTACATGCTCAAGGAATCATTACCTTAAAAAATGGGTACAAACTATGATAAATTGGGGACAAAATCCAGCTTTAATGGTTTTGGAGGTTTGAGTAATAAATCACTAAATCTACAAAGAAAAGTGTGAATTTTTACCTTAAATAAGAAAATAATCATGAAAATAAATATTAAACAATCACCCACAAGTCTCAATTTAAGCTATAACTCTATTTATGTTTTTTAGCTCTCATGGAAGTTATGAAGAATGGCCAAAATAATGGAAAAGGGGTCTTTTTATAGACAATCAAGGTACTCCAGAATCGCTATCATGATCGTATAATAGTGGGCCCTCATACACAAATTGTGATAACATACAAAGTCGTATGATCGCAATAATTTGGGTTGATTAGACAAGTAACAATCGCGACATAAATATCGTGATCACAATGGCACCACATTTTCTGATGTACAAGATTTTTCAAGTGTAATCTAAAACACCTTGGCTTTTTATACTTAGAAAAATTCCTGAGTTTTAGTTTCTGAACAACATACGATTTGAGCAAACTTGTCGTATGATAAAAAATAGTTTAGGGTCACCCACTCATGTGGTAGTTAGTATAGTTTTGTTGTTTTCTATAAAAGGTATGACTATTTATTTTACTAGTCATATGATAGGGTATGCGGTGTATATTGTTAAATCGTATGATGCCCTAAATTTAGTCTTGATGATTCTGACCAAGGTATAATTCCAAGGGTACTTATCATATGTTAGGATATGCTTTATTCCTTTTTGTTAGTATGTTGGTTAGTATGGAGGTCTAAGGTGATATCTATGGTATAAGATAAGGGTACCACTCATACACTAGGGGACGGCTTAAGGGGTTTAGTTGTACCCTCATGTGACCATGTTTTCAGATTTTAAGCTGAGGGTATTCCAGATATTTCCCACCTCAAAACCCTTAAGTACCCACATCATAAAACCTAATGTAGTCTGTTATAACCAACTATTAAAAGATAAAACACATCAAAATCCACTCTAAACTCTCTCCTAATCATTGGGGCTAAGGTTTTTTAAAGGAGTTCATCTAGAGGCTCAAGAGTCAGGTATCTATCGTGAATCATCTTGAATAAGGAATATGATTGTTCCCTCATTGTTATTTAATAAATATCATATGTATTAAACTTTAATTATGATTCTTAAATGGTGGTTTTGAAAACCAAAATTAAGGGTTCAATTGAATATGATTGAGTATTGTTTACTCTTGGTTTAACTTATGTTTATACATGATTTTGGTGGTTGGTTGCACATATGTATTCTTTGTAATTGTTGTTTATCAATTGTGCCAGGGGTAACCCTAAACTTAATTGTTTTTACTTTTATTTTGGTCTTGGTAAATGTATGCCCACAAAGTCTTTGTGAAAATGCCTAAGAGAATAAACTAGTCATATATTAAAGGTCTTTTGAACTAAGGCACAGGCGTAATGGATATGAATGGTTGGTAAATAGTTTTATAAATATCTTGTTTGCCATGTAATGATAAAAATGGTAACCTTGGTGGTTTAATTGGTTAAATGGGTTTGAGTCCCTTAATGTTAACTTGATTTACATCTTTGTTAGACAATGGGTTCGAGTCCATAAACTTTAAATTGAACAAGTGTCTTTGTTAGATGATTGGATCAAGTCCATAAGTCAAATGAATTAATAGTTGATTGATAATAGTAATGCCATATGGTATACTTACAGGTAGTAGTGGTATGATGATACCAAAAAACTACCTTTGGATAAGTAATTGGCTTAATAGTTGTGTATGTTAAATAATGGTTTATAATTTAGCTTAATAGGTGGTGTGTAGTTGGTCTGTGAAAGTTGAGTTTGAAGTACTAGAATTGGAAACTACACTAGCCGGTGCAGGTGTCTTATGACCGCGTTGTTTGAGTCATATAAATAAATATATGAAAGGGAGGTTTAAGTTTCTCTTACTAAATAAATTAGTGCTTAAGTCATCTTTATTATGCCAGGAGGATTGAGTCCCCCATAAAGGCTTGTAAAGACATGGATATTCCCTAGTTTGTGTGGCTACCTATACTGGTGCCCTTTCAGCTAGGGGAGAGTTTGGCCTATATATCCTGTTGATGCCTTGTTCTATGACAATCATGTTATACATCCCAAATTAATAATTTCTAATGTTCATGCTAATCTCAATCCTTATACCGACATGATATAAATTTGTATATATGCATATTTATCTATTGCATTGGTATATGCATTAATTTATTAGTTTTGAACTTATTGGCACTATTTTATCCTTATCCTTGACTTATATGATAGTGTTTCAACCGCCAACTATCATCGACACTGTATCCACACGCGATGCAGGTGTTAGTCATACTTCACCTCCTAGTTTTTCATTAGATTCAAGGAAATCTTGTGTTGATTTAAGGTGGTGAGCTTTCATATTTCGGAAGGTTCCATTTCTTTCTTTCAATTCCTTATGACTCTATTAGTTTGGAGTTGGATATTGGTTTTTGTTATTGTTGGGGGTATGTCCCTATCGGATATTCTCGATTTTAATTTAGAGAAATTGTATGGGTTAACTGTGGACTTGGTTACGTTATGGAATTAATATGGATTTTGTTATTATATTATATTTATGGGTTTGGTAGTGGATGGTTAGACATTTTTGGGTTGGCCATGGTCTAGGACCTATCCCATTGTCTTGGTGTTATAAATCACTCTATTTTTTTATATGTTCAAAATTCATTAGACTCAAGGTATATGCTTGGTTGGTTTGGTTGGGTAAAGGGGTGGTCTCCTGTTTGTGCCTCAGATGCCTATTACAATAAGAACCTAGTTTAGGTCATGTCATGTTTGTATAAGAGCATTAGGTTTAAGGTCAATTAGGAGTCCATTAAACCGTATTTAGTAGAGTCTCTTTTAAGAGTGTGTACCATGCCACACTTATAAGGGAGAGGCTACAATGAATTTAGGATTGTTTAACTTTCTTGTGATCTTATTTTATGCTATATAGTCTAAGGTCTTGGATTCTTCTAATTTCCATGTACTTGTCTTTCAGATCATGCATCGAGGATCTAAAGCTCAGTAAAATTCCTGTATCCCATTTGAGTACAATATTGATGAAACAGGATCTACTAATGGGATCCATACTCCTTTTCGGGGTCAAGTTCTTGGTTGTCCTTGAGTTGTACCAGTTTCGTCTAGTCTTTCTTGGGATAATATGATGACTACATAGTTTCATCAGTCGGTTCATATGATTTGTCAGTTGGTATATTTTTAGAATAAGTGTGGTGCATCTATTACTCCATCTTCTGAGGCTATAAAGGTTGGCTAGTTCATAAAGCGGAATCCTTTGAATTTTACAGATGTTAGGGTGGAGGAGTATCCTTATGTTTTTTTGGATGAGAAAGTACTGATTTTTATGGTTATACATTTAACTAATATGGCAGGGGTGGAGTTTGCTTACTACCAGCTGAATAATATGGCATACTGATGGTATAATGAGTGGGTCGGGCAAGGGGTGATGATGATGAATCATCTCTGTGGGAGAATTTCTCTGATACATTTCCGGCCATTTATTTCCTTAAGAATTTAGGGAAGTAAAATTGGAGTAGTTTGTTAATTTCAAACAAAGAAAGATGCCAGTCAAGGAGTATATCTTAAAGTTACACTACTTGTCTCGAGATTCTACGGAGGTGGTGTCAGATATAAGGGCCCAAATGTATAAGTTTACTTGGTGGTTCCCTTATGTGTTGATCGTTGAAATTAATATTGCCTTACTGGTCAATGACATAGATATCTCTAGGTTGGTTTTTACGTACAACAAGTAGAGGAAGAGAAAAGAGAGCAAGCTAAGATTAGTGAAAGGCAGTGGAAGAAATTAAGGGATTCTAAGCAATGTGGTAGTGATGGTGGAAGTTTCCAAAGAAAAAATGGAGGACTTATTATTCTCTATCCATAGCTAGTTCTCCTTACAAAAATCTATTGGGTAATCGCCTTTCTCAGTATGGCGGAGGGTCCTGGGTATAGGGTGCTTAATCTCAGGCTAGTAGGGCCCAGTCAGCTCTATCCTACCATTCTTGTAGATTTTGTGTGTCGCTGCACCATGAGTTTTGTAAGAAAGGGAAGAACAAATATTTTTATTTTGGTTTGATTGGTCATATGCAATTTGACTGTCGTGTTTGAATGGATTTTGGGCATAGAAGGTCCTACATGCCTTTTTATTTGCTCCTTCACAAAAAAATGTTGCTTTTATATCTATCTTTGCTTTTGGTATAAGCACTGACCGAAATTGGTTTTATGCTTTTGCGTCTCACCATAATTTTGAGGCATCTCATGATGTTGTTACTGTGAGGGTGAAACTCTTCTCCCATGATATGTACTATTTACTTGATCCAGGGTGCACTCTTTATTAAGTGACCCTGTTTGTAGTTGTGAATTTTTGTTTTGGTCCTTAATTTATTTCTGATCCTTTTTTTATATCTACCCTGGTTGGAGACTATGATTTCTAAAAGAGTCTATAAGGGGTGTATGCTATTTGTAAGTGGTAGAGAAAACCTTGTTAATTTAATAAAGCTAGACAAGGTAGACTTTGATGTCATTTTAGGGATTGATTGGTTCCATTCGTATTATACTTCCTTAGATTATAGGATCCATGAGGTCATGCTTAAATTCCCTATGCCGTTTATTATATGGGAAGGGTGTTCCTTAGTTCCTAAGGGGAGGTTCGTCTCATATCATAGAGCGCAAAAATTGATTTCCATAGGGTGTTTGTATGATTTGGTCTGAGTTAAAGATTCTAACTCATATGGTCCTTCTCTAGAATTCATTTTCTAGTTAATGAGTTTTTCGAGGTTTTCCCTGATGATGTTCTTGGTGTTTCTCATTATAGGGAAATTGATTTTGAGATTAATCTTGTTTCAGACACTCGTCCTCTTTCCATACCTCCGTATAAAATTGCTCTAGCTGAGTTGAAAGAGTATAAACAGAAATTAAAGATATATTTGATAAGGGGTTTATTCCTACTAGTGTTTATCCTAAGGGTGCTTCTGTGTTTTTTTTACGTAAGGAGGATGGTTCTCGTTGGATGTGCATTGACTATCGCCAGTTGAACAAAGTGACCATAAAGAACAAGTATACTCTTCCTAGGATCGACCACTTGTTTGATCAGCTTCATAGTGTGAAATATTTTTCTAAAATTCATCTTAGGTCCGGTTATTATCAGCTTAAGATTAGGGAAGTTGATAGCTAGTTATTTTTTTTTTGTTGACCAATGCTCCAGCAATGTTTATAGATTTAATAAATATTATGTTTTTTCAGTTTCAGGACTTGTTTATCATTGTCTTCACTTATTACATCTTTGTCTAACCTAAGAGTGAGGTATATAATGCCAATCACCTCTATATTGTGTTGCATACCTTGAAGGATCTATGCTTATATGCCATGTTCTCAAAGAGTGAGTTTTTGTTGAGGGTTGTGACCCTTCTTTGTCATGTTATCTTTAGTGAAGGGATCATGGTCGATCCATAAAAGGTTCTGGTTGTTAAGAAGTGTCCCAGACCTGCGACTCAATGTTATATTCGGAGCTTCTTGGATTTAGCAAGCTACTATAGGAGATTTGTAGAATTTTTTTTAACTATAGATGTCCTATTGTGTAAGTTGACCTTGAAAAGGTCGGTTCTTGTTGTCGGATGCATGTGATTGACCCTGCTACGAGGGTAATGATGGCTTTGTATTTTATTATAATGCTTCTCGAGTTGGGCTTGGTTATGTGTTGATGTAACATAGTAGGGTGGTAGCTTATGCTTCTAGGCAATTAAATGTTCATAAGAAGAACTAACCTAGTCATGACTTGGAGTTGTTAGCATGGCATTTGCATTAATGACTTGGCATCAATATCTCTATGGGGTTTATGTTGATATATTTCTGATCATAAGAGCCTGTAGTATGTGTTTAATTAGAAAGAGTTAAATCTCAAGCAAAGTAGATGGTTTGAGTTATTGAAGGACTACAATATGAGTCTTCACAACCATCCAGGTTAGGCTAACATAGTTTTTGATACTCTTAAAAGGTTATTCATGGGAATTCTAGATCATGTTAATTAGGATACGCGGGAGTTAGTGAAGGATATTAACTGTTTGGATAACCTTGGAATTAGTTTCACGGACTTTGAGAATGGTGGTGTGTTTATGCATCAGGTATCGTTATCATCTCAGGTTGTTGAGATAAATAAAAAAAATGTTGGATACTAATTTGATGAACGTTAGGTGAAATGTGGGTCAGCAAATGATTGTTAACTTTGTTATTAGTAGTGATAGTATCTTGAGGTACCAAGACAGGTTATGTATTCCAAACCTTAATGGATTGAGGGAAAGAATTATCGCTGAAGCTCATGTATCTCGTTATAATATTCATCTTGATTCTGGAAATATGTATCATGATCTTAAGTTGTTCTATTGGTGGAAAAATATTAAGCGATATGTGGCTAACTATGTGGCTAAGTGCATGGTGTGTCAACAAGTGAAATTTTTGGACATGATACTCAATAGTTTGTACCAAGAGATAGAGTTACTCGAATTGAAGTGGGAAGTGATTAACATCGATTGTGTTGCAAGACTTCCTCGGTCTTAGAATCAATATGATTTGATTTAGGTCCTTGTGGATAGAATGACCAAGTCTTCTCACTTCTTACCAGTGAGGACCAATTATTCAGTGGAGGATTATGCTAAGTTATATCTTGTAGAGACTGTGAAGTTTCATGGTGCTCCAGTTTCTATCATTTTGGATCATGATACTCTATTCTCATCGTACTTTTAGAAGTTGTCCCAGAAAGTATGGGAACTAAGGTATGCCTTAGTACCTCTTTCCACCCAAAGTCATATAGACAAGCAGAGAGGACCATCCAAATATTTAAAGATATGCTTCGTGCTTGCGTGATTTTCTATGGTTGTAGTTGGTTCGGCCATTTGCCTTAGATTTAATATGCTTATAATAATAGTTATCACTCTAATATTAGAGTTGCTCCTTTTGGGGCATTGTATATTAGGAGATATTGTTATCCAATTGGGTGGTACGAACTTGGTGAGGGTAAGTTTTTTTTACCTTAATTTGGTTCAACAAGACTTTTAGAAGGTAAATATGATTTGTGACAGATTGAAAGAAGCTTAAAGTTTCCAAAAGTCCTATGCAGACGTGAGGCATAGGGATTTAGAGTCCAATATTGGTGATCGGGTGTTCTTTCAGGTATCTATCTTGAAGGGAGTGATGTGTTTTAATAAGAAGGAGAAGTTAAGTCCTTGGTAACTTGGTCTGCATTGGGTTTTTAAGAGGGTTGGAAATGTTGTTTATTAGTTAGAGTTTCCTTCTAGTTTGAGTTTCATTCATCTGATTTTCCATGTCTCAATATTGGGAAAGTGTGTAGGTGATCCTTCATAGGTTGTTCCTTTGGAAGGGGGGTATCTCAATTTACATATCTTATGAGGTGGTTCTAATTCAGAACTTAGATAATCAAGTTCTTCAGTTACAAAAAAAGGATTTGTCTTCTATAACGGTTCTTTGGAGGAACCAAATGGTTTAAGAGGCAACTTGGGAGGCAAAAGTGAACATAAAGTCTAACTATCAACTTTTGTTCCGTTCATCAAATATTCATGCAGAAGGTATGTGTTCCTCATGACATCTTTATTTTCTAACTTAGTTAAAGGAAAGATAGATTTCCTTGCATCATTGTTTTCTAACTTAGTGAAAGGTTAGTTTTATGTGTAATAATGTGTTATCTCGTGCTTCGGCTTTCCTTACCAATCATTCAAGAATGAATGATCCATGTGGGAGAGAATTTAATCACCTTGGCTTTTTACCCTTAGTAAAATTCCTGAGTTTGGTTTCTGAACTATATATAATTTGAGTATACTTCTCGTATATTAAGATATGGTTTAGGGTCTCACTCTTATATCGTGGTCAGTGTAGTTAGTTTTAGTTTTGTCCAAGGTTTGACTAGGCATCTTACTAGTCGTATGATAGGGTACGAGATGTATGTTGTTAAACTATATGGTGGCCTAACATTAGTCTAGATAATTCTTCCAAAGGTACGATTCTAAGGGCAGTTCCAGTATGTTAGGATTCGAGTTCATCCTTTGTTGTCGTATGTTATTCTATGTAGAGGTCTAAGGTGATGTCTAGGGTACAAGTTAAGGGTACCACTAATACCCTAGGGTATCCTTAAGTCCCCACATCCTAAAACATGTTGTAGCCTCTCATAACCTACTATTAAAAGATCAAACACTTCAGTATCCTCTCTAAACTCTATCTTGAATATTAGGGCTAGGGTTCTTTAAAGGTGTTCATCTAGAGGCTCAAGAGTCAGGTTTCTTCAATGAATCATCTTGACTCAGGCATTTGCGTCTTCCCTCTTTGTTAGTTCATAAATATCATGTGTTCTTAAGTGTGATTATGATTCTTAAGTGGTGGTTTTGAAAACAAAATTTATAGGTTTTGTTGCATATGATTGAGTATTGTTTACTCTTAGTTTAACTTGTGTATATACATGTTTTTTGTGATGGTTGCACATATGGGTTCTTGGTAATTGTAGGTTACAAATTTGGTCATGGGTAACCCTACACTTAGTGGTTTTTACTTTGGTTTTATTCATGGTAAATGTTTTCCCTCAAAGTGTTTGTGAAAATAACTAAAAGAATAAGCTAATCACATATTAATGGTGATTTGAACTAAGGCATTATCCTAATGGATATGAATGGTTGGTAAATGTTTTTCTAAAGGTCTTGTTGGCCATATAATTCTCTAAATGGTATCCTTGGTATTTTTATTGGTTTAATGGGTTTGAGTCCATGAATGTTAACTTGATTACGTTTTTGTTAGACAATGGGTTCGAGTCCCTAACTTTAAATTGAATAAGTATCTTTAATAGACGATGGGTTTGAGTCCCAAAGTAAAATAAATAGATGGTTGATTGATAATGGTAATGGCATGTGGTATATTCAAAAGTAGTGTTGGTATGACGATACCTCTGAAGTGTCTTTGGCTAAGCAATTGGCTTAATTATTATGTATGTTAAATGATGGTTTTAAATTATGCTTTATTACGGGATGTGTAGCTGGACCGTGAAAGTTGAATCTGAAGGACTAATAGGGGAAATCACACTTGCTGAATGAATATATGAAATGGAGGTTTGAGTCCCCCTTAGTACATGTATTGGTGCATATGTCACCGTTATTATGGCGGGATGCCCGAGACCCCATAAATGCATATAGACATTTTGATATTCTATTGTTCATGTGGCTACATACACTGGGGCCTTCTATGTAGGGGAGAACTAGGCCCTAATATCCCATGGGTGCCTTGTTCTATGAAGGTCATACTACATAGCCGAAGTGAATAATTTCTAAAGTTCTTGCTAATCTTATTCCCAATCATAGCATTGTATATATATATATGTATATATGTATATATGTATATGTATATGTATATATTGCATTGGTATATGCATTGATTTATCGGCTTTGAACTGTTCGAACTATTTTATCCTTATTCTTTAGTTACGTGCTAGCGCTCCAATCATTAACTGTCTTCCACGTTGTATCCCCATGTGATAAAATTGTTGGTCAAACTACACCTCCTACTCAGTGATTAGATTTGGGGAAAACTTATCTTGAAATGAAGTGGAGAGCTTTTATATTTCAGAATGATCTATTTGTTGCTTTCAGTTTCTTAAGTCTCTATCGGTTTAGACTTGGATATTTGTTTTTTCTATGTTCGGGGACATTTCCTGACCAAATATTCTTAGTTTTGTTATAGAGGCTTTGTATGGAGTAACTATGGACTTGCATACATTATTGAAGGAATATGGATTCAATTATTATGTTATGGTTATGGGTTTAATATTGGATGGTTATACCTTTTTGGGTTGTCCATCATCATAGACCTATCCCAAAGTCTTGGTGTTATAAATTACTCTATCTTGTTATATATTCAGAATTCATCCCACTCAGGATATATGCTTAGGTTGTTGGTTTGGGTAATAGGGTGTTCTTTTGTTTATGTTGGGCCTCTGATGCCCATTATGAAAAGGTCCTGGTTTGGTTCGTGTCATAAAATGGTCTCGACCAGTTTCTTGTGATTCGTCTAGAATCCAACATATGCAAACAAACTATATAACCATAACAAATTTGTCATTTTGAACTGGTGGCACACTCAAAATTTCCACCTGAAATTGTTTTAAAAAATTATGGGTCCCACACCAATATTTCATTTTCTTAACTTTAAAAAAATAGGTCAAAAGGAGACCATGTGACGTGAGATACAAACCAAAGGTCCACCTAGACTAAAATTGACATTCCAGAGCTGCTGGACAGTTAAAATTTTCATTCAAGGTTATTTTTCTAAAGTCTTTGCCCAATGGACATTTGTAACCAGTAAAGACTTTAAGATATGGAATTGGCTCAAAAAATAAACGAACTTCCTAGAAACTTACTTGTCATCTCTAGAAAGTCATAAATGACTTAGGATAGCTATAAAAAAGCTCTACCAACAAAAATAAGTGGAAATATGGAAAATGACCTAAAGAGTCATTTTAGTGTATGATCGGGAAGTTTAATAGAGTCTTGAAAATTTGTATGTAGATGTATGCATCTATCTTTAAGAGGATATAAGATGTATTAAGGAAATTTCCCTTCTTTTGTTCATTATTATGTAGATTTCTTTCATACCTTATGTTCATAGACATATTTTACTCTTTACTGTGAAAATAGTGATGACTAGATTTCAAGGGGATTTATATGCAGAGCCTTCATCCGAGGAGAAAGCTAAGTCAAGAGGGCGAGTTCTGAGTCATGGATGGACTCGAGACAGAGGAATAACATGTGGATTCACCCCTCTAGGAGTAGTGTTAGAGGACTTATCCCTGAGCCTTGTGTTAAGTATGTTTGAGGTATGGATCCTACTATGGTTTGACTGAGTTCTTCTACCTCTGTCTTGAAGGGATTGCCTATTCATTCATTGCCCTTTGGAGGGCACTTCTTTTGAGTTTATTCAGTGTTCTCCTAGCCTCGAGTATTGTACTTCCATCTGTACATGGGTCTACTTATGGTGGTCTTCCATCCTAAAGTCTGGATCCTCCAGTACTACTTACTTATACTTTTGTTACTCCACTAATTCCGAGTGTTATTCCTCCTTTAGCACATGCATGTGCGTAGTATTATGATATTAGGAGTTCAAACTTCATCTACTTTATTACCCTAGTTGAGGTGTCATCAAGATTGACCTGTATGCCTCCTGCTCTTCCATGAGCCATGACACAAATAGTAGTGTTTTATGCATCAATTCAGAGTATAGCGGGTCTTGCAAGGATGAATGGATCTACTTCTCAAAGGTCTCAATAAGGTGCCAAGAGGGTGCACCATCTTCTTAAGTTAAGAGTTTTTTATGTATGTGATAGAACTATTCGTATGGCTATAGATTATCCATATTGTGTTTTTAGAGCTACTCTACTTTAAGCTATGAGATGTAGTTGTTCTACTAGAGGTGCAAGAGGTAGAGGTAGTGGAGCCCATGGTGCTGGTCGTGGGGCTACTCAGCAAATTGGTTATTGTGGACAGTGTTATGCTATACCTACAAGACCAAAGGTAAAGGCTTTTGATATTGTGAGCACAAGTATCATCGTCGTTTGTTTTAGATCTACATGTATGTTATTTGTTCTAGATTGGAATTTTTCTATGTGTTTTGATATTTCACTTTAGGTTTTGATTTTTATAGTGAACCTCTAGCCATGCCTATTCATGTATCTAACCAGAAAGAGATTCTTTAGTGGTGGATCGAGTGTTCCAATCCTATATTATGACTTTTGCTCGGTGTGAGACTTGGGTAGATTTTCTTGTTTTAGAAATGGTTTATTTCGACGTCATCTTGGGTATGGATTTGTTTGCTCCTTACAAAGTTGTCCTAGATTTTTATGCTAAGTATGTGATATTAGCTTCGTCGGGTATGTTGAGGGTAACGTGGAAGGGTATGCTACATTAAGGTCCTACAGGGGTTATATCTTTTATTTTTGCTCGTTCATTATTATGAAGGGATGTTTGACTAACTTGGCTGATATTTGCGAAACTAGTGTTGTTTTACCACTTTCTTTGGATTCTGTTCTTCTTATTAGTGATTTTATAGATGTGTTCCCTTTGAATTTGTCAGGTATGCCTCTGTATTATGATACTGATTGTTCTATAGATGCTGAGTTGGGTACAAAGCCCATTACTATTCCTCCTTAGTTGACTGAATAAAAGGATCAGTTATAGGGTTTGTTGGATAAAGGACTTAATCAACCTAGTATGTCACCATGAGATGCGCTTGTATTGTTTATATAGAATAAGGATGGATCAATGTTTATATGTGTTGATGATCGACTGTTGAACAAGGTTAAAGTTAAGAATATGTATTCTCTTTCTCATATTGATGATTTGTTCGATCATCTTTAGGGTGTTGTGGTGTTTTAGAATATTCCGAATATAGATTTTCAAACTCAGTATGGTTATTATGAGTTCTTGGTCATGTACTTTAGGTTGACCAATGCCCCTGCCACATTTATAATGTTGATGATTCGGGTGTTTTGATCGTGTCTCAACTTATTTGTTATTGTATTTATAGATGATATCATGGGTTATTCCTATAGTGAGGCCGATCATGAGGATCATTTGTGGATTGTGCTTTAGAAATTTAGGGATGATAAGTTGTATGCTAAGTTCTATAAGAAGTGACTTTTTGTTGGATTCTTTTTCTTTCATGGGTTAATTTGTGACTATAAAGTGTATTATAGTTGATCAAACTAAGATCATAGCAGTTTGTGATTGGGCTAGGTCTGTTTCACCCACCATTATTTAAAGATTTGTTGGCTTAGCTTAGTATTGATGTTTTGTTGAGGGTTTTTCATCGATTATAACTCCATAGAAAAAGTTAACTCAGAAGAAGATTTCCTTTTAGTTGCATAATGCTTGTGAGGCAAGCTTCTGTAAGCTCCAGGATTTGATTTCTTCAGATCCTATATCGACTTTTCCCAAGGAGGGTGTGGGTTTCACTATCTTTATTGATGCTTCAGGTGTTCATTCATCTAGGTGTTGTCTTGATACTGATTGTAAGGTAATTGGATATCCTTCACATCAGTTGAAGCCCCATGAAAAGAATTACCCTACCCAAGACTTGTCGTTTTGCGTGGTTGTTTCTGCTTTGAAGTTGTGGAGGCACTATTGGTATGATGTTTGTTGTAAGATATTCTTTGATAATCGTAGCCTTCAGTAATACTTCATGCTGCGAGATATTAATATACGGTAGTGTCATTGTCTTGAGTTTCTTAAGTATTATAACGTGACTATTCTCTAACATCTGTGTCAAAATAATGTAGTTACAGATGCCTTGAGCCAAAAGAGGACAAACATGGGTAGCTTGGTGCATCGGTTGACCCATTTAATGTCTTTGACCTTAGATGTTCAATATTTAGCTAACCAAATTATTAGGTTCGATATTTCGACACCTGACTATGTTTTGGTATTTATGGATGCTAGGCCTTCTTTGATGGAGCAAATTCCAGCTCATTAGTTTGATGCTGTCAAAATAAGGATAATTTGGGATAATGTGTTCAGTGGTGACTCAATAGAAGCCTCACTTTATTCAAATAAGATTGTAAGGAATAAAGGTCGATTTTTTAAGCCAATAGTGGGAGAATAGATAAAACTAATTTTTAAGGAGTCCCATTATTCTAGGTATTCTATCTATCCGGGAGTGACTAAGATATATCATGAATTGACACAATATTACTACTAGGTTTTTTTTAGAAAGATATTATCGATTGTATAGTTTGTTGCCTATGTTGCTAGCAGGTGCAGGCCGAGCATTTCAGACCTTATGGATTTCTTCAGATCTTACCCATTCCTGAGTCAAATTGGGAACATATCACTATGAACTTCATGACTAGTTTTCCTCGCACTTCAAATTGTTCTAATGGTGTTTAGGTCATCGTGGATCAACTGACCATTTTTGCTAATTTTATATCAGTTCAAGTCTCTTTCAATTCTGAGAAACTGGTTCGTATATTTATTCGTGATATTATACATATTCATGGTGTGCCAATGCCTATCATTTTAGATCATGATTTTGTGTTCACATCTCACTTATTGAAGACTTTTAAGGATGAGTTGGGTACTCAAGTTCATCATAGAACCGCATATCACCTATATACTAACGGTTAGTAAGAGGAAACTATCCAGGTTTTGGAGAATATTCTCCATTCTTGTTTGATGGATTTTGTTGGTTAATGGGTGTAGCATTTAGCCTTTGCAGAGTTTGCATATCATAATAGCTTATACCATTCCAGTATAGATATGGCTTCTTTTGAGGCTTTCTATTGTGGGTTCTGTCGCTCTCTTGTGGGATAGTTTGAGGTTTTAGAGGTTAGACCTTGAGGTATTTCCTTTCATCATGAGTTGTTTGATAGAGTTCTGATCATTCCGGATAGATATCTAGCACCTTAGAGTAGGAAGAAGTGTTGTACAGATCATAAACTTCGTTCCTTTATATTTGGAGTTTTTGACTGTGTTTTCCTTTGTGTTTCACACATAAAAAGTTTGATGAGGATGAACAAGCATTTTATTTGTTGATGATGTAACAACTAAAATATTGATAAATTTTATGAAATGTGTATTTCTTTGTAATTTGACCATTTTACCCCACCCCATGATTATGTTTTTTGTGTTTCTCGGGTATGGGACTATTGGCATAGTTCTCGATGCATTTTGATCTTAATTATGTAATATTGTGGTGTTGGGTGGCTTTGAGAGCCTTAAATAGGCTTCTGTCAACATTTGTTGATTTGTTCATTGAATGGCAAAATAAACTGTGCCAACAAATCTAAAATGTTGATTTAAGGGTGGTTGCATGATTGGTGTGATTTTATGGCTTTTAAGTCTTATTTCGGCCCTAGGTTTTGAAAGTTATGATTTTGGGTTTCAGGGGTCAACTTTGTAAAAATACTATTTTTAAAAAAATATGATATTGTCATTAATTCTAAAGCATCGAATTAAATAGGGTAGCATTGTTCATTAACATCACACAATTGTAGGTGAATACCATGGGGCCTGCAGAAACTTAGAATTTCACCAAGTCCCCAGCTGGTGCACTATTCAACTGGTGCACCCACGATCGCGAGGTTACTGTCGCAATCACGATTAAGCATGCAATCTAAGATCCTCAATGACAATACTAAGTCCATAATAGTAATAACTACTTCATTCTGGTACTGCAGTTACGACACTTGGTCCGTGGTTGTGATGCCAGGGAATTGAAATGTTTCACCATTTTTCACTATTTTTGAGACTCAGAGATTACAGTTTTGTTATTTTCTGCAACTTTCTCTATTTCTAAGCTTTGGAAGCTCTATAACACCTAGTTTAATTATTTCCTTCAATCTTTATCATCTATTTATTTTTTAAAACATGGATTAAAGTATAGAATTTGATGATTTTGGCCCATGAGGCCTAAAAATTGTATTTCACCTATTTAAACCCCAATTCAAATATTTTCACTTGAGTATGTTTCTAATCCTATAATAATGAGTTTTCTAAAATTTCTTCTTCAAAACTACTCCAATTCCCGATCTTTAAATGGATTTTAGGGATTTTTACCTTGTAAAGCTTGAAAATGATTTTTCATTAATTTGGACCTCGTTTTTAGGTCATTTTTGCTTGGGTTTTCAGTTGTAAACTCCTAAAAATATAGAGAATAGATTTATGAAATAATGTTACGAATATGCTCTTCTTTGGAAAAGCAATTTTTGTGGTCTGTAATGACCCTTACATAAATTTAGGCAATATTTGTATCATTGGATTTAGTTTTAAATATAAATTCTAAATTTTCATGTTATAGTTAATTTTGGACTATTCGTGAGGAGTGAGCTCTACGATTGAAGGCTTTTATTTTAGTTTTAGACATTCAAGGTAGGTTATGGCTTAACATCTTTCAAACTGGGTTAGGTAGTTAATTTTGACACAAAAGCATGTTAAGGGTATGGTGACTAATCATGAAAAATTTCTATCTTATTGTGTTGTGCCCGTGTGGGGGCCTATATGTGATATATTTTGTAGTTTTTGGATATTATGTGCTATGTGTGACCGTGTGGGGTCCTATGTGATGTTTATAGCTGGTACACTTGAAAAAAATTATATCTTGTTTGATAAAAATCCTATTGTAATACTAATTATGTATTGTGATGTGTTCATACTTGATAGTTATATGAATTATTTAGGTTTTCATGAATGGTTGGAAATATTGAGTAGATATCTGGGCTCACATGTTGGTATATTGATGGGTTATTGGATATTCTCATAGCTCGTTTGTTGTGAACAATTGATCTTCATTCTCATAGAAAACACATTATTTCACTTGTTTTTTGTATACTTTCTATACTTGTTGTTGTATGTTTTACTTTATTTGTGTATTATGTTACGTATGTTCTCTAGAAATGATGGCAACAATGGAAAATATGGAAACACTAGGAACATCAGATTTTATAGATCTTCTCCAAGGGATATTCCAGAGATGATTCATGGATATTAGTTGTATTTAGTTTGCTCAACCCCCATGGTTCCTATGTCTTGTAGCTTTAGCTCTATACGTGTATATAGAGGTTGTGCGTTAGTCTCGAAGGTTGTACCTCGACCTTGTGCACCACATCATAACCTCCTTTATTTTCATATGATGTTCTTGTATATGTCATCATTTTATTCTCTAATTTTATATGGTACAATGTATATTTTTGGTCCTTTCTGTTGTTTGTTGCAATATATGTGAGTATTACAAAGTTGTTAGTTCAAATTGTGTGGGATACCATTGTGGGACATTTTTTGATTACAAGATACGTGACCTTAGTGTGTGTTTTTATGCTTAATTATCTACTTTACTCTGTTGTCCTATGATACCTACAATGTACAAGTTGACCATACTCACTCCTACTTTACCTTTCGAGTCACATTTCAATTCGGGTACGCCCACGATGGTTTATTTGGCCAATATTTGGAGCTTTATGAGGTAGAGATGGATTTTGATGCATTCGGAGTCTACTACTACCACTTATTATTAGACTATGTATTTATTACCATTCGAAGACAGAGTTATTCATATGTATTCCTATATCCGCTTTCATTGTATTGTTTAAGGTTTGGCTATGTTGTAGGAGCCTTTCCTAAGGTTTTAAAGGTTAATTTCACTTTTGTATCAGTTTGAGTGATGGTCTTTAATGGTAAGGTTTGCCACGGCTAGTGCCATCATGACCCTTGTGTTTTTGGGTCGTGATAAATTTGTGTTAGAATGGTTTTTGGGTATTAGAAGTGGACGTATCTGAACACCTTAGGTCAACACTATCATTGGAACCTCGAAGACTTTATATGTGTGTTATACCTATTGAATCATATATTTAGGAGCTTGAAAAGGTTGGGTACAAGATTCCTATGATAGATTAGGGCCTTGGAGTTTATTGAGTTTTGGTTCTTGTCATGCAATTTATTATATTGAATTTTGGATCACATCTGACAATTGATTATGTGAGTATCTATTTAAGTAGGACAAATAATGATTATTTGAGTTACGATTAAATTCCGACATTGAGAGTTTAATTATGATTTATCTATGGTGTAGAATGATTCAAAGTTATGTTTTTGAGATACGGTTACTTGGCATGACTTTTGGTTAATTATTCTTGTGATTGCACCCTCAGATCTTATGGGGGCATGCATGGGGTTATTTATTTATTCACACTTACTGTTTTATGGGGTAAAGTTTGGTAGTGTTAGTTATCCTTTATTTCATGTTATGTTGTTTAAGTTTCTTAATTAAAACATCTGGAGGATTATACCATGTTTTCCCTCTTACCATTACATAGCTTATTTATCCTGCATTTTCATTGTACTTATATTAACATTAGCTCAGTCTGCTGATGATGACTAGTTATTAGCCATTGCTTTGGAACTAATACTATGCCTCTGTACCTTTTTGGTAAAGATCTAAGTACTACTGGTCGCTAATGATGTTATGCTCGTGATGATTTGAGTTCGGAGATAGGGTAAACAGTTGGAGCTAGTTTTGCCCCTTTTCTCCTTCTTGTACTTTTGTTTAGTAATTCATTATTCGAGATTTATGAATATTTGACTATTACAGTGCTCATATTTCTTTTATTTGTGGGTCTTGTACAAACACTACTATGTTTTTGGATGTTGTTGTTATCTTATAAATCCTTTATATTATTACTACTAATTAATTTATGGTTGTAAGTCTTTACATATAAAATTTCCATCATTTATGCAATTTTTTCCCAAGTTAGCCCATTATTGTTAACTCTGGGCTATGTTTTGACATACCTTTTGGTGTTATGAAGTAGGTGCCACTATGACTCATAAATTAAGCCATAAAATTTTATTATTAGAGCTTGGTTCACTAGTACTGTTGGTAGAAGAGCAAGTCACTAGTAGAGTCTCACGAATCACAACGATAAAGTCCATTTCTCATCTTCAAGAGGCTATACGATATTCTTAGGAGATCTTAACTTCTTTCACTCATTTCATGCAAGGAGTTTGATTTGGTTTCTAAAGATTCCTGTGGTTTCACACCTTTGCCGATGGTTAGGATATATGTTATTGCTACATAAGATAAGGATCCCTAGTACACAGCTAGGGATCCTATCACAGTTCATGCAAGATCTAGAGATTGATGAAAGTCGAGGGATACATCCCTATATACAGAACACAATAGGGGGCCTTTACCAGACCTTATTCCTACTCTTGCTCAAAAAATAACTCCATCCCAAATAGCAGTAGGCCAGGGAATAGTCCAAGCTCCATCAAGGTTTATTTCTTCTTCAATACTCAGAGATGCATTGGTTCAGCTCAAGGGATTGATTTGTGGTGCACAATCTTATAGTATAGAATCTACTGATCAAAGTGGTACAAAGGCGGGGGCACAACCTGTAGTTACGACTCCTAGAGATAAGATCCCCCCTATATTTGTTGTTATAAAGATGGTATTTTCACACCTGATAGTTTCCCAACCTGCTATGACTATCGATGAGTAGAATATGTTGGGTAGATTCATTATATTAGACCCTTCTACATCTTATAGTTTATCGAGCGAGGATTCTTACAAATTCTTGCGAGGATAGCGCCATATTTTTTCCTAGTTGAGACACATGGTATGGATTAAACTACATTTTAGTTGGATTTTGTGGCTCGACACTATTGGAGAGGTCAGCGTAATTCGAGGCCTGTTGGATCTTTTCCTTTGAGACAGACTTAGTTATCTATGGTTTTCTTCGGAAAGTATATTCCATATAGTCTTTGAGATCGTTTGAGGAACTAGTTCAAAAGGATGAAGTAGGGATTCATTACTGTTGTGTAGAATCAACCTACATTTCATGTGTTGGCTAGGTAAGATAAATGATCGTGTTGATCGAGGTTGAGCATCTTTGGTGTTTTGATCAGCGATTGAGACTTCCTGTTTGTAAGGAAATATTGTGTTAGGTTGCTAAGGGTAGATATTTTTTTGAAGTTTATCATGCTCAAGACACAGAAGAAATGCATCGCAAGGCCTATGGGGGCAGTGATAAGAGGCCATGATATATGGTTAGTTTTAGTGGGAGCCATAGTACCTTAAGGTTCAGAGGCAGTGGTTCTTAGGGTTAGTACACTCTATGTCAACCTTATTAATATCAGGGTCAATTTAGTGGGCTTATTCATCCTACATTTTAGATTATCGATGTTAGCTAGTCTAGTAACAGTGATCATCCTAGCTAGAGTAGTGGTCATCCTCTGAGTGGTTCATTTTATAGTTATTCTAGCTATGGTGGTTATTTCATATCAGCTGGATCATGTGGGTTCAGTACAACACCTGGGGCATGTTATGGTTGTGGGGACAATTACCATTTCTTCGTAGAGTGTACCAGTCATGGGACAGTTGTTTCAGCAGGTCAGAGTTATCAGGTTATTAGTTAAGTACCTCCCAAGATAAAGGTTTTATGAATTGTCATCCGGGTATCCCTAGGGTGCACATGGATGACCTTAGGAAGGTAGGACAAAAGATCAGTCAAAAGCCCTGCCATGTGGTGAGTGTGGTCAGTTGTGTGCCATACATCTAGACCTGAGGCGGAGTCATTAGATGGTATTATTATAGGTATGATTTAAGTGTCCCATCAACTAGGTTTTGCTTTATTTGATCTAGGATCCACTTATTCTTATTTATCTCCTTATTATGCCCTACTTTTAGAGTTATCTTGGGATTCTTTATTTATGTCATTATGCATATCTACTACTGTAGGTGATTCTTTAATATTAGATTGGATTTCTAGATTAACTGTATCCCACAAATTTCAGCAACAAATTTTAATTCATCTTTAATATTTGGGAAATCTTGGGATTATGTCTACCTAAGGGCAACTTAGGTGTGGGTGTGTGAGATTTGGTGCACACGCTAGTAAGTTACTAGTGTGGTAGGCTAGGTCTAGGACCCTCGAGTCTAATTTCTCAATAAATCCAAAAAAGATTTCACTTGTTGACCCTTTCGGGTACCTAAAAAATATGGCAATCATATTCGCCCACTACCTCAATTTGGGCATCCCTATTTCTAGGATGATTCCCATGGTAAAGTCAACTACAAAATCACTCTTTTGTCAAAGATAGTAAGAATGAGTAAATTAATCCTAATAATTGTATAGTATTGCCACGGTTCGTATATCCCTTTTTCATGGATGATGAGGGTTCCTAAAGTTTACCCAAAACCCCTTGTCAAGGATGGTTTGGTCTTTCAAGAGCATGGGGTTTTCAACCACAAACCTATGTGGGTATTTGGGGATTCCACCCACTAATCCCAACTAATTTAATCAAGCAAAAGCAGAACCCATTACAATCTAACTAGCATATACACAAACATATCACAACCCATAACTAATTTGGACCTTAGTACAACATAATCCCAAGACTACAAGATTTAGCTACTCATCAAGAAAAGAAAGAAACATCTACCAAATGGGATGTTCAAGGCATACAATCTTCAAAAATCCCAAAATCCAAATATCAAAATCAAATTTATAATTCTTTCCCAATTTAGGGCTTCAATTTCAAATTAAAAGTATTACTAGTGTCCTGAATGCCCAAAATGGGAAAGGGTTTTAAGCTTTTAAAGGATTTAGGGTCGGCTGCTAAAAATTATGAAACTTACCCAGAGCTAAATATCACGTGACCGCGATCGTACCATATTTTTCATGAC
Organism: Capsicum pubescens; assembly: GCA_030864215.1. NCBI lineage: Eukaryota > Viridiplantae > Streptophyta > Magnoliopsida > Solanales > Solanaceae > Capsicum > Capsicum pubescens. Next base: position 216,317,557 of record CM061546.1, read on the forward strand.
CGCAGCTTCTGTGAACACGTTTAGATAAATACAATCATAGTTTATGACTATCTTGACTTACTGCAATCGTATCCCCAAGGCTGCAATTGCGGTAATTGAGGTATATTTCTCCTTAAGATCTTCCAGTTGCACTTTCCTTCTCTTCATTTGATCCTTTTTTTCTCAAGTCCACACCTTTCCATCTCATAACATGTATGCCTACAAAATGTGGATATTAGTGCATTTAATCATACTTATGTGTCTTTTTATCATTCAAAAGAAGGTAATGTGCACGAATGTCGAATGCAAATGAGTGGTAAATTGACTGCTCATCAACACCCCCAATATAAAGCTTTGCTTTTCCTCAAGCAACACTAGCCGTTACACTTGAGACTATGCACATTTATACACAGACTGAATGAACTAAAGGATCATAATGGCTTCAAACTTAGTTAATACCACAATTTAGCTCTTAAAACAAGGGAAAAACTATTTTCACAACACCCCTCAACATAAAATGTGATTTTTCAAGGATGAAAGAGACTTTAAAGAGAAACTATGCAATAATCACTAATACTCTAAAATTGACTTCTTTTTAATCCCAACTACATTATACTAGTTTTTTCCCTATTTTTGGGGGGATTAAAAAATTACCTACCTTAACTTATTTACATGACTCCTGGACAGTGCCCAAGCGCGTACGTAAGTGTACATGGTCTACAAAGTAATATAGTGGCCTTTATGAAAGACGAACATCGATCCTACATGGACTTGTTCAAAAACTATTTGATTTCAGTTCACAATTTAGATTCAATTGATGTAAGAGTAACCAAGAGATAATTTTGAAAGTTATAAACTAAAGTAAAGTAAACAGTTCATAAAGTTAAAGACATGAGACTATTAATAGAAAAAATCCCATGGCTAAACCACTTCGAACAATCATACTACACTATTGAACTTGATTTGTTCACTCGCTTATCTTGGTTGTTGATTCATAGGGTTTGTCACATGACAATGGTCTCCTGACCTCTAATCATTTACCTAACTTGAACACTACAACTAAACCATTGAGAGAGGATTTAATAATCCAATTAGGTGCTTAAAGTTATCATCCTACAAGTGAATCGAGTGAGGTTTCTAGGTATATCCCTGTCCTAGATGCAAATCCTTAAAATAGTTCAAACAATGATGAACAAGAAACCAAATATGATAAGAAAATCTAACGAAATCCATTCAAAACAATAGTCTTCATGTTCTTGGCTTTAACCCCGGAAAAAGAGTGTTTAGCCACGAATTTTCATAATCATCCTCCAAATAATTGTATGAACGATCAAGAACCATAATGAATCTAAATTAAAGAATGTTAAACCTAAAAATAAAGTTGCAGCAGTCCCTTAATTGTTCTAAGATGTCAAAAAGTCTTTTAGCATAACATGAGAAGTCTTATTTATAGTATATCCAATTTGGCCATGTAAGGAGAATGCAATGCAACGCGTTGGTTGGTTCATAGGAGAATGGAATGTGGCACCTTCATTATTTCAGTGGAGAAAGAAACATGAGTAATTGGTTATTCTTGTAGAGAAAGGGACGCTTCACGGGGCAAAATTGTTGCCTCAATGAACTTTGGAATTTCCTAGTCCAAACTTTTCTTTGTGCTTTGTATTCAATTCCAGCCCTATGGTGGCATTTTAACTAAATTTCCACTTTGTTCCATGTCCATATATGATCATAATAAAATCACTAAGCATCCTACAACATTATACACAATGGATTAGAGCTCAAAGGACACAAAATTCATAACGATGGACTAGAAATACTAGCTAAGACTAGGCTAGTCCACAATGAGGAACTCGAAACACGAGATAAGACTAGGATAGTCCACGTTGACCTTCAACTTGTTGTTACTACTCTTAATGAAATGATTAAAAACTTGATAACTAAGTAAACACAATATAATCCAACTCAATAAACTAGAAAGTACCTAGCTCTAGCTAGTACTACAAGTTTTCTCGGTTGAACATCAAAATGACCAATTTCAGTTCAAATTTGTTTGGAATCAACCATGAACGTTCTAAACACTACTTGAACACTTAGATGCTTATTTATATCAATATAAACACATAAAGAATACAAATTGTCCTCATACCAAGGCCCAAAAGGCTAGGATAATGATACTAATGTGCATAAAAACACCCAACATCACCACCCCACACTTAAAGCCTTGTTCATCCTCAAACAACTCTTCACTATTAGCACCATAAGTTGAGGAGACTCTACACTTATACTACATTCAAGAAACTCAAGCTAGTACTACAATGACTATACAGAATGTATGTTTCTATACGAAGCATGTTATGTACACAATTGATAGTTCAAGAACACTACTTACAAATATCCTTGACTCAAGAATTCACTCAACAAGTGGAAAACTCATTAATATTGATCAATAAAGAAGTAATATGAGTTTCCCACATTCATCAAACATATTCCCCTCACATCAAGAGAGTTACCCATAATTACTCGCAATAAAATCATTTTACAATGGAATGGGTATATGAATAAAATTTTGCTTAATCTCAGAAAGAATTCACTAGTTGCACTAGATGAACCATAGGATTGACCTTAGTGTAGTACTCCACTAATATAAGAATGTTAAGCTTAGGAATAAATAGGTCTTTAATGGTTGTAATGTCAGCTAAGGGACATGTAGAAACTATTTTGGCTAAATAGTGACTATTCCCTAAGAGCTTTAATACGTCACTTTAGATATTCAATTTAACGCTAACAACAAAATCACACCACTTTTGTCTACCCCCTTCTTTTGTTTTCGCCAATCTTATTAAGCTTATTTACATACACTATGGTGGGAGGATTCTATGCGTAACTCATTTAATTTGAATTTTTTTTTATTCTTTTCATTACTCAACTCTCCACCTCAACACATATTACATTTTTGAAGGCCAATAGCAAACACTTTGGGGCATCAATTTCACCTTTTCTCCTCTTATCTTTCACATTCTTTACTCCATTATTTCTTAATTAAAGTTTCTAGGAGATTTGGATTAAATCACGGTTTATAAAAGAAGGAATTACACTACATATGAGGATACCAAAGAAAATCTAAAGGCTCAATAGGGATGACTAGGATTAAGAACAAAGAGTAGGTCAACAAAAGGTATAAAACATGGATATTAAAGAAATGCCTATATCATCTCCGAGACCCACACTATTTATTTCACTTTGCACATATAGCAGGAAAGTTCTAGACATCATATGCAGGAAGGAATATATAACACCTTACATAGACATAACACTTGCTTAATTCACGTAGGATGATCAAAGACACTCAACAAAACAATAACATGAATTCAACATTAAACCAACAAGTGCAAGAGTCATAATAATCTAAAAATAAGTAATTAACGAATTCAACATGCTTTTACAACAAAACACTTGCACTGTGCCATCACATATAGTACCAACAAGAACATCTTACTTATTTTTAGCAAAATAAAATAAAAATATTAAATTTACCCTAAAAAAAGGGAATTTCCCAACCCCACACTTAAAAATATACTTTTTCCTCAAAGTATACTTTAAAAGTAGTGATAGAAATACTCCCTGAGGCCTCTAGGCCTTTATAGTAGAATCTTTCTATATCAAGAGGGTGTGGGGACCCCACACATAGCCTTCTCCATGCTCCTTAGCTTAGGTTTTAGGATACTCAAACTTCCCATCAACCCGTGACTCAACAAAACAAAATCTATGTGAAGTAAAAACTAAAAATACTAAAAATAAAACATACCTACATAACTTGGGTTTCCTCCCAAGTATCACCTAATTTAGTGTCTTGGAACGACCCAACTACGACTCAACCAAATTTCATTTATCCTTATACTCACACTTGGAGGCCATCTTCTTATTAATTTCTGACCTCTTGAGTTTGAACTCTCAACGTCAGAAGATTTTTAAACATTAGAATTTTTAGGCTCATCAATCCACATCATGTCAGGCTTAGGTGGTTGTTTCTTAGAGTGTTCAATGAGGTAGTCCAATGATTTCTTTTTTGGAAAAGACTCCATCACCCGACACTTATTTCCTCCAATCACATTAATCATATACAATTATTTGTAGTAGGATAGATGGTTAAGTAGTTTGTATACTTTAAAAACTGCCTCTTCATCCTCAAACCTCATTGTGAGAGTACCCACTCTCACATCAATTAAAGATCCTCCCGTCACTAAAAATGTACATCCCAAGATGACTGGTACTCTTTCATCTACCTAAAAATCTAAAAGAATAATGTCAACAGGAATAATAAATTTACCAACCTTTATAAGAATATTCCTTTTAACTCCTTCAGGATGGGCTATGGTCCCGTTTGCTAGTTGCAGTATCACAGTGCTCGTTCTAGTCTTTCCCAAGCCTAATGTGTTGATCAAAGATAGAGGCATCAAGTGGATGCTTTCCCCTAAAACACTATGTTCATAGACCACCTCGCTGGTGACAATTTGAATAGGGAGAGTGAACTTCCCAGGTTCCTAAAGATTTTTGGGTATCTTTTGAAGAACAACAACACTACACTACTCAGTGAGTTATACTACCTCTACATCCTACAACTTAATTTTGTTAGCAACCACATCTCTTAAGTACTTAGCATTCTTGGGCATTCCCTAAAAAAAATCTAAATGAGGTAAATTAATTAGTATCTCTCTGAACATATGAAAGAATTTCTTGAAGCATGCATCCTCCTTTGCCTTTGTATGCTTTTGTGGGATATTCTTAACATCTTCAACAACATTTTCTTTTAAGTACTCAAACTTCCTCGACTTTTCAGCAACTTGGTCATTTACTTTTTTAGAACTCAAATTAGCGTTTACCTCTTTAGTTTTCTTTAGAGGTTCTCCATGAAGCTCTTTACCACTCCTCAGAGTGATTGTCATAACTTTTTTGTGATTTTCAGTATCACTTGGCAACCCACCTTGAGTCCTAGAGCTTTGTGTTATTTCTATCTGATCGACCTTCAACTCCATGATCCTTGTATCCTCTTGTTGGATTTATATCTCTTCTTCCAATTATGATTGAGCAACAAAAATATGCTTTGTTATCTCTTCAGGATTACTATTTGCAGCCTCATTTGCTTGAGTTTGTGGTTGCTGAAACTTCTATTACTGGATGTTTCAGTGCTGATTTAGTATCTAAGTCTAACACTTCATGTTGTAGGCCTTCCCATTGTTAGTCCTCTTAACATTGCACACAAATATCATAGACTTGGGATTGGTAGAAGACATATCTACGAATGACCACTATTTCTATACACTACGCACCAAGTGCTCGTTTACTGGATTGCATTCACTGCAGCTGCAGGCTGTGTGGCACCTAATTTTATATTGTTGAGCTACGTAGTCAACAAATTTTGTAATATAGCAATTTGAGCAGATATTTTGGTAAACTGATCTACCTCCAAAATCCCTACAACCTTTTTAGGAACACTCCTTAAGTCTGAATGCCACTTAGGATTACCTTGTGCAATTAGGTTCAACAAAGTATATAATGCATTATACATCATCTCCAAATCTTGACTGCCTGCAGCTGAATCAAGCAAAATCTTTTTGTTATGGTTAAGTGCCTTAACAAATTATGAGCTAATACCTCATTTGACTATTAATTGTGTGGACAGTCTTGCAATAGATCTTTGAAATGCTCCCACGCATGATATAAATTTTTATCTAGCTTCTACTTGAAGCATATAATCTCAATGTAATGTCTCACAGTCTTGCCAGATGGGATAAATCAGATAAGGAACTTCCTAGATAAGTCATCCTACCTAGTGATTGAATTTGCTGGCTAAGTATTTAAACACTTCTTTTCTTTCCCTAATAATGAAAAGTGGAATAGTATTAGTCTCACATAATCAGTTGATACACATATAGGGTTGAATCTATCACTGATCTCAGAAAGTATTATAGGTGGACATGTGGATCTTCATATGAAAGCCCTGTGAACTGACCATTGCTGATCAAAAGCTACAACATATTCTGTTTGAGCTCAAAATTATCTCCAGCAACTGGTTTCTTAAATGAGGAGGTCAAATTTGTTGGAAGTGGGATTACCACTTCTCTAACTATCCTACGAGATACTTGTTTTTCATCCATGAGAGAAGGATTTTCTTGATCTTCATATATTTATGGAATACGGGGGAGAAGGATTGCTTCTCACATTCCTTAATGGAGACATTACTTAGGTTCATAGCTTGGTACAACCAATTCCGAATCCCTTGTCAACTTACTACTTTGAAAATCTATTTCCTGTGAATACAAAACCAAGACCAAGAGTAAAGAACCAAAGTAATAACATAAAACAAAACTAAAAATAAAATAGTTTCAAATTTATAAGTCCCCAGCAACAGCGCCAAGAACTTTACAGTTCATAAGCGCACACGCAAGTGTACATGGTCTAACAAGTACTATAGTTTCCTTCAAGAAAATCGAATATTGATCACACATAAACTTGTTCCAACAACTATTTGATTTTAATTTACAATTCAAATTCAATTGAGGTAAGAGTAACCAGTAGACAATTTTAAAAGTTATAATCTAAAGTAAAGTAAATAGTGTGTAAAGTAAAAGACTTGAGTCAATAAATAGAGGAAAGAGTAGGTTTAAAGAACTTCTAACAATAATACTATGTTATTGAACTTCATTCGTTAACTCGCTTATCTTTGTAGTTGATTCAGAGGGTTTACCGCATGACCATAGTCTCCCTCCTCTAATTGTTTACCTAACTTAAATATTACAATTACATCATTGAGTGGGGATGTAATAATACAATTGTATTCTTAAAGGTATCATCCTACACGTGAATCAAGTAAGGCTTCTAGGTACACCCCTATTATATATACTAATTCAAATTCCTTATTTTATAAAAGAATAAGAACCCTACTTTGTTAATCCCCATGTTCTATCTTCCTATTCCTTTTTCCCAGATCACATGGTTGACAATATATGTATTATAAGGGTGATAAATACTTAATATTGTTAAAACAAAGATAAAAAAACACCAAAATATGATAAGCAAATCTAACAAAATCAATTCAATACAATTGTCTTCATGTTCTTGGTTTTAACCCCTGAAATGGAGTGCTTAGCCACTGATATTCATAATTATCCTCCAAATCATTGTATGAATGATAAAGAACCATAAATAAGCTATGTAAGACCTAAATATAAAGTTGCAGTAGGTCTCCAATTGTTCCAAGACATCAAAAAGTATTTTAGCATAACGTGAGAAGTCCTATTTATAGTATAACCTATTTGGTCATGTAAGGAGAATGCAACGCGACGTGTTGGTTATTTTATGGGGGATTGAAATGTAGGGACTTGCATATTTAAGTGGATAAAGAAACACGGGTTGTTGGATAATCCAGTAGAGAAAGGGATGCTGCTCGAGGCAAATGCGTTGGCTCATTGGAATGTGCAATTTCATCATCATAACTTCCCTTTGTTCTTCGTCATCAATTCCAGCCTTATAGTGAAATTTTAACTTTATTTCCAAATTGTTTCATGTCCATATATCATCATAATAAAATCACCAAGAATCCTACAACATCATACACCATGAATGAGAGCTCAAAGCATATATAATTCAGAACGATGAACTCGAAATATGAGCTAAGACTTGTCTAGTCCACATTGACCTTCAACTTGTTGTACCTACTCTTATTAAAATAATAAAAACCTTGGTAACTCACTAAAAATAATAGAATCCAATGATATATACTAGACAAGCACCTAGATCAAGCTAGTAATACTAATTTTCTTAGCTGAACTACTTAATAACCAATTTAAGCACAAACTTTTTTGGAATAAACCATTAACGTTTCTGTAATACCCCATATTTTTCCTAGTTCATTTTAGCTGTCAGTACATGAGAATTACTATATATATACTTTCAAAAAAACTCAGAATTTTCCAGCATAAGACCCATCATTGTGTTGGAATTCTGTCAGCTTTCCAACGATATAAATTTTGCCCAAATCCGATATCCGGTTTAGAAGTTATGTCACTTTTAGTGAAACAGTATACCAAATTTAGAAGCACCGCTTTGCGGTGAGGGTCAAAATGGTATTCATTAGATTCCAGTGAGACAACATGATTCCAACACATCACGGTGAAGATCCAGTTCCCAATTTACTTTTTCAGTGTGTCAACGTGATAACGGTGCATCGCGCCAGAGTGACATTTCATAATTTTCACTTCTAGTGAGGCTCTGTGATACCTCTGCATCACGCCAAAGTTCATTTTTTCACTCATCCTTGGACTGCACAAGACAAAAAATCCAGTGGCTCTCCGCGATGCCACTACATCGCAGTGAAATTTTTTTTGGGAATCCAGTGATGTGAATTTTAATTTCTTTCAGGGGAAATTTAGTCTTTTCCATGGACCTAATCAGTATAACCATGTGATTTAACCCCTAATAACCTGGTTAAGTCATTATTCACTAAATTTTCCCCAATCAAGATCATTCTCTCTCAAAATAGTTGTAATATCCCAGATGTTACAAAGCTAAGAAATGAGCCATTGTTCCTATGTATGAAACCTCCTATACTATGATTCATATTTGAGTACATGACTTACAATTAGTATCCTAATGATAATATAACTTATGATTTATTAAGCATGTTCATATGAGTCACTTAGAGTAAGGCAAGCGAAGAGCTTTTGAATCCATCATGTTTTAGTGCTTAATTTAATAAGAGTAATCTTTGAACAAGAATAACTCGATTTATATATGGTATTTTGGTATATTTAGACAAGACAAATTATACATAATTGAATTATCTTTCCAACGATATCAATTTTACCAAAATACGACACCCGAGCAAGAAGTTATGGCTTTGCAAAGTGGAGTGCGTCGCCTAACAAATCGCATAAGGCTACTGGAATGGGTATGCCATAGGTTGTGAGATGCACACCCTAAAGTGTTACAGAATTTGTGCGATGCATACCTTAGCTTGTTTCATAAGATGTTCGGCGCACACCCTAGCTAACCTGATAAGGTGTGCGACTCATACTTAGGATTCAAGTGACGAAAACACTTCATTTTTGAGTTATTTTGAGGGCAACTAAGTCTTTTGATACTCCTTACATGTCCCTAAACTTAAACTTACAAAATTTATAGCTCATGATTACCTTTCAACCCTACTTAAGTTCATTATCCAAGAGAACAATAGAAGAAAAACCACTAGGGTTACACCCTCAAGCTTGAAGGACCACTCTTTCAACAATTTCATCACCATTAAGGTGTGTGTAATGTTCATCTATGGATCCCTTTTATTCATAGAGTTCAATATCTATGTTTTAAATATTATTTTGTGATTATCTTGTTGTTATTTGAACATATTCATGTTGATGATTTGTTGTTTAAATTTCCAGATGATATCTAAAGGTGTTTTCATGAAGTATATGTGGTTGTTAGTTGAAACCCATGAATTTTGGGTCGTTTTATATGGTGAGGTTTATGAACACACCTAAGCCAAAAGAATCCATGCAAATTGTTTCATAAAATTCCTAGGATGATAGGATTCATGTCCCATGATCTAATAGTTCTTAAATGACAAGTCCATGCTCTATGCTTTAGGATTCCACATAAATTCCACGTAATTGATATGTGTTATTGTTGTGACTTGGATTGAGCACGTTATTGAATCTATACAATTATATACATATTTTATGCATTTCCTTTCCGTGTATAAGATGTTGAGAACTACGCTTAGTGTGAAAGACCCTACTTATGATATTGTAAATTGTGGACTCTACTCTTATGATCAAGTAAGTCATGTGTGTCAGTTTCCTTCCATCGAGTCCTGGGGGTACTTGTACCCAAAAAATGTAGATGTTTTCCTAGAGCCATGTCATGTTATCATTATACTCTCATTCAAGCCATGATCTATAGAACTCAGTCAGTCACGTCACTCAGGAAGTATCAAAAATCTCATGATCTCAGTTAATTCTCAGATAGAAGTACTATACCGTCAGTCAACAAAAGTCAGTTACTTAGTCCATCTGCAGTTAGTTAATCATGTTCAGTCTCTTCATATAGGATTATAATTTACCACTGTGTGAACCCAAGGATGGGAACACACTGTCAGATGAGGTTGTGATTCTTAGTTGTCATCCTTGCGTTCCAGAACTATGTAGCCAGCATAGGTTGAGAAATCAATACCTGTCAGTTGAGGGTAGGTGAGGTGGCTTAATCTATTAGAGTAGGGTCCCACCATTCTCATTAGAGTACCTACTCGATGATGGTCACTCATAGATTCTTCTTACCAGTGGCGCGGTATTGACACCCTTCCAATCAGGGCACAGATTTGACCCCAGCTCAGCTATTATAGCGTATTTGGGGCATATCGGTTAAACAACTACCTCCTATAGTTTCATTCTAAATCTCAATGAAAGAAATCAGATAGTTCTTTAGATTTCAGTACCAGGACTGTCAGATACAGTCAATTCAGTTTTAATACGGAACTCAGATGGTTCCATCAGATTCAGGACTGTCAGACATAGTCATCCATGTTATTATAATTTTAGTATCAGTCATGTTAGATATCAGTAAACCATGTATTAGGGTACAGATCTAGATATCACTCATTCATGATCTCAGTTACGATGTATGCAAATTTGCTCTCTAACATTCATATTAGTCAGTTAGTTAGCATTTCTCATACATGTAAGCCCTTTTGCAATTAGACTACTTCACTTTATACACAGTACTTTCAGTTGTAGTGACGTATTTGTGCTATGGTTCTTTCTTTTATATTACACCTTAGGTTCAGAGATATGAGTTCCGTATCAGCAGTAGCAGTCGCATTTCAGTATATAAAGTTTAAGTACTCTTCATTCGAGGATGATATGATTTGATTTTATTTATTATTTCAGTTAGCTATCAGTTTACGGAGTTAGTTGGAGACATGTTCGTTCAACTTCCTACTCAGACAGTACTTAGAGTCTTTCAGTTTTTAGATTTAGTTTTCAAGTGTTTTTGGTATTCGTTACCCCATATAGATAATTTTGTTTATCAGATATTCTAGTTAGTTGAACCTTAAGTCCTATTGTTCATGTTTTTTCACATTTTACACGTATATTATGCAGTTCACAAGTATAAATATCAGTCATGGGTTATCTTGTGGTCCTGTGGGGTAATAAACATTGTGTAGCATTCCAGTTCAGCAAATTGGGGCATTACAAACTTGGTATCAGAGCCTAAGGTACAATAAAGTCCAAGGAATTCTAAAAGAAGCATCTAGTAGATTCTTGTACACGAGTGTGTTGCACGCCACATTAATGTACAAGAGGCTATGATATGTTTTTAGAATATTTTCCCTTCTTTCAGTATTCATGTCGTGCTAGTTAGCATAATTTCAAGTTAAAATCTTAGTCAAATCCGTTCTTCTCTTATTTAAGAACATGCCTCCAAAGAGAAGAAACCAGCCAGCTCCTCAGCCTGAAGATCCTTTGGGAAAACATATTTCTCATGAGGAGTTTAGGGCCGCATTCACCATTGATGCTCAGTCTGTGGCTGCTCAAAATGAATGGCCACTAGTTATTCCGACCAATCCAGTGGCCAACTCAGCCGCAACTAGGATTCGGGACTTCACCCAAATGAACTATCCATCTTTCTTTGGGTCAACGTGTGATGAAGATCCTCAGGAATTCATTGAACAAGTACAGAAGGTCATAGACATTATGGGAGTTACTTCTTGTCAGAGTGTCGAGTTAGCCGTATACCAGTTATAGGATATTGCTCACACATGGTAGAAATAGTTTAAGTTTGAGAGGTTAGAGGATACATGTCCTATTGAGTGGGAGGAATTTGTCACGGCTTTGTTAGAAAGATTTTTTCCCCAAGAGCTGAAGGAGGAAAAAGTTCTAGAGTTCATTAACCTCAGGCAGGGAAATATGATAGTTAAAGAGTATTCTCTCAGATTTACTCAGTTAGCTAGATATGCCCCTTATGTGGTTGCAGACAATAGGGCTAAGATGAGTAAGTTCATGTCAGGGGTGAATGATAGAGTGGTAAATAAGTGTAGGTCTATGATGCTTAACAGTGATATGACTTTAGCCAGGCTCATGACCCAAGCTCAACAAATTGAGGAGTAAAAGATTACGACTAGTGAGAGAAAGAACAAGAGGGTAATGTCAGGAAGTTTAAGTTTTGCTCAACCTAAATCAGAAGGAGTAAACCGTTCGTAATTTCATCCTAAGCCAGTTATCAGGGTCAGCAAAACCATTCAACAGCTCAGTTCAGTCGCCCGAACCAGCAGGGTGCCACTTCCAGTACTACTACTGGGCAACGCCCAAATCATCTTTATGCTTTATAGACCTGATAGGATCAGGAAAATTCTCCTGATGTCATTACTAGTATATTACAGATTTTTCATGTTCATGTTTATGCTTTGCTAGATCCAGGTGCATCCTTGTCTTTTTTTACTCCTTATATAGTAGCCAATTTTGGAGTCAATCCTAAAACTTTAGCAGAGCCCTTCTCTGTCTCTACCCCAGTAGGTAAATCTATCATAGCAAGATGGGTATACAGGAATTGTCCGGTTATGATATTCCAGAAATCCACTTCAGCAGATTTAGTCAAATTAGAGATGACTGACTTTGATGTAATCCTAGGCATAGATTAGCTTCATTCCTACTATTCTACAGTCGACTGTAGAAATAGAATAGTCCAGTTTTAGTTCCCAAATGAACCCTCCATTGAGTGGAAGGGTAGCCTATCCGCTTTCAGCGGTCATTTTCTTTTCTACCTTATGGCAAGGAAAATGATATATAAGGGATATGTTTATCATCTTGTTTATGTTAAAGATTCTAGTTTTGAGACTCCTAGTCTTGAATCAGTTAAAGTTGTAAATTAATATTCAAATGTCTTTCCTGAAAATCTCCCAGGAATTCCTCTTGAAAGGGAAATAGACTTTGACATTGATCTTCTTCTAGACACTCAGCCTATTTCTATTTCTCCATATAGAATAGCACCTGCAGAACTCAAGGAACTAAAAACAAAGTTGAAGGATCTCTTAGATAAGGGATTCATTAGACCCAACATTTCACCGTGGGGTGCACCAGTCTTATTCGTGCGTAAGAAAGACGGTTGTCTCATGATATGCGTTGATTACCGTCAGCTCAATAAAGTTAAGGTCAAGAAAAAGTATTCATTTCCTAGGATAGATGAATTGTTTGACGAACTTCAGGGTGCCGGTTATTTTTCAAGATTGTCCTTAGATCAGGCTACCATCATCTCAGAGTTAGATAATGTGACATCCCAAAGATAGGTTTTCATACTTGGTATGGTCACTTCTAGTTTCTAGTCATGTCCTTTGGTCTTATCAATGCCCCAGCCTCTTTCATGGACTTGATGAACCGTGTGTTCAAGCAGTACTTAGACATGTTCTTTATAGTCTTCATAGATGATATTTTGGCTATTCCCACACTGAGCGCGATCATGCAGACCATCTCAGAACAGTACTTCAGACCTCAGAGATCACCAGTTATTCGCCAAATTCAGTAAGTATGAATTTTGGCTAAGATAAGTAGCATTCCTTGGCCATATTATTTCTGTTGATGACATTAGAGTAGATCCTCAGAAGACTGAAGAGTTAAGAAACTTGCCTTGCCCTGTCTATCCATCAGATATCAGGAGTTTCTTAGGTTTGGTTGGCTGTTACATATTGTTTTTCAAGGGATTTTCCTCTATTGTATCTCCTATGTCCAGATTGAATCATAAGAATGTCAATTTTTAGTGGTCAGATTTTCGCGAGAAGAGTTTTCAAGAATTGAAGACTCGACTTACCTCAGCTTCAGTTCTAGCTCTTCCAGATAGTTCCGATGGGTTTGTAGTTTATTGTGATTCATCCATAGTGGGTTTAGGTTGTGTCCTCATGTAGCATGGTAAGGTCATAGCCTACGCCTCCAGATAGTTAAATCCCCATTAGAAGAATTCTCCTACTTATGATCTTAAGTTAGCAACCGTAATATTTGCCTTGACGATTTGGAGGGACTATCTATACGGAGTTCATGTATATGTCGTCACAGATCATAAGGGTCTTCAATATGTCTTTTCTCAAAAAGATCTCAATCTTCATTAGAGAAGATTGTTAGAGCTCTTGAAAGATTATGACATGAGTGTCCTTTATCATTCGGGCAAGGCCAACGTTGTGGCCGACGCTCTCAGTAGACTCTCCATGGGTAGTGTTTCTCACGTTGAGGGTAGCAAAAAGAAGAAATCTTAGGAAATCCTTCAGCTTGCCAGACTAGGTGTTCGTTTAGTCGATTCTTCAGAGAGTGGTGTATGTGTTAAGCATAGTTCTGAATCATCTCTAGTTTTTGAGGTGAAAGAAAAGAAAGACAGAGATCCTAGCCTTTTCATACGAAAAGATTCAGTTTAGAATCATAAAGTAGAGGTTTTCTCCCAAGAGGGAGTTGGTGTTCTTCATTGTCAAGGTCATCTGTGTGTTCTAGGTATAGATGGCTTGAAGCAGCGAATTCTTGCAGAAGAGCATGATGCGCTATATTCTATTCATCCAGGGGACACTAAGATGTACCGTGACTTACGGGAGACCTATGCAGTAGGATGAAAAGAGATATTGCAGAGTTTGTGGATAAGTTCTCTACATGTTGACAAGCTAAGATAGAGAATCAAAAGCCTAGTGGTTCCAAGTAGGAGTTCACCATTCCTACTTGGAAGAGGGAAGAAGTGAACAAGGATTTGGTGTTTTGTTTGCCTCAAATTAGTCACCAGCAAGATTCAGTTTGGGTCATTGTAGACAAAATAACCAAGTCAACTCATTTCCTTCCATTCCATACCTATTATTAAACCGAGGATTATGCCAAACTCTACATCAGGGAGTTGGTCAGATTCCATAGTGTTCCATTATCTATTATCTCAGACAGAGGTACCCAGTTCAGCTCTCACTTTTAGAAAGCATTCTAAAAGGGTCTTGGGACCCAGGTTAATCTCAGTACAACTTTTCATACTCACACAGATGGTCAAGAAGAAAGGACAATTCAGACTCTTAAAGATATCCTAAGGGCGTGTCCAATTCATTTCAAGGGAAATTGGGATGACCACTTGCCTTTGATTGAGTTTGCACACAATAATAGCTATCATTCTAGTATTAAAATTGCTTCGTTCGAAGCTCTCTATGGTAGGAGGTGCAGAGCTCCAATTGGGTGGTTCGAAGTTAGTGAGACCTCAGTCATAGGTCCTGACTTAGTATTGGACGACTTAGAGAAAGTATAGTTGATCAGATAAAGACTTTGGGATGCTCAAAGCTGATAGAAGTCCTATGCAGATGTGCGCAGAAAGGATCTCGAGTTTTAGATTAGTGTCTATGTCTATCTAAGGATTTCTCCTATGAAGGGAGTAAAGCATTTCGGCAAGAAGGGAAATCTCATTCCCTGATATATTGGTCCCTTCAAGATTCTTAATCGTTTAGGCAAGGTAGCATGTGAGCTCGAATTTCCTTCAGACCTAGCTTCAGTTCATCAAGTTTTTCATGTCTGTTTGCTTAAGAAGTGCATAGGTGACCTATCAGTCGTGGTCCCTACTCAGAGCATTGACATTCGGAATAGTCTATCCTATAAGGAAATTCTGCTCGAAATTCTAAACTATCAGACTCATAGAATGATGAGAAAAGAAGATCCTCTAGTCAAAGTTCTTTGGCGAAATCAGTCCATTGAGGGAGATACTTCAGAAGTAGATGAAGACATGTGTACCAAGTATCCTCACCTCTTTTACGCCAATATAGATAAAACTCAAGGTAACAGTTCTCTTTAAACTTATTCAGTTTCCTGTTCAGTATTCTATACAACTTGGAATTCAATTCATGCTCATGTTTCATCACAAATCTGGTATCAAGTACCATTGCATATTCATTCATGCATTCATGTATCAGTCCATTGTATAATCATGCATAAAATATGCATTCTCATTTGGAGTACTCAGTTATCAGAAATCTAAGTTAAGCATTCATGAATCAGTTACTCATGCATCAGAAATGCATTTCCAGTATGGTATGTTTCAATTATCAGTTATGTCAGTCATGAGATCATGTAACATTAGTGTATATCTTGTACGTACTCTAGTTTATCGTCTCTCCCCATTTCAGTCAGTCTCATTCGAGGATGAATGTTCCCAAGGGGGTGATATTGTATTACCCCATATATTTCTAAACTAGGAAATGAACCATTGTTCCTATGCATGAAACCTCCTATCTTATGATTCATATTTTAGTACATTACTTACAATAAGTATACTAGTGATAATATAGTTTATGATATGTTAAGCATGTTTATATAGGTCACTTAGAGTAAGGCAAGCTAAGAGCTTTTGTATCCATCAAGTTTTAGTGCTTGATTTCGTAAGAGTAATCTTTAAACAAGAATAACTTGATTTATAAGTGGTATTTGGGCAGATTTATACCCACCAAATTTTAGAGAATCAAATTAGCTTTCCAACTATATCAATTTTACAAAAATCAGACACCCTAGCAAGAAGTTATGGCTTTGCAAAGTGGAGTGCATCGCCTAACAAATCGCATAAGGCTACTGGAATGGGTATGCCATAGGTTGTGCGACGCACAACCTAAAGTGTTCCATAAGGTGTGCGGCGCATACCTTAGCTTGTGCTATAAGATGTGCGGTGCACACCCTAGTTTATGCGATAAGGTTTGCAATGCATACTTAGGATTCCAGTGACGAAAACACTTCATTTTTGAGTTATTTTGAGGGAAACTAAGTCTTTTGACACTCCTTACACTTCCCCAAACTTAACCTTACAAAATTTGTAGATCCTAATCACATTACAACCCAACTAAAATCTTAAGTTCATTATCCAAGAGCACAATAGGAGAAAAACAACTAGGGTTGCACCATGAAGCTTAAAGGTCCTATATTTCAACAATTTCATCACCATTAAGGTATGCGTAGTGTTCATCTCTGGATCTCTTTCATTCATAGAGTTCAGGAACCATATTTTAAATATTATTTTGGGATTGTCTTATTGTAATATAACTTATACATGTTGATGATTTGTTGTTTAAATTTCAAGATGATATCTAAAGGTGTTTTCATAAAGTATATGTGGTTGTTAGTTGAAACCCATGAATTTTGGGTGGTTTTATATGGTGAGATTTATGAACACACCTAATCCAAAAGAATGCTTGCAAAGTGTTTGATATAATGCCTAGGATGATAGAATTCATGTCCCATGATCTAATACTACTTAAATGACAAGTATGTTCTCTATGCATTATGATTCCACATGAATTCCATGTTATTGATATGTGTTGTAATTATTACATAGATAAAGCACGGTATTGAAGCTATACAAGTATATACATGTTGTATGCATTTACTTTCCATGTATAAGATGTTGAGAACTACGGTTAGTGTGATATCCCCTACTTATGATATTGTAAATCATGGACTCTACTCTTATGATCAAGTCAGTCATGTGTGTCAGATTCCTTCCATCAAGTCCTAGGGGTACTTGTACCGAAAAAATATAGTTGTTTGCCTAGAACTATGAGTAGATACCAGGATATGCTAAATTTAGGAAAGATCTTATGATAAAGAAAAGAGCGGTAAGATATAAACTGGTGGATAATCTCTATCATTGTATTGCTATTTCTACAAGGTCATTGGTGAAGAAGAAGGTAGACCCAGGATCATTCACCATCCCTTGTACGATTGGATCTTTTGATTTTGCTAATGCCTTATATGATCTGGGAGCTAGCATCAATTTAATGCCGCTTGTTGTTTATAAGAAGTTTGGTTTGGGAGACCCCATACCCACGAACATGTGACTTATAATGGTTGATAGATCGGTGAAAAGGCCGGATGGGATTCTACATGATGTACTTGAAAAGGGGGCCAATTTTATATTTCCTGCCAACTTTGTAATTCTTGATTATGAAGTGGACTTTGAAGTACCAATAATTTTAGGTAAGCCATTCTTAGCAACTGGGAGAGTGTTTGTTGACCTGGAGTTGAATAAGATAAATTTAGGCTCAACAAGAAAGAGGTTAGTTTTGAAGTGTGTAAAACCATAAAACAACAAAAGGAGATGAGTGTTTTCTCGATCGTTGATGTATTCTATGAAGATAAGGGACAAATGGTATCATCGATGTATCTATACGAATCTTGAGTAGTCAACATAATCGAGTCGTACTGCGATGTTAAATTAGGCGTTGCATGGGAGGCAACCCATGATTTTATTCTAATTTTATAATGTTAAATAAAAATGCAAAAATAACAGTAGAGCCGCATCAAAAACTATGATGCTTGGTGGGGGCAACACATCATTATAATCATTTTTAGTTTTTTTTATTAAGTGTAGGTGCATGAAGTACTAAGGAGGTGATTGGTGCGAAATTTGGTTTGGAATTGAGCCATATCAATGGTGGTAAGTTAGGAGTAACGGGAACATTACAGGTAAGTTGGATTAGTCAAATGTTAAGGCTCGAGGCATGATTCGTGTTAGAGTAGTGACCCAATTTATGTTAATCCAACTGAAAAAAAAATTGTTGCTACTTTATTTTGTTATTTTCAATGAAGTTTGTGTTGGTAACGTAGGGATCGGGCAGATAGGACCGATCCTGAATCCCAGTAATGACCCGAAAGGTGGTATGAGGGGTTAGCCCCCTCGATACGGACCTTTCTCATTGTTTTATAGGATGGATGGGGTGCATGGAATCAAAGTTTAAGTGTACTACTTGGTATGTGGTAATCAAGTTTACATAGGGCATGGAAAAGGCGTCGCCTAAGACAAGCCTAAGATCACCCTCACATATGATATACCTTATGTGGCGTACACCTTAACTTTGGTGATTTCTTGTGCGTCGCACACCTAACTGCACACCTTTATTATTTCACTTGTGCGACTACCTATCCGGCACCTAACCTAATTTGTGTGATACCTTGTTCTATAACATGTGCAACTCACACTTAAACATTTGCCTTCCCTTGTGCGTCTCATACCCTTCCTAATTTAGCTAAGTCCCCAAATTTTAATTGGGTCAATCCGATCTGGATGTCACACTTAATAGAATTCACACCCTAAATGACCAAATTCATCCTTATTTCACCCCTAAGCCATGCAAAATTTCTCTCTCTCCATTTTTTTTGTCATTCAAGATTACTCTTTGCTTAACAATCTAAAGAATTTTCACTTTCTTTTCCAAATCATCCATCTTCAAAGGTAAGTTTTTCTTTCTTAATCCTTAGTTATTGTAACTTTATGTATAGTTACTTGATTTCTTGAGGGTTATAGATTAAATTCATGCCATCGCTATGTCAAAGAAAGGTTCTGAGAATCTTTGGAATATAAACATCATTTTTATACACCATTCTTGTAGTACTTTGAGCTTTTTCTTGTGATTGAATTGTTCATGACTAACGTAGTTTATTGTGTGGCCATTATTTCATAACTTACTTGATGGAACATAGTGATGGTTAAATTGTGCGAAAGTTATGGTGTTTTGTGTATATTGGTATGTTGAAGCTCTAAGGCATAACTTTGTTAAAAAATTATTTCATAGAAGTAAAATTAGAGGAATTGAAGTGATTGAATTGTATTGTGACTAATGTTGGTGCACCATATCAATATATATGTCGGTGAAGTCTGAATACCCAACAATAACACTTAATTAGTTTATACTAACAAATTAAGTGTGGGGTGATGACTTCACCACCTTCATCTTAATTATAGTTAGTTTCATTATGTGTGGCTGACATGGATGATGTGATGAATACAGGAAAAATGGCTCCAATGATGATCTCTATACAGGTGGCATGACTCCTAATATGAATGAGGAGTACTACTAGCCAGGTTCTTTATCTTGTTATTTGCACTGGGGATAATGCTTAGCTTAAGTGTGGGGTGGTTGGTTACTTTGCTACTTATTTTGTAAGAAAATAGGACCTTCTCCTTAGTATACTTTTTTTATAGGATTGGTTATTTTGTTAATTTTGTTTCTTGTTAGATATTTTTTTGATTTAGTCCTAATTAGGTTCTTTTATCGATGATGGATGGATGATGACCGTCTTAAGAGAAAATTAGTCATTTAATTGGATGTAACTTTTCTTGTAGATCACATGAAATTATAACATAAGTATGTGATGGATTATTACATTTGAAACACCACGGCTCTAGTTTTGACTCTTGATGTGATTTTTGGTTTTAATTGAATTCATTTAATTGTTGGGTTGAGAATCTATAATGCTTCTAATTGAGTTGGCAATGTGCCATGAGTGTGTAATACTGTTGTATATTCCTTATTGCAACTGATGCTAGAACTTTTCTGGTGTGTGCAAAGTGAAATAAAGATTGTGAGTTTAGGAGATGATTTTTGCATTTCTTTGAAAGCCATTATTCATGCCTTTTTTTTACCTACCTTTGCATATTATCTTAGCTAGCCCCATTGAGCCTTTAGCTTGTTCTTTTATTAGACTCATATGTAGCCTAACCCGTTCTTTAATAGACCGTAATTTGATCCAAAAGCTCTTAAGAGCTTTAATGTAAAATCAATTTGAGTTAGGAGATTTACAAATAAGAGAATAATGGTGAAATTGATGCCCCAAAGTCTAGTTATTGGCGTGTGCAATTTATGTGGTTGGGAGTAGTTAAAATTGTTGGAAAAAAAGTTCAAAATTTTATCCCGGACATGTTACAATGAACCTGTTTTGGCCCTGGTTCTTCTTTGACATTGTGCACCTCAACTAAGAAAAATTACTTTAGTTGAGGTTGCCTATCATAGAGGTGTGTAACATGAAATGGGTGCAAAAAAAATAAAAAAATATATATATTTGAAGGGGTTTCATAGTCCCACTATAGTTTTATTAATTGAGTTTAATGGGATGGGGTTAAAAAAAAGATATTGATATATGAAAGTGGTGGAAATTGGTTATTAGAAATTGTTCTTAGTTGCATAATGTAGTGTATTAAAGCACTTAGGGAATATAGTCACTATTTCTGGCAAAAATAGTTCCTACCCATCCTTTAGCCTACATTACAACCCATAAAAGACCTATTTTATCCTAAAGTTAGCATTCTGACAGTAGTGGAGCATTACAATAAGGGAAAGCATATGGTAATCTGTTGTAATTTGAGAATTCTTTGTCAGAGTGAGTTCAACTTGATTCTTATACCCATATTGTTAGAAATTACATAATAGTAAGTGATTATGGATAACTTTCTTGTTCTGAGGGAACATGGTTGATGAAGGTTGGGTAATTTATATGATTTCTTTGCTTAAATGGTATGCATTAATTTGACAACCTAATAAGTCTATTGTTGAGGGTTAGTTGTCTCTAGTAATGATTCATGAATCTACTTCTTGTTCATAATTGTTGTGTGAGCCTATTTGAGAATGTTATTTTTCCTTCATTGGTGTTAAGACTTATGTAGTATGCATAAATGGATAAGTTGTTCAAGAACGAACAAAGTTTGAAGTGTGGGGGGTGATCTTGGATGTATATATATGCCTAAGCACCATAACTTACCCATATCTTAGCTAAGTTTGGAGAACAAAGTGCCAAGTTTCTTATGTTTTACTCTACTTCTATATGATTGAGCTAACCGATGTGATTAGCATGATTTTAGGTATTAAATAGGTAGATGGAGACATTATGGGACTATGGAATGCGTATGGCATATGAAACAAGAGAGAGTAGCAGTCTTGATCAAATATGGCACCTAAAAACTATGTCCAAGACTAATTTTTCATTTATAATTAGTTTAGGGACTTAGAAGGCAATTATGAGAGAAAAGATTTTTAATAAGACTTGATGCTGAAAATTTATCATTATTCAATATTCTGTAGTATTTTGAACAAGGGAATAGAGGCTTAGGATTAAGAGAGAAAACGTTTCTCTATTTTTTTCACTATTTGCACACCAAGATCGTCTTCTAGTTTTTGGTATGATAAATATTTCTATTGTGATTTCTGTTTTATTCATGAGTATCTAAGTTTATTAGTTAGGGTTATGGAAACCTTTTAACATACAATCTATTACTTTGGGTTTTTGAACTCATCGCGTATTGATCTGTGTATATCATAATATGTTCATTTATCTAGAATTCTCGTGGTTGCAAACATAGAGGATGTGCCTTAAAACTAAACTTGTTAGATAGAAAGGTTAAGGTTCGGAAAAGAGAGTAGTGACAAAAAAATAGTATTTCCAACCCTTATTTCATATGTTAATGCCTTAACAAGATTAACTACTTGGAGATTTCATATTATTTTTGTAAACACTTTTGATTCGAGAGAAATAAAGTGAATTAGTCCTTGATGGTTGAGAAACACTAGGATTATGTTATTAAATACAATACCTTTCTCTATAAGAATGATGCATTATGAATTCGTAAAGCCCATAGTTAGAAAGTATTGACAACTACAAGGTGGACATAACCCTAGCTTGCTATTTCCCTGAATTTGAATACTACTACATATATATGTCATCTTGTTAAACTGTTACCATTAATTTGTGAACTGAATCAAATTCCCCCTTTTTGTTTTACGGAAATTAATGATTAAAAGTCAACTAATATGCATACAACTTAATTAGCAATATTTTCCCTGTTCAATTTGAACCCAACCTAGTTGGGTTATATATTTGACAACGACCGCTTACACTCTCACAAGAGAGTTGTAATTTTTACATATCAATTTTAAAGGTAGTCGGGATGACCACTTGCCTTTAATCAAATTCGCATATAATAACTACTATCATTCTGGTATTCAGATGGCTCCGTTCGAGGATCTTTATGGTAGGAGATGTAGATTTCTAATTGGTTGATTCAAGGTAGGTGAGGCTACTATAGTAGGGCCTTATTTAGTGTTTGATTCCATAGAGAAAGATAAGTTGATTACGGAAAGTCTTAGAAAGCTCAAAGACGACAGAAATCATACCTGTTAGGAGAAAAGATCTTGAGTTTTAGATAGGCAATTTTGTGTACTTGAAAATCTCTCCCATGAAGGTAGTGAGAGGTTGGGAAAGAAGGGGAAACATAGTCCCCGATATGTCATTTCTTACAGAATTCATAATAAATTTGGAAAGGTAGATTACGAGTTTGAGTTCCCTTCAGACATAGTTTCAGTACACCCAGTGTTCCACGTCTCCTTGTTAAAGAAAGGCATTGGTGACCCAGAAGTTGTAGTCCCCTTAGAGGTCGTAGATATTCAGAAAGACCTCCCTTTCGAAGAGGTTCCAATCCAAATCCTTCATTGTCAGACTCGCAGACTCAGGAACAAAAGAGTTCCCTTTGTCTAAGTTCTTTGGCTAAACTAGTCCGTTGAGGGAGCTACTTTGGAAGAAGAAGAAGATATGCAAACCAAGTATTTTTTCCTTTTCTCCCCAAACTCAAACTTAACTTTAGGTAAATGTTTTCCTTAAATTTAATCTGTTCCATTTTAACTTATAGTTACAAACTTGCTATCAGTTATCGTAATATATCATCTCCATGATAGTCATGC
Source organism: Capsicum pubescens (assembly GCA_030864215.1). Taxonomy (NCBI): domain Eukaryota; kingdom Viridiplantae; phylum Streptophyta; class Magnoliopsida; order Solanales; family Solanaceae; genus Capsicum; species Capsicum pubescens. The sequence continues at coordinate 216,341,072 of CM061546.1, forward strand.
ATTCATGAATCAGTTCATCCATATAGTCATGCTTCAGTTATGCATGTTCAGTATGTAAACTTAGTCTATCAGTATTTCTTAGGTTAATCACTATCATTTGAGGATGACTGTTCCAAAGGGGGAGATATTGTAATACCCTATTTTTTCGTAGTTAAATTTATCTCTATGTATAAGATAATACCTATATAAATACTTTCAAAAATACTCAAAAATTTCAAGTTTAAGACCTACCATTCTATAGGAAATTCCGTCAGCTTTCCAATGATATAATTTTTTCCCAAATCTGATATTTGGTTGAGAAGTTATGGCAGTTTTAGCAAAAAAGTATGTCAAATTATGTAGAATCGAGTAGCGGTGAGGGTCAAAATGGCATTCATAAGTCTCAAGTAAGACACTGTGATGACAGTGCATTGGGGTGAAGTGCTAGGTCCCAATTAGCTTATTCCAGTGTGTCAACACGATAATAGCGCCTCATGCCAGAGTGCCATTTCATAATTATCACATTCTAGTGAGGCTTCGCGATACCTCCGCGTAGTGCCAAAGTGAATTTTTGCACTTGTCCTTCGACTTCACTTGCTGACAAACTCTAGTGTCTCTCCATGATGACACCGCGTCACGGTGAAGGCCAAAATTGGGAATCTAATGACGTGAATTTTAATTTCTTGTAGGGTCAATTTATTCTTTTTCCACGGCCCTAATAAGTCTAAACACGTGATTTAAAGCCTAATAACCTAGTTAAGTAATTATTCACTTAATTTTCCCCAAATCAAGATCATTCTCTCATAAAATAGTAAAATCCTAGCTTTCAAGAATCAAAGTCAAATATCAAGAACACTACTAAGAATCTTCAAGAAGTTAATTTCTCAAGTATGTTAGATGTTCATCCATGGGTCCTTATAACTCATGGAGCCTAAGAATTCACTCTCAAAATATAATATTGAGATATTATGAATTACATGTTTGAGTTTGTTCATGTGTCTATTGTTATATTGTCTTCAATACATGATTAATTACAAGTTTCATGAAATTAAGATAGCACGTGTAATGAATTATGTGATTCTATTGTTAAATCCTTGAATTTATGAGTGGAAGGTTGTTTCCATTACATTTATATATGTTTACTATTATGTGAAATAATCATGATCCATAAGTGTTTATTATAATGCCTATGTGAATTTAATAGTGCAGTCATGAAATGTTAGTATGTCTTCCCATTCAGTAAAATTTCAAACCTCACAAGTGTTTGAAAAAATGTCTCAATAATTGAATCATGACTAAGTGACTAGATAGTAGGCTTTAAATATTTTTCCATGTTTTCCTATTAATGCTATTGAGTCCAGGTGGTATTCAATACCCGAAAAATCTAGTTGTTTACCTAGAATGACAGTAGCCACAAAATAGTCTCAGTAATGTCACAAACAGTAGTACTCAATTAGTTACAAAAACTAAGTGAAACTCTGTCTAATTTAGTTATGTCTAATAATCAGTGTCATTCAGTTAGGAGTAGGATTCAACACCGAGTGAACCCAAGGATAGGGGCCCACCTGTCAGTAGAGGGTGAAATCCTTAGTAGCAGTCCTTGCGTTCCAGAACTACATAGCCATCATAGGTTTAGATATCAATTTTCCAGTTGAGGATTGATATGGTGTTTTACCTACCAGTTAAGGGTAATACCATTCTCATTAGGGAACCTTCCAGAAAAGAGTATCCCTTAGTCCTTTGGGATGACATTTTAGTGGATCCATATAGCTAGTGTTTCTACCCCTGGCATGGTACTAATACCCTTCCAGCTGGGGTAACAGGATGGACCCCAATCAGTTTAGAGAGGGGTATATCAGTTAAATGATTACCTCCCATAGTATTAGTTTCAGTTTCAGCATAGAACTCAGCTCAATTCTACAGAATCAGGACTTTTAGAAATAGTCACCCATTTATCAATAAATCAATTATCAGTAATCTCAGATATTAGTTACTCAGTTATCAGTACTCGGTTTCAGTATAAATCTTAGACACAGTATATATATATATATGCACAGTATTGCATAATCAGTGTTTATAGTATCTTTAGTTATCCAAGTACACTCATTTAGTTATATTCATATCACTCAGTCAGTTATTGTTCATGAATATGAACCCATCCATTTCAGCTTTACCTCAACTAGCATACCAGTACATTCGACGTACTGATCGCTTATTTTTTTCTTTCACTATAAGGTATCTTATCATAGGTTTGGACACTCAGGTTCCTAATAGATCTTAGCCAGATTCAGTTAGCAACATGAGATTCAGTAGTGAGTCCTCATCCATAGAGGATATTATTTATTTCACCACTATAGTAGATTTAATATTTTATTAGTCAGATTTAGTTGTGGACTTGTCCCATCAACTCCATATTCACTCAGTTTAGTAGAGGATTTTCAAACTAGACTAGTTCAGATAGTATTCAGTTTTCAAATGTTACTATCAGTTCCTATATTTATAATTATTCAAATTATAAATTTTAGGTAACTTAAGCCTAACTTTCGCATTATTTCAGTATTATTATCATGTGCTCACATCAGGTACCAGTCATGGGTTAGCTTGGGGTCCCTCGAGATCATAAGCACCTTGTGGCATCCGGGTTACAGACACGGGGCGTTACAGTTCTAAAAAATACATGAACACTTAGATGTTTATTATATCAACATCAACTCATAAAGCACACAAATCATCCTTAAAACAAGTAAAAATATGTTAGTATAATGACACTAAAGTGCATAAAAACTCCCAACATCACTCCTCACATGAAAGAAAATTTTACACACTAAGTCATCAATTATGCAACCTCTCCCAAGAACTCTAAATTCTAACAATTACAATGCCATTTTCTTTCCCTTATTTTTAGTCTCCACTGCAATGAACATACGAGGTTGGAAATCATGAAGGGCTTTTTGGGATTGTAGCATAGGTTTGGGGTAGGGTAGGTTATCATTTGGGAATAACATGGCTTAACCTTCCTCAAATATCTACATCACAATATTCAATCCAACTTTCGATCATGGGACACTTCTTTTGTTTTAACTCTTTATACATATGCATACTTCTTATTTTCTTAGTTCACCCTGTTTTGTTTTCATTTTTTTCCTTGCACCCTTTGTTCTTCTCTTTACTTTGTTGGGTCGTTTTATTTTCTTATTAATTTGTTCTTAATACATAATATCACAGGGAAATACTTACAACATCGTGGCCCAAAGTTGCCTCTTTTAATCATCACCATTTCTATATAGTCTTTTAGCCTCAAGTTATAATTTTAAGTTCAAGTAGGGTAGGGTTCAAAAGAAGTATAAAGATTGAAAGTCTAATAGCTTGAAATGTGATGGCTAAATAAAGGTCTAAGGGCTCAAAGTAGGTGGCAACGGATATCATCTATGCAAGGGTAGGAATTTTAGGCTAAAGTAAACTTCCATTGTCGCAAAGATGTCCAAAGATCATCTTCCCAACCATGTAAAATAAAAATTATCCTTGAGAGACTAATAGGGCAAATTCTAGATGGTACAAGTACACATGAGATTTTGACAAATAAGATCTCCACACACGGAATGTATGATTTTCCAAGGTGGATGAATTGCCCCATCTACTAGAGATAAAAAATGAAGTATCTCCATATTTTCACAAGTCAAAATTTTAGAGTCATATAAGGAGAAAAAGATTTGTTACCAGGTTACTCACGTCCATGCCCTTGATTTTTGAATTTTTTTCATGGAGGTAGGTGTTAACTTTTCATGGTAACCATGCATGATTTTATAATTAGGGGACCAACCCAAGCCTTAATCTCACATTGTGATTTTTTTACGGGCCAACCAATAATTTGGCTCCTCGATATTCTCCATAGGTATAAATGTGATCCCAAAATGTGAAATGTTATAGGTATACAGACTTCCCTTGAATTTGTGACATTTGATGACACGGGTACTCAGACATCTCCTATATCCATGGCTCAAATCCAAAACATGACTCTTTCCACTTAAAAAATGTTATCTCTCAATCTATCAAAGGGAAAAGCTCGTCCTATATTTCAATAAGATAAACAAAAAGTAGAAATCTAAGGAAAATATAACTAATCCGTGCAAATATAGACTCCATCAGAGTGCCCAAATACTACAACCCAAATAAAAAAATAAAAGTTTCATAAAAGAAATAACAAAATATCTTGAAATATTTATAATATAGACCCAGAACAAATTAATACGGAGACAGTCATCCCATCCAAAAATGTGGAAGTTTCCTCACTTCTTAAATAATCAAGAATAAAGAGATATAAGTATGCTCCCTGAAACTACATCAAGAGTTGTTGTCAATATCACACTCTACATCATCATCAGCCTCCTCAGGACTAGACAACTCAACTAGGGCCTCATCATCACTCTCCACTTGGTTTGAAGGAAGTCGATCATAGAGTCGGTCAAAAGTCCTCTTATGTGGCACCTTGGTACTATTAAATGACCTTTTCCGCCAATTTTCTCCCATTTTTTACACAAGTTCAAGAGTAAGAATTCTTATAGCATGTGGAAACTTAGGAGACAAATTAATTAATGATTTTGGGGGAGTTTGTGAGCTTGAATTATTCATTTCTTCTCTGAATTCTTTTTACATTTCATTAATTTTGATGGTTAATTTCTCAATTATTTCCCAAAAGCCTTAAATTATTTGTGTGATATTTTTAGCACCATTTGATCTTAAAATTTACCCATTATTGAAGGTATATGTTCCTTGAGCATAGAGGGATGCATTGACGATTTTAAAAGTGTGATTTGATAAGCAGGACCCACGTGGAATTTTGGTATAATTTAGGACTTAAAAGTATAAGAATTCAATGTGGGTACTATTGTTCTTATATTTATTAGTATATTATCATTTTGATAGCATGGCATTGTGTAAAAGCTTATCGGAAGGGAAAATTGATTATTTAGCTGATTCGACTAGGCTTTTTTGGCATCTGAGTAGGTTAGGTTTACTTTTATTTTAGATAGTCTTAATTGTAGTATAATTATAATAATGTGTTAAATATGGGTTTGAAATTTGGTGTTGGAGATATATTTAGTGAAATTTGGTCTATTTATCCTATTATCAAACTGTAATTAGGCATAATTGACTTAGTTATGTTTTGGTATAATTGCTATCTTCGGGCTATAATGTGTCATATTTAAGACCGAGTAGTATATGTTAAATACCATAGCCTAGTCCAGGGTAGAATTTGCTTTAGATTTGATTTTAAGGATTAGAAGTGGGGCCCTATAGCCAACCTTAAGTCAAGACTATCATTGGCACATTTTATACTTTATAGGTGTGTTATACACTTTGACTCATATACTTTAGAGCTTGAAGAGGCTGAGTAGATGATTCCTATTCAAGATTATGACTTGGGAGTTGATTGAGTCCCAGTTCATGTCCGGCTATTTATTATTTTGAGTTCAAGTTAAATTTCGACAATTTATTATATATGTTCTTGTAAAAGTCTTATAAATGATGATGATGATGTGGGTTTCTATTTGACTTTGGAATTGAGCGGTTTACTATGATATTATTTTGGTATTGATGGATTTGTGGTTATGATTTCGAGATATGATTACTTAGCATGATTTTTTGTTAATTGTTCATTTGATTGCACCATTCGAATTTATGGGGCCCAATTGGGCTATTTACTTCTGCACACTAACTTGCTTATGGGGGCCAATTTTGTAGTTTTGGTTATGTTTTATTTCATATTATGTTATTTAAGTTATTTAGTAACAACATTTGGAGTTTTATACTAGTTTTTCTCTCTTACCTTAACTTAGCTTATTTATCTTGTGTTTTCATTATAGTTATATTATGATTTAGCTCAGTTGGATGATGTTACCTAATGATTACCCATGTCTTTGGTACTTAAACTACACTTTTGTGACTTTTTCATGAAGACCTGAGTTTTTATGGCCACCGTTGTCGCTATTATTATTCTAATTTGTGTTTGGATAAAGGGTGAGATCTTGGAGCAAGAGTTGCCTCTTTTCTCCTTCTTCTACTTTTGTTTCGTCTTTCATTATTTGAGTCTGATTCATATTTTCCTATTAGAGTGATCATATTCCTTTTATTATTGAATCTTTTACTAAGACTACTAGGTCGTGGGATGTTATTATTATCTTATCTATCCTTCATATGATTATTTCAATCCGATATATTGTTGAGAGTATTTACTTAATTTTTTTTTATCTTTATGACATTTTCCACCAAGTTATCCTGTTGCTCTTAGCTCTGGGAAGGGTTTGGCTTACATATTAGTGGGATAAAGTAGGTTCCATCTTGACTGTTTAATTGGGTCATGACAGATAGAATCACACTGGGACTAAGAATAAAATAAGTAATAAAATCAACTACTGAACTAAAACCAAAAATAAATATGCAATAAGGGGTATCCCAAGTTCCTGGACTACAACAAAGATTAAATAGTCCATTTTTTCATTTTTAGAAAACCAAATTCCCTTAAGTATTACAAAATCCCATTTATTGAAAATGCTAGAAAGTCGTGGATACTACGTCAAACAAACACCACATAGTGAGCAAATCAATCTAATATAGTTAAACGGGCCACCTACGTATTTTATAACTATTTATGACATAAAATGGCATAATTCTATGGTACTTTATCCTAAAGAAGAGCAATAATTCTAACTACAACCCCAAAAGGTAAACTATTATCATAACCTAGACTATGGCATCTAAATCGAAAATGGAGTGCCCGAGATATGCTAAGACAATGCCATGACCCAACAACCAAGATCATGATGGAACCTACATTATCACACAAGTAGGTAATAAAAACCATAACACAGAATGGTGAGTAAAATGCTAATAGGATAAAGAGAAAATAAGGATGAAATAGTAATTTTAAGTGAATATAAGGGGAAATATACATGCATTACATATCAAAAATAAAGGAAGGGACAAAATATAAAAAGAACTTCCCAAGTCATGGTAAGGTAGTACAAGAACCACCTTATATAAAGAGTTCCAAATTAGTTCAAAAATCTACAAGTAGTCTGTGAAGATAAAGAATATGACTAATACTAGAATAGAGGGAGATAGAACGACTATGAATGCTATAAGCTTACTTAAATCACTAATTCACAACCCTATTTGAATTTAACATCAAAGAATATGACTCGTACTAGGATTTTCATCACGAAAAAAATATAGAAGTGTAGTGAGTGTACCAAAACACAGGGTATTCAGTAGGCATCATAGTGTGACTGGGCTCAATTAAAGTAATAATATAATAAAGTGTGAATCTATACTAAGAAGCAATAAATGAGGGCCAAAGTGGAAAACATAGGCCACACTAAGTTGATGCAAGAAATGAATGTAAGTAATTTAAAAGAAAAATCAAATTTTTAGGTAAAACAAAAAAATGAACTATATAATTTAAGAAGGTATTGTATCACCCTGAATCTGGTACCCGAAATGCTACATGGTGCCTATGACCCCGAAGGAACACAATCTAACCCATGACTGATATCTGTGACTAAGGACTGAATAATATACTGAAATTATGCAGAATACAAAACTGTCTAAAATTATGCAGAATACAAAATTGTAAGGCCATAAGGTTCATAACTAAATAAACATCTGATAAAACAATGTCTGGAAATGGTATAAGAAATACCCAAACAAATCTGAAGTAATTGTCTGGCATGCTATAGTCTTAAAGCCTCTAAACTGTCTTAATAAGGAATTGACGGGATATGTCCCCAACTAACTCTGACTACTAAAATAAATTGAAAACTTAAAAATTAATTTAATCATCATGCCTTCAAAGGATGAGGACTCACATATATTCTAACTACTGAACAGGAATGCTACTGGTGCTTTGGAGCTCACGCTTCTAAACCTATGGTATAAGACACCATAGTGCAAATGCGTCAGTACTTTCAATATACTGGTATGCAAGTGAGGTAGGCTGAATGCAAATGGTTCATATGCGTGAACAATAATAACTAACTAACTAACATGAACATGAGAATACATGCAAGACTACGTAACTATAACTGAGATCGTAATAAGAGTGGATACTTATTCTACTGATATTAACCCCTGAGTCACGGATAAGCGAGAAAGACTAATACTGTATTACTGAATACTTAGGGTCTGATACTAAGTTACTGATATATAAATAACTATTTCTGATAGTTTTGATTATGAAGAACTGGTCTGGTTGACTGTTTCTGATAGTCCTGAAGCTAAATACTGATAAAGTAATTTTTGAGAACTAATATAACTAATAACATAAGTTTTGAGAACTGATATAACTTATAACATGAGTTCTGAGTAATGATATAACTGATAACATGAGCGACCATATCTGACAGTCTTTAATTTGATGGAACTAGCTGAGTTTTGTACTATATCTAAAATTGATTGTATCTGATAGTCCTATAATTTGAAGAACTATCTGAGTTCTTTTACTGAGACTTAGATTGATACTGAGACTGCTAATGAGACTTTGGGAAATAATCATCCAACTGATATGCCCCAAAACTGAACTGGTGGGGTCTAACCTTTAACCTCAGCTGGAAGGGTTTTAATATCATGTCATGGGTAAAGACCTGCGGTGAGTATACCCTCACTGAGAGGGAGATCTTTTGTCAACCCCTTATAGTAGGTAACCCAAATGAGATGTATCTATATATATATATCCCTAAATGCATCTGGACCATCTCAACCTACGTTAGGTACGCAGTTCTAGAACACAAAGAATTCTTCTAAGGGTCACACCCTCCACTGAATAACAGGTGAGTCCCCATCCTGGGATTAACTCGATGATAAATCCTACTCCGAACTGAATAGAAACCAAACTGGTTAACTAACTGAACTGATTTAATAGAACTGAACTGATTAACTGATGGTATCATTTACCGGAGCTAAAACTAAATTTACTGAGTTCTGTTGACTGACGGAATGCTACTCAGATCTAAGGACTGAATGAGAGTACTAAAATTACTGAGACTTACTAGGAATACTAAGATCATAGAGGTTATTGAACTACTGAGATTACAGATATTTCTAAGATTTCCCATGTCACATGACTGACTGAGTTCTATCGATCAAGAATTGTCTGAGAGTATCGTGAAAAAATGACATGGCTCTAGGCACACTGCTAAGTTGTCAGGAACAAGTACCCCTAAGACTCGATGGAAAGAAACTAACATAACATGATTTACTCGAACACATGACCAACAACACAATTCATAATTCATATATTGAATCACTTCATCAAATATGTGATATGCATAAACATGCACATAAATGGGGAGTTCATAATATTATTCTATTTGGGCACTTTTCCTTCATATAGGCACTCAATCAAATATATGGTAGGCATAGTCTATGTAAACAACATTATACAGCAATTAGACCTCATGGTTCAATTCTAAATTCATCATAATAGGGTTTAATCATAAGTTCACATGATTATACATCTATACTAATCAATTCCACATAAAATTGTTCACCAACATATATTAGAATTCAATTAATCATTCTTAACATGAACTAAACAAACCCAACATGAAACTCATAAAAATATTCATAAACTTGAAGTTGTAAAAGAGATTCTTGGGATTCATGGATGGAAAGAGTCCATGAATGAACACTACGTATACCTTGCTTCGTAAATACACGAAGATTGACGGAGGAAATTCTTGAACTTGAATCTTCAATCAAAACCCCTAATGTGTTCTTGAGAGAATTCTGAGAGAATAGAGTATATTTAGGTGTAATAAAGGATCAAATCCGTGTTTTTGTGATTATATAGGGTAGGGAAATGGAACCTTTTAATCGTAGGACATGTATTTTAATTTTTGAGAAAATTTCCCAATTTTTATCCTTGGCGCGACGTGCCACTATCTCGCCAAGTCACTGGAACTGGACAATTGGAAATTTTCATGGTGGTGCAATGCAGAGATATCGTGTTGCCTCCTTATTAGAGATAAGGAGGTTTGGAAAGATGTGCCACTATCATAGATAACCACTAGAAATTGACTATTGTCATTTCAGCTGGCTCCGCAATGCGCTGATGGCTTAGGTGATACATTGTCTCACTAAAATGGCTCTAACTCTTCACCCGGGTGTCGGATTTGGCCGAATTTGGTATCGATGGAAAGCTTATTCTATTCCCAACATGATAAAAATTGAACATGAAAATCTTTAAAATACAACATGTTCAAAAGTGGATTCATGTTTTAAATAAAGCTTCTAACATTCATGGAGAAAAATTTTAAGCAAGGAAAAGTACGAGTATTACAATATCTCCCCCTTGAGAACTTTCATCCTTGAATGAGAACGAGTGATAGGGAAAGAATACAAACTGATATACATACTAAACATGACTGGATGGAACATGATTTCATGACTGACATGACTGATGGCTGAATATAACATACTGAACATGCATATCTGATGCATGACAAATAAGATAAATTCATGCATATCTGATGTATGACTTATAATTGACTTATGAGTACATGACTGACTATTATGATGAATTGTATTTCTCGCAGTGAGAATGTATGTACAATGCATGATTACAGAACTGAACTGGTATATTAATGCATGACTGAATATGCAAGAGTACTTAGTACCAAGTTTTTAATGGTAGTTTGTACATGGAACTGAGTAAGTTCAAGAAAAACTTTTACTTAAACTGACAATTACTGATGAACCCATGATTATGCTAGAAATATGCATGAACGGGAACATGAGCTTTTGAATACTTGGCCCAAAGCTGAGGTTGAGACTTTGAGGGTCAACTTATGAGTACCTTCTACTCTAAACTGGGTTCTTTTTTAAAAGAACAAATGATATGTTCTTGTCATGAATTTTTGGGGGGTTATAGTGTATCTACCCCTTGGGACACTAGGTTTCTTGAGAAATACTTGTTTGGCTGAGCTATTGAGGAAAACTCAGCTGATGCACAAGGCACCTAGGAACTTTGTCATAACTAATTATCTAAGATCTAAGACTGAGGCATGACACATGAACTGAGATGATCTTGCACCTATGTGATCGGTTGATCTTAGAATGATTACATCCTTTCATGATATTTTGGCTAGAGCACATAGCTGGAGATATGGAAACCATACTGTACGAATTTATCTATATAAAATAGATGAGTAAGAAGATCATAACTTGATTGAGATTTGGTAAGATGAGTTGAGGCCTACTAACACATTTAAGATTAAATGACTAAGCCTCTTGCTCTGCAACTAAGACAACTGATAAGATTCACGTGGGTGTTGAGCACGAATGCATAACCGTAATGACTTATCAAATTACCTGAAGGACTGATAACTGAATACTGAGTCTATAGGATGGAACTGTACTTATTCTTGAATAACTGGATTGAAACTGTAGAGCATTATGCATATGAGATATGGACGGACTGAGTAACATGAGGTAACTGGGCATGGATATATGAAAACTGTATTACCTCAAGAATGCTAGGCTAAGTGTCTAATGTGATTGGGAACATTCTGTAAACTGAGGTATTAAGGTAATACTGAATGAGTAATCGATAACTTTAACATTGTCAAGCTATCCTGAAACTGGACGAAATTGTTGATAACTGATGTTTAGACTGGTGCTGAAGTATTTGATTTTGGGATTGAAGATTGATTACTAAAACTGAACACTAAAATAATAGTTGAGATGGTAACTAAATTTGAATATATAAATGACTAGGACTGATAAACATCAAGGATCTGAACGTATACTCACACTCTATACTTTTCCCCAACTTATAAATCTAAACCTCTCGCTATCCACTTACTTGAACGCTACTACAGTATTCAAGCCTATCATCATAACTGCACCTTCATGTAAAGTAAGCATACAACAATATACTCTTAACATGAATTATTCAATCTCTAACTTCTAAGACACTGCTAATTACTACATTATTTTCTCAGAGAAAGCTCATTGAAGGGTTAAATCAGGAGGACCAGAAGCATGAATGGATACTGACTGAACATGACACTTAAACTGAAGCCTGAGGAATAGAATATCCATAACATGGATTCACAAAAATAGTTTGAACTAAGGATATACATGACATATCTTAGTTTGGTTACTCACTAGAATTAGAGCATGAGTCATATGGACGGAGCATACTATAAATCATAACATGAGTATGTGGGTCACGAGGTGTAGGACCTGAGTTTGAAATTTTTTAATTATGGAGACATGATTCATAATACTAAGGGAGCTAGAACTGAACTCCTTATGATGGGAACTGAAAGAACACATAATACGTGGAAAGTGCATGAAAGTAGGTTAAGTTCGTGGAACTAGTTCGTACTGCAGGGTAAACTGGGACCCCTTATATTTAGAACAGAAACGATACATGATTTATATAAAAATGCATGAGAATGATTCATGACCATAGAGTTGACACGCAGGACTGAGTGGATTTCGTGATAGCTAAAGTACAAAACTTTGTACTGAGATAAGTATGGGTCGGGAATCGTCTTCCCTTAGTGCTTTCTATACATACTAGAACTACTACTGGAATATGGGAGCCTGAAATGGGTCACTCAATCTATCATCTACCCCTTGGGTTTAAGCCATAATCATAAGTCTATAAATATTTTACTAAACTCTGAACGGAACATCAATCATCGTCGCATACTTACACTTTGTTTGACACATGCTTGCCTTACTAAACATATCATCTAGTTCTATATCTTCATATACTACTAATATCACATCCACACATTCAAACCTATTATCAATTCAATAAACTTAAATTCTTACATATATTGTTCAAGCCTACTTATTTACTTTGGTACAACTATCCCCATGAATACATAATTTGTTCAACCTGGATCATGTTATCCCAACTCTACTACTGTTAAACTCCTGAGTTCTTTCTTCTAACTCTAGGTCATATGATATCATAGAATTTTGAGAAGGGATCTGATGACATATGAGTTCTCATGATCATGTATAAGAGCTACACAACTCTGGAACATAACTTAACTGATGGGATACTTTTGAGGTTGTGGGCAATCCCTTAACTAACTGTAGGGTCTATCTAAGAAATCTCTATCTCTAGCACTTGAGCTTCACTACTTCTATTAACTTGAAAGTAAGGTAAACTTAATATGCTTGAAGCATGATGAGAATCTACAAGAGTTTCTTAAAGAACCTATCTATAGCACGATTTGAGACATGAAAGAAGGGAAACTATTTCTAAAACAACTCATAGTCTCCTGCACATAAGTGTGGTTCACAACACACATATGTACAAGACTTTACTAGATATGGCTTTTAGATTTCCTAGGACACTATTCAACCTTAGGGTCTAATACCAAGTTTCTAATGCCCCGAATCTGGTACCCAAAATGTTACACGATGCCTATGACCCAGAAGGAACACAAGTTAACCTATTACTGATATCTGTAACAAAGCACTGAATAATATGCTGAAATTATGCGCAATACGTAAAATTTGTAAGTCCATAAGGTTCAAAACTGAATAAACATCTGATAAAACAATGTCTGGAAATAGTACAAAAAATACCAAAACAAATCTGAAGTAACTGTTTAGTAAGCTATAGTCTGAAAGCCTCTAAGCTGTCTGAATAAGGAGTTGATGGTGCATGTCCCAAACAAACTCCGACTACTAAAATAAACTAAAAACTTAAATAGTAATGTAATCATCACGTCGTCAAATGATGAGGACTCATAACTATCTCTGAATGGTGAACTAGAATGCTACTGGTGCTCTGGAGCTTGCGCTTCTAAACCTATGGTATAATACACCATTGCACAAATGCATTAGTACTTTGAATGTACTGGAATGCAACTGAGCTAGGCTAAGTGCCAATGGTTCATATGCATGTACAATACTAACTGACTAACTAACATGAACATGAGAATACATGCAATACTACGTAACTATAACTGAGATCATGATAGGACTGTATATAGAGTTTACTGATATTGAACCCTGAGCCGCTGATGAATGAGAAAGACTGATATTGTATTACTTAATACTGAGGGTCTGATACTATTTTAGTGATACATGAATAACTATTTCTAACAGTTCTTCATATTGAGAACTGATCTGGTTGACTGTTTTTGACAGTCCTAAAGCTAAATACTGATAACTTGAGTTCTGAAAACTGATATAACTGATAACATCAGTTCTGAGAACTGATATAACTAATAACATAAGTGACTGTATCTTACAGTGTTGAATCTAATGGAACTAGCTGAGTTCTATACAGTATCTGAATTTGACTGTATCTGACAGTCCTGAAATATGAAGAACTACCTGAGTTCTTTTACTGAGACTGAGACTGAGACTGATACTGCGGGAAGTAATAATCTAACTGACATGCCCCTAAACTGAACTAGTAGGCTCTAACCTGTAACCCCAGTTGGAAAGGTGTCAATACTATGCCACAGGTAAAGACCTGTTGTGAGTATACCCTCGCTGATAGGGAGCTCTTCCATCATCCCCTCTTATTAGGTAACCCAAATAAGATGTATATATATATCGCTAAAAGCGTAAGGTACATTTCAACCTAAGTTGGCTACGTAGTTCTTGAACACAATATGTGTTCTAACGATCATACCCTCCACTGAAAAATAGGTGAGTCCCCATCCCTGGGATCACTTGGTGCTGAATCCGAATCCCAACTGAATAGACACTAAACAAATTAACTAAACTGAACTAATTTAACTGAACTAAACTTATTAACTGATGGTATCATTTAGCGGAGCTAAAACTAAATTTACTGAGTTTTGTTGACCGATGGAATGCTACTGAGATCTGAGGGATGACTGAGAGTACTAAAGTTACTGAGACTTACTGGGAATACTGAGATCACGGAGGTTACTGAACTATTGAGATTACTGAGATTTCTGAGATTTCATGAGTCTCATGATTGACTGAGTTCTATAGATCCTGACTTGTTTGAGAGTATCATGAAAACATGACATGGCTCTAGGCACACAACTAAGTTGTCGGGTACAAGTACCCCCAAGACACGATGAATGAAAACTCACATAACATGACTTACTCGAACACATGACCAACAACACAGATCATAATTCATATATTGAATCACTTCAACAAACATGTGATATATATAAACTAGTACATAAATGGGGATTTAATAATATCATGCTAGTTGGGAACTTTTCCTTCATATAGGCATTCAATCAAACATATGTTTGGCATAGTATATGTAAACAACATTGTACAACAATTAGACATCATGATTCAATTCTAATTTCGTCATTATAGGGTTTAATCATAAGTTTACATAAATATAAATCTATACTAATCAATTCCAGATAAAATTGATCACCCAACATGGATTAGAATTCAATTAATCATTCTCAACATAAACAAAACAAACCCAACATAAAACTTATAAAGAAATTCATAAACTTGAAGTTGGTCTTCATGGACAGAAAGAGCCCATGAATGAAGACTACGCATACCTTCGTTCCTAAATATACAAAGATTGATAGAGGAAATTTTTGAACTTGAATCTTCTATGAAAAACCCTAGAGTATGCTTGAGCGGATTCTGAGAGAATATAGTATATTTAGGTGTAATGAAGGCTCAAATCCATGTTTTTGAGCTTATACAGGGTAGGGAAATTGACCCTTTTACCCTAGGACATATATTTTAATTTCTGAGAAAATTTCCCAATTTTCATCCTCGGTGTGAAGCACCACTTCGCGCCAAGTCATTGGAACTAGACAATTTGGAATTGCATGGTGACGCGATGCGGAGCTATCGCGTTGCAACCTTTTTTGATACCTGGAACTTTGGCATGATGTGCCACTATCGTGAAGCAACACTATAAATTGATAATTGCCATCCAAGCTAGCTCCGCGACGCTCTGATTGCTCAGGTGATACACTATCTCAGTAAAAACGCTCTAACTCTTTACCCGGGTATCGGATTTGGGCTAATTTGGTATTGATGGAAAGCTTATTCAATTCCCAACATTGTAAAAAGTGAAAATATTAAAAATACCATGTGTGCAAAAGTGGATTCATCTTTTAAAGAAAGCTTCTAACATTCTTAGGGGAAATATTAAAGCTTGGAAAGTTCGGATATTACAGGTACAAATAATAAAAATAAATCCTACTAAGTCTCCTTATGCACGGTAGATAAAAAAAGAATAATACTGTTGTAAGACAAGTACCACAATAAGGAATATAAAATAAGCTAATGTGTGTGATAAGTGTATCCTATATTTATCATCAAACCTTAACCATAAATCGTATTGATCTCAAATCATATTTTCAACTAGAAATTAGTAACAATAATTATCAAACTCAAATAGAAACTAATTGATAGTGATGAATAATGCAAGTTATTTAATTCAAACTAAAACTAAATATGTAACATGTAGAGATAATAAAAACTCTAACTAACCAAGTTTTACTAGTCCTCTTTTCTATTTTTGAAGTCCATTTTCATTAAATATATGCAAACTTCCAGTTATTATGTAAAAAAATACATATTAAAGCCCAAATGTTGATATGCCAAGGATACTAAAGCTGACACACATAATATAGAAATCAGGCCAACACAAATCCACTAACGAAACTCTTAACACAATCCTATAATTATTTATGTCTAAAGAGGGCATTATCACATAGTATCCTATTTTATAAAAGGAAATAAGGCTAACAAAAAATTTTAAGACCCAAACTGAGGCATGTAGCTACCCAAACTTATACTAAGACATCTAAATACACTACCAAGGGTCTTTAAGAATTACTTGGACATGTTCATCTTAAACTTTAAAGATTATATTCTTGTCTATTGTCATAGTAAAGATGATTATGTACACCATTTTATAATTATATTTATGACCATTAAGGATCACTAGTTATTCGTTAATTTAGTAATTGAAAAATTTTATGGTGATTAATAGCTTTTATTGGTCACAACATTTATGGTGATGGCATTCGAGTTCTCCCTCAAAAGAAAAAAAAAGTGAGAAAATGGCGTAGATACATCTTACGATCAGACATCAGGAGTTTCTTATTTATATTTGATTACTATAGATAGTTTATTGATTGATTTTCTTCTATTTCTTCTCCCATGTATCAACTAACCCAAAATAAAGTTAATTTTCAGTGGTCATATTCCTGCGAGAAGACTTTGTAGAATTTGAAGACTCGACTCATTTCTGCTCCAGTCTTGACGTTACCAGATGACACAGATGGTTTGTAGTTTATTATAATGCTTCAAGAATTGGTCTTGGTTGTGTGTTACTTTAGCAAGTTAAAGACATATCCTATTCCTCTAGGCAACTTAAACCCCATAAGAAGAATTACACAACCCATGACCCTGAGTTGGCAGTAGTTTTTTTGCCTCATAGATATAGGGAGATTACCTTTTTAAGGCTCATGTTAATGTATTATTGATAATAAAAGTTTATAGTATGTCTTAACGACCTTAATATTAGTTAAAAAAAGTGTCTTGAATTATTGAAATACTATGATGTGAGTTTGATTTATCATCCAGGTAAGGCTAATGAAGTGGTCGATGCCTTGAGTTGATTTTTTATGGTAAGTGTTTCTCGTGTTGAGGATAATAAAAAAGAATTTGTCAATGAGGTTCATCCATTTTCTATGTTAGGTGTTTACTTGGTTAATTCGACTAATGATAGTATATGGGTTCAGAATGGCTCAGAATATTTTTTTGTTGACGAAGTGAAAGTAAATAAAGATAAGGATCCTATTTTGGTCAAGTTGAAGGAGGTAATTAGGGATCATCAGGTTGAGGTTTTCTCCTAAGGGGGTTATGGTGTTCTTCAATTGTCAAGTCATTTTATGTGTTCCATATGTTGATGGCCTGAGACAACATATATTTGCTAAATTACACAGTGCACGATATTTTATTCACCTAGAAGCCACTAAGATGTGCCATGATTTTTGGGAAATATATTGGTTTAGTGGTATGAAGAATGATATTGTGGAGATTTTGGCTAAATGTTCTGATTGTCAGTAGGTTAATGTTTAGTACTAAAGGCCTAGTGGTATTCTTCAGAAGTTCAGTATCCCCACTAATAAGTGGGAGTGGTAAACATAGATTTTATTATAGGGTTTCTTCGTACGGATAATCAGTATGACTTGATTTGGGTTATAGTAGATAGAATGTAAAAGTTAACCTATTTTTTTACTAGTTCGTACTTCGTATTCAGCTGAGGATTATGCTAGACTCTATCTCAGGGAGTTGGTAAAGTTGCATGGTGTTCCATTGACCATCATTTCAAATGGAGGTACTAAATTTACCTCTCACTTTTGGAAGGTTTTTCATAAGGGTCATGGTACACAAGTTCATCTTAGTACAAATTTTCATCCTTAGATAGATGGTCAAGATGAGTGGAACATTCATACATTAGAGGACATGTTAAGGGATTGTTTTATCGACTTAAAAGGTAGTTAGGATGATAATTTACCTTTGTTTGAGTTTTCCTACAAAAATAGTTATCACTTTAGTATTAAAATGGCTTCATCTGAGTCTATTTATTAAAAGAGGTGTAGATCTCTTATTGGTTAGCTTGAAGTATGTGAGGCTTCTATGATATTGGAAAATTTAGTGTATGAGGAAAGGGAGAAATTTCAATTGATTTAAAAAGAGTTGAAAATGGACCAAAGTCATTAGAAATCTTATGCAGATGTTAGGAGAAGAAATCTTGAGTTTGATGTTAGTGACTTATTTTATCAGAAAATTTTGCCTATTACAAGGGTGAAGATATTTTCCAATATAGAAAAGCTCTATCCCAACAATGTTGGCCCATATAACATTTTGAATCATTTTTAGAAGGTAGCTTATGAGTTAGTTTCCTGCAGATTTGGCATCACTGCATCTAGTGTTTCATGTCTCCTTGCTAAAGAAAAAAGTTGGTTAGTCTGATTCTATTATTCCTTTTTAGATTATGGATGTAAAATGGATCCTTTTCTATAATTATTCCAAGTTGAGATCCTTTATGTTTAGACTCATAAATTGTGGATTAAGGAATTACCTTTTGTTAAGGTTGTATGGAGAAATTGGTTCGTTGTAGGAGCTACTTGGGATGAAAAAATAGATATGCAAGACAAGTATCCCCATCTTTTCTCTAAAAATTTAGATCCAACATGAGGTAATGGTTTTCCTTAAGTGATTCTCTCATTTTCTATCTCAGGTATATAACTATCCTCATATCATATGATCTATCATGAATTCAATTAATTCCATGTATCATGTTTTGGATACATTTATTTAATCATTATTCAGTTCAAGTATTCAGTACACAATCTCAGTCTCCTTAGTATCTCATCTTAAATAGTTTCATTTGGGGACAAATGATACAAAGAGGGAGATATTTTGAATCACCGTAAGATTATATACATGTTTCAACCCACTAGACACCTCTTTAAAGGTGTCCAAGGCATGAATTCATATTTAGTACAAACGACTTAACCATTTTAAGACACCATGATTTCAATGATTTTATTTTTTTCCTTGCGGAGTTTGAAACGCCAATTTTTAAGTTAAAATGTGTTTAGGGATATAAAAAGTTTCATTTGGGAGAGTTTCATAATTTTTGAAATAGGTTTGGGTTATTTTCAGACCTTAGAGTAAGAATTCATCCGTTCTTTGGGTGCTTCATGAAGACAGGACATCCACGATACACGGTATTTCATGGAGGTTAGCCTCCGTCACACATCGTATCACAAAGGCTGTATTTTTCCTGCATCCTTATTAAACATTAAAGTGGGCATTTTATCCCTTTCCCCTCTCCTCAAACACTTAATTCTCAAATTAAAAACCCTAATAATATAAATCCATGCATCTTCCCGATGATTCAACCATTCAAGCTCCCAATTTCATACTTCATCTTCAATAACTCAAGCAATTAAGGTATGTGGGGTATTCATCAATGGGTACCTTCCACCTATTATGTACTTTTAATCCTTTGTATTATATATATAAACCATTTTCCCTCATTTTATGAAAGTCCAATGTTAAGTATGAATTTACTAAATGTTCTCCTAGTAGTTTTGAATTCAAGCAATTCCAATATGTTTACCGATGTGAATTCTGCTATTACATGATTGAAATTTCAATCACCCATATCATTCTAAGTTGACACCATGTTAATTTACTAATTTATAAATATAACCATGAGACCATGTTGTCCTCATATGTTTAACATATTCCCATACTTAAAATCATGGATTTTATCTATTAGGAATATATTGTATGTTTTGGGTCTTTAAATAATGAATTTCCTTAGAGTGTTGTTAAATGATGTAATTTTATTTAAAGAGATATTAAGTGCTGGAGAGTTAAGAAAGGACAATACCAATCTATTTACACATGCTTTCAGTTTCATGCAACAAGAAAGTCATATCATGTTTTTATAATAATACAAAGTTGGTCATGATAATGTTGAGCATTATCAATTATGATGTTTAGTTGTCATTAATTAGCGCCAGTTTTAATTCAATTTGGAGTAGGATTTAGCACTGAGGGAAAACAGGGATGGGGGACTACCTGCTAATTTAGGGTTTAACCTCTAGTACCTATCCCTGAGATAGAGAACTATGCAGCCAGCGTATGTTTTCAAAGGTCTTCCTTCTAGTTGATGGTTGAAACTCTCTTAGGGACACCTTCCAGTAGAGTGTGAAAACCTAGTCCTTCAGGACAGTAATTTAGTGGATCCATATAGCCAGTGTTAGTATGGTTGGCAAGGTTTTAACACCCTTCAAACTACGGTTACATGTTAGACACCGATTAGCTCAGCTTAGGGCATGTTGGTTACATGATAACTCCCACAGGTTCAGTTCTGTATCTAGATTATATCATCTCCAGTTTGCATGACCAAGTGTTTAGTTAATCAGCTATTTAGTCGGACAATTTTGAAGATTATTTTTATAAATGTTCTACTTGTTGGTGTATTTGTTTTACATGTTATTGCATTCATGTTCAATATCTATATGCATTTTAATTAGTCCCTTTCTCACGTACGAGTACATTCAAAGTACTAACTTCATACTCCTTTTTGCACTATATAGATTTCACAATATAGGTCCGGATGTATAATACACTAATAGCCCTTTCTCAGCTCATAACCACTCAACAACAGTTGCGATGAGTCCTCTTCAATCGAGAATAAGCATTTGTAGTTATTTTCTATATTTTCTTTATTTATGTCTCTTAGATTTAGTTGGGGTTTGTCCAATCAACTTCTCATGTCTAAGAGGCTTTCAGATATTTAGATATTTAGATATTTGGACAATCAAACTTGTTTTTCAGTTGTATTAGTAGTTTAGAATCGTAGGGTATTATTTTAGTATTTCACCTTAATAGTTTTTAATCATTTATCCTTTTATATATGATACTTGTATTATTGTTTTATTATGTGCTCACAATAGGTACCAAATCATGGGTTAGCTTGGGTCACTTGTGTCCCTATGCACCGTGTTACGACTAAGAGGTAGTCTCAGGTCGTGATAGCTTTGGGATCAAATAACAATTCTAGTGCAAATAGGGATAGCTTAGTGAACATGATGAAATAATCCTTTACCCAAATAGACCCCTACCTCATGTTCAAAAAATCCTCTACCTTATCTTCTCTCATATCCCTAGGTAAGAATGCATTGAGAAAATCAATCTAAAATACATCCCAACTCACAAAAGTTGTATTCCCACCCCTTCCTTCCTTCCATATTGTAACAGAGTCATAAGCAATATCCTTCAAATAATAAAAGTCTAATTCTACACATCCATTTTAGTAACATGCATAATGTTTGTAATCATTTTTACCTCATCAATAAAAAATTAAGAATATTCATTGACCTTTGATCTGAAGAACTCAGGTGTATTCATCCTCATAAAATCCCAAACTTTGGCTATAGCTATGTTACCATTTTGCTGAAATGGACTAAGGTTGGTTTATTACTCTAAGAATTTGTATTCACATCCAGAGGTAACACTTGGAAATCATCCAAAAACTCAGCGTGATAAACATTCTAATTTAGAGGGTGTACAAGTGGGGATGGGACTAGTTGATTCCTATTTTTGTGTACTAAGATCTATGAGGAGGCGTTCTCTTTTATGTGAAAGAAAAAATTAGGGTAGATATAGATAACTTAAAAGAATGATAGAGATTATTAAAAAAAGAATGGTTCCTGATACGTCTGTAGCCTCTTTCTTAAAAGTGTGGCACACTTTAAACTCGTGATAAAGACACTACATAAAATGACTTGTCAAACTCTCTAAGACTATTTAAAACCATAGGATCTGATACCATATTTGTAACACCCCAAAAATACACCCTAAACATTATATGATGCTTATGACTACGAATAGATCTAATCTAACCCATGATATCTACTCAACACTAAACTCTCATAAATGTAAACTTAAAATATGAGAAAAAATTGAAGAAACATATAATTGAGTTCAAATAGATGAATAATCTCAGCCAAAAATTTTTAATTCAATAACATTCATATTTATGAAAAACTAATGGAAACATATAGTCTGAATAGCCTTGACAAACCTCAAACTAAAACTTAAGAGCCACTGGGACTTACCCTAGATGATAAAAAATGAAAATTAAATAACTGAAATCATATGCATAACAATCTGTAGCAAATCATATCAATTCCCTCAAACTATGAGTACTCACCAACTATTTAAATGTATAAAGTGGTACAAACTTTTAGAGTTTTAAGCTCAATGACCAGGATATGACTAGAAGCTCATCAATTGTATAGTGTAGTCATGAGTCGTAGGGAGAGATTCCTGACCAGAATATTTGAGTAGCCAAAGTTTCTATACAGAGTACGATATGTACCTCACGAGTTATAGAGGGATAGTAAGAGTCGTAAGGTGAGACTCTTTCTCCCACTAGTTTCATGTTCCATTGTTTTTATTATGATGACGAGAAGGACTCTACAAGTCATAAGATGGGGTCACGTGTCGTAGGGTGTAATTCATGTACAAAGTATTGAAGTGGTCTAAGAGGCTGCCAAGACAATGAGTCTAGGCAACGACTCGTATCCAGTTGTCATGAGTCATGATGTAATCCATAATGACTAACAATAATTTTTCTTGAATTTTAATAGAGGGTATTCTGGACATTTTCCTCTTTCCCCAATC
The DNA here is from genome assembly GCA_030864215.1 of Capsicum pubescens. Classification (NCBI taxonomy): domain Eukaryota; kingdom Viridiplantae; phylum Streptophyta; class Magnoliopsida; order Solanales; family Solanaceae; genus Capsicum; species Capsicum pubescens. The sequence continues at coordinate 216,364,277 of CM061546.1, forward strand.
ATAACCCACAACCATAAAACATCACGAGGGGGTTATTTTAATTACCCAGACAATGATAAACTACTTTCAAACTCTCTCTAAATCCCTAAGATAAGAACAACTAGGTTTTCTAAGGATTTGGCTTCTAGAGCTCCAATTGGTGGATTTCCTCCATAATTATCAGTACTTTAAGTCATGCATCTCTCTCCTAAATCTTATTTTGCTAAAATAATGTGTTTGAACATGTTATCTATGTGATTAATTTTTTATTTTGAATTTGTCTTGAGGACTTTTGGATGTTATTGATTTAATTGTTTTTCCAATTGTTTTTTTCTACATTATGCCTTGAATTGATAGTTTTAAGATTAATTAGGTTCATGGTTATGGGAATTTGTATGGGGGTCATGGATTCCCCCAAATTGATTTGATAAACTTACGGGGTTCATAAATTATCCTAACTTTATTGATTTTGGAAATTGAATTGGTAATGCCTCATCCCAACCTTCTGAAATTTGTTTTAAAACATTGATATATTCACATTGAAAAAAAATTGGCACTATTTCATTAAATAAAATTCTAATGGAGTAAAAATAGCTTTGAAAGGCCTTTAAGGCCATACCTTAATGTTAATTGGATCATGGGGGTTGTGGATTCCCCCAAGTTGGTGGTTAACGAGAATTGCAATATGATATTAGCTTGTAAGAAATATTAGTATGATGATACCCATGGTATGTTCCTTAATAGATGGTCCTTGCTTTATTGAATGGGAATGCGTAAATATTTAAATTAGGTTTTAAGAGAGTTGTGAAGCTCACCGTGGAAAGTGGAGGTTTTATGGGGATCGATACTAGAAACCACATTTTCAAGCATAAGGGTATTTATGACTGTGTACATAGTTTATACTCTATATATTTTGGAATTGCAGGCGTCGTGGATTCTTTGTCCCTTCATCAGATTTTCCTAGTTTGTAATGTTAATATACAATGGGGTCCAAGAGGAAATGAGGAAGCCAGACCCAAACAGTAAGGGGGAGCTGGACCAATATAGTCTGTAGGTGTTTAGATGTCAGAAAAGCTACAGAGTCTAGGTTAATATTTTGACTGTCATACCAAACCTTATTCCCTATAACAGTATATTATATATATATATGTATATAATTGTGTGCATATGACTTTCGTTTTAAATCTATTGATCATGTCATTATTATATCCATTCCCTATGTTACATACTAGAGCGCATCCTTCTAATATTTAGTAGATGTTGTTTCCTCATCCAATGTAGAGTCCGAAGATAATTCTATTTCCTTGCACAATGGAAGATGATTTCTGGATTGTCTGAGAGTCCACTATGAAGTGGTGAGCTTTCATTCTTCAGAAGTCCCTCATTTCATGGTCTTATTAAATTTTTGACTTAGACTACTTCGGTGGGTTCTTTTTGGCTATAGTTGTAGGCGTGTCCGTTCTTAGGTTGATATTTGGTTTCTGAGAGGCTCCGTGGACAATATGTGGGTAGATTTGTGCTATGGGTTTTTATAGCCCTATCTTTTTTATATTTGAAACACTTCTCTACCTTGCTATATGTTTAAAACTTATCTCTATCTAGTTATATTTTTAGAACTCATCCACTACTAGTCATATTGTGTTTTTGTTGAATAGGAAAATGGGGGTGGTCCCCGGTCCTTGTAAGCCTTGAGATTCCATCATTACTAGGCCCTGGTTTAGGTTGCGACAAGCTTGGTATTAGAGCCTAGGTTCACAGTCAGTGAATGTCCATAATGTTCTGTCAAGTAGAGTCTCTTTTATGGGTATATAGCATACAACACTTTTAAGGGAAGACTATAAGGCATGTAGGAATTCTTCCCTTTTCTTATGATTTATTTTCGGGTTATAGAGTCTAATGTTTTAAAAACTCCTATAATTTCATTTTATTCAGATTTAAGATCCTCCTCCTCGAAGATTTGATAATTATGGAAACTCTTCTATCCTACTTTAGGACAATATGGATGGAACTATCCCCATATTTTCAGTTTAGACTTAGTCTAGGATCCCTTCTCCTTATTGTACTACCCCTTATAGATTTTGATCGGTCCTTAATAGTCCTCCTTGGGCTTCAGGGCTAATGATGTTCATGCCTCACTGCCCCAATAAGACATCTCTAATGTCATGTTTCGTCGATCTATTCATCCGCTGACTCAGTTAGTGACTTTTTAGTATCATTAGCCTGATTGTGTTGCTTTTGTCTCTCTATCTTCTCAGGTCACTAGAATTGGCAAGTTTATGAGGTTGAGCAATCCCGCCTTTATAAACTTTAGGGTTGGAGAGGATTCTTAAGGTTTTGTTAATGAAATGGAAAAAATATTTAGGGTGATTCATGCCACTAACTTAAAAGTTGTGGAATCTGTTGCATATTAGCTGATGGATGTGACATATTAGTGGTATGAGGAATGGGAGTAATTGAGAGTGGATGATGAATATTTTGTTGTATGGGGTGAGTTTTTGACTGCCTTTCTTGATCATTTCTTCCCTTAGGAGTTGAAGGAGGATAAAAATGAAGAGTTTATGAATTTGAAGAAGGGAATGATGACTATGAATAAGTATTCTTCGAAATTCCTCTAGCTATCTTGTTATGCATCGGAGATTGTGTCTAGTATGAGGGCGAGAATGAGGAAGTTTGCTTTAGGATTATCTTAGGACTTGTTACTAGGACTTAAGGTCGTAGAGTTGAATAATGACATGGATATCTTAAGGCTTTTTTCTAATATACAGTAGGCTAGAGATTAAAAGAAGAAATAAGTAGAAGTGAAAGAGAGGAAAAATAAGGACATAAGTTATTTAGAGCAGGATAGAAATTAGCAGCATAGTGGTAGTGATGGTTGGTAGCGTAGCAAGAATAAGACTTGGGGAAATTCAAGTCTATATTCCATGGCTAGTTCTTCGTTAGGGCATAAGGTTTTGACTCTCATGCTAGTGGCACTCAGTCAGCTTCATCTTATACTTCTTGCATACCTTGTGGCCGGTTGCACCTTAGTTATTTCAATGAGGGAAGTATGAATGTTCCAAATATGGCCATGTTGGTCATATCTAGTGGAACTATCCTTCTGCTAATGGTTTTACTAGATCTAATAAGGTTTAAATTTCTACTTCTTCTTCTCCTATGCCAAAGGGTGCTATGTCTAGTACCAACAAATGTAGTAATCATCCCTATGCTCTTGTTAACCATTAGGAATAGAAGGTATCTCATGATATATATTATCTGTTTGATTCGGGTTCTACCTTTTATACGACCCATTATGTGTGTGTTCATTTTGGTTTTGGTCCCGAGAGTATTTCTGAGCCATTATCTATTTTTACCCCAATGGGTGATTCTTTCATAGATAAAAAGGTCTATATGGGCGGTATGGTGTCCATTGTTCATAATAAGACCTTGGTGGTTTTTATAGAGTTGGATATGGTGGATTTCGATTTGATCTTAGGGATGTATTGTCCAGAAGTTCATTTCTTATCTTAGAGCCCAGAAGTTAATTTCTAAGGGGTGTCTATATCATCTAGTTCGGGTTAAGGATTCTTATTCCTAAAGTCCTTCCATGAAATCTATTTCAATGGTTAATGAATTTTCTCAAGTATTTCGTGATAATCTCTCTGGTATTTCTCTCTATAGGGAAATATTCTTTGGGAATGATCTTCTATCGGATACCCATTCTACCTGTATCCCTCCATATACAATGGCTCTGACCTAGTTGAAAGAACTTAAAAAGTAGTTACAATATCATCTTTGGAAGGGTTTCATCCATCCTAGTTTCTCTTCGTAGAGTGCTGTTGTACTTTTCATACATAAGAATGACGAGTCTCTTTGAATAGTCATAGACTATTGTATGTTGGATAAGGTGACAGTGAATAATAAGTATCCTCTACCTTGGATCGATGATCTCTTTGATCAGCTTCAGTCTAATACCCCCAAACTTTTTCTTAAGATTAATTTCATCTCTTGAAAGCTAAGAAATGACTTCCAAAGTGTGTAACATTTAAACCATATAGAATTTCCCTAATTTAACTTTTTATCATGTGGTAAATTTAATTAGCTTTCCAACGATATTAGATTCACCCAAATCCGATAATCGGGCTAGAAGTTATGACTAATTTTGTCCTAGTTGTAAAACAACGTCCTTTTAGTGCTTGGCGCGTCTTGGAGGGTGTTAATTTGACAATTGTCATTTACTAGTGGAACTCCACGATAGCGGCAGATCGCACTGAATTTCCAGGTCCCAACCAGTGGGACAACACGATAGCACCGCATCGCGGTGACCCCTAGAATCCCGTTTGTCAAATTCTAGTGAGCCACTGCGATAGTCGCGCATCGCGGTGGCCCATAAAATTTGGTTTTCTAGTTCAATATTGAAGGTTTCCAAGTCACGGGCTTTAAGAACTCTCATCTAAAAGTACGAGAAAGAGTCTCAAACAAGTTTATTCATCCAAGCTCATAACTTGAGGTATGTTGGGTTTGAACAAGAACACTTCTTTCGTTCTTGTGCCCAAATATTTAATTTTTATAAATGAATTTCATGTTTTTACATGTGGGTCTATACCCAAATAATATTATTTTTAGGATATGAATTGATAAGTTGTTCAAGTTTTAAATTGCATGATTATTTCGTTTATTTATGATTTAAATTGATAATTTATGCTATAAATTGCACATTCATATATTTATGTGATATTTTCAAGGGTTTCTGAGTTTTGTGTCATGAATTAAGCTTTATCATGAAATTGTGATCCTTTAAGAATATACATGCCTTATGTCCAGGGATGAATTGTTGATACTTTCTAAAGTGTTTGAAGAAGTGTATTGATATTTCCTTGCTATTAATGTTTTAAAGCTTATTTGTGCTAGTCTACCCATGTTTCAAGAAAAGAGTTGATTTTATTCCTAAACTAAGAAAGAAAATCCACATAATCTGATTCAAGATAAAGAGAAGCATAGTTGGCTTCCATTGCCTATTTTTGAGTGGTTTAAGGTGGATTTTTCTTAAATGTTCTGAGCGCAAGTAAGGGAGTAATATTTAGCACCGAGTTGGGCTTTATTCCAAGGTCTTATGCCCCAAAACTACGAGCCACCGTAGGTTTCTAAATTTTCCCAAGTGGGTTAAGATAGTTATCACTAAAATTTAAGGTTCTACTCCGTTGGCAAGGATAGAACAACTCTTCCCAAAGTGGGTAAGACGTTAGACTCCATGTAAGCTCACATGGTTTATGTCGGTTAGAAGAAACTCCTAAGTGTCCCAAGTTTCCTAGATTCTCAAGTTTTACAGTTTTTAAGGTTTCAAGTCCTTGAGTTTCAAAGAAGTTCCCTATTATCAAAAGACTAAAGTTCATATTCTAAAAGTTGTTGCTTTAAGATTTCAACTATTTTACAAGCTTGAGATCAAAGAAAGAATACATATTTAAAATAAAGTTGAATGGCTCACGTGATTTATACTATATGTTTCATTATTCATGATTTATGATAGTTTTATTCAAGCTATGTGAGTCATCTACAATACCATGTATGTTTTCTATAAATATTTATTGTATTGATAAGTAATTTCATACACCCCCATATACTCAGTACATTCCCAAGTTTTGATCCACATATACGTCTGTGTGCTATATTTTCTCATAATGTAGGTTCAGGTGCTCAGTCCCACTAGCATCAGTGATCCTGAGTACCTTTATCTACATCTCCACTGTGGTGTGTCCTCATAGTTCGAGGTCTTATCTCCAGAAACTTTAGTAATTTTAGTAGTTGTTCTACTATATTTAATTCAGTTTGAGTCAGTTGGGGATCTGTCCTAATGGCTCTCTAGTTTATTGAGTAGTAGAGGCTTTGTAAGACTAGATGGTCAGTATATTTAGATTTGCATTATTTTGTTAATTTTATAGTACCCATTAGGATTTTAGTTAGACATGATTGACATGATTCCTTATTTTGCTCTCATTATGTTTAAGTAAGCTTTATACTATGTAGCTGTCTCAAAGGGTTAGCTTGGGGCTACTTGTCGACTTAAGCACCGTGTGATGCTTCGGGATAGGATTTTGGGGCGTTATAAACTTGGTATTAGATACTATGGTTTAAGGAGTCCTAGGGAGTCTGACAATCTGCGTTAAGTAGAGTCTTGATCATCGGTGTGTAGCGCGCTACATCTATGAGCAAGAGGCTACAAGAAGTTTTATGAAAAAAAGTTATGTCTTTCTTTCAGATTCTATCGTACATATAATTTTCTCTCCCATCTATTGATTCATGTTGTGTTATTTCAGAAAATGCCTCCCCGAAGAGTGAATGCCCGTAGAAACAACAACAAACAACACCAGCCTGTTGACCCCTTGAATGAGACTGTGTCTCATGCTGAGTTTCAGGCGGTCTTTCAGGTGTAGACCAAGCAGTTACCACGAATGTTAAGGTCAATAGCCAGGCCGCAGTTCCAGCTCAGCAAGAAGGTTCGTCAGCTAGTGCTCCCGCTCCCAAAAATAGGCAAGAGTAAGGGAACGGGCCTTCTATGTCCATGTCCCAAAAAAATGTATGTAACAGGCCTAATTATCCTCCCTATTCTAAGTGTGGTAGGACCCACCCCGATGAATGTTTGGCCGAATAGTGGGGTTTTTTTTGTTGTGCCAAGTTTTGCCACAGACTTAGAGAGTGTTCGTATGCCAGACAGGGGAACCGAGATGTGTGACCTCACACTCAGGCTAATAGTGCCTCAACTTGTTTAGTCAGTCCAGCTCCTCCTCAGGGCGTTTTTTCTAGTATTGTTGCTGGTCCACACCACAACAGGTTCTATGCCTTACCATCCCATTAGGAGTAGGAGGATTCTCTCAACGTCTTTTTTGGTATGCTCTAGGTCTTTCACATTATGTTTATATCTTGTTGGACCCCAGGTCAAGTTTCTCTTATGTGACCCCACTTGTAGCTGTGAGTTTTGAAATGTATCCAAAAAAGATTCCTAAGACATTCCTAGTTTCTATTATGGTAGGGAAGTCAGTTGTTGCTAAGAAAGTGTATAATGAGTGTCCTGTTACTATTCTCCATAGAGTCATACTTGTTGATCTGATAGAGTTGGACTTGGTGGATTTTGAGCTTATTTTGAGTATGGACTAGCTTCACTCTTGCTATTCGCCTATAAACTGTCGTACCGGTGTGGTTAAGTTCCAGTTTCTTAATGAGCCAGTCTTCTAGTGGTCTGGGAGTTCAGCATCTCACAAGAGTCATTTTATATCCTATCTTAAATCCAAAAAGTTTATATCCTAAAGTTGCATCTATCGCCTAGTTAGAGCTAAAGACACTAAGTACGAGGCTTCGACTATTCAGTCAGCCAATATTATTAATAAGTTTCCTGATGTTTTTCTGGAAGATCTCCCAGGGATACCTACCGATAGAGAGATACAATTCGGGATTGACCTTCATCCTGACATGCAGCCTTTTCTATTCCTTCCTACCGTATGGAACCTGCAGAGCTTAAGGAGTTAAAAGAGAAAATCAAATATCTTTTAGATAAAAGTTTTATAAGGCTCAGTGTCTCTCCTTGAGGCCTACCCATCCTATTTGTGAGAATAAAAGATGGTTCTCTGCGTTTATGCATTGACTATCATCATCTTAACAAGGTAACAGTTAAGAATAACTACCCTCTTAGTAGAATTGATGACCTACTTGATTATCTTCAAGGTGCAAGTTACTTCTCAAAGATAGACCTTAGATCTGGCTATCATCAACTGAAAGTAAGGGAATGTGACATTCCAAACACAGCCTTCCGAACCCGTTATGGTCACTTTGAGTTACTAGTCATGTCTTTCAGGATAACCAATGCTTCAACGGCTTTTATGGACCTCATGAATAGAGTGTTTTATCAATATCTTGATATGTTTTTCATAGTTTTCATAGATGATGTCCTTGTTTACTCCCGTACTGAGAATGATCATGAGGATCATCTTAGAATTGTCCTGCAGACTCTTAGAGATCATTAGTTGTGTGCCAAATTCAACAAGTGTGAATTTTGGCTAAGGTTCATAGCTTTTCTATGTCATATTATTTCAGTCGAAGGCATTTTAATTGATCCCCAAAAGATAGAAGTTGTAAGAAATTTGCCTAGGCCTATCTCTCCATCTGACATTAGGAGTTTCTTGGGTCTAGCTAGCTATTACCGTTGTTATATTGAAGGTTACTCTTCTATTGTGTCTCTCATGACCCAGTTGACCCAAAAGAAAGTTATGTTCCTGTGAGAAGAGTTTTCAGGAGCTGAAGACTCGACTCCCCTCAGCCCCTGTGTTGACTTTGTCTGATGGTACGGATGGTTTTGTGGTGTATTATGATTCCTCTAGAGTTAGTTTGGATTGTGTGTTGATGTATAAAGGTAAGGTTATAGCCTATGCCTCTAGACAGTTGAAGCCACATGAAATAAACTACCCATCCCATGATCTTGAATTAGTTGTTATGGTTTTTTCTTTTAAAGTCTGGAGACACTATCTATATGGTGTTCATGTTGATGTGTTGACGGACCATAAAATCTTGAAGATTTTGTGTTCTCTCAGAGGGAGTTGAATCTTCGCCAAAGGAGATAGTAAGTGTTTCTAAACGAATATTATATGAGTGTGTTGTACCATCCAGGCAAAGGCCAATGTATAGGCAAATGCCCTTAGCAGATTATCATGAGTAGTGTAGCTCATGTAGAGAGGGGTAAGAAAGAGTTATCTTGTGATGTTCATTGTCTAGATAGATTGGGTGTTAGGTTGCTTGATTCTGCTGAGGGGTGTATTTTGGTGCAGAGTAGTTCTGAATCCTCTATAGTTTTGAAAGCTAAGGAGAAGCAACACTCAAATTCTAGTTTGGTCTGATTGAAGGAGTCAGTTAAGGACCAAAAGGTAGAGGTTTTCTCCTAAGGGGGAGATGGAGTGTTGACATTAAAGGGTAGATTGTGTGTTCCTTGTGTTGATGATCTTGGCGAAAAATTATAGCTGAAGCGCATGGCACATGATATTTTATTCATCCCGATGCTACCAAGATATAACGCAATTTACGGGAAATCTATTAGTGGAGTGGCATGAAGAAGGATATAATATAGTTTGTGGTGAAGTGTACAACATACCAACAAGTTAAGGTAGAGCACCAGACACCTGGTGGTGTAATAAAAGAATTTGGTATACCCACTTGGAAGTGGGAAGAGGTGAATATGGATTTCATGACTGGTTTACCTCTTTTGCATCATCACCATGATTACATATGGGTTATTGTAGATAGGCTGAGTAAGTTAGTGTATTTCTTTCCCGTGCATACATCCTACACAGTTAAGGATTATGCTAGATTGAATATTTGAGAGTTGGTCAGATTGTGTGGAGTTCCTTTGTCTATCATCTCAAATGGGGGTACTCAATTTACTTCTCAGTTTTGGAGAGAGTTCTAGAAGGGTCTTGGTACCCAAGTTTATTTGAGTTCCACTTTTCATCCACAGACAGATGGTCAGGCTGAGAGGACCATCCAAACTTTGGAGGATATGTTAAGAGAATCTTCTCTTGACTTCAAAGGTTTTTGGGATGAGCATTTACCATTGATTGAGTTTGCGTATAATAATAGTTACTATGTAAGCATTAAGATGGCACCATTTTAGGCTTTGTATGGTAGAAGATGTACATCACCCATAGGGTTGTCTAACGTGGGTGAGGCTACTCTGATTAGACTTGATGCAGTGTTTTAGGCTATGGAGTAGGTGAGGTTGATTAGAGAAAGGTTGACAACAACCCAGAGTCATCAGAAGTCATATGCAGATGTGAGAAGAAGAGACCTTGAGTTTGATGTTAATGACTCTATAGATATGAAAATCTTTCACATAAAAAGGGTGAAAAGGTTTGGCAAGAAGGGGAAGCTTAGTCCGTGGTATGTTGGACCCTATAGAATCCTAAGTCTGGTGGGGAGAGCAGTCTACGATCTTGAGTTGCCCACAGAGTTGTCAGTTGTGCATCGTATTTTTTATGTCTCCATGCTTAAGAAGCACATTGGTGATTCCATGCTTGTGGATCCATCAGAGAGCCAAGATATCTAGACTAGCCATTCGTTTGAAGAGATTCCAGTTGAGATTCTAGACCACCAGATTCGTAGACAGAGGAACAAAGAGGTTCCAATGGTCAAAGTGTTGTGGAAAAACTAGTAAGTTGAGGGCGCTACTTGGGAAGCCGAGTTAGATATGAGATCCAAGTACCCGCACCTATTCACCGCAAGTTCAGATAAAACTGAAGGTATCATTCTTGCTTAATTCAGCCCATTTCTAATCGAATGTGCAGTTATATAGCTATTCTTAATATAAGTTCATGCATTCTTCGAAGTATTCAAGAGTTTAGAATGATATAGAGTCTGTTTAGAAAGTTGCTTCAGCTATGCTTACTCAGTTTTATCCGTACTCTTAGCTTGATGAGCGTCATTTAAGGATGAATGTTCCCAAGAGGGAGATATTGTAATACCCCCAAACTTTTCCTTAAGCTTAATTTCATCTCTAGAAGGATAAGGAATGACTTCCAAAGTATATAATGTTTAAACCATAGAGAATTTCCCTAATTTCAAATTTTTATCATATGGGAAATTTAATTAGCTTTCCAACTATTTAAGATCCACCGAAATCCAATAACTGGGCAAGAATTTATGACTAATTTAAGTCCTAGTCATAAAAGAACATCATTTTAGTGCTTGGCGCATCGCAAAGAGGATCTATTTGACAATTGTCAATTACCAGTGGAACTCCGTAATAGCTTTGCATCACGCTGAAGTTCTAGGTCCCAACCTGTGGGACAACGCGATAGCACCGCATTGCGGTATCCCCAAGAATCCCATTTGTCAAATTCCAGTGAGCCACCGGGATAGTGGCGCGTCGCGGTGGCCCATAAACTTGGGTTTTCCAGTTTAATTTTTCCATCTTCATACAGAAGTTTAAAAGGGGCACTTTGAACTTTTTCCAATCCTCTTAAACCATACAAACATCATATTTGAAGTCATTCTAAGCATTATATGAGGTTTTACTAAGATTTATCTCAAACGAAAACCCTAAGCGCCCAAAACCTCTTCCAAGGATCTTAAGAATTCACCATAGATTTTCTAAGTTGAGTTAAGATTCAAGGTTCCCATGCCAAGGGCTTTTAGAACCCTCATCCAAAAGTATGAGAAAAAGTCTAAAACAAGTTTATTCATCAAAGTTCATAACTTGAGGTATGTGAGATTTGATCAAGAACACTTCTTTCGTTCTTGTGCCCAAAGATTTGATTTTTATAAATGAATATTATATTTTTACAAGTGGGTCTATACCCAAGTTATATTATTTTGACAATATGAATTGATAAGTTTTTCAAGTTTTAAATTGCATGATTATTTCGTTCATTTATGATTTGAATTGATAATTCATACTATATATTGCACATTCCTATATTGATGTGATATTTTCAAGGGTTTCCGAGATTGGTGTCATGAATTAAGCTTTATCATGAAATTGTGATTCTTTAAGAATATACAAGCCTTAAGTACAAGGATGAATTATTGATACTTTCTAAAGTGTTTCAAGAACTGTATTGATATTTCCATGCTTTTAAAGTTTTAAAGCTTATTGGTGATAGTCTGCCAAAGTTTCAAGAAAAGAGTTGATTTTAATCCTAAACTATGAAAGAAAATCCACACCATTTGATTTAAGATAAAGGGAAGCATAGTTGTCTTTTATTTCATATTTCTAAGTTGTTTAAGGTGAAATATTCTTAAAAGTTCTGTGCTTATGTAAGAGAGTAGTATTTAGCACCAAGTGGGGATTGATTGTAAGATCTCATGCCCCCAAAAATCAAGCCACCGTAGGTTTCTAAATTACCCCAAGTGGGTTAAGATAGTGATCACTAAAAGTTAAGGTTCTACTCCGATGACAAGGATAGAAAAGCTCTCTCAAACGTGGGCAAGATGTTGGACTCCATGTAAGCTCACATGGTTTATGTTAGTAAGAAGAAACTCCCAAGTTTCCAAAGTTTCCTAGATTCTCAAGTCTTAAAGTTCTTAAGGTTTCAAGTCCTTGAGTTTCAAAGAAGTTCCCTATTTTCAAAAGACTAAAGTGCATGTTACAAAAGTTGTTGCTTTAATAGTTCAACTAGTTTTTAAGCTTGAGATCAAAGAAACAATACAGATTTAGAATAAAGTGGAATGGATCACGTGATTTATACTACATGTTTAATTATTCATGATTTACGAGAGTTTTATTCAAGCTATGTGAGTCATCTACAATACCATGTGTGTTTTCTATAAAGATTTATTGGATTGATATGTAATTGCATACACCCCTATATACTCAGTACATTCCCAAGTGTTGATCCACATATACGTCTGGGTGCTACATTGTCTCATAATATAGGTTCAGATGCTCAGTCCCAACAAAGTCAGTGATTGTGAGTACCTTTATCTACATCTCCACTATGGTGAGTCCTTATGGTTCGAGTTCCTATCTCCAGATACTTCAGTATTTTTAGTAGTTGTTCTACTATTTTCAATTTAGTTCGAGTCATTTGGGGATCTGTCCCAATGGCTCTCTGGTTTGTTGAGTAGTAGAGGCTTTGTCAGACTAGATTGTCAGTATGTTTAGATTAGAAGTATTTTGTTACTTTTATAGTACCCATTAGGATTTTTGTTAGATGTGATATGTAATGATTCCTTATTTTGATTTCAATACCTGTAAGTAAGCTTTATACTAAGTAGCAGGCTCAAAGGGTTAGCTTGAGGTTACTTGTAGACTTAAGCACCGTGTGACACTTCGGGATAGGATTTTGGGGCGTTACATTCAGGTTGCTTGATATTTCTCTAAGACTGATCTACTATCGGGTTATCATCACGTGAAGATTAAGGATGTGGATATCCTAAAGATTGCTTTCCATACCTGATATAGTCATTATGAATTTTTTGTCATGTTATTTTGTTCGACTAATGCTCTGATTGCAATTATGGACCTTATGAAAAATGTATTTAGACAGTGTTTGGATCTGTTGGTTATTATGTTTATTGATAATATCTTGATGTATTCTAAGATTGAGGAGGATCATAACAATTAACTTTGAGTATTGCTAGAGAATCACAAGGATCAACGATTATTTGCCAAGTTTTCAAAGTACGAGTTTTTGTTGAATCCTATGACCAGTATGGGTCTTGTTGTTTCAAGTAAGGGGCTCATAGTACATCCACAAAAAGTTGAGGCATTTATGAAGTGGCCTAGACCCATGACTACAACTGACATTTAGAGCTTCTTTGGTTTAGACGGGTATTATAGGAGGTTTGTAGAGAGATTCTCTTCTATTGCTTCTCCCTTGACTAAATTGACATAGAATAAGGTGAATATTTTATGGTCTATGCTTATGAGGGTAGTTTTGAGAAGTTTAAAGATAAGTTAACTTTTGTGCTAGTTTTTATCCTGCCCAATGGAATTGATGGTTTTTGATAACGCTCAACATACACTTCAATTTAGTGCAAGGCGGTCGTCGTTAATATATTTACCCAACTTTGGAGTCAGGGTCCAATCCACATGGAACAATATGAGTGGTGATTAAACTAGTTTGAAACTAAAGCTACAAGTTAAATACAAATAACTGGCACGAAAAGACAAAATGTTTTTTTTTTTAATTATTTGCACATAATTGTTGGTCAGTTTAGTTACAGTGTTTGTAATTAAGAGTCTATGGAAAAACAAGAATGATGTTCACTAAAGGTTTTATTACTTGACAAATTCTAATAGTGGTTCGAGATTCTCACAATAGATAGGACAAAAGGTTATTTTTATCAAATTTATGCCAAAATATCTCTCGACCTACATAAGCATTTAATTACCTAATCCTCTCAGACCTAGGGAATTTATATTCCTGACAAAATTTTACCTCAGGTTAACCAACCTTGTTACAACATCAATTATTAAATGAAAGTTTTTAATGCTTCCAAGTCCCTGTTAATAATTCACTTCCCAATATATTTGATTTCTTTCACATGCAAATCAAAGTGGGTGTTATCTATCATTTGAAATCAATATACGATAAATAAAATCTCAGAATTATCAAGGAGTCCAATTACCTTGTGAATCTTGAACACTCAGCACTATATTAAGACTTAACCCTAGATCCCATAATTCAGGTTAGAGGGATTTAGCCACTCATAATGGAAAAATCAAAAAACATAGTTGGATTTATGCTTTGAAAGATAAACTTCCCACACGATGAATAGTAACTAGTGATTCTCAAATTAGATCATAGTAGGAATCCAAAAAATATTTATTAAATCTTTTCCAAGTAATTGTTTTTTCAAGCCAAGAAACTAGAGAGAGAAAATAACAAAATAATGTGTCTCCAAAATTTTGTTAGAAACTCTTAAGAAAACTCTAAAAAATTCTTTAAATAGTTCACCCTAATTATTGAAACAAAATAATAAAGTTTAGTAATTCCTCGAATGGGTGACGCCATCCGTGACGCCCTATCAGGAGGCTGACGACTTATCACAAATATCGTCAGCTCTTCTTTGCTTTTGGTATTCGTTGGATTAGGATGACGACAGTTTTAAAAACCTATCAACTCCTTGATGACTTATCACCAATGTCTTCATATCTCTACCTTAGCTCTTATATTTTGCCTTAGGCTGATGCCAATTTTGATGACCTATCAGCTCCTTGACGGCGTATCACAAAATATCATCATAACTCTAAACTCATGTCCATTCTTTGTCTAAGGCTGACGATGAAGCTGATAAATTATCAAAGGGTTGACGACATATCAAAATTGTCGTTAGCCACACTTCTCTTCTAATTATTTAAGATTTTAACTCTTTTGCTTCCATCCTTGTTGGTTCTTTATCATCTTAGCTTCTACTATAAAATAAAAGATAAAACAATCAAAAATGACATAAGTTGCTTCAGACTTTGCAATTATTCTCAGTTAAAAGCCTCAAATGTGTTACCATCTGCTAAAATATCATTTTTGTTGTTTATTGTGATGAATCTCGAGTGGGACTAGGTTATGTCTTGTTTCATCATGGTAGGGTGGTACTGTATGCTTCTAGGCATCTTATGGTTCATGAAAGAAATTATCTGAATCATGTTCTGGAGTTAGCAATCGTGGTATTTGCACTAATGATTTGGCATCACTACTTATAGGGAGTGCGTGTTCATATCTATTCAAACCATAAGAGCCTATAATACTATTAAAGATTTCGCTTCACAACTAAAGTTTTTTTTTGGATTTTGAGGATGGAGGTGGGATTTTTCAAGAGATGGTGAGGTCATCTCTAGGTGTTGTGGTGAAGAAAAAATATGTTTTTAATCCTATCATGATGCAGATTAAGGATGATGTGGGTCAAACGGTGACTATTTTTGAGATTTGGGTGATGGTATCTTGAAGTACCAAGGTAGATTATGTATTCCGTATGTTGATGGGCTGCGAGAAATGGTTGTGACTGAGCCTCATGGTTGTGGTATACAGTTCATCTGGTTTCAACAAAGATGTATCTTGATTTGAAAGAGATCTATTGGTGGAACAATTTAAAAAGGGACATAGCTAACTTCGTGGCCAAGTGTATGGTGTATCAGCAAGTGAAGGTTGAGCACTTGAGGGTAGATTGTGAGTGTCAATAGATTAAGTTGCCCATTTTGAAATGGGACATGATCAACATGAATTTTTTTACTTGTCTTTTGTGGCCTCGTAATTAGCACAATTCAATTTGTGTCATTGTGGATAGGATGACTAAGTCTTCTCACTTTTGTCATACGAGCAATAATTACTTTGGAGAGGATTATGCTAAATTTTTTATTTATTAGATCATTAAGTTTCATGGTACTCCAGTTTCCATCATTTCTGATCAAGGTACACAATTCTCTTATCACTTTTGGTCTTTATTTTATAAAGGCTTGAGTACGTGGGTGAACCTTATCACCGTATTCCACTCTCAAATAGATGGACAAAAGGAGAGGACCATTTATATTTTAAAATATATGCTAAGGTCCTGTGTGATTGATTTTTGAGGTAGTTGGGTGGATCATTTGCCTCTCATTGAGTTCTCTTACAGTAAAAGTTATCCTCTAATATTAGGATTCCTCCTTTTCAATCTCTGTATGGTAGGAGGTGTAGATTTCCTATTGGATGGTTTGAGGTTGGTTAGACTATATTATTCAATTCGGACATGGTTTAACAAGCCATGAAGAAGTTGAAGTTTATTTACGATAGATTTATTAGTGATCAAAATCGCCAAAAGTTCTATGCAGATGTAAGGTAAAGGGAGTTGGAGTTTGATGTTGGTAATTAGGTGTTTTACTTAGAGTATCAACCATGAAGGGAGTTATGAGGTTTGGGATAAAGGGGAAGCTCAATCCCCGCTATGTGGGTTCGTACTTGATTTTGAGGAGAGAAGTCAATGTTGCTTATGAATTGGATTTTCCTTCCAGTATGGATTCTATTCATCCTGTTTTCTATGTATCAATGTTGAAGAAATGTGTGGGTGATTCTTCTTTGGTTGTGACTATTGATAATGTTAGTATTTCAGATTCTTTGTCTTACAAGGATGTTTTAGTTGAGATTTTTGATAGGAAAGTCTGTCATTTGAGGACTAAAGATGTAGCCTTGGTGAAGGTCCTTTGGAGAAACCATAAGGTTGGCTATTCTACTTGGGAAGCTGAAAAGGACATGAAGTCCAAATATCCGTTCCTATTTCACGAGATTAATAATCATACTTAAGGTATGCATATTCCCACACTTTTATTTTCTAACATTGTTAATGGTTTTGTGATTGCCTTCGTGTTTTACAATCATGCTAAAGGATGCACTGATTCATTATTCGGGGACGAATGATCCTTGGGGGAGAATGTAATACAGCAAATTTTTTCCTCCAAATTTTTTTAGTTTTGAGCTCAATGCCAAGGCTACAACTGGTACCTCATGAGTCATAAGGTGTGGTCATGAGTTGTAGGGAGGGAATCACGACCAAAATAGTAGAGTAGCAAATGTTTCTATTCGGAGTACGACAAGTAACTAACAAGTCATGGTGAGATAGTATGAGTCATATATTGAGACTCGCGGTCCTTCCATTGTGATGGTCTATAATTTTTGTTGTGATGACGACTAGGACCTTACGAGTCATAAGGTGAGGTCACGTGTCGTTGGGTGTGACTCTTGGCTAAACTAGTGAAGGATGTCTAACAGTCTTCCCAAACTATGAGTCTAGGAAATAACTCATATCCAGTTGTGATGTGTCCTGTAATGACTTGTGATATTTTTCTTGTGTATTAATTGAGGGTAATTTGGACATTTCCCTTTTTCCCCTATCATAACCCACAACTTTACAAAATCTAAAGGGGCTTATTTTCATTACCTAGACAATCATAAACTACTCGTAAACTTTGTCTAAATCCCAAAAGAAAGAACAACTAAGGTTTCTATGGATTTGGCTCCTAGAGCTCCAAATGGTGATTTCCCTCAATAATTCTCAATACTATAAGGCATATATCTCTTCCTGAAAACTAGATTTGCTAAAAGTATGTGTTTGAACTTGTTTTCTATGTGATTAATTGATGGTTTTGAATTAGGGTAGAGGAAATTTTGATGTAATTGTTTTAATAGTTTTCCTAATGGTTTATATTGATCACTTATGGCTTGAATTTATATTCATTAAACTAATGGGGTGCATGGGTATGGGAATTAGAATGGGGGTCGTGGATTCCCCCGAACTGATTTGATAAACTTACGAGGGTCATGGATTCCCCCAACTTTATGGCTTTTGGTAATTGAATTTTTAATGATCTCAACCCAACCTTATGAAAATTTATTAAAGTAAGAAAATATGCATATTTAAAGTAAATTTAAACTATTGCATTGCATAAAAGGCTAATGGGGTACAACTAGATTTGAAAGGCCTTTAGGGCCATGACTTTATTTTAATTGGATCATAGGGGTCATGAATTCCTCCAAGTTGATTGTCAATAGAAATGGCATTATGATATTAGCTTGTAAGTAAAATTGGTTTGACGATACCAATAATATGTGCCTTAATAGATGGTAGTTAGTTTAATGAACAGAAATGTGTAAATGTTTTAATTGTGCTTAAAGAGGGTTGTGTAGCTTGTCATAGAAGGTAGAGGTCAACGGGGGATCGATACTTGAAACCATATTTGTTGGCATTGACCATGTGCATGTTCACAATTTATTAATTTTAGAACGGCTACAGCCCAACAAGTTCTGCGGGAGATGGACCCAATCAGCAAGAGAGAGCTAGACCCATAAAGCCCGTAGATTTTTAAATGATAGAAATGATACACAATCCAGGTTGATGTTTTAACGCTAATACTAAACCTTATTCCCTATTTGGACATATTTTATATATATATGTATATGATACTGTACATATGGTTTTGAATTGTTTTGGATGTTCTTACCTCGCTAACTATCCCAGATGTTGTATCCCTATCTGATGTAGGGTTTGAAGAAACTTTTATTTTTTTGTGTAGTGGTAGGTGATTTTTGAATTATCTAAGAGTCCACTTTGAAATGGTGAGCATCCTTTCTTTGAAAGGCACACATTTCATAGTCTTGTTTTATTTATATCTTAGACTACTTCTATGGGTTGTTATTGGATATGGTTGGGGACATGTCCCGACTTAGTTTTATGTTTGGTGTCTTATAGGCATTTTGGACAAAGTGTGGGTGGATTTATGATATGGATTCTTAGATCCCGATTTTGTAATGTGTTTAAAATTCAGCATTATTTTTTTATGTTCTAAACTCATATCTTTCTTGTTGTATGTTTGAAAATCATCCACTTCTAGTTATATTGAGTTTTGGTTGGCTAGGATAATAGGGTGGTCTTCTATCCTTGGCAAACTTGAGATACCCATCACGACTAGGCCCTCGTTCGGGTGGTGATTGCTCAGTACATCTAGAATGTACTAAGTATATAGGGTTGAATGTAATAATTAAAACTAAAGCTAGACATACTTTCAAATCATACAAGATAAGTGTAAAATGACTTACCTTGATCATAAGTATGACTAAAAGCTAAAATATCATAAAGTATAGCTCATAAAACAATATTTGAACAACAACTGTGAAATATAACAGTTAGTTTCTGAAATACTTTTGTCTATGGTAGATTCTCGTAATAGAGATAAACCATTCGAGTAACATGGAGTCTGATTGATCAAACCCCCATCGAATTGGCCCAATATAATTTTCTAGTCTGTAAATGCTAACTGTGGTGATAACCTAAGCTTGTTGTATTGGACAAACTAAATAATATAAATTCCAAGTGCGATAGGAAAAGCTACATGCCCATTTTGACAAGTTGAGATAACCTATGGTGGAAAATAGTTTTTGGAAATTAGGATGAGCTAAACTCATATTCCACTCTCAGTGCTAGATACTACTCCTAAAACTCATACTATTCCTCGTTCTCTATCTATGAAAATTACCTTAAAAATAAGCATATGAGATGACATTGAAAATGCATTATTCTTCTTTTTCTATCTTGAAATCTTGATTTGTTATGTGAACTACCTAGCTTGTTTGAAATCTAATATCAAAAGTAAAATTGTGATTATACTTAAATACTTCTGAATTTTGAACTACTAGACATGAACTCCTTGTTAATTGAACACTCAATGCTCACGTTGTAATCTTTTATCAACTCATGAAAAATTCATATCGAATATCACAACTCAATTCTCGAAATCTCTTTAGTTGATAAACTTATATAAGCATGAAAAAATATACAGAACCATATGCAACTCATGATATAATCTTCATAAACTCCAACAAAAGTAAAATAGGTATAAACCCTACTTGTAAAATTCTTCTATTTAGTATAAATACTCCTTGTTTGGTCATAAGGATTAAAGGTTATCCTTTCAAAACCCCACATACCTAGAATTATTGAATTTCTTTATGAAAACTCGAGTTGGAACCTTACAAGCTTAATTTTTGGTGAAAATCTCTTTCTTTGTGCTTTGGAGGGTTTAAGAGAAGAGAAGACATTTTAATCTGGGTTTATATGGGTGGGAATTGCAATTAATATTATTGGGAATTCTTTAATATGTAAAAGGCCAAAAATACCTGACCCAAATTGAAAGAAACAAAATTGGCATTTCTACGCCCTTGGACGTGGCACACAATTATTGTGCAACTCTAAGGGAATGACACACCTATATTACAACATGCCTAGAGAGTTCCATACTCTTATTGTAATGACAAGTTTGGTGATTATCTATAGCTACACTTATTTTCCCTTTGGTTTTTTTTATAGTTGCTTTATGTCATTTATGACTTGGTGGAACTGATAGTTTTGTTAACAAGCAATTTGTTTATTTTCTATAGTGAATTCATTGTTTTGAAGTCTTTGTTGCTTCCAAATGGCCACTAGGTGAAACATTTATCCAAAAAACCTTGAGTGCAAATTTTGAATATTCCAGCAAATTTGGAATATTTATTTTAGGCTAGGAGGACATTTGGTTTGGGTGACAAGGCACCCGTGCTCATTATGACATCTTGGTCAGAAAGTAAAGAAAATGAAAATTGGTTGTGGGACACACATTTTTGACAAAATAATCATGGATGGAAATTTTTAAAGTGCCAATAAATCTATAACGTCAAACTTTATAGGGTTACAAACACAATTTTTGTGTACAAAATTCCAGATGAATCCCGAGCTCTTGAGGAAGACATGGAAAATTCTAACTCTACTGTTGAATATAGTGCATCATGATAGAGGTAGTCTTGGCAGTTGTAACGCCCCGAATATGGTACCCAGAATGCTACACGGTGCTCATGATCTCGAAGGACAATAAGCTAACCCATGACTGATATTTGTACTTGAAAACTGCAAAATATACTATATAAATGCAGAAATAAAGGTTGTAAGACCATAAGGTTCAAAACTATAACATATCTAATAAAACATAACATATGGATGTGGGATGAAATACCCAAAACAACTAAAATAAACTATCTGAAAATACTGTAGTTTGAAAAGCCTATAGCTGACTGTACTATCTGAAAAAAGAGTTAATAGGACATGTCCCCAACTAACTCCAACTACTAAAATTAATTAATTAATGAGATAATAAGGTCATAGTCATGTCCTCAAAGGATGAGGACTCACTGCTAACTCCGACTGCAAAGACTAGAATGTTATTGATGCTCTGGATCTCGTGCTTCTAAACCTACGGTATAAAACACCATAGCACAAATGCGTCAGTAAGGTTGAATGTACTGGTATGGATGTGAGAAAGGCTGAATACAAAAGGGTTCACATGCATGAACTATACTAACTGACTACATAACATTAACGTAAGAATACAGGCATGACTACATAATAACTATAACTGAGTTTATGATAACATGATTACCGAGTCTGAGAACTGATAACATGAGATACTAATATTTGTATAACTGAAATAACTGATACTGAGCGACTGTATCTGACAATCTAAGTTCTGATGAACTAGATGAGTTTCGTACTGTTCTGAGTTGACTGTATCAGATAGTCTTGAATTTTGTAGTACTATCTGAGTTCTATTAGTGAGACTGAATCTCTGTATCTGACAGTCCTGATTCTGTAGTAAGACTGTGGGAAGTAGTCATCTAACCGACATGCCCCAAATAATAATTATAGATAAGTTGGGGTCCAATATGTAACCCCAATTAGAAGGGTGTCAATACTGTGCTACTAGTAAGGACAAGTTGTGGGTGACCCTCAACTAATATTTTCACCAAAATAGAATGGTGGGACCCTCATCTGATAGTGTTTATCAACCTCATCAACCCTCATCTAACAGTGTTGATATCTCAACCTATGTTGACTACATAATTCTTGAACGCAAGGATGACTTCTAAGAATCACACCATCATCTGAAGTGTGTGTTCCCATCCTTGGGTTCACTCATTGTTAATTCCTACTCCCATATGAATAGACACTGAACATGGATTACTGAACTGAACTGGACTCAATTAACTAAATTTCATTAACTAATGAAATACTACTGAGGTTGCTGAATTTTTGATATTTTTGAGATTACTGAGTTTACTAAGTTTTCCAGAGTCACATGACTTACTGAATTTCTATGAACATGGCTCGACTGTGAGTATCTTGAAAACATGGCACTGGATCTAGGGACACAACTAAATTGGCGGGTACAAGTACCCCCAGGACTCGATAGCATGAAACTAACAAAGCATGACTTGCTTGAATACATGACCAACATCACAATCCATAACACAATAAGTTGGAAATTTCATGAAGTGGAAGTTCTAAAGCACCACAAGGCTACACATGTATCCATAATTCACTGACTAAGATATTTCATCAAACATTTGACATGCATAAACTTTTACATGATTCGGGATTTCATATTTTCATTCTAGTATGGTACTTTTTCTTCATATAGGCATTTTATTGAAGACATGGGGAGCATGCTTTGGTTATACAATCATCAACACATATAATAATCATGGATACATCAATCTACATGTAAATTTAAAGGTTTGTTATGATTATTATGAAAATCACCACATCCTAGGGTCAATCATTAGAATATGTTGTTTCAAACATGAATCAAAAACCCATAACATCATGAACATGAATTTCAATTTAATTTAAATCATGAACATTGATAAATACATCAATCTTAGATTTTTAAAAAAGATTCTTGAGCTTCATGGGTGAAAAGGGGCAAATGAATCAACACATGGCATACCAGGGTTGTTTGTTTCTTGAAGTTCTTTGACCTGAAGAACTTGGAATCTCTTAGTTTCTTGAAAAAGGATTTGGATCTTGATCTTGGGGATTATGTTTGAGAGAAAACCCTAATTTAATGATGTAGATTGATAATGAACTTATGATCCTTGGTTTGATATAATTAGGGGTTAAAACAGATGGAAGAGACCCAAATACCCTGTTTAAAATAACTTTAAAATAACCGAATGAACTATTCGAAGGTGGGTACGATGGTCTGTCACTAGGTCGATGTTCTTCGGTCTTGACTATCGCACCAGGGCGGAATAGAGGTTCACTATCTCGGCTATGACAGCTTGGGCGATGATCCTTGGGCGATGGTATATCGCTAGCTCAATGGTCTGTCGTCCTGAGCCATTTTCCTTAGGAGGAAGGTGGTTTCACTACCTCCGTAGTGACAGTTTGGGTGATGGTACGTTTCTAGCTCGATAGTCCGTCGGCCCTCATCGTCGCCCCTGTGAAGTTTTGACTACTTTCTGTAAAAAGGCCATAACTTTCTACCCCGATACTGGATTTGGAAAAAATTGGTATTGTTCGAAAGCTAATTCAATTTTCCACATGAAAAAAGTGGATTCATATTTTAAATTAAGTTTTTAACACATAAAAGTGGATTCATCTTTCAAAGTAAGTTTCTAACATATAAAAGTGAATTCATCTTTCAAAGTAAAAATCTTAAAAATTCTATGTATATAAAAGTGGATTCATCTTTAAAAGTAAGTTTCTAACATACTTTGGACAATTTAAATATAGGTAGAAGTATGGGGTATTACAACAATGATCACAACTCCATGGTGCAGCCCTTATTTATGTTGACTATGATACATTTTTTGTGATAAGGACTCATGTGACAACTATAATAAATCACGATTTATATAGTCGGGTCTCGATAGCAACATATAAGAACCTGGTTTAGGTATAAATAGATCTTTTTTCCTGATTTTGGTCATTGTTCATCCAATCTCTTGAGACTACGACCCTAATTAGGGAGATAAATTTGAATTGTGTCTTGTTGGTGATTTAGGTGCCTAACGAACATTTATTTTTGTGATTTCTCTTTGATTTAAGGTAAGATATCAACTTTTTCATAGTAGAATTTCCAATTTGTTGTTCAAGTCCTAAACCTTGTAGTCTTGATTTAAGCCCTAAATTAGCTCGAATTTTGTCCTTTCTTGAGGGTAATGACTTCTTGAGCACAAGGAAATCTTTGGTTGGTTTCAGATACATGATTTTTTATAAATGGGACCCACATAGGATGTTTGAGTGATTTTTGGAGCCGAAGCACAATATTTAAATATATATATCATTATTAGAAAATAATTATGATAGCTTGGCATTTTGCAGAAGATACTTAGATGGGAAAAGCTGTGATTTAGCAGATCTTTTGAGTTTTCTTCGACATCCAGATAGTCTATGTTTTACCCCTTGAAATATTGAGCTAATTCATAGTATGTTTATGATATTGTATGGATTTGGGATGGGGTTTAGGTATTGTTGTGATAAATTGCAATAATTGGGATTCGTTAGATCATTTAGTATACATTATATTTCTATTAGGGCATGATATGCCTAGATAAATATACCTTGAGCGATGTTGAATCGTGTAGGCTTATACTTGGGTTGGAAATACTCTAGTTTCAAAACTAATAAGATTATTTCCTTAGTCTCTTGATTATGGGATGAAACCTACCCAAATTGTTTTACCTTTGGGGAAAAAAACTTAGTTTCTCAACATTAGGAGGAATTATTACCCTGGTCTAGTTGTGGGTTCGTCAATATCTAATAATGTATTTAGATACCTTAGCCTAGTCTAGGGTAGACATTGCTTGTTAAATGATTTTGGGGATTTAGAAGTGGGCTTTTCCACCCACCTTTGGCCAAGACTTGTGATAGTTTGATGACCCTTTCATATGCTTGTATACATCTTGGAGGATGGTTATTTAAGAGTTATTTACACGTCTTGGTGCTTGTAGGTTATGATGTATGACATTAGAATTAATGTTTAACAAGAATGCTATGAATGAGTTATTGATTAATCTTAGGTTATTAATCATCTATTGTATATGCAATTGATTGGGCTACCGAATATTCTAGTGAATAAGCTCTTGATTATTATATCGACTTAGACATAAATTATGCTATTGATTGATCCAATGAATGAGCTATTAACTACGCTAGTGATCATGCATATCGATATATTTGTGTTTATGCTATTGTTCATGGTAAAGGTCATGCTTATTGACTATTTTGTTGATTAAGTTATTGTTTATTCTATGAATGAGATACAGATTATGCCACAAACTAACCATCAATCAACCAAGTCATAAGCTTTAAATTATGAAAATGATAAGTTATCTATAATGCTAATGATATACCATTAATTAGGCTATTCAAATGTTATTGTATGTGCTTGTGAAATACCCCAGATTTTGGCCCTTGAACTTTTTTTGAGTTCTGAGTTTTCTGTCCTAGAAACGACTCACCTTACGAGTTTTAATATGTCTTTACATATATTAGGACCCAGTCATAATATGCCTAGACGGATTTGCCTAAGACACTTCATTGATAATGATTGGACTTAATGAGTGATATATACTCCTAACTAGTCGTAAGAAGGGTATTTCATAATATGTCCAGTGTAGTGCCTCTATTAAAACTATTGAGACTAGGAATTGACCCTTTGAGTCGTAGTATCTCATTAAAAATGTAGGATGCCAATCATAAGGTTCACACTGAAGAGCCTAAGGGGTTCTGCTTTGGATACGACTGGATGGTTTGACTCATACGGTGACTGTAAGAGTCATAAGTTAACTCGTAAAGACTGAAGGTTTAATTTCTAGATATTAATAAGGATAGTTTAGATATTTCCCTCTTTCCCTAAACATAACCCACGACCTATAAACCCTATTGAGAATTTATTCCCACTGATAACGCTCAAACTACAACTCTTGTAAGAGTGTAAGCGGTCGTTGTCAAATATAGAACCCAACTGGGTTGGGTGTCGAATCCCACAAGGAATACTTGGTCACTAAGTATGCAACGATTAGTAGACTGTTGATCGAAAATTCTACGAAAAAAGGGGGATTTAATTATAGCGTGAATTAAAAGTATAAAAGTAACAAAGAAAAACAAAATGTTTAGTAGGTTTTAATCAATGAGAATTGTAAGTTAGGGTTATGTCAACCTTATGAGTTTTACGTATATATTGGCTATGAGTTATGCGGAATTCAGACATGCATGCGCTTATAGAGATTCGTATTCTATGGTAAATCCTAGTGTCTTTCGACCATCAAGGATTATATCACTTTAACTCTTTCGAGCTTAAAGCGTATACTAATGGTACGAATTCTCAAAGAGGTTAATCCAGTTACGGAACTAACTTTTAAACAGGGGTTTGTACCCCTATTTCCTTGTCATTCTCTCTTTTCCAGAAATGTAACTTTTCTTTCGAACAAGTTAATGCTATATTGGCGTATTCTATATGTTTGCAACCACAAGAATTCAATTAAGATGAAGAGAGTAATGATATAAGCAACATACATATAAAGAATTCACAAACTCATAGCAATAGATAGTATCTCATAAGTCTTCCATAACCCTAACAGAGAAGTTTAGCTACTCATGAGTGCAACGAAAATCACAACAGATATAATCATCATACCACAACCTAGAATAATCTTGGCGATGGAGATGGTTTAGACGTCAACTTAGGGTTGGACATTTTTTTCCTCTTGGTCCGTTGCTCTCAAGAGATCCGTGTCCTCTGTTAGAAATTGTAACGTGAATTAGGAGCAAAAGTGGAATGAAAAAGACTTGAATTAATGAATGAGTGAATGCTCAAAAATTCAGCAAATAGGGTTTTTATAACATTGTTGTCCTAGTCCTACTGAAATAGGGTTTTTATCCTTTTCCTAGTCCTACTGGGTTACTGCATACTTGTCCTAATCCTACTAAGTTACTGCTGATCCCCCAAGTCTTTAGAAATGCTATTTTTGCCCGGAACAAGTTCTCCATGCATCACTTTCAGTCCACAAGCTTCCAGAAGCTGCCTTCCTTCTTACATGAAGTTTCCTTTGGCGTCCAACAGTCCATAAAATGCTAAATCTTCATCATTTATTCCTGAAAACTTGCTAATCACATTGGTTAGCTCACTAACAGGAAAAAGGACTAAAAGTGCAGGAATTATATATTTTATCCTCAAAACTTAGCCTAAAATTTGGGTAAATTATGGTGTTTAGGCGTGTAAATACGCCCAACATCATAATCCTCACACTTAAAGCTTTGTTCATCCTCAAAAAAAATATTACGTCCATGCAATCATCTAACTAGAAATCACAACCGTAACACAAAATATTCATCAAGACAGGCACGACAATTATCAATAAAAAGTAGTTTTCTGATCACTACTAGAAACAATTCAACCTCCAACATAGACTCGTGATGATGGTTAATTTGTATCCACAAGTTAAGGCACCAAGAATTATACAACAACTACCCAACAATCATCAACCATGTGTATCTCACAATATATCACCCATAATTACTCACAAGTATTTCATTTTTCAAAACATGGGTATAAGATTATCCTTGCTCTCACTCTCACAAAGAATTCATATGTTGCAACTAATGACCATAGGCTTGCCCTTAGTGTAATGCTCTAATAATATCAGAATGTTAAGCTTAGGATGAAATAGGTCTTTTACAGGTTGTAATGCAGGCTAAGGGACGGGTAGGATTATTTTGGCCAGAAATAGTGACTATGTTCCTAAGCACTTTAATACATCACATTATGCCATTAACACTCTCTTTTAATCAACCCTGCTACCTTTCTTTCATCTATCACCCCCTTTTCACCTATTTTGCCATTCAAGCATAACTAATTTTTTTTCTAATCATAAACACAATTTATCTTTTTTTTTCTATTTCTTTTTCTGTTCTTTTCATAATTTTTTTTTATAACAAACCTCTATGATAGCCACTCTTTTTCATAACAAATTCAAGTACCAATACACTCTAAGGCATCACTCTCACCCAATTTCCTCTTATTTTGTCACATGACTTCACAATTTAAAGCACTTAGGAATTTGGATCAAATTATGGTCTTGAAAAATAATGGATTAGGCTTACATATGAGGCTGTCAAAGAAAATGGCTTAAAGGCTCAAAAGGGTTGACTAGGATAATGTCCACGGGTAGGTAAAAAGAAGGTAAACAATCACAGGTTGTCAAAGAAATTCCTAAATCATCTCCTAAACTCACACTCTTTATTTCGCTTTACACACACACCGGGCAAGTTCTAGCATCAGCCACAAACATAGAATATACTATCATCTCACACACACAAGGCACATGGTCAACTTTATTAGGAGCAGTATAGACTCTTGACCCAACAGATGAAGGAATTAACCCACACATTTATCACATACTGAGTCACATTTAGAGCCTAAATGTCTCAATAGTAATGATTTTATCATAGACTCTTGTCATAATACCATGCTGCCTATCAGAATAATTTTATGAATTTTTTTTTCTAAAATTTAACTACTAACAAACAAAACAAACAAACATAAATAAATGAAAATGCAGATAAAGAAGTATAGCATACAAATACCAGCACCCCACACTTAGACAGGACACATTACCCTCGGTAGAAAAATAAATAAGAAGAACCTGGTTAGTCGGACTCCTCCTCTATGTCTGGGGTCATACCCCCTGCATCGGAATCATCATCAGAGTCGTCGTCATCAGAGTTCTCCTCCACGTCGGAGTCTGGCATTCGTCGATCATCATTGGTTGGCATGTTGTCATCAAGAGGTTCCTCAAAATATACACCTACTCCACACATAGCCCTCACATGCTCATTCATTGGGTAGTCATAATCCAACTGTTGGAGCTCTGCAGCAGTTGGAACACGACCCCCTCTCATCATGGTAAACCTCGTCATGCCATATAAATGGCGGAAAAAGCTTTCATCATGAGCATGTCTTTCTACAGTGGTCAGGTTGACGCCATGCATAGATTCAACATCTTTCACCTTTGTGAGGTCAACTTCCTTTGGGTTGTGTGGAATCTTATGATCTACAGGTTCCTCTTCGATGTCCTCCTTCCTCAATATCGCAGTCAATAGATTGCCAAAGCTGAAGTGGGACCTCTTGTACAGCCTAGCCTTTCGTATTGAAGATCGAATAATCTCCCCAATGTTGATGGGGGTGTTCGTCATCAAAGCGTACACAAATAATACTCTATCACGTGTGATCTTTGTGAACTGTGTTCCTGGAATCAAGCAAGAGTTGACCATCCGCAACCATATCCGAGCTTCTCTGTTCAAAGAAGCATATGGGAAGGTATTGTGCCTACCGTTATCCTTGTGACGACTCCAACGTGCCATTGATCTTTTTTCTCATAGTGTGTGTCTGATTCCCCTGTACGGAGGTCTGTTATAAAGCTCCTTGAGTGGTGATGGATCAACAGATGGCAAACCCAGAAAAGAGTTGAAGAACTCCGCATTTAGCTGCAATACTTGGCCTTGAATTTTTACTTCACTCCCTGTGGTATTCGGGGACCAGTTGGCATAGAACTCTTGCGTTAGATCGATATTGCACTCTCCCATATCTCGGAAGATGAAATCATGATGTAACACCATTATCTTAGCCAAAATGCGGGGTTCTTTCTTTGCTAGGCTCTCCTTTTGTATCAACTCCACATGAACATATTTTTTTACTTTATTGTTCTTGTACCACTCTTTTC
The DNA here is from genome assembly GCA_030864215.1 of Capsicum pubescens. Lineage (NCBI taxonomy): Eukaryota > Viridiplantae > Streptophyta > Magnoliopsida > Solanales > Solanaceae > Capsicum > Capsicum pubescens. The sequence goes on from CM061546.1 coordinate 216,393,772, forward strand.
CTTCCTACTCTAGGACCCATTTCATCCCGTATATGCGTCGAGTTATTTGCAGCGAGGAGGATTCAGCTTGCTCTTTTCTTCCCCTTTTCTGGCCTTTCTGTGAGGTAGATGCTTTTTCTTTTCCGGGTCGACTTTTTGGTGCCATTGAACATGAGATTAAAATAATAGTCATGTTAGATTCATCTCGGTAGATACAATCAAAAAACCAATAGTAGTGGCACTACCCCACACTTAATTTGTTGGCACAAACTTAATTAAGTGAAAGATGTCGATTACTCAGACTTCATCGCCCTACATTTAGGTGTTATGTTCCAACAATATATTCAGGGCAATCATACTTTTCCTGTCGTCTTCACTACCCTTTTCAATTCTTTTTCATGTATTCTTAACTATGTTTTCATGTTTGGACTAATGCATCTCTTTGAACAAAACTACTACATAGATATCGTATCAATTTATGGCTTAGAAATAATCACAACATCTCATGTTTGTAGTTAACCATGATTTTCATCTCGATGGACAAGTCATTCAAACATACAAGCTTTCGAGTTACAAGATTATGCAATTATCTTAACCATGTCGATTCCGCAAAAGTATGACAGAGTATCAAAATCAAATTCAGGTTGGAACCAAGTCTAGAACACCCATACGTATTCTTTCACTCACTTAGTTGTATCACAACAAATCAACCACATTAAAATCACCAACACTACTTCAAGATTTAACAACTTATTATAGGCGTAGTATTGTAATACTTACAGAATATAAAAGAAGAGCAAAGAAGTACTTACTTGGTTGATGGCCTTGGAAGATGTTCTTGCAAAATAAAAAGAGCAAAAAGAAAATTTTTGAGATATTTTGGAGAGATAGGCGGCGCTTAGGTTGAGTTTGCAATGAAATTTTGTTCTAAGACTAAGGTTCTATTTATAGGACAAGCATGGGTCGGGTTTTGACCCATTTGGAATCAGATTAGGAGACAAAAAAGTGAGCATAGGCAGCGCCTAATGCTTTGCCTATGCTTGGCATAGGCAGTGCCTTTTGCAAAGCCTAGTTGAGCATAGGTGGCGCCTATGATATGTCATTTTTAGGCATAGGCGGCGCCTATTCCATGGAATTCTAGATTCAGAGACAAAAGGCTTTTGCATATGCGACACCTATGCTATGGCATTGTTAGGAATAGGCGGCACCTATGCCATGGCATTCTAGATTCAGAGACAAAAGGCGTTTTCATAGGCGGAGCCTATACTATGGCATTGTTAGGCATAGGCAGGCATAGGCGGTGCCTATGCTATGGCATTATAGATTCAGAGAGCTTAGGACATAGCGTAGGCCTTGCCTTGTTCGTTGCCTAGATTTTCATAGGCAATGCCTAACTCATAGCCTTTTGCTTCTTCATTCCCAACTTACCACCTTCAACATGAAATACTTCCAAATCAAAATTTGAAACCAATCTCCTCCTTTACACCTCTTGCACCTACACTTATTCAAAAATAACAAAAATGATTAGAACGATGGGTTGCCTCCCACCAAGCGCCTTAGTTTTGGTCGTGGCTCAACTCTTCTTTTTGGATTTTTTTATTTAACAAAAACAAACTCTTAGTAAAACAATAAAAAATGAAAAACGATGGGTTGCCTCCCATCTAGCCCTTGATTTATTGTCGCGGCACGACATAGTTACCTCGAGTACTTAGATTTCATCGAGATAGATGGTGGCCATGCATTTTATCGAGTCAAGAGGACCAATATATGGTTTTTCTCATTGGCCATTCACCATAAAGACAACACCATTATTGTCTTCTAGCTCAACTACTCCAGACGAGTAGACTTGGCTAATTTTGTACGGACCAGACCATTTGGACCTTAACTTACCTGGGAATATCTTCAGTCTGGAATTGAAAAGAAGTACCATATCACCCTTTTGAAAGTTTCATTGAACAATCCGTTGATCATGATACTTTTTAATCCGCTACTTGTAGAAGTCTGATCTTTCATACGCACGTAGATGGAATTCATCCATCTCATTCAGCTGCTCCAATCTCATATTCATGGCATCATTCCAATTCAAATTCAGTCGCTTCAACGCCCATAATGCTTTATGCTCGAGCTCAATGGGCAAGTGACAAGCCTTCCCATAAACTAGTTGGTACGGGGACATGCCAATTGGCGTTTTGAATGCAGTCCTATAAGCCCATAGTGCATCGTCCATCTTCCGAGACCAATCCTTCCTATCAGCATTTACAGTCTTAGCAAGGATCTTCTTGATCTCTCGATTAGAAACCTCTACCTGTCCACTAGTTTGTGGGTGATAAGGCATGGCTACCTTATGTTGCTTGACCCCATATTTCACCAACACGAATTTGAACAGCTTGTTGCAAAAGTGTGATCCTCCATCACTTATGATGGTATGTGGTACCACAAAACAAGAGAAGATATTTCTCTTTAAGATTGCTACAACACGCTTTCCTTCATTATCGGCCAGCGCTACTTCTTCGACCCATTTGGATACATAGTCGACAACAACTAGTATATATTTCATCCTAAACGAATTTACGAATGGGCCCATCAAATCAATACCCCACACATCAAACGGCTTTACTTCAAGAATATTTGACATGGGCATCTCATGGTGCTTCGAAATTGTTCCTTGTCTCTGACATTGGTCACATCTTCTCACAAATTCATAGGCATCTATAAATATCGAAGGCCAATAATAGCCGCTTTGCAATACCTTCCTTGTTGTTCGACCACCTGCATGGTGTCCCCAATCTTGGGAAGCATGACTTGCTTCCAAGATACTCAACACTTCCACATGAGGTATGCGTCTCCTGATAACACCATCCGCGCATCATCGAAACAAATATGGTTCATCCCAGAAGTAGTGTTTTACATCATGCATGAACTTCCTCTTTTGATGAAAAGACAGATGTGCAGGTATCACATTACTTACCACATAGTTTGCAAAGTCTGCGTACCATGGTAATTCTTCCACCATCGTGGCTAGGATCTCTTCATCGGGGAATGAATCATTAATCTCATGATCGGGCTGCGTTGTATGCTCATTCTCAAGTCTATATAGGTGATCAGCCACTTGGTTTTCGCAACCTCTTCTATCTTTTACCTCGAAATCAAATTCTTGCAGCAATAACACCCATCGAATTAGCCTCGGCTTTGCATCCTTCTTCGTCATTAGGTATCTCAGGGCTACATGATCGGTATGAACCACCACTTTAGTCCCTAACAGGTAAGCACGAATCTTTTCAAAAGAATAAACAACTGCTAGAAGCTCTTGTTCCATGACAGTATAGTTCTTCTGGGCTCCGTTCCAGACCTTGCTCGTGTAGTAGATTGGATGAAATAACTTTTCTCTTCTTTGGCCAAGTACATCACCCAAAGATACTCCGCTTGCATCACACATAACATCAAATAGTAGGGACCAATCGGGCGCTACAATGATAGGAGATTCAATTATCTTCCCTTTAAGGCATTCAAATGTCTTCAAGCAATCTTCACCGAAGTCGAACTTTTCATCCTTCTGCAAAAGCTTGCATAACGGGCTAGCAATCTTGGAAAAGTCTTTAATGAACCTTCGATAAAAACCTGCATGCCTGAGGAAACTACGAACTTCCTTTACAGAGATTGGAGGTGGTAGTTTCTCGATGACTTCAATTTTAGCTCGATCCACCTCAATTCCTCTTTCGGAAATTTTATGCCCAAGAACAATACCTTCTTTAACCATAAAGTGGCACTTCTCCCAGTTTAGCACCAAGTTGAATTCAACACATCTCTGTAACGCCATACTTAGATTCGCCAAGCACGATTCAAATGACTCACCCACAACTTAAAAATCGTCCATGAATACCTCCAAGGTCTCTTTAACCATATCAAAAAAATGGACATCATACAACGCTGAAATGTGGAGGGTGCGTTACATAGCCCAAATGGCATACGTTTGAAGGTAAAGGTACCATATGGGCATGTGAACGTTGTCTTCTCTTGGTGTTCGGGAGAAATACAGATCTTATTATAGCCGGAATAACCATCTAAGAAGCAAAACCATCCTTTCCCTGCCAATCGATCAAGCATTTGGTCTGTGAATGGCATTGGGAAGTGATCCTTAAGCGTCCATGAATTTAGCTTCCGGTAGTCAATGCATACTCTCCACCCTGTGACAGGTCTGAGTGGAATTAGCTCATTCCTTTCGTTTGCAAATACCTTCATGCCCCCTTTTTTGGGCACACACTGTACCAGACTCACCCATTTACTATCAGAGATTGGATACACTACCCCTGCATCTAACCACTTAATAATTTCTTTCTTCACCACCTCTTGCATAGGTGGATTCAAACGTCTTTGATGCTCAATAGTGGGTATGCAATTTTCTTCAAGCTGAATCTTGTGCATACATATCCCAGGCGGAATACACATAATATCAGCGATGGTCCAACCGATGGCTCTCATGTATTTCCTTAGAACAGAGATGAGAGCTGCAACTTGCTTCTCACCTAAGTCAGCCGCCATAATAACTGGGAGTGTGTTTCCATTTCCTAGGAATGCATACATTAGATGACTACGCAGCTCCTTCAATTCTAACATTTGTTGCTCTTCAATGGATGGTTTAGCTGGTGGTGTCGGTCGATTTTTGAGATCAAGGTCCAGCTTCTTGGGAGCATGAGAATACGACCCTATTGCTCTTAGAGCACAAATAGTTTCATCATAATCTTCAGCATTCTCCTGCTCAACATTCATAAGTACAGCTGCCAATGGATCAACAAAAAGTTGTGTCTCTATAGATACTTCTTTCTCATCATCAAAATAAACATCAGCTATAGAGAACACATTCATATCTTTGGGATTCTTCATTGATTTTCACACATCAAAGCGGACCACTTCGTTATTCATCTGGAATAAAAGCTCATTAGCTCTTAAATCAATAAGCACACTTCCTGTTGCAAGGAAGGGATGCCCCAACATTATGGGAACTTCAGAGTCTACCTCCCAGTCCAGAATAACAAAATATGTAGGAAAGATGAAGGAGGAAACCTTCACCAATACATCATATAGGATACCAACACGTCATTTTACCGACCTATCTGCCATTATGAGTTTCATATTGGTTGATGTAGGATTGCCTAACCCCAACTTTCTGTAAATAGATAGTGGCATCAAATTGATGTTAGCTCCCAAATCGCATAATGTCTTGGCAAAATTCAAAGATCCAACGGTGCAAGGAATCGTGAAAGCACCGGGGTCAGCCTTCTTCTGAACTAGTGATCTGGTAGCGATTGCACTGCAATGATGAACAGTATCCATTAACTCATAACTTGCTGCCCGCTTCTTTGTCAAAAGATCCTTCATAAATTTTGCATACCCATGCATTTGTTCCAGTGCCTCGACCAAAAGAACATTAATAGTTAGCTGCTTCAACATAGTCATAAACTTATTGAACCTGGTATCGTCAGCTTTCTTCTTCAATCTCTGAGGAAAAGGTGGTGGTGGAAGGGGAATAGTTTTCTCCACCGCTTCCTTTTCATCTTGCTTCAGTTTGGCGATCTTTTCAGGCTGTGGACGTTGAGAGGTGACGTCACGAACAACCTCATCAGCTGCTTCGACATCTTTTGGTTCTGCAATGATCTCATTATCTTCTATATCATTAACCACCTACTTTCCTTTAGATGGATTTTCCAACACTTTACCACTTCGGGTAGTGATAGCCATACACGATCCATCATTCCTTAGATTTTGCACTGTGTCGCTACGTAGTGGTCCAGCTTTTCTTTGATTTAATGCCACTGAAAGTTGACTCAATTGCTGATCTAGTTGTTTTATTGCAGTACAATGCGAGTCAACCAATTGATTTATTGAAGACAAATCGTTCTTCACCTCTTTCACTCCTGTATTAGTTGCCTCTACTCCCTTCAAGAACTTCGCCATCATATCTTCCATCGACATCTTTCCAGATCCAGGCGCCACAGCCTCACGATTTCCAGGAGGAACATACAAACCACTACTGTCAGTCTTATTCTTCAAACCACCTAGATCGCGGTCCTTGTATCAAGATTTATCATAATAGTTCCGACCATGGTTTCCTTGGGCATTACCTTGGAAACCCCCTGATTATTCAAGAAGTTCGCTTCTTCCTCAGAGTCGAATTCATCTCTTCCCTGTGATACAACGGCCTTCACCTTTTTGGTCTTCCCTGATAACAAGTGCTAGGTAAGAAGATCCATCTGCATTTTCATGTGAGTCATATCTTGGTCACGTTCCTCTTGTCTATGCCTATGCTCTGCAGTCAAGCCAATAGATGCGGTAGAGCTTGCTACCTCAGAATCCCTGGTATGCCAAGCTCTACTCTGCTTTGTCATACGATCTAGCATATCACTTGCCTCAAGAAAAGTAAGGTCCATGAATGACCCACCTGCAGCATTATTAACCACTGGCTTTGTCACCGAGTTCAAAGCCCTATATAATATCTCCATCAAGTGGATGTTGGTCATCTGATGATTTGGGCACCGCATAAGCTTCTTCTTGAACCTCTCCCATGTTTCGTGGAGAGCTTCAGTTAGAAGCTGTCGGAAATTTCTGATCTCATCTCACAACTGTGCTCTCTTTTATGGCGGAAAGAATCTTTCTAGGAAAGCGTCTTTCAGTTGCCTCCAATTAGTAATAGAATCAGGAGTTAGCCCGTTCAACCATAGAGTTGCCTCCCCAGACAGAGACAATGGAAATAAGCGCAACCGAATTGCTTTTTGCTCAACTCCTAGATTGTCAAACAACTTGCATGTTGAAATAAAGTTGATCAGATGCATATTCGGATCATCGCCTGTGAGTCCACCAAATAACCCCTTAAGCTGCAATAACTTAATCATGGTGCTAGTGATATTAAACTTGGCTCCGGGTGCCAAGGGCGGAGGAATAATAGCCCCTGTGGCACCATCCTCATCCAGATCATCATCATTATCATAAAAAGAAGCCTGCATAACTCGACGGTCAGGTCTCATTCTATCTTGATGCTCCCTCCTATGCATAGGTGCCTCCACCTCATCAGTACGCCTAGGATTCAGTAACTCATCATCACCCAGGTCCTCATCATCAGGATTTGTTGCCTGACCTGGGTTATCAATATTCTGTTGATGCACTTGAGCAGCTGCCAACGCAAATAATCTAGCTTGCTCTTGTTGAGCCGCCCTTCTGTCGATGTCACGTTGTGCATCCATTCTGCCAATCAGTTGAGGTTCAGGATTTATGGGTAATAACGGTTAACCTGAATTTTGAGTGTTTGGCATGCACTCAAACAAACCTGAATAAACAAAAACAACAACTAAAAGTAAAATTTGAGAATTTTTAACCAAAGGGTCTAGTAACTATCTCAAACTTAGTTGACAACTGTATTCCACGGCAGCGGCGCCAAAATTTGATAACGCTCAAACTACAGCTCTCGTAAGAGTGTAAACGGTCGTTGTCAAATATAGAACCCAACTGGGTTGGGTGTCGAATCCCATAGGGAATACATGGTCACTAAGTATGCAATGATTAGTAGACTGTTGATCGAAAATTCTACGAAAAAGGGGGGATTTAATTGTAGTGTGAATTAAGAGTATCAAAGTAACAAAGAAAAATGGAATGTTTAGTAGGTTTTAATCAATGAGGATTGTAAGTTAGGGTTATGTCCACCTTATGAGTTTTACGTATCTATTGTCTATGAGTTATGCGGAATTCAGACATGCATGCGCTTATAGAGATTCAAATTCTATGGTAAATCCTAGTGTATTTCGACCATCAAGGATTATATCACTTTAACTCTTTCGAGCTTAAAGCGTATACTAATGGTATGAATTCTCCAAGAGGTTAATCCAGTTACGACATTAACTTTGAAATAGGGGTTGGTAGCCCTATTTCCTTGTCATTCTCATTTTTCCAGTCATGTAACTTTTCTTTCGAACAAGTTAATGCTATACTGGCATATTCTATATGTTTGCAACCACAAGAATTCAATTAAGATGAAGAGAGTAATGATATAAGTAGCATACGTATCAAGAATTCACAAACTCATAGCAATAGATAGTATCTCATAAGGCATCCATAACCCTAACAAAGAAGTTTAGCTACTCATGAGTGCAACGGAAATCACAATAGATATAATCATCATACCACAACCTAGAATAATCTTGGCGATGGAGATGGTTTAGACGTCAACTTAGGGTTGGACGTTTTTTTCCTCTTGGTTTGTTGCTCTCAAGAGAGCCGTGTCCTCTGTCAGAAATTGTAACGTGAATTAGGAGCAAAAGTCGAATGAAAAAGACTTGAATTAATGAATGAGTGAATGCTCAAAAATTCAGCAAAATAGGGTTTTTATAACATCCTTGTCCTAGTCCTACTGAAATAGGGTTTTTCTCCTTGTCCTAGTCCTACTGGGTTACTGCATACTTGTCCTAATCCTACTAAGTTACTGCTGATCTCCCAAGTCTTTAGAAATGTTGTTTTTGCCCGGGACAAGTTCTCCATGCATCACTTTCAGTCCACAAGCTTCCAGAAGATGCCTTCCTTCTTACGTGAAGTTTTCTTTGGTGTCGAACAGTCCATAAAATGCTGAAATCTTCATCATTTATTCCTGAAAACTTGCTAATCACGTTGGTTAGCTCACTTACAGGAAGGACTAAAAGTGCAGGAATTATATATTTTATCCTCAAAACTTAGCCTAAAATATTGGTAAATTATGGTGTTTAGGCGTGTAAATACGCCCAACATCACCCACTCATAACAAAATCAAAATATATCTTCATATCTCTCAAATTTTCTCACTCCAAACAAGCTATTATTTCCTCAAGGTCGAACAACTAGTGGTCAGTTCAAGGTTTCTTCTTAATAATTGGGAATATTTTAGGCATGTTACTCTTCTCTTATTTTTAATTTTTTAAAATCGTGTGTATTAAAGTATTTTTCATGATATGTTTATCTGTGTTTTGAAACATGGGTTGGAGGTTTTGAATGCTTATTGTTTAACAATGTTTTATCATGGTTCAAGCATGATTACTCATGTTCTTAATATTGTTTTGAACATATCGGTGCATGGGAAAGGTGATTAATTTGAGGGGTCATTGTTAAACCCCAATTTAATGATTCTGCTTTGATTATGCTTTTTGAAATTGAATGCCCTCGACATGTTAGTGAAAATTTCAATTAAAAATAGCTTTTTCCTCATAGTTTGGTCTATCTACTTTGAATAATTCATAGGCATAAAAAAGTGGATAATGAAGTATGCATGTTTTCCTTGAAATGGCCTTGGTGGCCATCTATAAATGGTGAAATTGGAATCCTATGGGTTCAATTGATTAAATGGATTTGAGTCTTGAATGATTGATTGCCTGAATATCTTTTGACCTATGGTTTTATGTCCCAGTTAGTTGAAAAGAAGACATGGAATGATAAAATTAGCTTGGAAGAAAGTTTGGTATGATGATACAAATGTGATGCCTTAGTGTGTAATTTTTTAGTGAAAATAGGAATGTGCGATAAAGTTTTTCATTGGGCTTTAAAAGAGAATTGTGTGGATGAGTCGTGAAAGTGGAGGTTCGAGTAATAAATACTGGAAATCGTTCTAGCCGATGTGGGAGTTGTTATATCTTGAGTGTTTAAGTCCCCTTGTTTATGACCATGTAGTTTGAGTACACCTTATTGTTATTTTAATGATTGGAGGGTTCGAGTCCCTATATCATATTTCTTGATCGATTGTAGAATTCAATTTTGTATATTGTTGGAGGGTTTCATTCTCTCATCTATATGTAAATATATATATATGATTTTTCTCTGGTTCGTGTGGCTACATGCACTGGAGCCCAAACATGGGGCGAGAGTTATGTCCCATATAGCCCATAGGTACTATTTTATTACGATTGAGCTACACAATCCCATTAAAAGTTTTAAAGTGCATGTTAAACCTTTCTCAATATCTCTATATATGATATATATTTATATATATATGTATTTAATTATGTGCATTAGATTTTGAATGAGTTTGAAATAGTTCATCATATCATTATGTTATCCTTATCCCTAATTTACATGCTAGAGTTCATCCCTAGAACTATCGTCAGATGCTATATTCTCATAGGATGCAGGAATTGGCAATTCCTCTACTACACCTGCCTAGATATTAAAATTTAGGGTCAGTTTCGTGAGTTGATATTCATGTGGTGAGATTCCATACATCAAAAGTCTAAATATCATGTTTTAGTCTCTTATTTTTCATATTGTTTAGACTTGTTTTGTCTATTGTCAAGGGCATGTCCCAACACTTTATTGGTATTTAGTTTTTGTCCTTTGTTTAGAAGGCTTTGTTGGATTATTGTGGGCTTGGGTGTTGTTGGTATGTCATTTGGACAATTTTTGGTTGACATATTATCGACATGATTTAAACATTTTTAATATTATCCATATGTTATTTTGTTATATGTTCAAAATTCATCTGATATTACGGATGTTGTTTTTGTTTTGTAGGTGTAAGAGAGTGATCTCCAGTCCCTAAAGGACTTGAGATATCTGTCACTACCAAGCCTTGTTTTAGGTCATTACAGATGATATTCAAGCCTATATTTTGTGTCATTGGGTGTCCAACAATGTCATGTCAAGTATAGACTCTTTTATTGATGTATAGCGCGCCACACTTATAAGGGAGAGGCTATAAGGAATTTAGGAAACATTGCATTTCTTTTGATCTATTCTTTGGGCTATAGAGTCTAAGGTCATAAAATTTCCTCTAATTCCCATATGTTCTCTTTTTATATCATGCCTCTGAGAAAATATGATGCTCGCGGTAACTCTTTTGTCTCGTCTAAGGACAATATGGACGAAACTCATCCTAACCCGAGGGTATAGATCCGATTTAGGGTAACTGCTTCTAATTTCCCAAGTGGAGTTTAATTAGTTCCCCTTAGTACTCCTCGTAGACCACAAGAGGAAATGGCTAATGCTGAGTTCCACTATTCTATTCATATATTGACCCAGATAGTAGTTCTCTATGAAGATAGTCTGGTCTTATTGGTGGGAGAATGAAATAGGCTAAAATATTCAAGAGGAGGAAAAAGAAGTACAAATATTCAGACCAGGGTGGGGGTTATTACAATAGTAGTAAATATGGGAGACATGTGACTAAGGGAAGGAGCAATGGAAATTCTAGTCCATACTCATCGGCTAGAGACCCTAACCCAAATTCATTCAATGATCATAATTTTCAAAAGGATGAAAACCCTAGGGCACAGGGTTCCTAGTATAAGTCTAGTAGAGCTCGGTTAATACCTCTTTGTCCTCTTTTCTAGTTATGTGGTCAGAGACTTCTTAGATTTTCTTGGGAGGGTAAGAATCGACACTGGAAGAGTTGTCAACCCAGTCATATTTATTGACATTATCCTTTGGTCATTGTTGCTATTTGATCCCATAAAATTCCAATTGCTAGTCTTCGATGGTTTAATTAAGGAGAGTTAATTCCTATACCGACACTAGCTGAAATTGTCTTTATACTCTTGGCACCCAGCCAGATTTTGAGGCATCACCATATGTCATTGCTTGTATGTTATGACTCTTGCCCCGTGATATGTATTGTTTTCATAATTCGTGGTCTACTCTCTTTTGTGTTCTCCCTTATGTGGCTATTTATTTTTGTTTTGACCCTTAATGTATTTTTTATCCTTCTTTTGTGTCCTTCCCGGTGGGTGACTCCATTAGGGATGAAGGGTCTACAGGGGCAATGTGACATCAGTTCATGGTAGGAAAACCTAGCTAGATCTAATAGAGCTGGACATGGTAGAATTTGATGTGATATTGGGGATGGCTTTGTTGCATTTTTTTCTATGCGTCTCTAGATTGTCGGACCCGTAGGGTCAGTTTCCATTTCCCAAATGAGCCGATTGAAGGTAGTTTCCTAGTGCCTAAGAGAAGGTTCATTTCATATCTTAAAGCCCAAAATTTTATCTACAAAAGGGTGCCTCTACCATCTGGTGTATGTTAAGGATTATAGATCTGAAGGACATCATTTGATGTCTATCCCTGTGGTCTGCGAATTTTTATTGAGGTGTTCCTTTATGATCTTCGTGGTGTCCCTCCTTATGGGAAACTTGATTTTTAGTATTGATCTTTTTCCGTACACTCATCCTATCTCTATCCTTTCTTACGAGATGGCTCTGGCTGAGTTGAAAGAACTTATGGAGCAGTTTAAAGAACTTCTTGATAAGGGTTTGTCCACCATAGTTCTTCTCTCTAGCGTGGTTCTATTCTTTTATGTGTAAGGAGGATAGTTTTCTCTAAATGGGTAGAGGTTATCAGCGGGTGAATAAGGAATTTCAGGTGACCTCCTTGTGGGGTGGACCATATATTTATTTTATGTGGGGTACTCTGACAGTAATGCATGATGGTTGATAGACACTAAATGTTAACATTAGATGTTGATTTTGGTGAAAGGAGTTATGTGGGAAGCTAGAGAGGACATAAAATCAAGATTTCCATTCTTGTTCCCCATTCAGTATAATCTTACTTGAGGTATGTGTTATTCTTAACATCTTGTTTTGGACACTCCCTAAAATCGGGCCATGTCATATGGGAACCTCAAGCCTACATGAACCGAAGGTCGCCTCAATAACCCATCACATCAATCACAAGGGTCTGGTGAATCCCGACCGCATAATGAGATAGTGGAAAACAAACTACAAGTCATAACTTAATCTTAACATTTCATTAGATTCATCAACTAACCAATATACCCAAGTCCACAGTCCTTCACAACACCTCTACACAAACAAAAGTTTAGAAATGTATGTGTCGGAATACGCTCCTACCAATATCCAATGAAAGTCAAAATAAGACTAAGTCTTAAGATAGGAGAATAAGAAGGAATGTCTTCCAAGGTAAGGAACCTCACAACTCCAAACCAATGCACGAACCGCTTTGATTTCCTAATCACTGTGTAGGAATAGAAGAAGATGCTCCGGCCCTTATGTCGCTTGGGGACATAGTTTCCGGATATAGTTTCTGATTGGAACACTAGCATGTAACTCAACGATAAGGATAAAATAGCATCTTTTTTAAACAACAAGTCAATATATATCATATACAATCACTTTCATAACCTTATCCATACATATAGACATATCAGATACTAACAAAGGGGCAAGTCTTATGAATACTTTGAAAGAACTCATTCATCATATATGCAATGGAGGACTCCAACCTTCCGCATATATAGATTCAGGAATTTCTCATTTGGCATAGGACTTTAACCATATTCACATAATGTCAAGTTAGGAAATCTAACAACACACATCCATTTGAGTGAGGACTCTAACCACTCACACATGTTAATCTAAGTGAGGGACTCTAACCACTCACTCACATTAGTTCAAGTAAGGGACTCTAACCTCATTCCATATTAGATAGAGGACTTTAACCCCAAGCCAATTCATTTGGTGAGGCACTTTAACCTTATGAGATCTTATTATGCAGGGGACTTTTACCACAAACAATTTCATTAGACAAGGTACTTTAAAATCAAGTTGTCATGACTATCATTAGTCAATATTGGAACTCTAACCCTTTGTAAATTCATCCCTATATATTCAATTTCACACATAAAGACTTTAACATATTTAGTCAATTTCAACACCATACATGACCACATGGTGGCCATGGTATCCTTAGTTTCTCAACCATTTAAATAGGCCACTTCCTTACTTCAAATCATCTTACAATTCAAACTATGGTCCTTAATATCCATTTGATCCATTAATACTACATTAGCAACCCTATACCACAATTTAGTTCAACAAACAATTCAAGTTCGTTTTCAAGTTAGGTACTTTAACCACTTCTTATTTATCAAACCATCAGTGTCATCAATTACACAATCCATGGCTCATTTTACCATCATAATATCATTTATCAAGCATTCAGACATATTGGGCCATTGCCCTAGTATAAAACATCATAATCATATAACTAAACATCTCACATAGACATTTTCACAAACACCTTGTTTATATGCCTTTACCAAGGCCAATTTCATGGTAGAAATAATAAACACTAGGGGTACTTAAGACCCACATGTTAGACAACATACAACAAGAATTCACATGTGGAAACTACCAGCATTAACATGTATAAACATAAGTCTAACCAGGAATGATCATTATTCCTCATTAGGAAACAAAACCTTTTTCATTTGATTTAAAAACCACCATATACACATATTAATCCAAGTGTGAAATACATGGTTTTAGGGTTATTTAGAATGGGGAAGATTTACATACCTTAGAAAACTTCAACCACTAAGAATATTGACTTCACTTTGCCTCTTCAAGATCACCCTTGAAACCTTATCCTCCAATCATTCAAAGATGAGCTTGAGTGAATATTTTGGGGTTTTAATCCATAAAAAATGGATGTTTAGGTGGCTACACACACTTATATAGTGATATGGTTTTGGGTTTGAGACACAGGAAATGATCACAAGTCCCTTAGTTAGAAGCTGAAAATTGAACCCATCCATGGGTATGACTCACCATACGACTCACTTAAGTAGTCGTACCCTAGAGTATGTGTAGAAACCTGACTTTTACCCTAGGCATCTCCTAGGTTACATACACTATTAAGGATATGACAATATACCTTTGAATTATATCCAAAGGGTATTACTAAACCCTATCTCATATCCATCAACTATACAAAAACCAGTCAACTTTTGATCGAGGCATCATTTTATATGATTGTTCTTTGTACGATTCGTACCTTAAGGTACAATTTTCGAAGCCTCACACATACCTAAGACAGTGAGTGACCCCCACGGAACTTCCTAGGGTACGATAGGGGGTTTCAAATTCATATCTAAAGGCTACGAGTCTTACCCATAGTCGTACCAAGTCTAGAGACACAAATTAAAGGATATTTTCATTTGTTCAAAGTATAGGTGTTTCAATTATCCACCACTTTGATCTTTAATCCGCAAATGATGTGTAAGATAAGAAATAAACATAAGCTAACATATCATTAGACTTCAAAAACCTTTCAAACAATTTAGAACAAGCATACAACAAGGATATAACACACATCATGCTTATTATGAATCAATCATTCGCTTCATAGTCTGTGGGACTAAAACCCATTATATACAAAGGCACTTATTCCTTTCAAAATATAATACCATGTACTTCTACCTAGCTTGAAATCATATCAAGAATGTTAGAAACATACTCTGAAAGATGAATCAACTTTTATATACATGGATTTTTTTTAGATTTTCACATTTGTTGAGTGGGAAATTGAATTAGCATTCCAACGATACCAATTTCATCCAAATCCAGTATCGGGTATAAAGTTATGGCCCTTTTACAGAAAGCAGTCAAAACTACCCAGGTACGATAATGATGGCCGACGGACCGTCGAGCTAGCAACGGACCATCTCCCAAATCGTCGCAGCGGAGGAAAAAAGACCACCTTCCTCCTAAGGGCAACAACTCAGGCTGATGGAATGTTGAACTAGAAACGGACCATCGCCCAAGCCGTTATAGCAGAGACAGTGAACCCTTATTCTTCCCAGGTGCGACGGTCAGGACCGACGGACCGTCGACCCAGCGATGGACCATCGCAAAGTTCGCTTAGTTATTTTAAAATTATTTTTAAAAGGGTATTTGGGTCTTTTTCACTAGTTTTAACCCCTAATTATATCAGACCAACACTCATAAGTTAATTATACATCTATAACATTAAATTATGGTTTTCTCTAAAACATAATCCCCAAGAAAAAGATCCAAATCATTCTACAAGAAACTAAGAGATTCAACTTCTTCAAGTCCAAGGACTTCAAGAAACTAACAATCAAGGATTGTCATTTGTTGATTCATGGGTCCCCTGATCCAATGAAGCTCAAGAATCTCTTTCCAAAATCTAATATTTGTGTATTCATGAATGTTTATAATTTAAATTGAATTAAAATTCATGTTCATGATGTTGTGGGGTTTTGATTCATGCTTGAAATTACATATTCCATTGATTAACCCTAGGATGTGGTGATTTGCATAATAATCATGACAAACCCTTAAATTTACATGTTGATGTATCCATGATTATTAGATGTGTTGAAGATTGCATAACCAAAGAATGCTCCTCATGTGTTTGATTAAATGCCTATGTGAAGAAAAAGTGCCATACTAGTATAATAATATGCAATCCACATTCATATAAAAGTTCATACATGTCAAGTGTTTGATGAAATGCCGTAGTTAATGAATTATCGATATACATGTGACCCCTGAGGTGATTTAGAACTCTACTTCATAAAATCTCCAACTTATTGTATTATGGATTGTGATGTATGTCATGAATTCAAGAAATTCATGCTTTTTTAGTTTCATGCTATCGAGTATTGGGGGTACTTGTACCATACAATTCCGCTGTGATCCTAGAGGAAGAGTCATGTTTTCAAGATACTCTCAATCGAGTCATGTCCATAGATCTCAGTCAGTCATGTGACTCAGGAAAACTCAGTAAACTGAGTAATCTCATAAATCTCATAAATTCAGTAATCTCAGTAGTATTCCCCCAAATAATGGCACTCAGTTAATTTAGTTTAGTCTAGTTCAGTTAATCATGTTCAGTGTCTATTCAGATGGGAGTAGGATTTAGAACCAAGTGAACCCAAGGATGGGAACACACACTGTCAGATGAGAGTGTGATTCTTATTAGTCATCCTTGCGTTCCAGAACTATGTATCAAACATAGGTTGAGACATCATCACTTCTAGACAAGGGTTGATGAGGTTGATAAGAACTGTTAGATGAGTGGACACTATTCTCTTTTGGGGACACTATCAGATCAGGGTCACCCACAGCTTGTCCTTACCAGTGGCTCGGTATTGACACAATTCCAATTGGGGTTACAGATTGGACCCCAACTCTGCTATAATGCATTATTTTTGGCATATCGGTTAGATGAATACTTCCCACCATTTTTGTATAGAATCAAGACTGCCAAATACATTAATTCAGTCTTAGTAATAGAACTAAGATAGTTTTACAAGATTTAGGACAGTCAGATACAGTCTACTCAAAATAGTATGAAACTCAGCTAGTTCCCTCTGAAACTAAACTGTTACATACAGTCGCTCAGTATTAGTTATTTAAGTTACACTGTTATCTATATATCATGTTAGCAGTACAAAGATTCAGTAATCATGTTATTATGAACTCTATTACAGTTAATATATATTCATGCATGTATTCTCACGCTCATGTTATTAAGTTAGTTAGTATAGTTCATACATGTGAACCCTTTGCATTCAGCCTACCTCACATGCACACCAGTACATTCAAATATACTGACACATTTGCGCTATGGTGTTTCATACCATAGGTTCAGAAGCAGAAGATCCAGAGCATTAGTAGTATTTCAGTCTCAGCAGTCAGAGTTAGCAGTGAGTCCTCATACTTCAAGGACTTGACCATTACTTTATTATTTTATTAGATAATTTATTTTAGTAGTTGGAGTTAGTTGGGGACATGTCCAATCAACTCCTTATTCAGACAGTTTAGTCAGTTAGAGGCTTTACAAACTAAAATGTTCAGATAGTTATTTTAGATATTTTTGGTATTTCATTTTCCTTCCAAATGTTAATTTTTATCAGTAATGTTTCAATATTGAAACTTATGGTCTTTCAGCCTTTATTTCCGTATTTATTCACTATATTATGCAGTGTTCAGGTACATATATCAGTCATAGGTTAGCTTGTAGTCTTTCGGGGTCATGAGCGCCATATATTATTCTAGGTAAGAGATTTAGGGAATTACAAACTTGGTATCAGAGACTAAGGTTCAATAGAGTCCTAAGAAGTCTGAAAGTCACCTCTAGTAGAGCCTTGTGAAATATTGTGTTGTGCGCCACATTTATGCACAAGAGGCTATAAGATTTTTAGGAATAGTTTCATTTCTTTCAATATTCATGTCGTGTCATTGAGCATAATCACCTGTAAATCTCTCAATCTGGTCTAATTTATTTCCCCCTTTTCTTTACAGAACGTGCCTCTCAAAAGAAGAAACAGGAATCAACCAGCCCCTCAGCCAGAAGATACTTTGGGCGAGCATGTTTTTCATGCAGAGTTTAGATCTTTATTCAAAACTATTACTCAATCAATTTGTGCTCAGAATGAATGACCATCTATCATTCTTTCAAACCCAGTGGCCAATTCAGCATAGCAAGGATTTGTTACTTCACACGAATGAATCCTTCACCCTTTCTTGGGTCTAAGTCACATGAGGACCCTCAAGAATTCCTTGAACATTTTTAGAATTTTATAGATATCATGGGGGTTACTAGTAATGAGAGTGCGAAGCTAGCTGCATATCAGTTACAAGATGCTTCTCACACTTGGTTTAAACTGTGGAAGTCAGAAAGGCCAGATGATGCAGGGCCTATTGAGTGGGAGGAGTTTGTCACCGCATTCTTAGATAAATTCTGTCCCATATAGATGAGAGAAGCTAAGGGGTTGGAATTTATCAACCTCAGGCAGGGCAAGATGATGCTGAAATATTATTCTCTTAGGCTAACTCAATTAGACATATATGCTCATTATATGGTTGCAGACAACAAGGCCAAGATGAGTATGTTTGTCTCTGTGGAGAATCATAGTGTGGTCAACGAGTGTAGGTCAGTGTTGTTTAATAATGATATGAACAACACTAGGATTATGTCTCATGCTCAACAGATAGAGAAGCAAAATATTAAGATGAGGGAGAAGCAGAATAAGAGAGCAAGGACAGGTAGTTTCAACTTTTCTCTGCCTAAATCAGAAGTAGGAAACCGTTCTCAATTTCATCCTAAATCAGTAGATATATCTCCTTCCTTAGATAGTGATCCAGTTCATAAGTTCAGGGATGGTAATAGAGATAAAGCTCCAGGCTCTAAGTCTCAGGGAAATGTCAGCAATGCCTGAACTAATCCTCTTTGTTAGACTTGTGGTCAGAACCACAAGGGTTCTTGCAGAGCGGGTAGCGATGTCTATTTTGGATGTGTTAATCCAGGCCAAAGAGTCAGACATTGTCCCTAGTAAGGTTATTAGGGTCAGCAAAACCGTTCCCCAGCTCATTCTAGTTACCCAAATCAGCAGGGTGCCACCTCTAGTGCTACTAGTGGGAATACAACTAGTATCCCCAACTTTATGCTCTCTAGTCCCAGCAAGAATAGGAAAATTCTCCTGATATGATTTTTGGTAAGTTACAGATCTTTCATGTGCATGTTTACTCTTTGCTAGATCCGTGAGTTTTTTTGTCTTTTGTTACTCCCTATATAACAGCTGATTTCGAAACCAATCCTAAAATTCTAGAAGAACCCCTTTCAGTCTCTACCCCAGTAGGTAAAACTATCATAGCCTGATGGGTATATAGGAACTTCTTGATTATGATATTTAAAAGAGTCACTTCAGCAGACTTAGTCAAATTAGAGATGCCTAATTTTGATGTCATTCTGGGCATGGATTGGCTTCATTTCTTCTATGCCACAGTTGACTGCAGAATTTTTTTTGTCTAATTTCAGTTTCTGAATGAACCTGTCATAGAGTGGAGGGGTAAAAATTTAGCTTTTAGAGGTCATCTTGTTTCCTACATCCGGGCATGGAAAATGATATCTAAGAGGTGTGTCTATTATCTAGTTCATGTTAAGGACTCTAGCTCTTAAACTCCCAGTCTTGAATCACTCCCAGTAGTGAATGAATATTCATATGTCTTTCACGAAGATCTTCCAGGAATTCCTCCCAAAAGGGAAATATACATCAATATTGATCTTCCTCAAGATACTCAGCCTATATCTATTTTTCCATACAAATGGCACCAACATAACTTAATTAACTAAAAGAGCAGTTGAATGATCTCTTATATAAGGGGTTTATCAGTCCCAGTGTGTCCCCGTAGGGTGTACCTATTTTATCCATGCATAAGAAAGATGGTTCTCTCAGAATGTGCACTGATTACCGTTAGCTCAACCAAGTCATGGTCAAGAACATGTATCCACTTCCTAGAATCAATGGCATTTTTGACAAACTTTAGGGTGCCATTTATTTCTCTAAGATAGACCTTAGATCAGGCTATCACCAGCTCAGAGTAAGAGAATGTTACATACCAAAAATAGATTTCCGTACTCGGTATAGTCACTTTAAATTCATAGTCATGTCCTTTGATCTTACCAATGCCCCAACAAATTTAATGGACTTGATGAATTGGGTGTTCAAGAAGTACTTGGACATGTTTGTCATAGTTTTAATAGATGACATTCTGGTTTATTCCATCAGTGAGTGTGATCATGTAGACCATCTCAGAATCGTACTTTAGACTCTCAGATATTATCTGATATTCTCTAAATTCAGTAAGTGCAAATTTTGGCTAAGGTCAGTAGCATTCCTTGGTCATATTGTTTCTAGTGATGGCATTTGTGTTGATCATCAAAAGACCAAAGTGGTAAGAAACTGTCCTAGACCTATCACTCCATCAGATATCAGTAGTTTCTAGGGTTTGACTGGCTATTACAGACGGTTTAGTGTGGTATTTTCTTCTATTGCATCTCCTATGTCCAGATTGACTCAGAAGAAAATCAAGTTTCAGTGGTCAGATCATTAAGAGAAGATTTTTCAAGAGTTAAAGACTCGACTCACCTCAGATCTAGTTTTGGCTCTTCTAGAAAGTTCAGATGGGATCGTAGTGTATTTTGATGCATCCAGAGTAAGTTTGGGTTGTGTCTTTATGCAGCATGTTAAGGTCATAGCCTACACTTCTAGACAGCTTAAACCCCGTGAGAAGAATTATCCTACTCATGATCTTGAATTAGCAGTCGTAGTTTTTGTCTTACAGATTTTGTGGAATTATCTATACTAAGTTCATGCAAATGTGGTCACAGATCATATAAGTCTTCAGTATGTCTTTTCTCATAAAGATCTCAGTCTTCGTCAGAAAAGGTGGTTAGAGCTCTTTAAAGATTATGACATGAGTGTCCTTTGTCATCCGAACAAGGCCAACGTTGTGGCCGATGCTCTCAGTAGACTATCTATGGGTAGTATTGCTCACATTGAGGACATAGTAGTTCAGAATTATCTCTAGTTTTCAACGTGAAAGAAAAGTAAGATAGAGATCCCAGTCTAGTCATGTTGAAAGAGTCAGTCAAGGATCCGAAAGTAGAGATTTTCTCCCAAGGGGGAGATGGTGTTCTACGTTGTAAGGGTCATTTGTGTATTTCAGGTGTAGACGAATTAAGGAAGAAAATTCTTGTAGAATCACATGGTACGCGCTACTCTATTCATCCAGGGGCCAAAAAAATGTACCGTAATTTCTGGGAAATCTATTGGTGGAGTGGGATGAAGAGACATATTGTAGAGTTTGTGGCTAAGTTCTCTACATGTCAGTAGGTTTAGATTGAGAATCCAAACCCTAGTGGGTCTATGTAGGAGTTCAGTATTCCTACTTGGAAGTGGGAAGAAGTGAACATAGACTTCGTAATAGGTTTGCCTCATACTCGTTGCCAGCAAGATTCAGTTTGGGTCATTTTAGATAGGATAAACAAATAAGATCATTTCTTCCGGTCCATACCTCTTATTCAGCCAAGGATTACGCCAAACTCTACATTAGAGAGATGATCAGATTGCACGGTGTTCCGTTATCTATTATCTCAGATAGAGGTACCCAGTTCACTTCTTATTTCTAGAAAGCGTTCCAAAAGGGCATGATACCTAAGTTCATCTCAGTATAAACTTTCATCCTAAGACAGATGGTCAAGAAAAAAGGACTATTCAATCTTTAAAGGATATTCTAAGGGCGTGTGCAATCGATGCCAAGGGTAGTTGGGATGACCACTTTCCTTTGATTGAGTTTGCATAAGACAACATCTATCATTCCATTATTTGGATAGCACAATTCGAATCTCTCTATGGTAGGAGATACAAATCTCTAATCGGTTGGTTCGATGTTTGTGATGTCTCATACATAGGGCCTAAATTAGTATTCGACACTTTAGAGAAAGTCCAGTTGATCAGAGAAAGACTCCGGGCTACTCAGAGCTGATAGAAGTCTTATGTAGATGTACATAAAAAGGATCTCAAGTTGAGATTGGTGATTATATCTATCTAAAGATTTCTTCCATGAAGGGAGTGAAGATATTCGGCTAGAAGAGAAACCTTAGCCCTCGATATGTCGGTCCCTTTAAAATTCTCAATCATTTTGGCAAGGTATCCTATGAGCTTGAATTGACTTTAGATCTAGCCTCTGTTCATCCATTCTTACATGTCTCTTTGCTCAAGAAGTGCATAGGTGACCCAAAAGTTGTAGTCCTTATTCAAAGCATAGATGTTCAGAACCTCTTTTATGAAGAGATTCCGGTCGAAATTCTTGACTACCAAACTCGTAGACTGAGGAACAAAAAAGTCCCTCTAGTCAAAGTTTGTGGACGAAATTAGTCGTCCAGGGAGATACTTGAGAAGAAGAGGCAGACATGCGTACCAAGTATCCTCACCTCTTCTCTGCCAACTCAAATCTAGGTCAAGGTAACAGTTCTCCTTATGATTTTTAGTAACATGTTTAGATTTTAGTGACAAGCTTGGTATACAGTTCATGTTCAGAATTCCATTATAAACTTGGTATTAAGTACCATTGCATAGTCAGTCATGCATTCATGTATCAATTTAGTTATATAATTATGAATCAAACATACATTCTAATTTAGAGGACCTTGGTTCATCAGAACACTCAGTCATGCATTCATGAAGCAGTTACTCAGGCATCAGATATGTATGCTTAGTATGATATAAATTCAGTTATTACTCATGTCAGTCATAAGACAATGTTCCAATTATTCATGTTCAGTATGTACATCAATTTATAGTTTCCCCTCTCACTCAGTCTCATTCAAGGATTAATTTTCTCAAGGGGGATATATTGTACTACTAAGTACTTCTACCACGCTTGAAATCATCTCAAGAATGTTAGAAAATTACTTTGAAAGATGAATCCACTTTTATATACGTGGAATTTTTTTGAGATTTACAGTTTTGTTGATTGGGAAATTGAATTAGCTTTCCAAGGATACCAATTTCCTCCAAATTCGGTATCGGGTAAAAGTTATGGCCGTTTTATAGAAAACAATCAAAATAGCCCAGGTGCGACGATGAGGGCCGATGGACAATCGAGCTAGAGACGGACTGTAGCCCAAACCATCGTAGAGGAGGCAGAGAAACCACATTATGCTTTAGGGCAACACCTCAGGCCGACGGAACGTCTAGCTAGTGATAGACCATCGCCTAAGCCATCCCATCAGAGACAGTGAACCCTTATTCTGCCCAGGAGTGACGGTCAGGACCGACTGACCGTCAACCCAGCGACGGACCGTCGCACCAACCGTCACATAGTTCTCTCAGTTAATTTAAAGTCATTTTTAAAAGGGTATTTGGTTCTTTTCCACCCATTTTAACCCCTAATTTTATCAGACCAAGGCTCATAATTTTATTTTCCATCTACCATATCAAATTAGGATTTTTTCTCAAAGATAATCCCAAAGAACAAGATCCAAATCATTCTTCATGAAACTAAGAGATTCAAGTTTTTTATGTCCAAGGACTTCATGAAACTCACAATCAAGGTATGTCATATGTAGATTCATGGGTCCCTTTCACCCATGAAGCTCAAGAATCTCTTTTAAAAGTCCATGATTTGTGTACTTATGAGTGTTCACAATTTAAATTGAATTAAAATTCATGTTGATGATGTTGTGGGGGTCTCGATTCATGTTTGAAAATACATATTCCAATGATTGACTCTAGGAAGTGGTGATTTGCATAATAATTAAGATAAACCCTTAAATTTATATATTTATTGATGTATCCATGATTATCAGATGTGTTGATAATTATATATCCAAAGCATGCTCCCCATGTGTTTGATTAAATGGCTATGTGAAGGAAAAGTCCCATACTAGTATAATAATATAAAATCCCCATTAATGTACAAGTTCATACATGTCAAGTATTTGATGAAATACCTTAGTCAATGAATTATGGATATATGTGTGACCCTAGTGGTGCTTTAGAACTTCGACTTTATAAAATATCCAACATATTGTATTACAGATTGTGATGATGGTTATGTATTCAAGAAAGTCATGCTTTGTCAGTTTCATTCTATCGAGTCCTGGGGGTACTTGTACTCGACAATTTAGTTGTGTCCCTAGAGCCAGTGTCATATTTTCAAAATAATCTAGGTCGAGCCCTGTCCATAGAACTCAGTTAGTCATGTGGCTAAGGAAAACTCAGTAATCTCTGAAATCTAAGAAATTCAGTAATCTCAGTAGGATTCCGTCAGAACGGAACTCAGTTAATTCAGTTTAGTCCAGTTCAGTAAATCATGTTAAGTGTCTATTTAGATGGTAATAGGATTTAGTACCGAGTGAACCCAAGGATTGGAGTACACACTTTCAGATGAGGGTGTGATTCTTAGAAGTCATCCTTGCATTCCAGAACTATGTAGCCAGTATAGGTTGAGACATCAACACTTTCAGATAAGGGTTGATGAGGTGGATAAGCACTGTCAGATGAGGGCCCCACCATTATCTTTTGCGAACACTGTAAGATGAGGGTCACCCACAACATGTCCTTGCCAGTGGTGCGGTGTTGACATAGTTCTAATTGGGGATATAGATTGGTCCCCAACTTAGCTATAATGCATTATTTGGGGCATGTCGGTTAGATGACTATTTCCCACAATTTCAATATAAAAGCAGGACTGTTAGATACAACCATTCAGTTTTAGTAATAGAACTCATATAGTTCTAAAGGTTTCAGGACTGTTACATACAGTCAACTCAGAACAGTACGAAACTCAGCTAGTTCCATCAGAAACTAGACTGTCAGATAAAGCAGCTCAGTATTAGTTATTTCAGTTACATAGTTATCAGTATCTGATGTTATCAGTACTCAGATACAATAACCATGTTATCACAAACTCCGTTACTATTATTATGTATTCATGCATTTATTCTGACGCTCATGTTACTCAGTCAGTTAGTATAGTTCATGCATGTGAACCCTTTGCATTCAGCCTACCTCACATGCATACCAGTATATTCAAATGTACTGACGCATTTGTGCTATGGTGTTTTATACCATAGGTTCAAAAGCACGAGCTCTAAAGCAGCATTAGCATTCCAGTCTTAGCAGTCAGAGTTAGTAGTGCGTCCTCATCCTTCGAGGACATAACCATTACTTTATCATCTCATTAGTTAATTTTTTTCAGTAGTTGGAGTTAGTTGGGGACATGTCCCATCAACTCCTTATTCAGACATTTCAGTATGTTAGAGGCTTTTGAGACTTGCATGTTCAAATAGTTATTTTAGTTGTTTTGGGTATTTCATACCACTTCCAGATGTTATGTTTTATCATTAATGTGACAGTTTTGAACCTTATGTACTTTCAACCTTTATTTCAACATTTATTCAGTATATTATGTACTGTTTATTTACAGATATCAGTCATGGGTTAGCTTGTGGTCCTTCGGGGTCATGAACACCATGTAGCATTCCGGTTACCTGATTCTGGGCGTTACAAAAAACTTGGGGACTTAAACCTATTACATGTCAATACTTGCTCATTGCACAACTTAGGGACTTCAACCCATCACGTTATCAAGGAAACTTATTCAATTCAAGGATTAGGGACTCGAACCCATTATGTACCAAAGACCTGAATAAACTATACGAACTAGGGACTTAAACCCATCACAACAAAACACAGATAATTTTAAAACATTAGGGACTTGATCCCATGGTCTAACATGACACAAGTCACTCAACATATTGGGGACTTTAACCCATTGTCTATCAAAGATATAAATAAGATCAAGGACGCGAACACATACCACCATTTCAAGTTTTCGAAATGAGAAACAAATGTTGATACTTGGACTTCATGTTCTCCTTTATTTCAAAAGTAGATTCCTCAGACTTTTGGTTCCTCCATTGAACATTCACCAAAGCCATCTCTATCGTTCACAATCGTCGAACTTACCAATCCAATATGCTTGCCAAGATCTCCTCATAGGACAATATGTCTGATATACCGATATCCCTTAATAGAAAAACCAATGAAGGAACAACCATACACTTTTGCAATATAAGGACATGGAAAACCGATTGAATAAAGTTCATACTAGAAGTCAACTCCAACTCATTTGCAACATTGCCAACCTTCTTTACAATAAAGTAGGGACCAATGTACCGGGGACTAAGTTTCCTCTTTTTACCAAACTGCATCACTCCCTTCATGAGAGACACTTGAAAGAATACCCAATCGCCAACATTAAACTCTATGTCTCTACACGTCAAATATGCATATGACTTTTGGAGAGTTTGAGCGGCTTTGAATCTATCGCGAATCACCATCGCCTTCTCTA
This sequence comes from Capsicum pubescens, assembly GCA_030864215.1. NCBI lineage: Eukaryota > Viridiplantae > Streptophyta > Magnoliopsida > Solanales > Solanaceae > Capsicum > Capsicum pubescens. Next base: position 216,420,219 of record CM061546.1, read on the forward strand.
AGTCTTGGTGGACTAAATCGGGGCCAAGAAATTTACCCTCTCCAAATTTGTAAAGGCCAATAGGAGATAGACATCTCCTACCATACAATGCCTCGAAAGGGGCCATGCCAATACTAGAGTAGTAACTATTATTACAAGTGAATACAATCAAAGGAAAATGGTCATACCAACTACCACCATAATAAATCATACAATCCCGCAACATGTCCCCCAATAGTTTGATGGTTCTCTTCGCTTGCCCATACGTTTGCAGGTGAAAAGCAGTACTAAGGCATAATCAAGTACCCAAACCCTTTTGGAACAACTTCCAAAAGTGGGATGCAAACGAAGGACCACGATCCAAAATGATAGAGACCCGAACACTGTGAAACTTCACAATCCCCACAAGATACAAATTAGCATAATATTCCACCAAGAAACTAGTCCTCATGATCAATTAGTGAGCGGACTTGGTCATTCAATCAATAATGACCCAAATTGAATGCTATTGATTCCATGATATGGGAAGACCGGTAACAAAATCAAAATTAATTACCTTTCATTTCCATTCAGGTAATGAGATCTATTGCCACAAGACCCCAGGCCACATGTACTCATCATTCACTTGGTCACACACCATACACGTGGCCACATAACTACCCACATCATTCCTCTATTATCCCACCTATAGAACTATCTAAGATCATGATACATCTTGGTGGAACAGGGGTAAATGGAATAACGGGATGTATGATCCTCGGCCATTACCCTTCCCCTAAATCTATGGATATCGGGAACACATAGCCTACCTTGCTATATCAATATACCATCACCACCAATTACAATGTTTGCAACTTTATGTTGACCTACATTACTCTTGATCTTCATCAAGTCGGGGTCCAATACTTACTTCTTCTTTAACTCAAAAAATAGAGACAACTAAGATATGAAAAACATAAATACACCACCATTCGCAGAGTGTGTAAGGTTAATTCTAAGATTAGCCAAATGGTGAATGTCCTTCACAAATTCCTATTTATCCTAATCTACATGGGAAAAACTTCGTATGGACAATATACTAAGAGCATCAGCGACTACATTTGCCTTTTTAGGATTGTAAGGAAGACTCATATCATAGTCTTTCAACTGCTCAAGTAGCCTTGTTTTCCAGACATTTTACTACTTTTGGGTTAACATATATTGGAGACTCTTTTGATCTGAAAAGACATCAATATGAACGCCATATAGATAATGTCTCAAAATCTTTAACACAGACCACGGCTAACAACTCTATGTCATGGGTAGGGTAGTTCTTCTTATAAACTTTTAATTATCTTGAAGTATAGGCCACCAACCTAGTATGTTTCATACACTCGCAACCAAGACTTACACGAGAAGCATCACAATAAACCACAAAACAATCACTACCCTCGGAAAAGGTTAAAACGAAACCCAAAGTCAATTTAGCCTTCAACTTCTCAAAACTACCCTCACACACTTTGGACCATAAAAAACTAGACCTTTTTAAGGGTAAACTTGGTCAATGGGGAAGCTATAGTAGAGAAACACTCTGCAAACCTTCTATAGTGAGCCGCTAAACACAAGAAGCTCCTAATATCGATTGGAGTTGTAGGTCAAGGGAAATTCTTAACCTCCACAACCTTTCGGTCATCTACCTTGATCCCTTCCCTAGAGATGACATGACAAATTAAAGCTACAACTTTCACCGAAACTCACATAGGGGAACTTGGCGTAAAAGTGATGATACTTCAATAATTGAAACATGACACTGAGGTGATTGACATTGTTTGCCTCACTCTTTGAATATACTAAGATATCATCAATGAATAGAATGATAAATATGTCCAGAAACAAATGAAAGAATCTATTCATATAGTCCATGTATACCATTGGGGCATTGGTCAACCGAAAAGACATGACAAGAAACTCATAGTGACCATATCAAGTTCTGAAGGCTGGCTTAAGGATATCCGTATCCCTAATGTTAAGCTAGTGATAACAAAAGCTAAGTTTAATCTTAAAGAAACATTCTGCACCCTAAAGTTGATCAAAAAAATCATTGATCCTAGGAAGAATATATTTATTCTTTACTATCACTTTGTTCAATTGACGCTAATCAATGCACAGACAAAGGGAACCATCATTCTTGTACACAAATAATACGGGAGCACCCCATAGAGACTTATTAGGGCGGATAAAACCTTTATCTAAGAGGTCCTACAATTAATCCTTAAGATCTTTTAGCTCCACGTTAGCCATCCTATAAGGATGGTTAGAAATTAGACAAGTGTACAGAACAAGATAAATCCCAAAATTAATTTCCCTATCGGTAGAAACATCGGGAAACACCTCGGAAAAGTCATTAACCACAGGAACAAATTCTAGACAAGACGCTTCTGAGTTAGAATCTATATCTTGGACCAAATGATACAAACACTACTTTGAAATTAACTTTTGGGCATTTAGATAAGAATTGAACCTTTCCTTAGGCACTAGGGAACCGCCTTCGCATATAATGACCGGCTCATTACGAAAATTGAACATGACCCTATGGGTTCGGTAATCTAAAGAAACATGGCAATAGTGCGACAAATCAATCCCAGAATGACACCAAAATCATCCATGTGCAACTCTATCAAGTCTACATGAGTATCCCTACCACCAACTGATATCAGACATCACTTACAAGCCCTTCTAACAATCACAGGATCTTCGACTATAGTAGAAATAGAAAAAGGAACTGAAATATTCTCGAGAACACAATGAAGATGTACGGCCAAATACGAGGTCACATAAGAAAGAGTAGTCCCTGGATTAAGAAAAGAATACACATCATGGGAGAAAAGTCTCTATATACCTATGACAACATCGGCTAAAAATCCTAGCAAGTAGCAAGTGTATATAAGTGGTTCTAGCAAGCATCGGTACCAAAAACCGAAGAAGAGGCAGACATAGAACCTATTAGTGTGGGAGTAGATGCACTGGCAATAGTGTATCTATTGGACAAAGAAGTTGCTAAGGAGGTGAACTCACTTTGCATGTGCCTATCCTAACCATAAAGAAAATACTTGTTTCTCCCCTTCTCACACTGGCCATGATTATTATGACCTCTAAATCTGCAAAGAGGGTGAGGTGGAGCCCACTGGTAACCACTAGCCTTGAATTAGGGATTGTGTGCCTGGGACTCACCATTAAACTGAGTCCAACAATCACCGGATAAATTTGGGTAAGGAGAGCGAACACTAGCTAAGGAAAAATAACTCAAACTCCCCCACTTATTTTGAGTCGATTTTCCAACATCACCATCACTATGCTTAGAAGGCCTAAATTTCCTTCATTGACTCTGACTAAGCTCAACTTGCTTCTTTTTCTAATCATCTATTTGTTGAAAATATAAAAAAAACCATAAAAGATCCATGTTTTCAATCAACAAGGTTGCCTTTCTCTCAAGGACTAACTCATAGGATAGTACCGAGACAACCTTATACATTCTAGCCCACATGATAGAAACCATCTCGTGAGCATTCCTTTATAATTTATGGAATTTCAAGGCATACTCTTTAATGGACATCCTCCGGAATTTCAAGTTCACACACTCTTCCATCTTTGCCTCCCTCAACTCTTAAGGAAAAAAGTGGTCTAAGAAAGCCTTAGATAATTCCTCCCACATGGCGGGACTAGCATCAAAACCTCTATACAACTCCCACCCCTAGTAACAATGATATGTTATATCATTCAATTGGTAGGAAGAAAACTAAATGATCTCAACCTTTGAAGCATCTATGATTCATATGATCTTCTCTTTTTCATCAATGAAGCCTTAAGGATCCTCCTCAACCTTTGTGCCGGGGAATATAGGAGGGCTCAATCTCATAAATTGGCCAATTCTTGTGGCCATAGAAGAAATATTGGTCGGAGCACCACACTCAATTTAAGAAGTTACTAATTGAGTCAAGTGGTTGATAAACAGACAAAATTCTACGTTAGAAGCATCCCTTTAAGGTGGGGGAATATGAGGGTCACTCTAACTGTTGGGGTTGATGGGGATAGTGGGAACCCCATTAATATGGTAAAATTCAGAAACCCTAGCCCTTGTCCAAACTCCCAAAGTCTGATGAGCTTCATCTATAGGGCCCTCAGAAGGGTTTTCCTGAGTCTCAGGTCTCTTTAGAGGAATTATCTAAAAGATAACAAATAGAAATCAATGGAATCTAAGATGTTAGACTCTATAGCTTGAGTTGAAACACAAGAAAAGGAAACATTTCCTAAAATGTTTCATACCTTCTCTTTAATAAGTATGGCATGCTTCACACCAATAAAAAAGACTCTACTCGACATAGTATTATGGACACCCAACTGACCATGAGCCTAGGCTCTGGTACCAATTTGAAACACCCCAAAACCAGGCCATATTATATGGGCACCAAAAGCCCACATAAATAATAGGTCACCCCGATAACCATCATACTTCTCATATCAATCACAAGGGTCTAGTGAATCCCAACCGCATAATGAGATAGCAGAAAACATACTACAAGTCATAATATAAACATGTCTAAATATTTCATTAGATTTATCAAAAAACCAATGTACCCATGTACACAATCATCCATAATACCTCAATACAATTAAAATTTTAGGAATATTTATATTGGGATAAGCCCCTGACAATAGCCAAATCAAGTGAAAGTTAGAATAAGTAAAAAGAAAGGAGACCAAAAAAAAATGTCTTCCTAGGTAAGGAATCTCACCACTCCAAATCCAATGCATGAACCAATTTCATTGCCTAATCACATTGGATAAAGAGAAGAAGATGCTCTAGCCCCTATGTCTATAAGGAAATAGCGACCGAAGATAGTTAAAGGTTGGAACACTAGCATATCACTCAAGGATAAGGATAATACAGTATCATCATTCAACTACAAGTTAATCTATATATTATACCATAACATTCATAACCTTATTCATACATATAGACATATCACATACTAAAAAAAGGGAAATTTTTATCAATACTTTGGAAGCACTCATTCATCATACATGCAATGGAGGACACAAACCTTCCACACTTATAGATTCAAGAATTTCTCATTTGTCATAAGTCTGTAACCATATTCACATATCACTAAGTAAGATAATCTAACCACAAACCACAAGTTAAGTTAGAGACTCTAACCACTCATAAGTGTTCATATAAGTGATGGACTCTAACAATTCACACACATTCATACATGCAAGGGACTCTAACCACATACTCCCTCATTTGTTAAGGGACTTTAACATCCTTCCATATTATATAAGGGACTCTAACCCCAATATAATTCATTTGGCGAGGAACTTTGACCTAATGAAATCTCATTAAGCAAGGGACTTTAACCATATGTGTTTTTATTATGCAAGGGACTTTAACCTCAAGCCTTCATGACTATCATTAGTTGAGATTGAAACTCCTATACTTTGTCCATGCATCCACAATTATTCAATTCCATATATAAGGAATTTAACATATTTAGCCAATTTCAACACCATACATGACCATATAGTCCTCATGGGAGCCTTCATCGCCCAACCATTTTAATAGGCCAAACCCTTAATTCAACTTATCATACAATTTAAACTATGGTAACTAAGACCTATTGAAGACATTCACACTTCATTAGCAATAGAATACCATAATTTAGTTCAACACACAATTCAAGTTCATCTTTATGTTATGGACTTTAACCCCCTTCTTATTGATCAAACAATTGGGATCATCAATTACACAATACATGGATTATTTTACCTTTACAATATAATTTATCAATCATTCATACACATCGGGACATTGCCTTATTTAAAAACATTATCATCTTTATGTAACTAGATATCTCACTTAGAAATTTTCGCAAACACCTTTTGTACATATATTTACCATGGTCAATTTTATTGTATAAATCATCAAGACTAGGGTTAGTCAAGACTCACATGTTATACCATATAAAACAAGCATTAACATGTTCAAACTACCATCAATAACATGTATAAACATAAGTATAAGCAAGAATCATCATTAGGCAACAAAACCCTTTTAATTTGATTTAAAAACCACCATGTACGCTTACTAATCAAAGTATACAAAATGTGGGTTTAGATTTATTTATCAAGGGGAAGAGTTACATGCCTTAGACAACTTCAATCACCAAGAAAATTGACTTAAATTTGCCTCTTGAAGATCACCCTTGAAAACCTAGCCTTCATTCCTTCAAAGATTAAATTGAGAGAGTATTTAGGGTGTATGATCCATCAATAATAGATGTTTAGGAGGCTACACGCATTTAATAGTAGATGTCTTCGGGTTTTGGACATGGAGAATGACCACTATGCCCTTAATTTGAAGCTAAAAATTGAACCCATCCCACGGTATGACTCACCTTACGACTAACTTAAGTAGTCATATACTAGGATACGAGTGGTACTATGAATTTTACCCTAAGCTTCTCCTAGGACATACAAATTTTTAAGGATACGACCATACACCTTATAGTTATATCCAAAGGATACGACTCAACCCTAACTCGTATCCATCAACCATACAAAAAATAGTCCACTTTTTATTGAGGCATAACTTTATATGATTTTTATTGGTAAAACTCATACCTTAAGGTATGAGTGGTAAGAGCCTCACTCGTACCTAGGATAGTAAGTGAACATCACCATACTACCTAGGTTACAATAGAGAGAAACCATGTTTTATCGAAAGGGTATGAGTTGAACCCATAGTTGTACCAAGTCCAGAGACACCAAATGAGGGAAATTTTCAATCATTCAAAGTATAGGTGTTTTAGTTTTCTTACTTTGTTAAAGGAAATTGTGATTCCTTGATATCCTTATTTTATTACTTTTTTAAAAGGACGTTTGGTTGTAAGTTGTGTTAAAAATCATACTTGTAATTTCCTTGACACATCATTCGAGGATGACTAATCCCAGTGGTGGAGTATTTAAACACCCTGGATATTGTCCCTTGAAAATTTTCTGAGTTCTGATCTTTCATACAAGACAATGACTCACCTAGAAAGTTGTAATACCCCACATGTTTGTCAGCTAGGAAGTGAATAAGCATTCCTACGTATGAAATCTCCTATCCTGTGATTCATACCTGGTTACATGACTTACAATGAATATCCTAGTGATAGTATAGCTTATGATGTAGTAAGCATGTTCATATGAGTCACTTAAGGTAATACAAGCTAAGAGTTTTTGAATCCATCAATTTTTAGTGCTCGATTTTGTAAGGGTCATCTTTTAATGAGTATAACTCGATGTTAATGTGGTATTTTGGCTAATTTAGACCCACCAAATTGTACATAATCTAATTAACTTTCCAATGATACCAATTTCGCCTTAATCCAATACCCGAGCGAAAAGTGATACCCATTTTCATGACAGACAGTAAGCATAGGCGATTGGTTAGGCGCTGCCCAACCCAAGCATAGGAGATTGGTTAGGCGCCGACTAAGTCAGTTCAAGTGCCAAAAACACTCCGTTTTGAGTTATTTTTAGGGTAATTAAGTCTTTAAATACTCCTTACACGTCCCTAAACTTAACCCTCCAAAATATATAGCTTCTAAACATATTACAACCCTATTATCACCTCAAAGCTCATCATCCAAGAGAAATAAAAGAGAAAAACAACTAGGGTTGCATAACTAAGCTTGAAGATCCGATTTTAAGAAAATTCCTTCGTCAATCATCAAGAATCTTCCTTCTAAGGTATGCGTGAGTTGATTCATGGACTCCTTTCGTCCATGAAGCTCAAGAACAATTTTCTAAATTATGTATTATGATGTTTTTGTTGTTGGTGGTTGATGTTCATGTGGTTGAAGTTTGATGATTCTTTAGATGGGGTTTTTGTATGTTTTATGTGAGGATATGGTGGTATTTAACGTATAAACATGTGAAATTGGTGGTTGAATGTTTGAAATCTTGATGAATCCACCTATACCTAAGATGTGCATGTAAGGTGATTGTGAAAATACCTAAGGGTATAGAAATCATGCTTTTATGACAAAATAAGTCCTAAGTGACTATTCCATGCTCTAAGTTTACGTTAAACGTGATCCCCATGCTATTGTCTTGAATTGAAGAAGTTTTATGAGATTCTCATGATATTGTTGTGACATGGAATGACCATGTTATTAAAGCCATGCAAGTATATAGATATTGTGTGCATTCCTGATCATGTGATAGTTTGTTGAGAATCATTCTTATTATGAAATCCTTACTTATGATATTGTGAATTGTGGACTCAAATCTTGTGATCAAGTCAGTCATGTGTGTCAGTTTCCTTCTATCGAGTCCTGGGGGTACTTGTACCTAAAAACTATAGTTATGTGCCTTGAGCTAATATCATGGTTCAAGACATCCTCAGTCAAGCTATGTTCCATAGATTGTAGTTGGTCATGTGACTCAGGAAAGTCTCAAAAATCTCATAAAAACTCAGTACTCAATAAGATCGAAAAATATCATGATTTAGCTAGACATAAGATGTTAGTAGTGTTCCGTCAGTCTAAGCAACTCAGTAAACTCAGAATCAGTTTACTTCAGTTAGTCAGTTCAGCTCAGTTAATTTGTTCACTGTCTTTCAGTTGGGAGTTGGAACTAGTACCGAGCGAGTATGGGGATGGTGGTTTCCCCGTTAGAGAGGTAGAACCGTTAGCAGCAATCCGTGTACTCCAGAACTGCGTAGCCAGCACAGGACAGGAGTCACCCATCAGATTAAGGCTAAACTTGAATATTATATTGCCTTAGGCTTGATTTCCTATTCAGGGTCACCCGTTAGAGAGGCTTGACCATAGCAGATGACTCTACCTATGGCATGGTATTGACACCCTTCTAGTCAGGGAAAATATTGGACCCCACCAGTATACTAGTGGGGCATGTAGGTTAGGTTACTACCTCCTACAGTTACAGTACAATTACAGTGTTAGTATCAGTCTTCAGAGTAGAAATCAGGAATCATGAATGTCAGATACAGTCATCAATCTCAATAAAAAACTCAGATAGTTCCAATGATTCCTAGACAATCCCATCAGATAGGCTTGGTCCCATATTCAGATGCTTATTATTATATCTAGAGGTCACCCAGCAGACAGGCTTGATATCAATCTCAGATTCAATCGAGTATTCTCATTAATAGTTTCAGAGATCACTCATCAGCTAGGACTGATCTCAGACTTAGATGTTCAGCTACAGTTTGGAACTCAGATAGTTTTCCTCAGAATTTGGACTGGTAGATACAGTCATCCATGTCATCAGTCATTTAGTATCTCAATATCACGATACTCATATTGTCAGAGTTAAAACTCAAGTAGTCACTATCTCCATGAATTCTGTAGCAGTTACATATGTATGTATGTATGTATTCTCACACTCATATTAGTCAGCATGTTCATGCATATAAACCCCATGCATTCAGCCTACCCCCACGTATACTCAGTACTTTAGATGTACTGACGCATTTTCATTATGGTGCTTTCTTTTATGTTACACCATAGGTGCTTAGGTGCAGATTCCAGATCAGCAGTAGCAGTTCAGTAAGTAGAGAGTCCTCATCTTTCGAGGACATAATCATTATATTTATTATTCCAGTATTTCAGTTTATTCTTAGTTTTGGGAGTTAGTTTGAGACATGTTTCTTCAACTCCTTATTCAAATAGTTTAGAGGCTTTCAGACGATTATGGAGTTTTCATATTTAGACTTTAGTATTTTCAATTTTATTTTTGTACTGTGATACCACCTTATTTCAGATATCTTATTATTCAAGATTGAACCTTACGCCCTCTTTGTTCATTTTTCTGTATTTTATATGAATATTATCCAGTTACAGGTACAGATATCATTTATGGGTTAGCTTATGGTTCTTCGGGGTCATGAGCACCGTGTAGCATTCCGATTCAGCAAATCGGGGTGTTACAAACTTGGTATCAAAGCCTAAGGTTCAATAGAGTCCTAGGAAGTCTGAAAGTCGCATCTAGTAGAGTCTTGTACATGGGTGTGTTGCGCGCCACATTTATGTACAGGAGGCTATAAGATGTTTTAGGAACAGTTGCCCTTCTTTCAATACTCATATCATGCCAGTGAGCAAAAGCTCAAGTTGAACTCTCAGTTTAATCCTTGTTTCTCTTCTGTTTGCAAAACATGCCTCCTAAGAAGAGAACAGGGAATCAGTCAGCCCGGCAGCCCGCAGATCCTTTGAATGAGAATGTACCACATGCAGAATTTCGGGCAGCTTTTCAAGCGTTAGCCCAGGCTGTGACCACTAGTGTTCAGGGCAATCGACAGACTGCAGCCCCACCCCAGCAAGATGGGGATTCAGCTGCAGCTAGAATGAAATTTTTTATGATAATGAACCCTCCAGAATTCTTTGGTTTAGTAACTGGTGAGGACCCACAGCTGTATATAGAAGAGGTAAAGAAGATCACCCAAATCATGCATGTGTCAGAGGAGGAGAGTGTGAAATTAGCGTCCTATAGGGTGTAAGATATTGCTCATGATTGGTTAGTATTGTGGAAGAAGAGTAGAGGGGAAGATGCAACTCCCATGACTTGGAAGATATTTCAGGATGCTTTCTTAGATATGTTTTTCCCAGTAGATATGAGAGAAGCTAAGGTAGAAGATTTTATGAACCTAATAAAAGGCTCCATGACGGTGAAGGATTATTGTCTTAAGTTCAACCAGTTATCTAACTATGCTCCTAACTTGATAGATGACCCCAGAGCGAGTATGGGTAAGTTTGTGACTTGTGTGTCTGGGTTGGTATTGAGAGAGTGTAGAACAGTTATGCTTAATAAGGACATAGACCTTGCTAGATTAATGATGCATACTCAGCAGATAGAGGCAGATAAGTCTAAGAAAAGGGAGAGATCTAATAAGAGATTCAGAGAAGGTAGTTACAACTTTTCTCCAGCTGGGTCACAGGGTGGTAATCGTTCTCACCATAGTCAGAAAAATTCAGCCCCTATTCCATCTTCAGCTAGTGTGCCCAAACCTAACTTTGGATATGTTAGTCATGGTGGGGCGCCAGGCTCCAAATCCCAGAGTAGTGTTATAAGTGAGCGTGCTTATCCTCTTTCTGGAAAGTGCGGCAAGAATCATCTAGGTTCATGCAGAGCTAATAGTCAGGTATGTTTTGGGTGCGGTAAGCCAGGCCACAGAGTACGGGAGTGTAGAGTGTTAGCTCAAAAAGGTAGAGATTCACGTGAGCAGTCCAAAAATCCCAGTACCAATAGTGGTCAGCGTCAGAATCGACTCTATTCACTCCAGAATCACCATGATCCAGAAAGTTTTCCCAACCTAGATTCGAGTACGTTACAAGTTTTTCATGATTATTGTATGCATTGTTAGATATCTTGCGCTCGTTTGAGCTTATGTTTCCACATGAATTAGTCAGTAACATTAGCAGGTCTAGTATAGTTCATGCATCATGCATGAGTCTCAACTCTCCAATGTTTAGTTATAATCTAGTTTGTAGATGCCTTGTGCATCACCCCAGTATCTCAGCAAGGTAAACATTCCTGGAGGGACATAGTGTCCCAAAGGGGGGGATAACCCACCCTTTTCTTAATGATTTCATGTTCTCATTATAAATTAGTTATCAAGTTCCATGGCATAATCAGTCAAGCATTCAAGAGACAGCTCAGTCAGATATTCAGACATTAGGTATACGTGCTTAGTAGAGAAAGTACTAGTTATCAGTAACTTCACTAATACATTTACATATCATGTTAGTTATGTAATCATGCATCAGATATGCATGGATTCAGTCTTTCAGTTGCTCATCAGAAATGCATTCTCATTTTGAGAAAACTCACTCAATTAGAATCCTCTATCTTATATTCATGAATCAACTTCCCATGCATCATTATGCATGTTCAGTATATTGTGCTCAGCTTTTAGTCATTTCAGTCATGAATCCATGTTTCAGTAGTGCATGTTTTGTATGTACTTCATCTTATCATCTCTCCCACCTTAGTAAATTCTCATTCGAGGACGAATGTTCCCAAGGGGGAGATATTGTAATACCCTGTATGTTTCTAAGCTAGGAAATGAATAAGTATTCCTACGTATGAAATCTCCAATCCTGTGATTCATACTTGGTTAAATGACTTACAATGAATATCCTAGTTATAGGATAGCTTATGATGCATTAAGCATGTTCATATGAGTCACTTAAGGTAATACAAGCTAAGAGTTTTTGAATCCATCAATTTTTAGTGTTCGATTTTGCAAGGGTCATTTTTGAACGAGTATAACTCGATTTTAATGTGGTATTTTTAGTGTTTGGGGTCATGAGCACCGTTTAGCATTCTGATTCAGCGAATCGGGGTGTTACAAAAGTAATAATGTCTTTACAGATAATAAGACTCGGTCATAATGAAACCCATAAGAATTTTCCTAAGTTACTGCTTTTATAACAATTGGAGTTAATGAGTATTAAGGAGGGTATTTTTTAATGTGTCTAGTGTAGTGCCTCTATTAAAACTTTTGATACTACAACTTGACCTTATGAGTCATATCGCCTTATTACAATATATAAGGTGCCAGTCATTAATTTCACAATGAATAGCCTAAGAGGGTTCTGGTTTAGCTATAATTTGAGGGTTTTTGTCGTAGGGTGACCCTATGAGTTGTAAAGTCACTTGTAACTACTGACGATTTTATTCCTAGATTTTAATAAGGGTATTTTAGACATTTTACTCTTGCCCAAAACATAACTTACGACCTATAAACCATATAGAAAATTTATTCCAAGCAATAAAGCAATCAAAACATATACTCTTCTCTCTCAAATTCTCTCAAGCTAATCAAGCTAGGGTTTCCTCAAGATTGGGGGTTTTCAATGCTTATTATTCAATAATGTTTTCACATGGTTTAACTATAATCATTGATATTTTAAATATGGTTTTTAACTTGTGGGTGCATAGGAATTGTGATTAAACTTAGATGTCCTGGTTAAACCACAATTTGATGATTTTTTTTTATTATGGTTTTTGAAATTGCATGCCCTTAACATGCTTATGAAATTGTCAATGAAATGGCTTTCGTCACATAGTTTGGTTTACCCACATGTAGTAATACTTTGGAATAAAAAAAGGGATAATAAAGTATGCATGTTTTCCTTAAAAAGTCATTGGTGGCCATGTATTAATGGTGGAATTAAAACCTTTTGTGTCCGATTGATTAAATGGGTTTGAGTCCTGAATGATTGATTGTTTGAATATCTTTTTAATATTGGGTTCAACTCCAAATTAGTTTATTAGATGACATGGAATAATGATATAAGCTTGCAATCGAGGTATGTATGACGATACAATTGGGATGCCTTGGTGTGTAATTCTTTAATAAAAATAGGAATGCGTGGTAAAAAAATTTAATTGGGGTTTAAAATAGGATTATGTGGATGAGTCATGAAAGTGGAGGTCTGATACGCCCAAATTACAACTCTCGTTAGAAAGTGTAAGCGTTCGTTGTCAAATATAGAACCCAACTGGGTTGGGTGTCGAATCACACAGGGAATACTATGATCACTAAGTATTGCGATTATTATTAGACTGTTGGTCGAAGGTTCCAAGATAAGGGGGGTTTGATTTAAGTGCACAGTATTATTATCAGTGTAACAATGAGATGATATGTGTAATTGTATTTGATCACAGAGAATGACAAGTTAGGGTTATGTCCACCTTGTAGCTTCTACTTCTCTATTAACTATGGGTAATACGGATTTTATACATGCATGCACTTATAGAGAGGCGTATTCTAATTCTAATCCAAGTGTTTTTCAACCATCAAGGATTTATTCACCTTAGTTCTCTCGAACCCAAAGTGTACAACAAATTATACGAACTCTCCAAGACGTTAATCCTGCTAGGGCATTAACGTGTAAACTAGAGGTTGGAAACCCTAATTTCTTGTCACACTCTGTTTTCCAAACAGTAACTTTTCTATCGAACAAGTTATTGATATAATTGTATATTCCCTATGTTTGCAACCACGAGAATTCAATCAAAATGAAGAGAGTAATGATATAAGTGGATTACACATCCTAAATTCACAAACCCATAACAATAGAGAGTATACTACAAGGTTTCCATAACCCTAACAGATAAGCTTGGCTACTCATGAATAAAACAGAAATCAACATTCAAATAATCATCATACCAAAACTTAGAACGAATTTTGTGATGAAGATGACTAGCGACAATAACAGAGAAACATGTTTCTCTCTCCCTCTCTCCTCAAGCTAAGCGTCTCTTGTCTTCCAAAAATAATACAGAATGTGAATAATGTGAATAATCCCTAAAAATTCAGCAATAAGTCTTTTAATAACATCCTTCTCTAATAAATTGCTACTTCATCCTTAACTATTTAAAAATATTGTGTTTGCCCGGGAAAAAGTTCCCATACATCACATTCAGTTCAAAAGCTGTTTTCCCTTTTATGTGAAGTTTTCCTTTGCTGTCCACAGGTCCCCAAAGTGCTTAAATGTTCCTCATTAGTACCTTAAAAGCATGCTAATCACAAAGGACAGCTCACTTAACTAAAAATAGACTAAAAGTGCAAGAATTATGTATTTTATCCTCAAAACATAGCTAAAACATAGGTAATTTATGGTGCTTAGACATATAAATACGCCCAACATCAAGGTCCAAGTTACCAATACTAAAAATCATGCTAGATGGTGCGAGGGTCATTAAAGCGCTTAGGAGCTTTTTGGATCAAATTACGGTCTATTAAAGAACGGATTAGGCTACATATGAGGCTAACAAAAGAACAAGGTAAAGGCTCGACAGGGCTATCTAAGATAATGTACAAAGGTAGGTCAAAAAAAGGTATGAACAATGGCTATCAAAGAAATGCCTAAATCATCTCCTAAACTCACAATCTTTATTTCGCTTTGCATACACACCAGGAAAGTTCTAGCATCAGTTATAATAAAGAATATACAACAGTCTTACACACTCATGGCACATGGTCAACTCAATTAGGAGCATTATAGATTCTCGACCAAACAATTACATGAATTCAATTAAAACCAACAATCACAACAAGAGTCACAACTAGAGCCTAGGTGTTTCAAACGTAATGATCCATCACATATTTAGGTTATAATGTCATATGATCCATAAGAGCAGTTACATGTAATTGAAAGACTACTTTTCTCTTAAGACGGTCGTCATCCATCCATCATCGAGAAAAACACCTAATTATGACTAAATAACTAACAAAATGAACAAAATAACTAATCCTATCCACAAGTATACTAAGGAGAAGGTCCTATTTTCTTACGAAACAAGTAGAAAAGTAACCAGCCACCCCACACTTAAGCTCTGCACTGTCCCCAGTGTAAATAACAAGATAAAGAACCTGGATAGTAGTACTTCTCATCCACATTAGGAGTCATTCCACCTTCACGGAGATCATCATTGGAGCCATTTTTCCTGTATTCATCCTGTCATCCATGTCATCAACATATAATGAAACTAACTATAATTAATATGAGGGTGGTGAAGTCACCACCCCACACTTAATTTGTTAGTATCAACTAATTTCATTTTATTATCGGGTACTTAGACTTCACCGATATACACTTTGACAAGGTGCACCACGTTAGTCACAATACAATTCAATCACTTCAATTTCCCCATGTCTATTTCAATGAAACACTTTTTTATCAAAATCATACCCTACACTTTCAACCATATAAAGATATACAAAACACCATCACTTTCCCAATATAGCCATGGAAAAAATTTAATTCATAATCCTTAAGTGATCAATTAATAACTACAACATAAATTCAAAACACCTAAGGATTAAGAAAAGAAGACTTACCTTGAAGATGAAGGATTGAAGAAAGTGAGTAGATGTTCTTTGGTTTTGAAAGTGGTGAGGAGCTTGTAAGATTAGTAGAGAAAAGAGAAGGGTTTTGAGAGAGGAGGGGTTGGGAAGAGCTTAGGTGAAAGAAAAATGGAGTGGGATTTAATAGTAGAGAATATGTTTAAAAGATGAGACATGGGTCGGGTTGGTCCATTCACATATGGGTTAGTGGGCAAAAATTATGTTGATCGCCGGCGCCTATAACATTGGCTAAGCATAAGTAGGCGGCGCCTAACCTATTGCCTATGTTGGCATAGGCGGCGCTTAGCCTATCGCCTATGTTGGCATAGGCGACGCCTAGCCTACCGCCTATGTGAGGCAGTGAGCATAGGAAATGGCATAGGCAGCGCCTAGCCTATTGCCTATGTTGGCATAGGCAATTGGAAAAACGGCGCACTCTTGGTCGAAAAGGTCCATACCGCGGAGGCTTCGCCCTCGCACCCTCATCGAGGTCAGTGGTGGGCTTTGGGATCAGGCCTATCGGTCGTATCCCTACGCTACCACCACAAACCTCATTGAAAGTCACAAAATAAAGTGGCACCACAAAACTTTTGGGGTCGAATTAACATAATTCAAGGCACGAATCTAATGCAAATCATACTTGAGCCTTACACATTTGACCACTCCAACTTACCTGTAATGTTCCCATCACTCCTAAACTTACCACCATTGACATGTCTCGCTTCCAAATCAAAATTGGTACTAATATTCTCCTTAGTACTTCATGCACCTACACATAATCAAAAACAACAAAAATGATTAGAAAGATGGGTTGCCTCCCATGCAGCGCCTAATTTAACGTCGTGGCACGACTCGATTATCTTGACTACTCAGACTACGTCAAGATACATCGATGATACCATTTGTACCTCATTTGTTGGATCAAGACAATGCTTTATTCTTAGTCCAACCACTTTGAAGTCACTTACATCCTTGCTTGCAAGTCTAACCAAACCAACTATGGTCTTCACAAAAGACATATCCTTAACTGGTAGATCTCTCTTTTCTTCATAGAATACATCAACTATCGAGAAGACACTCATCTCTTTTTGTTGTTTCATAGACCGACATACTTCAAAGCTAACTTCTTTCTCATTGAGCCTAAATTTCAGCTCATTCAGCTCCATGTCAACTAACACCCTTCCAGTTTCTAAGAATGGCCTACCTAAAATTATGGGTACTTCAAAGTCCACTTCACAATCAAGAATTATAAAATTGGCAGGAAATATAAAATCAGCAACTTTTACAAGTACATCATGTAGAATACCAATCGGTCTTTTTACTAATCTATCCACCATCAGAAGCTGCATATTAGTGGGCGTAGGATCTCCCAAACCCAATTTCTTGAAAACCGTCAATGGCATAAGATTGATACTTGCCCTAAGATCACAAAGGGCCTTTTTCAAACTTTAGCAATCCAATCGTACATGGAACAGTAAATGCTCCCGGATCAACTTTCTTATGGACAATAGATCTTATATCAATATCACTAAAATAATGAAGATTTTCTACCATTTCATAGATCATAGTCTTTTTCTTTGTCAATAGGTCTTTCATAAACTTAGCATATCCGGGCATCTGTTCCAGTGCTTCAACTAAGGGCATATTCACTGTCAACTGCTTCAACATAGCCATGAATTTGCTAAACATTCCATCATCATTTTTCTTCTTCAATCGTTATGGAAATGGAGGTGGCGGCCTTGGAATTTTAGTTGGAGCAACTTTTACCTCCTTTCTTATGCCTTGCTCCACATCACTAACATGTTTCGGCTTAGTTAGTTGTTAAACTTCCACACTTTTCTTTTTCAAACCTCCGAACTCCACAGGCACCACTAGAGATTCATCCACCATCTCCCAATTTATTTCAACCTCATCAATATAAGAGGAAGCTCCTAAACCTAGACTAGATAACATCTTACCGCTCCTAGTGGTAATGGTCATACATGATCCATCAGTCCTCGAATTTTGAACTGTATCACTTGGTAGAGTCCCATTCTTTCTTTTGTTGAATGCTGCGAATAACTGGATCATCTGCTGCTCCAATTGTTTAATAGCAACTGAGTGTGAATTTATAAGTTGACTTATGGAAGATACGTCACTCTTTATTGTAGTGACCCCAGAATTTGCTGCCTCAACTCCCTTTAATTCTTTCTCTATCATGTACTCCATAGACATTTTGCCTGAACTGGTAGCAACATTATGACGACTTCCAGGAGGTACATACAAACCGCTCCTATCATTTTTTTTCTTCCAATTCCCTTGGTCTCGGTCCTTGTATCCAAATTTTTCATAATAGTTCCGACCTTGGTTTCCTTGGACATTGCCTCGGAAACCCCCCTGATTATTCAAGTAATTTTCTTCCTCCTCAGAATCGGAGTCATCTCTTCCCTGTGATAAAACAACTTTGACCTTTTCTGTCTTCCCTGATAATAAATTCTTGGTAAGAAGGTCCATCTGCATTTTTATGTGAGCCATATCCTGGTCACGTTCCTTTTCTATGCGTCTCTGTTCTACCGTCATGCCAATAGATACAGTAGAGCTTACTACCTCAGAATCCCTGGTATGCCATGCTCTACTATGCTTTGTCATACGATCTAGCATGTCAGATGCCTCAAGAAAAGTTAGGTCCATGAATGACCCACCTGCAACATTATCTACCACTAGCTTAGTCACCGAGTTCAAAGCCCTATATAATATTTCCATCAAGTGGACATTGGTCATCTGATAATTTGGGCACCGCATAATCTTCTTCTTGAACCTCTCCCATGTTTCGTGGAGAGCTTCAGTTGGAAACTGTCTGAAATTGCTTATCTCATATCTCAATTGTGCCCTCTTGGATGGCGAAAAGAATCTTTCTAGGAAAGCGTCTTTCAGTTCCCTCCAATTGGTAATAGAGTCGGGAGTTAGCCCGTTTAACCATAGAGTTTCCTCTCCAGATAGAGACAATGGGACTAAGCGCAGCCGAATCGCATTCTGTCCAACCCCTGGATTGTCAAATAATTTGAATGTTGAGATAAAATTAATCAGATGCATATTTGGATCGTCGCCTGCAAGTCCACCAAATAACCCTTTGAGTTGCAATAGATGGATCATGGTGCTAGTGATATTGAACTTGGCTCCGGGTTCCAAGGGCGGAGAAATAATAGCCCCTGTGGCACCAGCCCCGTCCAAGTCATCATCATCATCATTAAAAGCGACTTGCACCGCTCAGCGTTCGGGTATCATTCTAGCTTGACGATCTCTATTGACATTTCTGTTTACTGGTGCAGCCACATAATCTGCACGCCTTAGATTTAATAACTCATCATCGCCCAGGTCCTCATCATCAGGATTTCTACCCGACCTGGGTTATCAGCATTCTATTGATTTACTTTTGCAGCTGCCAATGCAGCTAATCTAGCCTGCTCCTGTTGAGCAGCTATCCTTTCAGGGTCTCATTGCGCATCCATTCTGCCAATGAGATGTGGTTCAGGATTTATAGGTAATAATGGCTAACCAGATCTTCATGTATTTTGCATGCAATCCACTAAACCTGAACAAAACAAAAACAACAAACAAAAAGTAAAATTTGAGAATCTTTGACCAAAGGGTCTATTAACTATCATAAAATTAGTTGTCAACCGTATTCCCCGGCAACGGCGCCAAAAATTGATACGCCCAAATTACAACTCTCGTTAGAAAGTGTAAGTGGTCGCTGTCAAATATAGAACCAAACTGGGTTGGGTGTCGAATCCCACAGGGAATACTATGATCACTATGTATTGCGATTATTATTAGACTGCTGGTCGAAGGTTCTAAAATAAGGGGGGTTTGGTTTAAGTGCACAGTAATATTATCAGTGTAACAATGAGATGATATGTGTAATTATATTTGATCACAGAGAATGACAAGTTAGGGTTATGTCCACCTTGTAGCTTCTACTTCTCTATTAACTATGGGTAATACGGATTTTATACATGCATGCACTTATAGAAAGGCGTATTCTAATTCTAATCCAAGTGTTTTTCAACCATCAAGGATTTATTCACCTTAGTTCTCTCGAACCCAAAGTGTACAACAAATTATATGAACTCTCCAAGACGTTAATCCTACTAGGACATTAACGTGTAAACTAGAGGCTGGAAACCCTAATTTCTTGTTACACTCTCTTTTCCAAACAGTAACTTTTCTATCGAACAAGTTATTGCTATAATGGCATATTCCCCATGTTTGCAACCACGATAATTCAATCAAAATTAAAAGAGTAATGATATAAGTGGATTACACATCCTAAAATGATGAACCCATAGCAATAGAGAGTATACTACAAGGTTTCCATAACCCTAACAGATAAGCTTAGCTACTCATGAATAAAACAGAAATCAACATCGAAATATTCATCATACCAAAACTTAGAACGAATTTTATGATGAAGATGACTAGAGACAATAACAGAGAAACGTGTTTCTCTCTCTCTCTCTCCTCAAGCTAAGCGTCTCTTATCTTCTAAAAATAATACAGAATGTAAATAATGTGAATAATCCCTAAAAATTCAGTAATAAGGCTTTTAATAACATCCTTCTCTAATAAATTACTACTTCATCCTTAACTATTTAAAAATATTGTGTTTGCCCTGGAAAAAGTTCCCATACATCACATTCAGTCCAAAAGCTGCTTTCCCTTTTATGTGAAGTTTTTTTTTGCTGTCCACAGGTCCCCAAAGTGATGAAATCTTCCTCATTAGTACCTGAAAAGCATGTTAATCACATAGGTCATCTCACTTAACTAAAAATAGACTAAAAGTGCAAGAATTATGTATTTTATCCTCAAAACTTACCTAAAACATAGGTATGTTATGGTGCTTAGACGTATAAATACGCCCAACATTAAGGTCCAAGTGACCAATACTAAAAATCATGTTAGCTGGTGCGGGGGTCATTATTGCTTGATGGTTAAAGTCCCTTTTCTTGTAACCAAGTGGTTTGAGTCCACTATATTGTTATTCTTATGATTGCAGGGTTTGAGTCCTTCATATCAAATTTCATGATTGTGGTCTTAAGTTACCTTAACATATGATTGGATGGTTTGAGCCTCCCGTGAATATATATATATATATAATCTTTCTCTGGTTCTTAAAGCTACACCTATTGGGGCTTGACCAAGGGATGAGAACTAGGTCCCATATAGACCGTGGTATTATTATATGATTTTTGAGCTAGAGAATCCATTTAAAAGTTTTAAAGTGCATGTTAAACTATGTTCCCTATTCCGACATATGATATTTGTATTTATATAGATATATATGTCTATGCATTTGATTATATGCTTTTGATTTTTAATGAGTTTTAAATTATTAATCATGGAATAATGTTATCCTTATCAATGAGTTAAATTCTAGCATTCACCCCATAAATCATCATCGAACGTTGTATCCTTATAAGATGCCATAATTGGCCGTACTTATACTTCTCTTACACTATGATTCAAACTTAGGGTCAGTTGGTGAGTTGGCATTAAATTGGTGAGCTTAGATACATCAAAAGTATACATTTCATGTCTTAATCTCTTATGTCTTAGATTATTTCGACTTTTTTTTTCTATAATCGGGGGCATGTCCCAAGACTTTATTTGTATTTAGTTTCAGTCGGTTATTTTGAAGTCTTTGTTAAATTATGTTGGCTTGGGTGTTGTTGGTCAGTTTTTTGTTAACGGATTATAGAAGTGATTTAAATATCTTTAAGATTATCCTTATGTTATTTTCTTATATATTCGTAATTTATCCAACATTGGGGATGTTGTGTTTGTTTGTAATGTGTAAGGGGGTGATCTCCTGTCCCTAGCGGACTTGCGATACCTATCATGAAAAGGCCCTAGATTGGGTTGTGATAGCTTGATAGTACATATTTATTATGTTATAAATCATTTTTATTGACTATATTGGAATATATGGTATGGATTACGCTAAAGAGCATGCTTATTAATTATAATAAACACTATGACATTGATTATGCTTAAAATCATGCATATCTACTATATTGGAAATCATGCTATTGATTATGCTAGAGCTCAAAATTTAAATTATGATTGTTTTTTATGTCAATATACTATGTTAATGGTTATACTATTAAATACTCTAATCATTATGCTATGGGCCATGATAATAATGATATGATTACATATATAAGTTCGGATATTTATTATGATATGAACTATCCAAATACTTGTTCTAGTCTGGATATTGAAGATGATATTAATTATTTATACCCGGTCGAAGTCCGGAGGCTAGAATTGATAATGGTGATGACATTGATTATTTGTACCCGATAGAAATTTGAAAGATATCTATGATATTGATTATGATATTAATGAGGATATTATTGAATATCCATACTTGTTCAAGTGCTAATATAATTATAAATATGCACACCGTTTACTATGATGTCATACATATTATGATACGATAATATTAGGGTGTGAGATTGACAATAGTGTCTCTAGGTAAGTATGAAAATGAGGAAATGGTTATAATGTTGTGATAATAATGGTTTCTAGTAAAATAATAATTAGTTTAAAATGTTGTTTAGTTGAAAATATTGGTTTGTTGATAAATGTTGGTTAGTTGTTAAATATTGATTTATTGATAAACAATGACTAGTTGCTAAGTGATGATTATCCCCTATATGAGGATTAGATGATAAGTGATGTTTAGTTTGTAAAAGAAGATTTATTGGTAAATGAGGATTAGTTTCTACAAATTGGTTAGTTGATAAGTGTTGATTAGTTTACAAAAGATGAATATAGACAATCGATGGTTATAGTATGACATGACTTGGATTAATTCAAATTGTATTATTAGAGGTGATAAATGATGGTGGTCAGTTATTCTATATTCAATGTACCTTCTAGGTTTATGGAGGTTTGCAATGGTTTTTTTGCATTTCCCCACTAATTGATATATGGGAGCCTTTTTTGTAGTTATGATTTCATGTGTTCATGCTTTATGTTATGGTATGCTATTTTCTAATTGATTTACTTATCAATGCATAACAATGTTGGTATTACTTTAGTTTTTTCTATACCTTTACTTAGTTATGTTATCTTGTATTTTATCATACTTATATTATGATTTATCTCAGTGGACCAGTGATGCCTACTGAGTACCCGTGATTTTTGTACTCATATTGTACTTCTGTAACTTTATGGTACAAATCTGATTACTATATTCCATCGTTAAATAAGGCTATCATTTTATGTTGATATCCATAGATAGGATATGCTCTTGGAGTCGGAGTCGCCTATTTTCTTTTATATTTCTATGTTTACTTTTTTTAGATAGATGTCATTGACTATTCTAAATTCTTGGGTTGTATATTATTACCAGATGCTCTTGTATTAGCTCTAATAGCTCATGGGATGTTATCTATGTTGAATATCTTATCTATTTAAAATACTTTGCTTATTTATAAGTTATGTTGTTGATTTCTTCCTCTGTTCCACATCTTCCATCAAGTTAACCCATTTTGTTTGACTCCGAGTTATGTTTGCCTTATCTAATGGTGGGTTAGAATAGGTTCCATCATAACTCAAAAAACAGTTGTTAAAAATTAGTATCAAAGCCATGGTTTAACCGATATTGTTGATACAAAAGGAAGTATCTAGTAAAGTCGTACAGATTGGAATTATTGGACATTCTTAGTATTTTTTTACTTTTTTTACTCATATCATGATTTTGTGTTTTACTTATTTTACTCATATCATGATTTTACTCTTTCACAGATGGCTAGAATAGGTGTTGCATCTATATAAGATGAGGGTCTCGAGAATGAGCCTAGGGATCTTACTCTAGTTCTTAGATGACCTAGATGTTGTTGTAAACCTAGAGATGTATTCCTAACTAGGGGCTAGGAGAGAGGGCCTTCACAAGACCCTATTCCATCTCCTGAGCTAGAGATTCTTCTATCCCTTCCAACTGTGACCTAGGGAACATCCCACGATTCACCATGGGGTATTTATTCTCTTATGCAAAGATATGATCAATATTAAATTTTTGGTATATTTTGTAGTGCATCATTTGATGGTGCACAGTTTACAGATCAGAGTGGTAAGAAGGTGGGGGATCAGCCTGTAGTTGTGGCTCTCAGAGTTAAGATCCTTCCAGCATCAGTAATTGCTCAGCCAGTAGTTGCTTTGCCAGTTGTTTCCTAGCCTACTGTGTCTACTGAGAAGCAGAAGATGTTTGGAAGATTTCTTGAGATTGTCTCTGCCTAGGTTTTTTTATGCTCCAGGTGAGGATGCAAAGGAGTTTTTGATAGTTTGTGAGGATAGGTTCCATAATTTTAGCCTTATTTAGACTTGTGGTGTGGATTACATAATATTTTAGTAGGACTTAGCTTCTCGACATTGATGTATAAGTTATATGGATTCTATACAAGATAAATCTTCTCCTTTGACATGGGCTCAGTTCTTCGAGATATTCATGGTGCCTCACATCATTATGTATCATTTGAAGGGTTTGTTCTTCAGTTGAGCAGGGCTCCATGACATTTAGGGAGTATAAGTCTTGTTTCATGAGTTTTTTAGGCATTATATTTATATTCTGGGTATTGAGTATGAGAGAGTTCTTTTATTTGTTTGAGGATTGAGACTTCCTCTTCGTATGTCTATTTTGATCTTAGTTATTGCTGGTAGGTCTTTTGTTGAGGTGTTAGATCACACCCAGGTGATAAAGGAGATTCATTGTAAGGCCCGTTGGGATAGCGATAAGAGGCCTAAACATCTGGGTAGTTTTTTGAGAGTCATTGTATTTACTAATTAAAATGTAGTTGTTTTCATGGTAGATATTCTCTAGGTCCAACCTATCAGTCATAGAGTCATCCTAGTCCACCTGTTTAGGTAGGTCTTTAGATTATTCATGAAAGTCAGTCTATTGTTAGTGATCACCCTGGTAAGGGAAATGATAAGTCTTTAAGAGGTTTACCTTCTTGTTATTCTAGATGTGGTGATTATTCTGGTCCAAGCATATGTTTTGTTTATTATTTCTCTTAGTACATGATTTATTTATGGAGCTCGTGGTCACTATTTGGTAGATCGCCTTAGTCATTGGGCGATTGTTTCTTTAGCTCTGAGTGTTCCCCCTATTACAATAGTTTATCCCTTAGCTAGAGGTAGTTTTTAGGGTCTTAGGGGTGATTTTAGTGTTCTTGAGGAGGTTATCAAGAATATAGGATGGGAGTTCGATACGGAGCCTAGCCAGGTAGGAAGTACGTTCAGCATGCAATACATACTAGACATGAGGGTAAGTCTTTAGATGTTGTTGTTGCAGGTATGATTTTTGTATGCCATGAGTCTACCCATGCTTTATTTCATCCAGGATCCACTTATTCTTATGTATTTCTTATTATGCTTCACCCTTAGAGTTATCTTAAGATTTATTATCCATGCTATTACATTTATCTACTCTCATGGGTGATTCTTTGGTAATGGATCTGGTGTTCATATTTTGTGTTATGACTGTTAGAGATGTTGATACTTATGTTGATCTTATTATAATGGATATGGTCGACTTTTGTGATTCTGTACAAGGACTGGTTATCCCACTATCATACGGTCATAGATTGTTTTGCCAAGACTTTTACCTTAGCCACTCCTTATATACCTTAAGTCATGTGGCAGATAGCACTTAGCCTAGAGACTATGGGATTATTTCTTATATTCGTGTTAGGAGGCTTATTTTAAGGGGCTGTGAATCTTATCTCGCTATATTTATGATACAGTGTGGGGCGTTCGTTGCTTGACTTTATTCCTGTAGCTTTTAAGGTTCCTGATATTTTCCCTACCAACCAGCCTAGTATTACCCCCGTTCATATGATTTAGTTTTCTATTGATCTTGAGATTAGCACCCGACCTATTTTTATGTCACCTTACCCTAAGGCTCCTATCAAGCTTAAGAAGATAAATTCTCAACTTTTGGTTCTTTCTGGTAAGGGTTTTATTAGACTGAGAGTGTAACCTTGCATAGATGTATTGATTATAGGAAGGTTAATACGGTGACAATGACGAACTGCTATCCTATGCATCGTATTGATGACCTGTTCGACTAGCTTAAGGGTGCAAAGGTGTTTTCTAAGATTGATTTGAGATTGATTTACCATTAGCTGAGGATTCGGGTTGAGGATATCTCGAAGACAACATTTAGGATGAGTTATGGTCATTATGGGTTTATGGTGATGTTGTTAAAACTTGGAGCGTTGCACGACACAGTGATGGACCTGGTACCTTAAAGTCAGTCAAAGAAAATCAAACTATAAGGCATTCGACAACTAATAACTTTGTAGGAATGTAAGAACACAAGGATTTTAAATAGGAAACCTACTTGCTCAAGGAAGGAACAACCACGTGTTTTCCTTACAAGAACCCAACAGTCAACTGTCATCGAACTCTTGATAATAGAATTAATACGAACCTAATTCTAGGATTCTTCTTCTTGTAATAACTATAATACAAACCTACCTTGACCACTTTGCAAAGTACTCGCTCCAATATTTATTAACTCTAACAAATATTGAAATTAGGTGACTCTACCTATGCTCTCTCACAAAAGCTAAGAAAAAATTACTCTTATAGCATGAGTGATTCATTTACGAACCAGGACTCAACTCAGGAACACTCACTCTTTTTTAGTATGTAAGAAATAAGCATTTGAGCAATACTAGAGCAGCTATGTTTTCATTTTTTTTAATTTTTAATAATCTGGATTTTTAAAACTCGCTAATTTGAGAAGAATTCTTTTCCTTTTATAGTGGAGTAATGATTTGGGCAGACATCTGATTTTGCGAAGTGTCCTAAAAGGTACACAGCTCAATTGCACAGTTTGTTACACAAGAAGACAAAATTGTGCAGGCCATGTGAGTGTTGTATGTTCCCATGAAGACCTAGGGATCTGGTCCCTCATTGTAAGATGCTCTTCATCAAAACAAGATAAAGCAATTTTCCTCCTTTTTAATGAATACAAATAGCATAACTTGACCATATTTCCATTCACCTTGTTCACTTGAAGTGATTACCACTACTGTCAGTGAATGTTCCCTCCTTGACTTTGTACTTTGCTCCCTCTATCAATATATCATTCAAATTTTGGCCCTGTTCCCGTGTTGTCAGTTGACATAAAAAACTCAACTCATTGTGTCATTTAAATGTTCCCTATAAATGTACTTTCACTCATAAATGTGCATTTGAGAATTCTTCCCCCTGTTAATCTACCTCACTTTCTTCACTATTTGAGCATTCTTTACATATCACCTATCATATACACATACTAGGTATTGGTACATTAAAAATGAGAAAGGTAGAGTTAAGTCGGCAACAAGTATGACTCGGTCATTAATCGTATCCTTTGATAACGAGTCATACCCAGCCTTGTCTTAACCATTCTAGTTCCTAATCTTCCTATGTCCTCAATTATTTGTTCAACTTATGTATTCAACTTATAAGTCATAACTATGTATACGACTCAAATTCTTTATCCGTATCCGCCTGGGACTTCAGTATTTTTGGGTCTTGAATACTGGTTGGGATACGACATCCCTATACGAGTTATATGTATACTTCCAACTCGTATACTTCTTACACTTCTATTTTAGGATAGTGTTTTGGGTTCTTTTATGCCTACAACTGTAGCATACTACTCGTACCCAGTCTTATGACTAGGCTACTTAAGTCTTGTCTTCCTCATACTTAGTCTATTGATTTGGATTTTAGTTCTATTCCTCATTCGACTCGGCATAGGAGTCATATCGAATGATTATGAATCGCGAGAGTAATTGTATACTGGTCGGAGTTGGTGTTGTTTAGGTATTTCTCTCCTCATTTTTCTCAAAATATGTCATAAACCTATTTTACCTTCAATTCATACCCAAGTGCCTTATAATTAAAAAAACACCCTAACTTCATGCATAAATTCATTGTTTTAAGGATCAAAAGTGTCGTGTTTCCACACCACAAAAACACCCTCAATTTAGACTTTTGCATGTCCTCAGGCAAACACAACCAAATACCATTTTCTACCGTCGACGCGATGCTTTAAACAGGAAGATCTCAAACAACTCATGGCAGTAATTTTCACTTAAATTTCAATTTTTTTGTTCCACTCTTACTTCAAAATTTTTTACTTCAAATTTGCATATAGCAATTCAGAAAATATGAGAACACGAAGGGATCTGATGATGGAATTACATTAGTAAAAGCTACTCCGGCATAGAACTATTTTTGATCCATCAAAATATTTAGCAACTTAGTAGCATAAACCATGTGCACTCACATTCTAAGAGATCTCTTCTTTCATTATATGTATTAATCTTTTTTGGGATATAACAAAGAATGCTCGCTCTCACAAATAAGTATTACCAGTATGCATAAAATACCATAGGCTTACCCTTACGTACTTTTTCTAAGCTTTCAGATAGTCATGGTAAGATCTCTATAGGACGTTGTTTGGCTTGTAACGTAGGCTAGGGGTGGTTAGGATATATGTTAGAATTCTTTTAGTGACTACACCTCCTAGACGCTATACATTTCTTGAGGGGACTTTCCACTTGTTCAATTATTTTCACCCTTATATCTTTTTATTCTTATAAGCATATTCTAATCGGGTCAGTTTTAGCATTTTCTTGTGCTTAACTTTCTTTTGCAATACTCAACTCTTTTGTTTCTTTTCATACCTGCCCATTTTTCAGATATCTTTTTCTTCTACCCCCTTTTTCATACTCGTTTTCTCTTACACACCCCAAAATATAGACATCCTCAACTTAATCTATTTTCCTGAATTGAGGTGCATAGTATCCTCAGGAGTATCAGGATCAAAAACATATTTCTTTTGGCTAAATAGGAATGTTAGAGGTTTAAGAAGAAAAATTGGTGTTTTAAGGCTCAAATATTTCGATCAAGGGGATTTACTCATTTCGTTCAAACATTTTAAACCTAAGTGGACTTGTACAACAAGGTCCTATGATCACTTCCTACCTAAGTATCCTAGACCTCGCTAAAAGAAATTGGGCAAGATCTATATTTCAACACAACCGAGAACTCAATAAAGGTTACACACACTTTCACAAGGCTACATTACTAAGTTCCAGATGTCCAACTCTAAACTTGGTCTGTCCATACATATACTATCCCTAATCCTAATGCCATTCTTATATACTCAATAGTTCAATACAATATACAAATCAAGCCATTATTTAAACAAAATTTTGAGGGGAGACAACTTTTTTTCAATTCTTTAACACAGCTATCAATAGCTTTCATAAGATTAGTTCAAAAATCATTAATCAGTAGCAGTACTTTAGCAATCACTACTATAAATCCAAATGAAATTTTTGAGATACAACCGAAAATTTCAAAAATCCATAAAAAAAATCATCCAAATTCAAAACTATCCGTTGCCATAGGTGCACTGATGTAATACCCCATATTTTTGACTAAAATGAAAATCCATCATTCCTATGTGTAGACGTTTCAAAATCCTCGAATCCTATGTAAATTTAGTGTGTTAATCAATTATTTAGTGTGGGAATTCATTTGAGCATGAATTTATATCATATAGAACCCCTAACTCAAGTACAAGTTGATAGCTTTCCTATCGTTCAAGTTTTAGTGAGCGTCAAAACTTGGGTCAATTTTAATCGACCATAACTCGTTGAATGTGACGAACTGGGTGGATTACTATATATAAAATGAAGGATCTTTTAATTATATTTCCAACGATACCAATTTTGCCTAAATCCAATATTTGAGGAAGGAGTTATGCCCATTTTACTGCATCATGTTGGGCTGGGAAACTGGTGACGACAATTGTGACAAGCCATCACGCCCGTGATGGCCTATCAGCAATGTCGTCAGACCTGGGAAGATTTCGGACGCTGGTGACAAAATTTTGTGAAAGGCGGTCATGCCTGTGATGACCTATCATCAATGTCATCAACCTTAACCAGAAACTCAAAATTTCACCCTTTTGTGACGATAATTCGTGACGGCCTATCACCAGCTTGACGGCTTGTCGTGAATGTCGTAAGCTATTTTACCCTACTATTGAGGGACGTTTTAGTAAGGGTATTTTGGTATTTTTCCTTCACTTCCTATGACTTATAACCCTCAAGGAGTGTATTATCTTCCATTCTCTTTAGTTAAATATCTCAAAAAGCTCTCTCATACACTCTCAACCTCAAGATTAGGGTTTGCTCTCAAGATCAAAAATCTCAAGAGCAAGCTCTAGGGTTTTCATAGAAATGTCTATTTCAAGAAAATTTCACCGTCAATCTTCACAAATTCTTAATCTAAGGTATGCATAGTATTTATCCATAGGTCCCTTTCATCCATGGAGCTCAAGAATCATGTTTAAAAATTATAAATTGTGATTTCCTAATCGTGTTCTGACTATATTCATGTTAATGATTGTTTTTTGGATTCAAGGTTGTATCTTTATGTGTTATTAATGAAGCATGTGAATAGGTTAGTTGAAACCCATGAATTTTGGATGGATTAAGAATGTCAAATTGATAAGCACACCTATGCCTTAAAGAGTGCAGGCAAGGTCTTTGATAAAATGCTTAGGATGCTAGAAATTCATGTTTACATGGTTCCATGATATCTAAATGACAAGTCCGTGTTAGCTATATACTTCAATATAAATTCCATGCTATTGATGTGTTGCTATTGTTATGGAATGAAACATGTATGATAATGGAGATATTCAATATGTACATGAAATATATCCATTCACTCCCTACCATGCTTAAGATGTTGAAGAACTACATGAAGTATAATATCCCCTACTTATGACAATGTGAAATGTGGACTCAAATCTTATGATCAAGTCAGTCATGCTTTGTCAGTTTCCTTCCATCGAGTCCGGGGGGTATTCGTACCCAAAATTATAGTTGTGTGCCTAGAGCCAAGTCATGTTATCATGATACTCTCAGTCAAGCCATGGTCTATAGAATTCAGTTAGTCATGTTACTAAGGAAAACTAAAAAATCTCAGCAGTCTCAGTAGTTCAGTAACCTCAGTACTCAGTACTCTCAGTGATCTCAGTAACAACAATATTCCTAGCGAACTCAGTAATTTCAGTACTCTCAACCAGTCCTCAAAACTTAATACATTCCATCAGTCATGGAAATCCAGTAAACATAGTTTAGCTCCGCTAAACAATACCACTAATATCAGTCTAATTAATTAGTATCAGTTTTAATAATTAGTTCAGTTCAGTTATTCAATTCAGCTTAGTTAATCAATTCAGTGTCCTTCAGATTGGAGTAGAAGTTAGCACCGAGTGAACCCAAGGACGGTAACTCACCTACCAGTTCAGGGTGTGATTCTAAGCAGTCATCCTTGTTTTTCGGACCTACGTAGCCAGCACAGGTTGAGACATCATAACCTATCCAATTAGGGTTGATGAGGTGGATTAACCAATCAGTTTAGCGTTACCACCTTTCTAATTTGAGTACCTACCAGATAAGGGTCACTCACAACTGTCCTTACCAGTGGCGCGGTATTGACACCCTTCCAATCAGAGAACAGATTGGATCCCAACTCAGCTGTTATAGCATATATGGGGCATATCGGTTAAACGACTACCTCCCACAGTTTTAGTTATAGATTTAAGGATTGTCAGCTACAGTCAACCAGTCTCAATAAAAGAACTCAGATAGTTCTTCAAATTTTAGAACTGTCAGATATAGTCAACTTAGAAATAGAATGGAACTCATATAGTTCCTTCAGATTTATGGACTATTATATACATTCACTTATGCTATGATTTATATCAATTCT
This sequence comes from Capsicum pubescens, assembly GCA_030864215.1. Taxonomy (NCBI): domain Eukaryota; kingdom Viridiplantae; phylum Streptophyta; class Magnoliopsida; order Solanales; family Solanaceae; genus Capsicum; species Capsicum pubescens. The sequence continues at coordinate 216,451,942 of CM061546.1, forward strand.
CTGAACTCATGTATCTGTCACTTTAGTTATCAGAATTCATGAAATCAGTATTCAGCTTCAGGACTGTCAGACACGGTCAACCAGACCATTTCTTCATAATTCAAACTTTCAGAAATAGTCGTTCATCTATTCATTATCTCTGTATTAGTACACTCATGTTGTCAGTATTCAAACTCAGTAGTCATTATCTCCACGAGTTCAGTTATAGTTATGTATTCATGTATGTATTCTCACATTCATATTAGTCAGCATTGTTCATGCATATAACCCTTCGCATTTAGCCTACCTCACTCGTATACTCATTGCATTCAGACGTACTGACGCATTTGTGCTATGGTGCTTTCTCTTATGTTACACCATAGGTTCAGAGGCATGTGTTCAAGATCAGCAATAGAATTACAGTCGTAGAGTTGCAGTGAGCCCTCATCCATTCGAGGATGATATTATTTTATTTTATTTATTATTTTTGTTTAATTTTTCTAGATGGGGTTTTGTGGGAGACATGTTCAATGAACTCCTTATTCAAACAGTTAGAAGCTTTTAGATTATCATGTTTGGACAGTTTATTTCAGATGTTTTGGGTATTTCATACCCCACTCAGATGTTATGTTTTTATCAAATTTTAAACTTATGTCCTTACAACCTTTATTTCCGCATTTATTCAGAATATTATGTAGTATACAGGTATAGATATCAGTCATGGGTTAGTTTGTGGTCCTTTGGGGTCATTAGCACCGTGTAGCATTCTAATTCAGAAAATTGGGGTATTACAAACATGGTATCAGAGCCTAAGGTTCAATAGAGTCCTAGGAAGTCTGAAAGTCACATCTAGTATAGTCTTGTACATGAGTGTGTTGTGCACCGCACTTATGTGCAGGAGGCTATGAGATATTTTAGGAATAGTTTCCCTTCTTTCATGTCTCAGATCATGCTATAGAAAGGTTCTCTAAGAAACTCATGTAAATTTTCATCATGCTTCACTCATGTTAATTCCACCTTACTTTCAAGGTAACAAAAATAGTGAAGCTCAAGTCCTAAATATAGGGCTTTCTCAGACAGTATCCCATCAGTTCTCTTATGTTTAAAAGTTGTACGGATCTCATTCATGATCATGAGAACTCGTTCTCGAACCCAGATTTAGATATGTCATCAGATCCCTTCTCAAAATCCTATGATAGCATGTGACCCAGAGTTAGAAGCATGAGCCTAGGAGTTTAGTAGTAGACAAGTTGGGTTACGATATCCAGATTGAATATATTATGTATTCATGGTGATAGTTGTGCTATAATGAATTAGTATGCTTGAAAAGTATGAGTTAGAAATTTAAGTTTATTGACTTGAAATTAAGCTTGAAGGTATGAATGTGATATTAGTAGTATGTGAGGAAATAAAGCCAGATGATGTGTTTAGTAAGGCGAGCATGTGTTGATCAGAGTGTAAGTATGTGATGATGATTTCAGTGCAGTTTAGAGATTAGTTTAGTGTTCACAGACTTATAATGATGGCTTAAATCAAAAGGAGAGATGATAGATCAAGTAACCAAGTCAGGCTCTCAGATTCCAGTAGTAGTGTTAGTATGTACAAAAAAGTAGTTACAGAAGGTGATTCCTGACCGATTTTTATCTCAGCATAAAACTTCATACTTCAAGAAGCATAGTGCCTATGCATGCTTCATGTCACAAATTCTATGTATATAACTTATGTTCATACATATTCCATAGAATTGTGAGTGCTTTCAGTTCCCAGTATAGAAAGTTTAGTTCTAGATCACTCAGTGTTACAAATCATGTTCCATGAACTCTGAAATTCCAGACTAAGGTCATGCAACTCATGACTCATGTACACGTATCATGCTCCCCAGTATACTCAGTTTCCATGATCCATGCTACGTCCCCACTATTTAGATAAATTTAGACTATATCATATATATACTCAGTTCAGACATTTTCGGTAAATACATGTTGTTGATATTCTATTCCTCAGGTTTCAGTCATGTGTCAAGATCAATCAGTATCCATTCATGTTTCAGGTTCTCCTGATTTAACCCTTTATGAACTCTCTTTATGTGAATAGTGTAGTATTGAGAAATTTCTTAGATGGGAGAGAGTTAATGTTTCATGATAAGAGTATATTATTGCATGCATGTTTTATACAAGGGTGTAGATACGAAGATAGGCATGAATATCCTGTTAGTATGCAAGCAAAGGGCTAGAAAGAGGTAGTACATAGAAATTGGAAAAAATTTAGAGTGTGAATTTATATTCAAATCCTTGACAAATGTCAGATTCAGATCAGAATTCAGCTCTGAAATTCATTTTAGTTTTAGACTTGCTTGACCATTCCATACAGTTATCAGCTACTCAGTAATAGGTATTTCAATACCTCAATGTATGGAATGTTTCCAAAACATGTAATAAGTTTGGTCCTGCATTTTCAGACAATATAGCTTTCAGGAAATCCATGATCAGTTACCTTATGTTAATCAGTCAGTCCCTTATCATATGCATAATACTTTATAGACTCATCCTAGCTACTCAGATTAAGTACAATTTAGGCTTGTAGACCCAACATTCATTTACCAGTTACTCAATTAATTAGATAAGTTAGTATGTCTATGCATTCATACATCACGTTTCATTCTCAGATCTCAAATAATTAGTCATGATTTTGTACCTAGGTGCCTTGGGCATCGCCTCAACTTTCTCAAAATATCAGCAAGGTCAGTCCAACATCCTTCAAGGGACATAGAGTCCCAAGGGGAGATACACTATAACACCCAAACTTCCATGATTTAGACATGTCATTTTCTTTGATGAATCTATCTTGGAGGAAGTGTTACTTATTAGCCACCCCTCTAGATTCAAAACTCAGCATAAAGCCATGTACTCAATGGCTCAGTGTTGCTACAATACGATACTCTATCCATGTCATGCGTTGCAGACTCTAAATATTTTAGGTATCACGCTACAGACTCAGTTATGTTCTCAGGTTTCCGCTCATGCATATTGAGTAATTAGTCTCAGACTCATCGGTATTTTTAGTTCAAGGTAACAACCTTCCTTGAAGTTACTCATTCTCATGTTTAGATTTCAGTAACAAACTTGGTATTCAGTTCCATGCTTAGTTTTCAGTTCAAACTTGGTATCTTTACCCTTACATGTTTAGTCACATATTCATAAGTCAGTTCAGTCATGTATTTACGCATCAGATATGCGTGGTCAGCTTATCAGTACTTTCAATCATGAATTCACGTATTATGTCAGTCATAAAGTCATGCATCAGATATTCATGGATTCATCTTATCATTTATACATCAGATATGCATTCTCATTTGAGAAACTCAGTTCATCAGAACACTCAGTCCTACATTCATAAATCAGTTACTCATGCATCAGCTATGCATATTCAGTGTGATGTATTCAGCTTATCAGTCATGTTAGTCCTGAAACCAAGTTTCAGCAATGTATGTCTTGTACGTACTTCAGTCGATCTTTTCTTCCATCTCAGTTATTCTCATTAGAGGATGAATGTTCCCAAGGGGGAGAATTGTAATACCTCACATTTTGGACAAGAATGAAAATCCATCATTCCTATGTATAGATGTTTCAAAAGCCTTGAATCCTATGTAAATTTAGTGTGTTAATCAATTATGTAGTGTGGCAATCTATTTTAGCATGAATTTAAATGATATAGGTCCCCTAACTCAATCAAAAATTGAAAGATTTCCTATTGTTCAATTTTTAGGGAGCGTCAAAACATGGGTCAATTTCAATTGACCATAACTCATTGTATATGATGAACTGGGTCAATTAATATATATCAAATGAAATATATTTGAATTATCTTTCCAACGATAAAAATTTCACCTAAATCCGATATCGAAGAAAGAAGTAATGCCCATTTTACTCCAGTATGTCTTGCTGGGAAACTGGTGACGACAATTGTGACAAATCGTCACGACCGTGACGGCCTATCAGTAATGTCGTTAGACTTGGGCAAATTTCTGACCCTGGTGACGACATTTTGTGACAAGCCATCATGCCCATGAAGGACTATCACCAATGTCGTCAACCTTAACCAGAAACTCAAAATTTTACACTTTTGTGACGACAATTCGTGCGGCCTATCACCAGCTTATCACGAATGTCGTCATCTATTTTTCCTATAAATTGAGGGATTTTTTAGTAAGGGTGTTTTGGTCTTTTTCCTTCACTTCTTATGAATTATAACCCTCAAGGAGCGTATTATAATTCCATTCTTTTTAGTTAAACATCTTAAAAAGCTATCTCATACGCTCTCAACCACAAGATTAGGGTTTTCTCTCAAGATCAAAACTCCCAAGAACAAGCCCTAGTTTTTTTATAGAAGAGTCTATTTCAAGGAAATTTCTCCATCAATCATCATGAATTCTTAATCTAAGGTATGCGTAGAGTTCATCCATGGGTCCCTTTCATCCATGGAGCTCAAGAATCATATTTTAAATTATAAATTATGATTTACTTGTTGTGTTATGACTATATTCATGTTGATGATTGTTGTTTGGATTCAAGGTTGTATCTTGATGTGTTATTCATGAAGCATATGAATAGGTTAGTTGAAACCCATGAATTTTGGATGGATTAAGATTATCAAATTTCTAAGCACACCTATGCCTTAAAGAGTGCATGCAAGATGTTTTAATAAAATGCTTAGGATTATATAAATTCATGTATACATGGTTCCATGATATCTAAATGACAAGTCCATGTTATCTATATACTTCAATATAAATTCCATGCTATTGATGTGTTGATACATGTATGATAATGGAGATATAAAATATGTACATGAAATATATCCATGCACTTCCTACCATACATAAGATTTTGAAGAACTACATGAAGTATAATATCCCCTACTTATGACAATGTGAATTGTGGACTCCAATCTTATGATCAAGTCAGTCATGTTGTGTCAAGTTCCTTCCATTGAGTCGTGGGGGTATTCGTAAATGAAATTATAGTTGTGTGCCTAGAGATATGTCATGTTATCACGATACTCTCAGTCAAGCCATGGTCTATAGAATTCAGTTAGTCATGTGACTCATCAAAACTCAGAAATCTCAGCAGTCTCAGTAATTCAGTAACCTCAGTACTCAGTAATCTTAGGGATCGTAGTAACAGTAGTATTCCTAGTTATCTTATTAATTTTAGTACTCTCAACCAGTCCTCAGAACTTAATACATTATGTTAGTCATCAGAATCAAGTAAACTAAGTTTAGCTCCGCTAAACAATACCACTAGTATCAGTCTAGTTAATCAGTATCAGTTCAGCTAATCAGTTCAGCTAATCAGTTCAGTTTAATTATTCATTTCAGCTTAGTTATTCAGTTCAATGTCCTTCATATAGGAGTAGAAGTTAACACAGAGTGAACCCAAGGATGGAAACTCACCTAGCAGTTCAGGGTGTTATTCTTAGAAGTCATTCGTGTGTTCCAGAACTACATAGACAACGTAGGTTGAGACATGTTAACCTATTAGATTAGGGTTGATGAGGTGTCTTATCCTGTCAGTTAAGGGTTCCTACCATTCTCATTTTAGTACCTGTCAGATAAGGGTCACTTACAGTTGTCCTTACTAGTGGTGCAGTATTGACACCCTTCCAATAAGGGCACAGATTGGACCCCCAGCTCAGCTATTATAGCATATATGGGGCATATCAGTTAAACAAATACCTCCCATAGTTTTAGTTACAGATTTTAAGACTGTCAGCTATCGTGACCCAGTCTCAGTAAAAGAACTCAGATAGTTCTTCAAATTTTAGGACTGTCAGATACAGTCAACTCAAAAATAGAATGGAACTCAGATAGTTCCTTCAAATTTATGGACTGTCAGATACATTCACTTATGCTATTAGTTATATCAGTTCTCTGAACGCATGTATCAGTCACATCAGTTATTAGAATTCATGATATCAGTATTTAGTTTTAGAACTGTCTGACACAGTCAACCAGACCAGTTCTTCATAGTTCTAACTGTCAGAAGTAGTCGTTCATCTATTCAGTACCTCAGTATCAGTACACTCATGTTATCTGTATTCAGACTCAGTAGTCAATATCTCCATGAGTTTAGTTACATTTATGTTTCCATGTATATATTCTCATATTTATATTAGTCAGAATTGTTCATGCATATAACCCTTTGCATTTAGCCTACCTCGCTTGTATAGAAAGTACATTCATAAGTACTGACGCATTTGCACTATGGTGCTTTCTCTTATGTTACACCATAGGTTCAGAGGAACGTGTTCTATATCAGTAGTAGAATTTTAATCGCAGAGTTGTAGTGAGTCCTCATCCATTTAAGGATGATATTATTTTATTTTATTTATTATTTTAGTTTAGTTTTGCTAGACAGAGTTAGTTGGAGACATGTTCCAGCAACTCCTTATTCAGACAGTTAGAGGGTTTTAGATTATCATGTTCAAATAGTTTATTTCAGTGGTTTTTGTTATTTCATACCCCATTCAGATGTTTTTTCTTTATCATATATGAACCTTATGGACTTACAACCTTTATTTCTGCATTTATTCAGTATATTATGCATTGTATAGGTATAGATATTAGTAATGGGTTAGTTTGTGGTCCTTTGGGGTAATGAGCACCGTGTAGCATTCCAGTTCAGAAAATTAGGGTGTTATAGCTAAACTACTCCCTATCTCAGCTGCCTTCCTTAAGACTGCAAGTCATAAAAGACTTTCAGTTTTAGCTAAATCTGAAAATCTTCAAAAAGCTCAAAAAAAATTTTGTACCCTACCCACAACATAAGAATTTTACACTATCCTTAATGCTATAAATATAATCTAGAGTAGGGAAAAAGTGTTGTACCTAGGAGCTCTTAGCATCGGAGGATTAATATTTGTATGTGGACCCTGGGATCGAGTCCTACTTTCATCATAAACTATCCCAACTAGGACTAGATCAACAACTAGTAAGGGAACATCATTGGACCCCTCAGCATCTGGAGTAGGATCTCTCAATCCTCTAGATCCACTAGCCATCTCTTGTTCCTGCCCATCCTAACTTCCACCACATCTGGATTTCTTGGCCTCTCTTGCCTCTTTTCTCTTTTCTTTTACTTTTTTCTTCTTTCTTTTCTATTCTGCCCTTTCTACCTCGGTCTGCACAATGTTCTCATCTATTGAAACTGCCAAAATATTTGGCACCTCGATTGTGTGTCTCACAGTCGCTATAATAGGATAAGAAACCATTGTCTTCTCGGACATCTCAGCAACCATACCCTTTATACCTACAACCTCTGATTTGATTTTAGCAACATTAGGCGTCTGCCCACTGCCTAACTATTTAGTTATCCTCAACTCAAATACATCCAGGAGGCCTTATAAGTTCCTATCTTGTACATCCGTTTGTTGTCTTATTCAACTTTTTAAACCACATTCTATGTTGGTCACTTTCACAGCTAGTGTATCTAATAAGGTCACTACTTCTATCCATGCAGCCTGCAATATTATCATAATACCAGGGGGAATACATCATTTTCTAGGTGGAACAGATTAAACTAGAGGTAGAGCACAAGAAGTACTTACTCTATCTGTTGGTGCAGTCTAAGTCCATGCACCTATCTCGGCAGCCTTAACAGTTGCAATAGTATTTGTCTTCTTCTTTAGTGGGAAAGCTCTTTCCATAGCATCTATTGATTGCCTTATAGGTCGGGCTAGTAGGTTTGTTGCATCATGTATCAGACCAATATCAAATATCCTACGGGCGTCCCTCATGACGTCAATGATCAGAATCTCTAATACCCCAAAAGCTAAACATATCTATGTGATCCTACAGGGGTTTTCTAGTAATGTTTTTTATTCTACAATAGCCATATCTCTTAATTCTCGGACTAGAAACTCCCTAATATTAAAAATATAGCACTGTGTAAAACTAGCTATCATTGCCGCCTGAAATGGGTTTAATATATCATCACCTGTAGTTAGACATATCCTGTGACGAGCAACAGTCCACCATTCATTAACCTCTAAAGTGTGGGAGATATTTTTGATTTATTATGAATCCTCCATATCACCTGCAACCCAAGTGACATGCTCGTCATATGCAACAATCCTCTCAGTGATCCATCCAAACATCACCATATGTCATCCGTACTTAATGTTTGGTTGTTGATATGTATTATATCTTCCATTATATAGTCCATCTTAGTTGTGTAGTCTGGGGCTTGATATGCTTTCCCATAAAAAATTCTTCCTATTGTCAAGGGCGATATATCAACCCAAACTTCTCAATTTATTAGTGAAGACTTCAGGTTACCTCCCTTCCACAACATGCCATGTGGGTACTATCTCATCAAATCGCCTTTGTAGATGGCAAAAAACTCATGGACTAATACCTTATTATAGCTACATAGTTCTCTAATCATCCAATCAAACCCGTATCATCTGAAACCTTTTGCTAACTCAGGTAACTTATCATTTCCTGTAGTTGTCATTCACCGCTTTTCATATAATACTCTCTTAACCTTTCCATTTTCTAGCTAAGACATGCCAATTCAAAATGTCCCCTACATGTCGGGGTACCCAAACTATTCAACGACGGGCACTAGGGCTGGGGCTAATTCTAGTGGGGGCCCTGAATATCGATCGGGGCCACATCTACCTCAAGACCATGACTCTTTTCCACACTTTCCTCTGTTGAACTAGGCTCAGCCTCATCATCATAAACATCAGTTGGGACTAGTGTATGTTGAGGGGAGACCGCGAAATTCTTTTTTCTTAGTCCTTTAGGTGATGGAGTATTAGAATCTTGGGAAACTTCTTTCTTCTTTTTTTATTAAGTTGATCCTTTTCCTTTTTGTGTAGATTTTTTGGAAGATGTCTCGGTATACTCTTCACCACTACTTTCTATCCAGCTTAAATTTTCATTAGTTTCTTCACTTCCCGCCGACTTTTGTTTATTTCTTTTTTTCCACAGTTTTTGATGTAGATACATTCTTTGAAGGCATTTTTCTGAAAATATGCTAAAGTTAGTAACTAAGGTAATAAAAGAAAAGAAAAACTAGAAATAAAAGTTCAATATGTGTTGATTCAGTTTGGTACGAGTGGTTTTTACTAGTCATAACTACTGGGTACGATTCATATATGTGAGTTGTAACCCAACTATTACAGTATCATTGTTAACTGGCTAGCTTACGACTCATCCTCACTGGTCATGCCTGTTGGTTACTACTCATGACCAAAAGTCACAAGCTGGTCACAAACTTTTGTTCAATTATAATTTCTTCCCCGATGTGTTCCATTTATATGTACATGTCATTAGGTTGGCAAATGACTCGTAAAGTTGAGCCGTATCCATTCCAGATCGTTGAATTTTTTAGACTTCCATGTTGTCAGTAAGTATGAGTCTCATTACCACTCCCATAAAGGTGGTTAATAGGCATAAGTAGTCCCCTATCCACTGCAATATAAAAGTCCAACTACCAAAATTTTACTATGATGAAATTCCTAATATACCCACTACTTTAATCATCTATATCCACCATTTCACAACACATAAGCTCAATTAATTCCAAGTTCAAACCCTATATCATCCCTATTCCCTATTTTAAGAATCAAAATTCAAATATAGGGTACCAATAATTGTCATTTGATGAAATTCTACTTAATCTAAGTTAATAATACCTCATACAACACTTTTCAACTTACAATATAGACAAAATAAAATTAAGAACTTACTTGGTATGTGTATAGCAGAGGATCCCAATTTTGGATCTAAAAAGCCTTAAATTCAAGTTGAAAATCATGCAAAATCAAGAAATTAATGTCGTTGGTTGTTAGATTCAGTTGAAAACTAGTTAATCATTAGGATTTGAGTTGAAAATTTTGAGAAAAATAGTGTGGATATGAGTGAGAAGATTCAGGTGTCTTATCAGGTAGTAATTTTCCTTTTTATTTAAATTTTGGATCGGGTCAATCCAAGGGCTGACCAAGAAATCTATGGTATAAATCATCGATACAATTTGAATCGAGAGTACGATTCATTTACTTGACTCGTATGGCCGGGGGTTCTTACCTTGGTTCTGGAGTGGGTACGACCCCTGGTCACAATCCGTAACGAGATACTATGACTTATACCAAGAGTCTTAAGTATTATAGAACATAATTTCTAATTCTGATCTATCTCCCAGGTCCTTATGACTACTATTCACGAGTTGTATCGTATAGATACAACTCGTTAAGAGTTCGAATGATACCCTTTCTAACTTGTCTATATTTTTTATTTATTCTTTAAGTCCAACACATTGAACAAACACATTACCCTATAATTAAATCGAGTACCAGAACATGGGTTGCCTCCTATGTAGTACTTGATTTAATGTCGCGGAAAGAAACGGCTAAATTGGATACCTAATTTCACAAACTAGCCTCATGGTTTGCCTCTCATGTAGTGCTCTATTTAATGTTGCGGTATAATGCAGTTGGCTTGATTACTCTGACTTCATCAAGGTCAATATATGCTAGCTCATTTACTTCTACAACATTTCCCATATAGTGCTTAACTCTTTGCCTGTTACCCTTTAATGAATTTGAGACATCCTTTATTAGATCTAATGCACCATAGGAATACACACTTATAACTGTGAATGGACCATGCCATCTAGACTTTATCTTACCGCGAAACAAATACATTCTACAATTGTACAGTAGCACCTGGTCACCTTTTTAAAACATTTTTTTCTCAATCTTCCAGTGATGATACAACTTTATCTTCTCCTTCTAAAGTGCTGAAATTTAATATGCCCAGAGCTGGAATTCCTCTAACTCATTTATACCATTAAACCTAAATTTTGTTGTATCTGTCCACTCTAAATTTAGCTTCATCAACATCCATACTTTTGTATGATCAAGTTAAATTGGTAAATGGCAAGCTTTTTCATACGTAAACTGATAAGAAGAAGAACCTATGGGTGTTTTGTAAGATGTACGATAATCCCATAATGCATCATCTAACCTACTTGACCTATCAATCCAATTGGCATTATAGTTTTTACCAATATGGACTTGATTTCTCTATTGGATACTTTCACTTTTCCACTTGTCTGCAGATGATAAGGTGTTTCCACCTAATGTTTCACTCGATATTTTGCAAGTAGATTCTTGAATAGATAATTGTAAAAATGTGACCATCCATCACTAATAATAGGACATGGTATACCCAATGGAGAGAATATATTTTGTATTCCAAATCCAAAAAATATATTCTTTCTCAAAAATATTGTGACACTCCTTTCTTCATTGTTGCGAAGTGAAATCGCTTTCACCAACTTTGACACATAGTCAACAGCTAATAGTATGTACTTTATGACGCACGAACTCACAAAAGGTACCATGAAGTCTATACCCCATACGTCAAATACTTTCAATTCTAAGATAAGAGTTATAGGTAGTTCATGTCTTCTCGTAGTAGTACCTTGTTGGTGGCATTGATCACAGGAATTAGCATAGTCATGAGAATCTTTGAATATGGTCATCTAATAGTATCCGCATTATAGGATCTTATGAGATGTTCGAGCCCCTCCAAGGATACCCTCAATTGGTAATGAGTGATATTCCTCTACTATGATCATTATCTCTACTTCGGGAATGCACCTACGAATGATTTTATCTGCACAAATTTTAAAAAGATAAGGCTCGTCCCAGAAAAATTTTCTTACCTCATGCATGAATTTTTGGCATTGCTGGTATGAGAAATCTTTTGGGAATAGGTCACTTGATAAGTAATTTGCTTAATCAACACACCATAGAATCAAATTATTTGAAGCTACTAATATCTACTCGTCAGGAAAGCTATCATCATCTCTAAACTCTAAGCAATCTTCTGTATAGCTTTCTCCTCTAGTCTATACAAGAGATCCGCAACTTGATTCTTTGTACCTTTTCTGTCCTTTACCTCAAAATCAAATTCTTTCAATAGTAGCACCCACTGAATAAGCCTTCACTTTTCATCCTTTATTACCTATTAAGTACCGCAATGCTGCATGGCATGTGTGCACAATCTTCTTTGTCCTAACCAAGTAAGATCTAAACTTTTCAAAGGCAAAAACCACTGCTAATAACTTTTGCTCCGTCATGGTATAGTTCTTTTGAGCAGGGTTTAGTGACTTATTAGCATAGTAGATAGGATGAAGGATTTTTTGATTTCTATAGCCTAGTACAGCCCCTAAGTCCAATTCGCTAGCATCACACATAATTTCAAAATGCAAAGACCAATAAGGAGACTTATTGATTGGGGCAGACACCAACTTCTCTTTTATGTTTTCAAAAGATTTCTTACATTCCTCATCAAAATCAAAATTTACCTCTTTCTTGAGTAGCTTTAAAAGTAAACCAACGATCTTTGAGAAGTCCTTGATAACTCATCAATAAAAACCTGCATGTCCTAGGAAACTCTGAATCCCCATTACTGAAAATGGATAAGTTAATTTTTCAATCACCTCCACTTTTAACCTATCAACCACTATGCCTCTCTTGGAAATCTTATGCTCAAGCACAATTCCTTATTTAACCATGAAATAACACTTTACCCAATTAAGTACCAAGTTGCATTCTTCACACATTTGTAGAACTTTTGCCAAGTGTTTTAGAAATTAATCAAAAGAGTCCCCAACCACCAGAAAATCATCCATAATGACTTCAATGTTGTCTTCTACCATATTAGAAAAAATGGACATCATACATCTTTGAAAAGTGGCTGAGGTGTTGCATAACCCGAATGACATTCATTTGAATGCAAAGGTCCCATAAGGACATGTAATGGATATCTTCTATTGGTCTTTTTGTGCTATAGTAAATTGATTATAAACGGAGTACCCATCAAGAAAACAATACCATCTTCTACCTTACTAAACTATCCAATATATGATCTATGGACGACATCGAAAAGTGGTCCTTATGAGTCTACGTATTAAACTTTCTGTAATTCATACAAATTATCCATCAAGTGACTGATCTCAAAGCCACTAGTTTATTCTTCTTATTAGGGATGATAGTTATTTTTCCCTTGTTTGGAATGCATTCAACTGGGCTAACCCACTTGCTATCTATAATAGAAAATACCACACCATCATTTAACCACTTCATGATTTATTTCTTAACCACCTCCTACATAGGAGGATTAAGTTATCACTGGTGTTCAATATATGGAACACAAGATGGTGCAAGCTAAATTTTGTGAGTACACAATATCTGCAGTGGACTATCCAATGGCCCTTTTGAAGATCTGCAACACTGACAACAATGCTTCAACTTCTGAAATTTATAGATCAACTATAATAATAACTAGTAGGGTGTTGTTGTCTCCTAAAAATCCATATTTCAAGTGATATGAGAGGTCTTTCAACTCCAATACCAGCGGTTCTTAAATAGATGGATGATCTGGTTGAGTTGTTATATTTTAAAAATCTAGATCAAGGTTCTTTTGTGCATAGTTATAACCAATCCCTTGCAGTGCACCTACTAGCTCGTCGAACTCCTAAATACCTTCAGAATGAAAATTCATGATCACAACTGCAAGAGCCTCAACACCTATTATTTCTTCAATAAGAACAACTGTATCAAAAGAACCATCCCACAAGATTAAGACATCAACCTCATGGAATGAACCTGCCTCTTAATCACCTACATCAATAACTTATACCACTCTTAAATCATAAGATTGCATCATAGATTTGCTTACATTAAATGTGACATGTTCATCATTGAGTCTCAATATCAGATGTCATTTCTCTAAATTAATCAACAGCTGACCTGTAGCTAAATATGGTCCTCCCAAGATAATATGGACTATAAAGTCCACTTTACAATCTAATATATCAAAATTAGCAGGAAATTGAAAAAAGACACTTTTAAAGTGGTGATCTTCTACTCTTCCTGCGTAGTGATTCAGTTTCCGAGGTTGTTCGTGAGTTAAAATTAAAGTGGTGATCTTCCATACTTTTGAAGGCTTTATTTCATGGTCTTTATTACCTATGTCATAGACATTGCTCAGACTTTTTTTGGCTACTGTCGGGGGCATATCTAAACATATTATATATTTTTTCTTTATTAAGGCTTTGTTGGATTACTGTGGATTTAAGTGTTGTTTTGTGGATTGATTGGGTAATGGACGGTTGTCTTGTTCACAATGATTAGTTTAGACATTTCATGAATTAATATTTGTCTTAGTATACACTATCTTATTATATGTTCAGAAATTTATCCGACACATGAGGTTATTGTGCTTACTTGGTTAGGTGATGGTGCTGATCTCCGGTCCATGTGGGACTTGAAATACCCATTATGGCCAGGCCCTAGATCGGGTCATGACAAAATACAAGACAATGGGTAGTTAGTACGCATCATCTACCGATAGAGCTAAATTAAATATAAGTATGATAAAATGCAATATAACATAACTAAATCAAGGCATAGACAAACTTGAAATAGCTCTGACAACGTTGTGCATAGATAAATTAATGAATTGGAATAATAACATAACATTAAGCATCAACACATACAACCATTACTAAAAATTTGAATCCCATACGCCAATTGGTAGAGGAAGTAAATGACTCATTATAGACTCCAATATGCTTGTAGTGTACATTCAAAGATTCAATAAAACAACTAATCATCGCTTAAAAATAACCAACTCATTATTTTATCATCATCATACAATTTACCCATATATAGGAACCTTATAATCATTTATAGACTAGTATGTTCATCTATAAATCTCTTATCACTAATTCAATAATTGGATAGTCATTATATATCCCCTAGACATCATTATCAACTGACCATCATTTGTTAACTAGTCATTTTACTACTACGGTCAAATGGAACTAAGTAAAATGTGTAACTAAAGAAAGACACAACTATCCCCAAGGTAGAGATTCTTCTCAAGCACTTTAAGAAAGTCAAATAGAACTAAGGAATCCTTTTTAGTATAGTAATCTAAGGTTAACTTACCCTAAGAGTGAGTAACTAGAGAATTTTGAATTAATCATAAGTGATTTAAGGAATTCTGAGGCTAAACATTTAAAATGAAGCCTAATTAACCTAAGGAAAAAAGATAAGTGTTCCAACTCTACGGTTTCAAAATAGCCTAAATAGTCCAACTAAACCAAGTCTTGCATTTCATCAATAAAATAACAAAAATATGTACCAAATACAACATAATATGATAAGAATACTATGAAATAGCACAATCTAACAAGGGATTAACCTAGCCTATCACGACGTTGCAGAAATCTCAATGAACCGCTAAACCATACTTTGTTTCTAGAGAGAAGCTTTCAAAGGGTATCAATCTATCAAAAACGAATTCAACTCATCAATACAATAATAATGATACCTATATTGCCCCTTTGTTCATTGAGTAAAAAATTACACAAAACCCCTTATGGGTCCAATTTACAAAAATGGTATTTCTTAAACCAACCCAATATTCAGTCATGCTCAAGGAATCAGTACCCTAAAAAATTTGTAAAAACTAAGAAAAATTGGGGCTAAAATCATGCCCTTAAGGATTTGTGGGTTTGAGTAATAAATAACTAAAATTTTCTAGGAAAAGGTGAATTGTTAGCTCAAATATAAAGATAATCATGAAAATAAAAGTTAAACAATCTCCTAAATCACCCAAAAGTCTCGGTTATAAGATATCACACTGTTTATGGCTTTTGGCTCTCATGAAAATGATGAAGAATGGCCAATATCATGGAAAAGTGGTCTTCTTATCCCAGTTAAGGTAGTCGAGAGTCGTTATCGCTATCTCACCATACTGGGCCTGCATACACAAATTGTAATCACAACCAAAGAATTATGATTACAATAGTTTGGGCCAATTATACTTGCCTCGAACATGATAGAATTATCGTGATAGCGGTGGCACCAAATTTTTCAAGTCTAAAATAGTCTTGACTATGTGCTTGATATTCATTTGGAATCCAATATATTCAAATGAGATATTTAACAATAAAAAATTCATTATTATAGATGTCATGTCAAACTTAAAATTTCCATCAGATATAGGTTTGAAAAAATTATGGGTCCCACACACATAGTTCATTTTCTTATTCGTTAAACCAATAGGTTGAAATGAGTCCATATATCTCAAAAACTTAAACAAAGGTTTACATAGCCTAAAAGTTACATTATAGAGCTGCTGGAATAGTTAAAATATTCATTCATGTTTGTTTTGCTAAAATTTTTGCTCAATGGCCATTTGGAACTAAAAAAGTCTTTAAAATCGGGAATTGGCTCAAAAAACCAAATAAAGTTCCTGGTAACTGAACTGTCATATTTATCAAGTCATAAATGAATTAGGATAGCTTTAATAAAGCTCTAAAAAAATATAACCAAAAATATGGAAATAACCTAAATAGTCATTATAGTATAAGATCGAGAAGTCTAATAGAGTCTTGCAGATTTGTACAAAGACGTATGTATCTTTCTTGGAGAGGCTATAGGATTTATTAAGGAAATATCCCTTTTTTGTTTTGTTATTGTGCATATTTCTTTTATTCCTTATGACCTTAGTCATATATTATAATTTACTGCATAAATAGTGATGGTTATATCTCATGAGGATAGTGATGTAGAGCCTTTATCCAAGGGGAGAGCCCAGTCATGAGGGTAAGTTGAGACCATGGATGGACTCGGGATATTGGAAGATCATATGGTTTAGCCCATCTAGGAGTATTTCTAGGGTACTTTTCTTTGAGCCTCGTGTTGAGCATGTTGGTGGTGTGGGTCCTACTTTGGATCCATATAGTTCTTCTACCTCAATCATATAGGGATAGTTGATTCTTTTACTGACGTATTTGTAGGGTTCTCCTTTAAGTTCATTAGGTTCTCCCTAAGACCACAGTATTATGCGTCCTTCTATTCTAGGGTCTGCTTACCGTGTTCCTCTGGCCTAAATTGTGGATCCTCTACTAATACATAGTTTTACTTTTGCTGCTCCAATGACTTTTGAGTTCTATTCCTCCTTTAGAACCTTTATCTGAGTGTTACTTTGATATTAGGATTTCAAACTTCATTGATATTACCTTCCTAGGTGGGGTCTCATCTACCTAGGAAAGAAAAATCTATGGCTCGGAAAAGGAAATATGGCCTGTGAAAGGTGGCCTATTCTGGCCCCTAGCTGGGGACATATTAAATAATTGTCCATGACACCATGGTTGTCCACGAACAATAGTATAATACCATGTCTCTATCATAGGACCCTCATCTCATGTAGAGGTAGAATGTGTCCTAGCCATCTATGAAATAATAATGTTAAGGAAATACTCTACAAACCAACTCGTATACCTAGAATGATATGAATGAAAGAAATGGGTAAATGGATGTCATCATTTAGATCTGGAGGACTCAACTAGACACTTGCTCTTGTATCAATAATATCGGTTTATCCTAGACTTTTAGTAAAATTTATCAATACCTAATTTATGAGTCGTGATGACACCTACTCTAACCTGCTAGTAGGTAAAACAAACCGTATGCCAATGATAAATGCAATGGGTTAACTTTGTCAAAAATACCAAATCATAGGAGAAAATGAACAACAAACATATAAATAAGCAAAGTGTTTTAAATAGATAAAAAAAATCAATACAAGATATCATCAAAAATAATACAACTCAAAGACTTTGAATAGTCAACAATATCTGTCGCAATAACTAAAGATTGAATATAAAAAAATAGAAGGAAATAGGAGACTCAACTCCAAAATATCATCCTATGTCCCAATAAATAATACAGAATGATCAATGGTTACAACTAGTACTTGGATCTACATTAAAAAGGTACAGAAATGTAGTATGAGTACAAAAACAATGGGTAGTCAGTACGCATCATAGATCGATAGAGCTAAATCATGATATAAGTATGAAAAAAATTCAAGATAACAAAACTAAGTAAAGGTATATATATACCTTAAATAGCTCAGAAATTGTTGTGCATAGATAAGTAAATAAATTGGAATAATAACATAACATAAAGAATCAACACATACAGTCATAACTACAAAATTTATTCCCATACCCCAATTGGTGCATAAAGTAAATGACGCATCACATTGAAAAACCCTGGTTTTTGGGCCTTAGAAAATTTCCTAGAGTTTTTGTCTATGGACGCAATATAACTCAAAGTTATAAGTTGTAGGTTGGTGTACAAATTTTATGGTTCAGTCATTTGATGACCAGTTTTTGTTGGTGGGATCGATTTTGGTTACTGGAAAGGATACAATTTAATGGTAAGAATCGTATTGGTTGGTATGGATAATTTGGTTACTTAACTAAATCTTAGACATTGTTACTTAAGTTGGATCTAAGTACGAGTGGCTTACTTTGATTCATAATCCACAGTTCGAGTCATACCCAGGACTCTTCTTGTAGATAATGTCTAAATCTTCCTAGGGTTTAAATCTACCGGGGGGTACGAATAGTATGCTTTGGATATAATTTTGTTGGATGAATCATATTTTTCACAATGTTTGATCCAAAGATTGAGGCTAGGATACAAGTGGAGGGTAACACTAGTATTGAAGGGTACGACTTGTGAGGGTCAGTCGTACCCCAAAGATAGGATTTTGGTGCAACTTAATTGGGGGTATTATGGATATTTCCCTGCATATCCCAATAAGGTCCCACTACTCCTAACCTACTTGGGAGGTTATTTACCCTATTATTCCATTCTTTTACACTTAGAAACTCTTTTAAACACTATAATTCTCTCAAAAGCTTTTGGGTAAAGAAAGTTAGGGTTTCAATTAGAGGATTGATTTGGGGATTGTCTTGGTGATTTCTTTCCATCATCATCTTCATTTAAGGCATGTTCTCTTCCCTCATAGTAAATTCTAAGTAAAATAATGGTTTTTATGAATGTTTTCATGACTTTATTGATTTAATGATTTTGGTTTTCAAATATGAATTGGGGATTTTGATATTAAATAGTTGGTTATGGTTTTCCATGGTTTAAATAATGCTTTTTGTGAATTAATGGTGGTTTTGGATCATTGGATTGCATGGGAAAGGTTTAAATGGTAATTGGAATTCATTTTGGTTATATTATGCCCACAATATGTTTGAAAAATTGCCTGTAATAATGCTTTTATTACATTGAGTATTTTTAATGGAACTATTGCTTCTTTTAAATCATAGCGAAGGAATTATGCATCGTTTATATGGTTTTGAAAGTTAAATGGATAAATGATTATTCTTGAGGTGTACATGGAATCCCCTACGTGGTTTGTTATGGTAAATGGAACGGAACTTGGAAGTCCCTTTAAACTTATATATGGATTGCTATGGATAGTACTTGCAAGTATGGTTCGTATGACGATACCGCCACTAATTGGCCTTTGTTAATAAATGGTAAATGTATTGGTTGGTTGCTTGCCAATAGTTTTTATTTGAAAATAATGGGGGGATATATAGCAAAGTCGTGGAAGGTGAAGGTCCCAAGGGGACAAAAATTGCAAATTCATATTTGTCGATGTGAGGTTCGTCTTGGTGATTATGTGCATAATGTCATACTATATTCTGAGGGGATGTACTAGTCATCCTGGGTTTTCTTCCCTGGTCATGCGGCTACATGCACTAGGCCCTTTTAGCTGGGGGAGATAAACCTATATAGCCCTCGGTGGTTTAGGACGGCAAAGCTACACAACCCAAGTAATGGTTTTAATGGCATGCCAAACCCGATCCCTTTTCCTGTTATGGTTATATATATTTAAATATATATATATATTTATTTGCATATTAATGGTTTTAATAGGCTTTACAAATGGGATTATTTTATCCTTATCTTGAGATCATGCTAGCGTTCACCCGTTAACCCGTCTACTGGAAGCTATATATCCATGCTTTGCAGGAACTGGTAGTTCTACTTCTACTATTTAGTGATTAACTCATGGAACAACATTTAGACTGAAGTGTTGAGCTTCTATACTTTATAAAATGTAAATTTCATGTTATGGATATTTCTAGACACTTTGATTATATTTTGGATATTGGTTTTGACTATGGTTTGAGGCATGTCCCAACCAAATTTTATTTCTCTTTTGGTTACAAAATTTATGGTACTTTAATCGGTTGAAATCGACAGGATCCATATGGGTTTCAACCTTAGCATTGGTATTTGTTACTAAGGCTGGCATCATCGGAAATAATTTCTCATTGTTCATCATATTTTATTTTTGCATTAATTATATTACGTTTTGGAACATCTTTGGTTATGGAATAGTTCATGGGCCTTGTTTCGGTATCGATTTGGTATGGTTGGATTGTTTGTATGTGATGGTTGGACTCGGTTGGGTGCATCATGGTTGTGATCCTATACCAGATTCTTAATAGAGATGTTACACTATTTTGATTCATGCTCAAGAATTAACAAACTCAGGACAGGTGGCTGGAGGTTGGGTTGGGTAACGGGGATGGTCTGTGGTCCTGGTCGGACTTAGGATGCCGATTACCATACGACCCTTGGTTGGGTCACATCAAGTTGGTATCAGATCCTAGGTTCATGGTAAATTTGGAGCCCACAAAGTCATGTTGAATAGACTATGTTTTAGAGGTGTGTAGCCCACCAAACTCATAAGGGAGAGGCTATAAGTCATTCATGTATGTTTCACTTTCTTGTTTTTCAATTTTTAGGCTTTGAGTGTTAGTCCTTGGATCTTCTCTAATCCTTGTTTATTTATCTTATATATCATTCCTCATAGATTTAGAACACAAGGAAATTCTTCTATCCCATTAGGAGGTAATGTTGAATGAGTGTATCCTACTTCTGGGGTTCATCTTTGATCTCATTTTCCTATCCTTGTTACTTATGGAGTTTCACCGATTGATAGTAGTCCTCTTCAAGGTGAGATTATTAATGTGTATTTATATAAGTCTATTCATATTAATGCTAAGATAGTCACTGCTCAAGCTTAGTAGGGTGCGACTGGTGCTTTGTCTACTGAGGCCACAAGGGTTGGCCAGTTTATAAAGATAGGTCCTCCCATATTTTCTTGAGTGAAGGTGGAGGAGAATCCACAGGTCTTCTTGGATGGAATAGAATAGATATTTTTGGTGATGCAGGCTACCAATGTTGAAGGGGTAAACTTTCTAGCTTATTAGCTCAAAGACATATCATTTCTACGAAGAGTGGGATAGGGATAAGGGTGATGTGGAAGAATCAGTCTTTTTTAGATATTTTTCTAAGGCTTTCTTATATTGGTTCTTTCCTCTAGAGTTGAAGAAGTTTGTGAACTTCAAACCTGGAAGGATGTCTATCAGGGAATATGTCTTGAAATTTCACCAATTATCAAGGTATGGTCCTGATTTAGAGGATGACATGCGTGCAAGAATGAGGAAGTTCACTTCTGGATTGAATAAGGATTTGATTTTTAAGAGTAAGAATGGCTCATTGATTAAATATATTGCCATATCTAGGTTGCATGGTCATATGCAGTAATTGGAGGATAAAAAGAGTAAAAAGGTAGAGTTTGGGGTTAGCCAAGGTAGAAGGAGAAGGTTTTCTGACCAAGGTGGTCGTCAGTATCAGGGTGGTCGAGATGGTGGCAAATGGTAGAAAAAGAAATGGGGGAGTTCTAATTCCTTCTCTTCTTTTAGTGTTTCTTACCAGTCGGGCGACAGGCAGTATCAAAGTGGAGATCATTTTTGGGCATAGGGTTCCAAGTCTCATACAAGCGGAAGTCAGTCAGTTTCTTCATAGCAACAATTTCTATTTCTGTGGCTGTTGTCATCTGGGTTATTATGATGAAAGAAGGGAAAAATGCTTTAAGCATTAACTGACAGGCCATCATCTCAGGTATTGATTGATAATTAAGGTTGCTACTGTGGCGAATAAGATTTGTGTGGCGTCATATTTTTCTCCTACACATGTTGGTCTTGCATCCACTTCTATTATTGTTCCTGGTTTTAGTATTGGCTAGAACAGGTTGTATACTTTGGCGTCCTTATATGAATCCGAGGGATCACCTGATGTCGTTACTATACATTACAACTTTTCTCTCATAACATATATTGTTTGCTTGACACAGGGTCCACTCTATCCTATGTGACTCCTTATATGGCTTTATCTTATTGTTTCAATCTAGAAGTTATTTTGGATACTTTTTTTATTTCTACTCTAGTAGGTGACTTAGTTATTTCTAAAATAGTCTATAGGGGCTATGTGGCATTTGTTGGTGGAAAGCAAACCTTAGTGGATATGTTTGAGTTGGGTATGGTTAATTTCAATGTCATTCTGGGTATGGATTGGTTGCACTCTTGTTATTCGTCATTGGATTATCAGACCTGTAGGGTTATCTTTAGGTTCCGTAGTGAACCAGTTATAGTATGGGAGGGTGGTTCTTTAGCTCCTAGGGGGAGCTTAGAGGTTAATCTCTAAAGGTTGTTTTTATCACTTCGTCTGGGTTAAAGATTCTAACTTAGAAGATCTTTCTTTCCAATATGTTCTAGTAGTTAATGAGTTTCCATAGATACTTCTGAAAGATCTTCCTTGTGTTCCTTTGGATAGGGAAATTGAGTTTTGTATTGATCTAGTTCCTGACACTTATCCAATTTCTATTCCACCTTATAGAATGGTTGCGACTATGTTATGGGAACTCGAGGAGCAACTTAAATATCTTCTATATAAGGGGTTTATTCATTCTAGTGTATCTCCCTGGGGAGCACCAGTTTTCTTTGTGCGCAAGAAGGATGGTTCCTTTCGGATATGCATTGACTATAGGCAGTTGCACAAGGTGATGGTCTAGAAAAAGTATCCTCTTCAAAGGAAATATGATCTGTTTTATTAGTTGCAAGGTGCAAAGGTCATTTAAAAGATAGATCTTTGGTTTGGGTACCACCAAATAAAGATTAGGGTGGTGGATATCCCTAAGATTACTTTTCGTACTCGGTATAGGAAATTTGAATTTTTGGTAATCTCAGTTTTGTTTCCTAATGCTCTGACTACATTTATGGATTAGATGAATAGGGTTTTTCATCAGTATTTGGATCTCTTTGTTATTGTGTTCATTGATAATATTCTGTTTAATTCGAAGAGTGAGGTAGATGATTCTAATTACCTTCATATAGTATTGTAGGCCCTAATGGAATAGCAAATGTATGCCAAGTTCTCTAAGTGTGAGTTTTTGTAGATCGTTGTAACTATCTTGGGTCTTATTATTTGTAGAAAGGGGATCATATTGGATCCACATAAGGTTGCAGTGGTAAAGTGGTATCCTAGTCACAAGACTCCATTCAACATTCGGAGCTTCTTAGGTTTATCCGGGTATTATAACCAGTTTGTGGAAAGTTTTTCATTGAAAGTTTCTCCTTTGACTAAGTTAACTCAAAAAAGGTCAAGTTTTCTAGGTCAGATGCTTGTGAGGAGAGTTTTGAGAAGTTGAAGTATAAGTTAACTTCGGCTTCAATTCAGACTTTGCCAAAAGTCAATGATGGGTTTATGGTTTATTGTGATACATCTCGGGTAGGTCTTGGTTGTGTATTGATGCAGCATGGGATGGTGATTTCCAAATTTTCCAGGCAATTGAAAGTGCATGAGAGAAATTATCATACTCATGATTTGGAGCTGTTGGCGGTTGTGTCTGCTTTTAAAATATGTTTGCATTATTTGTATGTTGTTCATGTGGATATCTTTTCTGATCATAAGATTCTACAATATGTGTTCACTCAGAGGGAGCTTAATCTCATGCAGAGAGGATGGCTTGAGCTTCTCAAGGACTGTGATATGAATCTTCACTACCACCCAGGTAAGGATAACATGGTTGTTGATTCTCTTAACAAGTTATCTAAGGGGAGTTTTTCTCATGTGGAGGAAGGATAGCGAGATTTGGTAAAGGATATTCACTACTTGTCTAATCTTAGAGTTCACCTCTTAGACTCCATGTATGGTGGTGTGGTGGTACAAAAAGTTGTTCAATGGTATCTTGGTGTCGATTTTAAGGACAAGAAAGTGCTAGATCCTATATTGATGAACATCAAGAGTGACATTGGTAAGCAACAGGTAGTTGTTGCTTGAGATCGGCGGTGATGGTACTTTATTGTACCAAGGGAGGTTTTATGTTCCTAATATCGATGGGTTGCGACAAAGTATTTTGGATGAGGCTCATGAGTAACACTATGTTGTTCAACCCGGATCGACTAAGATGTATCATAATCTCAAGGAGATCTATAGATGGAATGACATGAAGAGAGATGTAGTTGATTTTATGGCCAATTGCATGGTGTATCTACAGTTTAAGGTTGATTACATGAGTCCATGAGGGTTGAATCAAGTAATTGATTTGCCCAAGTAGAAATGAGAAATGATTAATATAGACTTCGTTAAAGGTCTTTCTCAATCTCGGAATCAATATGATTCAATTGGGGTCATTGTTGATAGGATGACTAATTTTTTTTACTTTTTGCCAGTGTGGACTACCTTCTCGGCAAAAGATTATGTGAAAATGTATCTTATCGAGATTATGAAGCTGCATGAGGTGCCTATTTTGATTATTTCTGATCGTTGCACACAGTTTACATCTCACTTTTGGCGATCTTTCCAGAAAGCGTTGGGGACTAAAGTCAGTCTAAGTACTACTTTTCACCAACTTATGGATGGGAAAATGGAGAGAGTATTCAGACATTGGAGAATATTATTTGAGCTTGTGTGTTTGATTAGGGTGGAAATTGGGTTGAGAATTTACCTTTGTTGAAGTTGGATTACAAAACAAGCTATAATTCTAGTATTGGCATGAATCCTTTTGAGACATCTATGGTTGGAGGTGTAGATCTCCTTTTGGTTGGTTTCAGCTTAGGGAGGCGAATATGTTTTGTTTCGTCATGGTTTACCAGGCTATGGAGAAGGTGAAGGTGATTCGGGAAAGGCTTAAGGCTGCCCAAGTCTCCAAAAGTCCTATATGGATGTTAGGAAATATAAGTAAAATTAAGAAACACACTTATAAGTAATCAAATTCTTATTAATTGATAAAAATAATCAATACAATATACCATGCCACAACCTGGTAGAGACAATACAAGAGCATCTAATAATAATAAAACTTAAAGACATATAATAGTCAACAATATTTATTGTGATAACTACAGACTGAATATAAAAATATAGAAGGAAATAGGTGACTCGACCAAATAAGCTCTCCCTATCTCCCAATAATTAACACAATATTGTCAATAATCAATGATCAATAATGACAATTTATTTGGATCTGCATAAAAATGGTACAAAAGTGTAGTATGAGTACAAAAACAATGGGTAGTCAGTATACATCATCGACCGACAGACCTAATTCATAATATAAGTATGATAAAATTCAAGATAACATAACTAAGTCAAGGTATAGACAAACCTGAAATAGATCTTACATCATTGTGCATAGATAAGTAAATGAATTTGAATAATAACAACACATAAAGTATCAACACATATAGTCATAACTACAAAATTGATTCCCATACCCCAATTGGTGCGAAATGTAACTGACTCATCAAAGACTTTAATACCCTTGTAGTGTACACTCAAAGATTGCATAAAGCAACCAATCATCACTTAGAAATAGCCAACTCATTATTTGACCATCATCTTATAATTTTCCCACATATAGCGTCCATATCATATTTTATACACCAGTCTATTCAACTATCCATCTCTTATCACTAATTCAATTATTAGCTAGTCATCATATATACCCTAGTCATCATTATTAAACTAACATCCTTTAGCAACTAATAATTTTTCCACTAGATTTCTTGTATGTAATGCCACATTGTAACCATTTCCTCATTTTCCAACATAGCAAAATTCCCACATTTAATCTCACACCCCGATATCACTAATCATAAGAAGTATATAATCGTATAATAGTAAGTAAATCTAGACTAAAACCAATGAATATAATCAATATCTAAAATTGAACAAATAAATAATCAATAGTCGGACTCAAACCAGTAGTTTTAATAAGTAGTCGTACTTTAATGGATGAATAATAAATAGTTCTTTAATTAACCCCAAGACTCAAACTGGGAACATGTACATAATCGATAACATAATCATCTTCCAAACTCGACCTGTATATAAATATAATAATAAAAATTATAAGGAGTGTCATCTATTATATAATTATTAGCATAATCAATATGCATCAACCCTTGCATTAAACAACATAACTATTAAGTATCAAAGTTTCTCAATATTGACTCAAAAAGGCATTCTCTAGGTATTAATCAAGCGTATAAGGATAACAGAATATCTAAAATTGATCTTGGCTTAAGGTTTATCAACGAGACCACTTCTAAATCCCTGAAATGCATTCATAGACCAGTCCTACCCCAGAAAAGACTAAGGTATCTAAATCTACATTTAGATATTAAGCAAGCAACAACTAGCCCTATTGTAGAGATTCTTCTTAAGAATTTTAACTAAGTCAAAAGAAACTAAGGAATCCTTTTTTAGTATATGCAACTAAGTCTAACTTAACATAAGTATGAGTAACTAGAGAATTATTAATTAATCTTGAGTGATTTAAAGCATTCTCATGCTAAATATGTGAAATGAGGACTAAATTACCTATGGCATAAGTAGAAAAGTTAAGTGTTCAAACTCTATAATTTCATAATAGCCTAAATGGCCCAACTAACCCAAGTCCTGCATTTCATCAATACAACACCTAAAACTCATCCCAAATATAACACAATATTATAAGAAAACAATGAAACATCATAATCTAACCAGGTAAACCAAGCCTATCTCGACACTAAAGAAAGATCAACACACTACTAAACCACAACTTGTTCGTTAACGGAAGCGTTTTCAAGATGCCAAACTATAAAAAAGACATTTAACTCATAAATACAACAATAATGATACCCATATTGCACCATTGCACTTTGAGTCAAAAAATCACACTAAACCCCACATGGTTCTAACTTATTAATAATATTTTTAATAAAACAACACAAGATTCTTACATGCACAAGGAATCATTACCCGAAAAAGTTGGTGGTAACTAAACTAAATTGGGGGTAAAATTATGCCCTAATTTTTTTCGGGGTTTGAGAAATAATTAACTAAATCCACTAAGAAATGGGTGAATTCTTATCTTAAATAGGAAGATAATCATGAAAATAAATACTAAACAAGCTCCAAATCACCCAAAAGTCTCAATTTAAGCTATCACACTATTTATGGTTTTTGTCTCTTATGGAAGTTATAAAGAATGACCAAAATCATGGAAAAGAGGTCCTTTTACACCTAATTTAGGACTCGAGAGTTGCAATCGCGATTTCACCATATTGGTCCTTCATACATGAATTGTGATAACAACCAAAGCATTGGGACGACAATAGTTTAGGACGATTAGACTAGTATCGATAGCGACATAAATTTTGCAATCACGGTGGCACCACATTTTTTGATGCATCAGATTTTTCAATTCTAATATGAAATGCCTTGTCTTTTGACACTTAGAAAAATTCTTGAGTTTTAGTTTCTAAACAACATATGATTTGAGCATACTTGTCGTATTCTAAGATTAGGTTTAGGGTCTCTCTCTCGTATGGTAGTTAGTGTAGTTTGGTTGGGTTCTGTTCAAGGTACAAATATGCATCTTACTAGTTATATTCTAGGGTACGACGTATGTATTATTAAAATATATGATTCCCCACATTTAGTGTCCATGATTCTAACCAATGTGTGATTCTAAGGGTACTTCTCATATGTTAGGAAAAGAGTTAGTCCTTTGTGGTTGTATTTTCGTTACTATAAAGGTCCAAGGTGATGTCTATGGTATGAGATAAGTGTACCACTAATATCATAACGTATGGTTTAATTGGTGTGGTTGTACCCTCATACGACTATCTTTTTTAATTTTTAACTGAGGGTATTCCAAATATTTCCCACCCCAAAACACTTAAGGCCCCACTTCTTAATATATGTTGTAGCCGCTCATAACCCACTATTAAGAGTTAAAATACATTAACATCCACTTAAACTCTCTCTTGATGATTGGGTATAGGGTTCTTTAAAGGTATTCCTCTAGAGGCTCAACAGTAAAGTATCTTTCGTGAACCTTCTTTAATAAGTCATGTGACTCTTCCCTCATTTATAGTAAATAAATATCATGTGTTTTTAAATGTGATTATGATTCTTTAATGGTGGTTTTGAAAACCATAATATAGGGTTTTATTGCATATGATTGAGTATTGTTTAACTTGTGTATATACATGATTTTGGTGAATGGTTGAACATATGGGTTCTTTGTAATTGTGGTTTATAAATTGGGTCATGGGTAACCCTAAACTTAATGGTTTTTCCTTTTATTTTCATCTTGGTAAATGTATGCCCTTAAAATAGTTGTGAAAATGCCTAAGAAAATATATACTTGTCACGTGTTAATGGTGTTTTGAACAAAGGCATTATCCTAATGATATGCATTGTTAGTAAATAGTTTTTTAAAGATTTTGTTTACCATGTAATGATTAAATGGTAACCTTGGTGGTTTAGTTGGTTAAATGGGTTTTAGACCCTCATTGTTAACTTAATTTACATCTTGGTTAGACAATGGGTTTGAGTCCCTAAACGTTAAATTGAACAAGTGTCTTTTTTAGACAATGGGTTTGAGTTCAAAAGTCAAATGAATGGATGGTTGATTGATAGAAGTAATACAATATGGTATACTTGCAAGCAGTATTGGTATGACGATACCAACGAACTGCCTTTGGTTAAGTAATTGGCTTAATAGTTGTGTATGTAAAATAATAGTTTCTAATTATTCTTAATAACGGGATATGTAACCGGGATATGAAGGTGTAGTCCAAAGAACTAGAACTGGAATCTGTACTAGATGGTTCAGGTGTCTTACGACCGGTTGGTTCAAGGCCCCAAAATAAACATATAAAGGGAGGTTTGAGTCCCCCTTACTATATGTATTGGTGCATAAGTTATCTTTATTATGACAGGAGATTTGAGTCCCCCATAAAGGCATATAAAGATATTGATATTCTCTAGTTCATATGGCTATATGTACTGGGACATTCTAGCTAGGGAAGAGTGATTTCTATATAGCACGTGGATGCCTTGTTCTATGACAATCATGCTACACATCCTAGAATAATGATTTCTAAATTTCATGCTAATCGTATTCCTTATCCCGGTATGATATAATTTTTTATATATGTATATGTATGTATTGCATTAGTATATGCATTGATTTAATGGTTTTGAACTATTAGCACTATTTTATACTTATCCTCAAGTTACCTGCTAGCGCTCCAACCGTTAACTATCTTTGACAATGTATCCTTATGTGGTGCAGGTGTTTGTCATACTGCACCTCCTACTCAGTGATCATATTCAAGGACAACTTGGGTTGACTTAATGTGGTAAGCTTTTCATACTTTGGAATGTTTAATTTCTTGCTTTTAGTTTCTTATGTCTCAATTAGTTTAGACTTGGATATTTGTTTTGGCTGTTGTTGGGGGCATGTCCCTACCATATATTCTCAATTTTATTTTAAAGGCTTTGTATGGATAAACAGTGGACTGGGCACGTTATGGAATAAATATGTTAAAAATTTATTCAACTCAAGGTATATTCTTGTTTGGTTGGTTTGGTTAAAGGGGTGTTCTATGGTCTATGTTGGGCCTCGAATGCCTATTACGATAAGGCCTTAGTTTGGATCGTGCCAAGTTTATATCAGATCTTTAGGTATATTGTCCATTAGGAGTCCATAAGGTCATGTCGGGTAGAGTCTCTTTTAAGGGTGTGTAGCATGCCTTACTCATAAAGGAGAGGATAAACAGAATATAGGAATGTTTCACTTTCTTGTTGTCTTATTTTGACCTATAGAGTCTAAGGTCTTAGATTTTTTTGATTTCCATTTGCTCTTTTTTCAGGTCCTACCTCGAAGATCTGAAGCTCATAGACACTTCTCTATCCCATATAAGGACAATGTTTATGGAACATTCTCTCATCTTAGGTTCCATACTCGGTCTAGTAGTGAGGGTCTCTATGGTCCTGGGCTTCCACTGTGTTTGTCTAGTACTTCTTTTCTTAATACGAATACTCCTCAATTTTATTAGTCAATTCATATGATTGCTCAGTTGGTACGTTTCTAAGCAGTGCGTGGTGCATCCTCTACTCCATCTTCTGAGGCCACAAGGGGTGGCTAGTTCATGAAGTTGAATCCTCGGACTTTTATAAGTGTTAAGGAAGAGGAGTATCCTCAGGGTTTTCTAGATAAGAAGGTAATGATTTTTAGGGTTATACATGTCACTAATATTGTAGGGGTAGAGTTTGTTGCCTACCAGCTGAAGGATGTGGTGTACTAATGGTAAAAGAATGTGATTGGGCAAGGGGTGATGATGATGAGTTATTTCTGTGGGAGAATTTCTCTAATGCATTTATGGACCACTTATTTCCTCAGGAGTTGAGAAAAGTAAAAGAGAAAGAGTTTATTAATTTGAAAAAAGGGAAGATGTCGGTCAAGGAGTATTCCTTGAATTTACACAAGTTGTCTTGATATGCTACAGATTAGATGTTTGATATTAGTGACCGAATGCGTATGTTTACTTCAGGGTTGTCTCATGACTTGATCCTTGAAAGTAATGTTTCCTTGCTAATCAAGGACAATTATAACTCTACGTTGGTTGTTTACATGGATCAAGTAGAGAAAGTGAAAGGAAAAGCAGGCTGAGATTTTTAAAAGAAAGGGAAAGAAATTTAGGCCTTCTGGGAAAAGTGGTACTGATGGTGGTAAGTAGTAAAAGAAAAAGTTGAGGAGTTATGGTTATTTTTTCAAAGATAGTGATCCTTACCGAAAAATATCATGTGATCGTCTTTCTCAGTATGACGGAGGGTCCCGAGCACAGGGTGCCTAAATCTCAGGCTAGTGGGACTCAGTCAACTCTATCCCATCATCCTTGTAGATTTCATAGGTGGTCCCACCATGGGTTTTGTAAGGAAGGGAAGAAATTATTTTTTTAACTGTGGTTAGATTTATAATATACTTTGTGACTATTGTGTTAGAATTGATTTTAGGCTAAGAACGTCCCAATTTCCTCTTCATCTACTCTTACGCCAAATCGTGTTTCTTCTGCATTTATCTCTACTTTTGGTATCAGCATTGGCCAAAATTGTTTATATACTATTGTATATCACCAGAATTCATAGGTATCTCAAGATATTATTACGGTTATATCAAAACTCTTCTCCCGTGATATGTAATGTTTAGTTAATCCAGGGTCCACTCTTTCTTAAGTTACCCCATTTGTGGCTGTGTATTTTGGTTTTGGTCCAGAATTTATTTCTAATCCATTTTCTATATCTATCTTGTTTGGCCACTCTGTGATTGCTAAAAGTGTCTACAGGGGGTGTATGGTATATGTTAGTGGTAGAGAAAATATTATGATTTAATAGAGCTAGATATAGTTGACTTTAATATCACACTAGGGATGGATTTGTCATATTCGTGTTATGTTTCCTTAGATTGAAGGACCTATAAGGTCATTTTTAAATTCCTTAATGAGTTGGTCATTGTATGGGAAGGGGGTTCCTTAGTGCCTAAGGGGAGGTTCATCTCAAATCTTAGAGCACAAAAATTGATTTCAAAAGGGTGTTTGTATCATTTGGTTTGAGTTAAAGAATCAAACATGGAAGTTCCTTATCTAGAATTCATTCTTATGGTTAATAAGTTTCCCAAGATTTTCCCAGATGATCTTCTTGGTGTTCCTCCCGATAGAGAAATTGATTTTGGGATTGATCTTTTTTTGGACACTCGTTCTCTTTCCATACTTTCTTATAAATGGATATGGCTGAGCTGAAGTACCTTAAGGAGCAATTAAAATATCTCTTGGATAAGGAGTTGATTCGTCCTAGAGTTTCTCCTTGGGGTGATCCTATGTTTTTGGTGCGTCAAAAGGATGATTCACTTTTGATATGCATTGACTATCGTTAGTTGAATAAGGTAACCATAAAGAACAAGTATACTCTTTCTAGGATCGACAACTTATTTAATTAGCTTCAATGTGCGAAGTATTTTTCTAAGATTGATCATAGGCCGAGTTATCATTATCTTAAAATTAGGGAAGTGGATATCTAGTTATTTCTTTTGGGTTGATGAATGCTCCGACAATATTTATGGATTTAATTAATAAGGTATTTCGTCAGTTTCTAGATTTATTCGTCGTTGACATCTTTGTCTACTCTAAGAGTGAGGCGCATCATGTTGATCAACTCTTTGCTGTGTTGAAGACCTTAAAGTATTAGTGTTTGTATGCCAAGTTCTGTAAGAGTGAGTTTTGGTTTAGGGTTGTGACTTTTCATTGTCATGTTATCCTTAGTGAAGGAATCATGGTGGATTCATAAATGGTTGTGGAGTTTAAGAAGTGTCAAAAACCTGTGACTCCAACCTATATTCAGATATTCTTGGGTTTTGCCGATTACTATAGGAGATTTGTGGAAAGTTTTTTCACTATTGATGCCCCATTGAGTAAGTTGACCTAGAAGAAGGTTCTTATGGTCGGATGTGCGTGAGGATAGTTTTGAGAAGTTAAAGGATAAGTTAACTTCAACTCTAGTTTTAACCTTGCCCGAGGATAATTGTAGAGTCATAGAGTATTGTGATGCTTCACGTGTTAGGATGGGTTGTGTGTTCATGCAACATAGTAGGGTGGTATCTTATGTTTCTAGGCAATTGAAAGTTCATGAGAAGAACTACCCTACTCATGACTTAGAGTTTTTAGTTGTGGTATTTGCATTAACATTTGTCGTCACTATCTCTATGGGGTTCATGTTGATATCTTTTCTGATCAAAAGAGCCTGCAGTTTATGTTAACTTAGAAAGAGTTAAATCTCTGCCAAAGGGGATTGCTCGAGTTATCGAAGGACTATGATTTGAGTCTTTACTATAATCTCGGTATGGCTAACGTAGTTGTTGATGCTCTTAACAGGTCATCCATAAGGAGTCTAGCTCATATAGATGAGGATAAGCGAGAGTTGGTGAAGGACATGGACCTATTGGCTAACCTTGGAGTTTTTTTCACAGATTCTGAGAATGGTGATGTGTTTATGCATCAGGTATCACTGTCATCTCAGGTAGTTAAAATAAAGAAAAAGCAAATATTGGATCCTGATTTGATGAAGATTAGGGGAATTATGGGTTAGGGAAAGGTTATTGACTTTTTGATTGGTGTTGATGGTATCTTGAGGTACCAAGTAAGGTAATATGTTCCGAACCTCAATTGATTGTGGGAAAAGATGGTTGCCAAAGTTCATGGATCTCGTTATGCTATTTATCTTGGTTCTACAAATATGTTTCATGATCTTAATTATCTCTATTGGTGGAAAATATTAAGAGAGACGTGGTTAACTATGTGGATAATTGATGGTGTGTCAATAAGTGAAATTTGAGTACAAGAGACCTTGTGGTATTTAACAACAGATAGAGTTGCCCGAATGGAAGTGGGAAGTGATTAACATTGATTTCATTACCGGTATTCCTCGATCTTAGAATCAATGAGATTAGATTTAGTACATTGTGGATATGATGACCAAGCCTTCTTACTTCTTACCATAGAGGACCAGTTATTCGATGGAGAATTATGCAAAGTTGTATCTTGTGGAGATTCTGAAGTTGCATGGTGCTCCAATTTCTATCATTTTGGATCATGGTACTCTGTTCTCATTTCACTTTTAGAAGTCATCCTATAAAATATTAGGAACTAATGTGTGCCTTAGTACCTCTTCCCACTAATAGTTGAATGGACAAGTGGAAAGGACTATCTACACATTGGAAGATATGCTTTGTGCTTGCGTGATTTATTATAGTGGTAGTTGGTTCAAGCATTTGCCTTTGGTTGAATATGATTTTAATAATAGTTATCACTCTAGCATTGTAGTGGCTCCTTTTGTGGAATTGTATGGTAGGAGATGTCGTTCTCCTATTGTTTGGTATGAAGGTTGTGAGGTGAAGTAGTTTGGACATGATTTGGTTTACCATGACTTGGAGAAGGTGAAGATGATTCATGACGAATTAACAGCTACTCAAAGTCTCAAAAAGTCCTATGCGGACATAAGGGGTAGATATTTAGGGTCCAATTTTGGCTATTGTGTTTACATAAATTTATCTACCATGAAGAGAGCGATGCATTTTGGTAAGAAGGTAAATTAAGTCCCGAATAAGTTGGCTCTTACTTGGTTTTGAAGAGTGTTAAAAATATTGCTTACGAGTTGGAGTTGCCTTCTAGATTGAGATCCATTCATCCGGTTTTTCATGTCTCTATGTTGAAAAAGTACATAAGTGATACTTTATCAGTTGTTCCTTTGGAAAATGGTAACATAGATACCTTAACATATGAGGTGGTCCCCATTAAGGTCATACCTCAACAAGTTGATTGATTGCGGAAAAAGGATGTGTCTTCAGTAAAAATTTCTTTGGAGGATCCATAAGGTTGAAGATGCTACTTGGGAGACGAAAGAGGACATGAAGTCTAAGTGTCCACATTTGTTCCTTGCTTCAGATATTCACGTGGAAGGTATGTGTTCTTTATCACATCTTTGTTTTCTACCTTAGTTAGAGAAAAGATCTATTTCCTTACATCATTGTTTTCTAACTTGGTTAAAGGTTACTTTTATGTGTAATAATATTTTAACTCATGCTTGTGATTGCCTTGCACACCATTCGAGCATGGATGATCTAAGTGGAGGAGAATTGTAAGACCTTGGCTTTTGAACCTTACAAAAATTCCTGAGTTTTAGTTTCTAAACAATATACGATTTGAGCATACTTGTCGTATGCTAAGATATGGTTTAGGGTCTGTCTCTCATATTATAGCTAGTTTATTTTGGTTAGGTTCAATCCAAGGTATGACTAGGCATCTTACTAGTTGTATGATAAGGTATTAGGTATATATTTCTTACACCATATGATGCCCTTAGTTTAGTCTAGATCATTATGACCGAGGTACCATTCTAAGGCTACTTCCCGTATGTTAGTATATGAGTTCGTCCTTTGTGGTTGTATTTTTGTCAGTATAGAGGTCCAAGGTGATTTCTGGGTTACTAGATTAGGGTACCACTCGTACACTAGGGTACGGTTAAGGGTGTGGTCATACCCTTCTTCGACCATGGTTTTAGCTTTTAAGCTTATGGTATTCTGGATATTTCCCACCCTAAAACCCGAATGTCCCCATATTTTAAAACATGTTTTTGTCTTTCATAGCCCACTATTAAAAGATCAAATACATCAAAATATGCTCTAAACTCTCTCTTATAGGTTGGGGTTAGGGTTCTTTAAAAGTGTTGATCTATAGGCTCAAGAGTCAAGTTTCTTCTATGAATCTTCTAAAATAAGGAATGTGAGTCTTCCCTTATTGTTTGTTCATAAATATCATGTTATTTAAAGTGTGATTATGATTCTTAAATGGTTATTTTTATGACTAAAATTTACGGTTTTGTTGCATATGATAGAGTATTGTTTACTCTTCGTCTAACATCTGTACATACATGATTTTTGTGATTATTTCACATATGGGTGCTTTGTAATTGTCGTTTATAAATTGGGTCCTATCAAACCATAAACTTAATTGTTTTTACTTTGTTTTTGGTCTTGGCAAATGTATGCCCTTAAAGTTTTTGTGAAAATGTCTAATAGAATAAACTTGTCACATGTTATTCGTGTTTTGAACTAAGGCACTAGCCTAATGGATATGAATAGTTTGTAAATGGTTTTGTAAGGGTCTTGTTGGCCATGTGATGCTCTAAATGGTAACCTTAGTAGTTTAATTAGTTAAATGGTTTTGACTTCCTCAATGTTAACTTGATTTACGTCATTGTTAGACAATGGATTCGAGTCCCTAAACTTTAAATTGAACAAGTGTTTTTTTATAGACGATGGGTTTTAGTCCAAAAGTCAAATGAATGGATGGTTTATTGATAATTGTAATGGCATATGGTATACTTGTAAGTAGTATTGGTATGATGATACCAACGAAGTGCCTTGGGCTAAGTAATTAGATTAATAGTTGTGTATGTGAAATGATGGGTTTAAATTGTGTTTAATAGAGAGATTTGTAGCTAGTTCGTGAAAGTGGAGTCTAAAGGACTAACACTAAAAATCACACTAGCTATCTTTGGTGTCTTATGATCGGGTGGTTCAAGTCCCATGAATGAACATATAATTTGAGCTTCGAGTCCCCTCAGTACATGTATTGGTGCATATGACACCTTGATTATGATGAGATATTCGAGTCCCTCATAAAGGCATATATGGATTGGTTATTCTCTTGTTCATGCGGATACACGCACTGGGTCCCTTCCATCTAAGGGAGCATTGTGCCCATATATCCCGTGGGTGCCTTATTCTATGAAGGTCATACTGCATAGCACAATTTAATGATTTCTAAAGTTCATTCTAATCTTATTCCCAATCCTGGAATTGTATAAATTTGTATATAAGTATATGTATGTAATGCATTGGTATATGTATTGATTGATTGGTTTTGAAATGGTGGAACTATTTTATCCTTATTATTTAGTTATGTGTTAACACTCTAACCACTAACCATCTTCGATGTTCTATCCCGATGTGATGCATGTGTTGGTCATACTACACCTCATACTCAGTGATTAGATTCGGGGACAACTTATGTTGACTTGAAGTGTTGAGATTCCATATTTTGAAAGGATCTATTTCTTGATTTTAGTTTTCTAAGTCTCTATTTTTTTAGACATGGATATTAGTTTTGTCTATAGTCGAGGGCATGTCCCGAACGGATATTCTCAGTTTTGTTTTAGAGGATTTTTATGGACAAACTGTGGACTTGGGTACTTTATGGAATAAATATGGATTTTGTTATTATGTTATGGTATTAGGTTTGGAATTTGATGGTTAGACTTGTTTGGGTTGTACATAGTCTTAGACTTATCCCTACGTCATGCAGTTATAAATCGCTCTATCATGTTATATGTTTGGAATTCAACCAACTCATGGTATATGCTTGGTTTGTTTGTTTGGGTAATGCGATGGTCTCTGTTCTATGTTAGGCCTGAGATGCCCATTACAAAAAGGTCCTGCTTTGGGTCGTGACTTAATATGGTTTCGACCAAGTTCTCAAGATTCTTCTATAATCCTACATATGCAAGCAAGCAATGTAACAATAATAAATTCATCATTCTTCTAGCGATAGCACACCCAGAATTTCTATCTGATGTAGTTTTGAAAAATTCTTGGTCCTACACCCATATTTCATTTGCCTAACTTTCAAACCAATAGGTCAAAATGAGACCAAGTGTCACGAGATCCGAACCAAAGGTCCACCTAGACTAAAATCAACATTCTAGAGTCGTTGGTACTGTTAAAATTTTCATTCTAGCTTATTTTACTAAATTTTTTACCTAATGTCCATTTGGAATCAGCAAATACTTTAAAATTAAGAATTTGCTCAAAAAATATAACGAACTTCTTGGTAACAGAACTGTCAGCTCTAGCAGTCATACATGACTTCGGATAGCTATAAACATGCTCTAACAACAAAAATAAGTAAAAATATAATAAAATTGCCTAATGAGTCATTATAGTGTATGATCGCGAAGTCTAATAGTGTCTTATAAATTTGTATGTAGATGTTTGCATCAATCTTTAAGAGGCTATAGGATGTATTAAATAAATTTCCCTCTTTTGGATCATTATTGTGTAGATTTTTTCATACCATATATTCTTAGTGATGTTTTACTCTTTATAGTTTCAAATAATGATGACTTGATCTCAAGAGGACAGAGTTATGGAGAATTCATCTGAGGGTAAAGCACGGTATAGAGGGTGAGTTGCGAGTCATGGACGAATGCGGGATAGTGGAAGAGCACGTGGATCCGCCCCTTCTAGGAGTAGCACTAGGGAACTAATCCCCGAGCCTTGTGTTTAGCATGTTTGAGGCGTGGCTCCTACTTTGGTTCCACCAAGTTCTTCTACCTCAGTATATTGTTGATTCACCTATTGACACATTTGGAGGGAGCTTCTTTGAGTTTATTCGATGTTGTCCTAGCCCCAAGTATTGTTCCTTTATTTTTGCTAGGGTCTATTTATGGTGTCCATCCATCCTAATGTGTGGATCCTCTAGTTGTATTAACTTTTACTTCTATTTATCCATAAAGTTTGAGTGTTATTCCTACTTCATCACCTATATGTGAGAAATATTTTTATAGTATGAGTTCAAACTTTGTCTATATTAACACCCTAGGTAGGGTCTTAGCCAGCTGGACTTCTATGCTTCCTTCTTTTCTGTGAGCCATGACACAGATGGTAGTGTTTTATTCGTCATTTAAGAATATAGAGGGTATGGCAAGGATGCATGGATCGGCTTCTAAAATATCTCAAAGAGGTGCCAAGAGGGTGCACCGTCAGCGTAAGTTTAGGGTTTTCTATGTATTTATTGAAACAATTCATCTAGGCATAGATTGTCCACCTTGTGTTTTTAGAGCTACTCTGATTTCAGCTGTGAGAGGTAGGAGTTCTACTAGCGGTGAAAGAGATAGTGGAGCCCATGGTGGTAGTTGTTGGGCTATTCATCATGTTTGTTATTGTGAATAGCGTTAGCCTATAACTACGAGACCAAAGGTAAAGGCTTTGGATGTTGTGAGCACAGGTATCACTGCCATTTTTTTTAGATCCTTATGTATGCTATTTGATCTGAGATTGACTTTCTTCTATGTGTTTACATATTTTTCTTTTGTTTTGATTTTGCTAGTTAGCCTCTAGCCATGCCTGTTGGAGTATCTACCCTAGAAGGAGATTCTTTAGTGGTGGTTCGAGTGTTCAAATATTTTGGTATGACTTTTTCTCGTTATGAGACTTGGGTAGATTTGTTTGTATTAGATATGGTTAATTTTGACATCATCTTATGCAAGGATTTGTTTGCTTGTTACTATGTTGTCCTAGATTTTTATGCTAGGACCATGACGTTATCGTTGCCGGGTACGCTAAGGATATCTTGGAAGGGTATGCTTCATTAAGGTCCTAAGGGGGTTATATCTTTTTTTCAGGCTCATTGGTTGGTTGAGAGGGGATGTTTATTTAACTTGGCTCATATTCGTGATAATAGTGTTGTTTTACCTCTTTCTTTGGATACTGTTCGTGTTGTTCATGAGTTTATAGATGTGTTCCCTATGGATTTGTCAGGTATGCCTCTGGATTATGATATTAATTTTAATATTGATGTTGATCCGAGAACTATGCCCATTTCTATTCCTCCTTATATAATGGCCCCAATCGAGTTGAATGAATGAAAGGATCAGTTGTAGAGGTTATTGGATAAGAGATTTCTTCGACCTAGTATGTCACCTTTGGGGTGCGCCTGTATTGTTTTTGAAAAAAAAGGATGTATATATGTTGATGTTTATTGTTTATCAATTGTTGAACAATGTCACCGTTAAGAATAAGTATCCTTATCCTCTTATTAATGATTTGTTCGATCAGATTCAAGGTATCGTGGTGTTTTCAAAGATTTATTTGAAATTCGGTAACACCAGTTGAGGATTAGAGCTTCAAATATTCAGAGTATAGCTTTTCAGACTTGATATGGTCATTATGAGTTCATGGACATGTCTTTTGGGTTGACCAATGCCCTACCATATTTATAGAGTTCATGATCTGAGTGTTTTGATCGTGTCTCTACTGAATTGTTATTGTATTTATAGATTATATCTTTGTTTATTCCTTTAGTGAGGCAGATCACGAGGAGAATTTGTGGATTGTTCTTCAATGATTGAGGGATGAGAAGTTGTATACCAAGTTATCCATGTGTCATTTTCTGTTGGAGTTTGTTTCTTTCTTGGGTTGCGTGGTGAATATGATGGGTATTACGGTTGATGCAACTAAGATTGTAGTGGTTTCTGATTGGGCAAGGCTTTCTTCACCCACCGAGATTTATTTCTTTGTTGGCTTAGCTTATTATTACTTTTTTGTTGAGAGTTATGCATCCATTTCAGCTCCATTGACCAAGTTAATTCAGAAGATGATTACCTTATACTTGCATGATGCTTGTGAGGCAAACTTCTACAAGCTCAAGGATTTATTAACTTTATCTCCTATCTTGACTATGCCCAAGGAGGGAATAGGTTTAACCGTCTTTATTGATGCTTCAGGTGTTTGGTTAGGTGTTCTTTTAATGCAGGAAGTTAAGGTAATTGCATATGTTTCTCATCAGTTAAAGCCTCATAAGAAGAATTACCCTACTCATGATTTCAAGTTGTACACAGTTGTTTCTGCTTTGAAGTAATAGAGGCACGACTTGTATGGAGTCTGTTGTGAGATCTTCTAGGATCATCATAGACAATATTGCTTCTTCACCCCGTGAGATCTTAATATAAGGAAGTGTCATTGGCTTTATTTTCTTAAGGATTATGACATGACTATTCTCTAACATCCGTGCCAGGATAATGTAGCTGCAGATGCCTTTAGCTAAAAGACTACTACCATGTGTGGGTTGGTGAATCATTTAACCTAGTTAAGGTACTTGTCCTTTGAGGTTCAATCCTCAGCTAACCTAGTAGTTAGGATTGATATTTTGATAACTTGTTATGTTTTGGCATTTGTGGAGTCTAGGTCTTCTTTGATGGAGCAGATTGTAGCTCATTAGTTATATGATGTTGAAATGAGGATAATTCAGGATATGGTATTGAATGGTGAGGCTAAGGAAGCCATACTTGATTCAGATTGGGTTTAAAGAAATGGAATCCACATTTGTATAATGAAAGTGTGAAACTAGATAAGATTGAGTTTTGAGGAGGCCCATTATTCTAGGTATTCCATCTATCCGGGAGTCACTAAGACGTATCATGAATTGAGACAACATTACTGGTGGGGTGGGGTGAGAAAGGATGTAGCAATCTTTGTAGATCATTACCTATATTACCAGCAGGTGAACGTTGAGTATTTGATACTTGGTATATCTCTTGAGTGGTTACGCACCCTTGAGTTGAAGTGGGAATGGTTCAGTATGAACTTCATGAATATTTTTTCTTTCCATTCATATTGTTCTGGTAGTGTTTGGGTAATCGTGGATCAATGGACAAAATTTTCTAATTTCATGTTGGTTTAGGTGTCTTTAAGTTCTGAGAAGCTGGCCCGTATATATATTTATGAGATTATGCATCTTCAAGGTGTTCCAGTTCCTATCATTTTAGATTGAGGTTTTATGTTCACATCTCACTTTTGGAATACTTTTTAGGATGAATAAGGTACTCGAGTTGATCTTAGAAACATATTTCACCCTAGACTAACAGTTAGTTAGAGACGACAATCCTAGTTTCCTAGGATATTCTCCATGTTTGTGTGATGGATTTTTATGGCTAATGTTAGTAGCATTTAGTCTTGGCGGAGTTTGCATATAATAATAGCTACCATTCAGGCATTGGTATGGCTTCCTTTGAGGCCTTCTATGGTAGGTGTTGTCGCTCTCTAGTAGGTTAGTTTGAGGTTTCTTAGGTTAGACCTTTAGGTACGTCCTATCATCATGAATATTTTTATAGAGTCCGGATTATTTAAGATAGACATCGAGTAGCTCAAAATTGGAAGAAGTGTAGTACAGATCATAGACTTTGTTCCTTTACATTTGTTGTTTGTGACAATGTTTTCCTTTATTTTTCGTACATGAATGGTGTGATGAGGATGCACTAGCATATTAGTAGTGGATGATCTAACAAATCGAATTTTGATAAATTTTTTGAAATGTGTATTTCTATGTAATTTGACCATTTTTTCCCACCCCAAGATTGTGTTTTTGTGTTTCTCAGGTGTGGGGATCATTTGCACAGTTATCGATGCACTTTGATCTTAATTATATAATATTGTGGTTTTTTATATCTTTGAGAGCCTTATAGTAGACTTCTATCAATTTTTTTGATTTGTCCATCGGTTAGCAAAATAAACTGTGCCAACAGATCTGAAATGTCAATTTAAGGGTGGTTGCATGATTGGTGTGGTTTTATGTCTTTTAAGTCTTATTTTGACCCTAGGTTTTGAAAGTTGTGATTTTGGGTTTCGTGGGTCAACTTTTTGAAAATACTATTTTTTTGATAATCTGATATCATCATTCAGTCTGAAGCATAATATTTGATAGGGTAGCATAGTTCGTTAACATTCATGAGATTCTTGGCAAATAGTGATAGGCCCATAGAAACTTGGAATTTCACCAAATCCCCAGCAGGTGCACCCACTATAGTGAGGTTATTGTCATGATCATGATTGGGCATTCAAGATAAGATCCTCTATTGCAATAGTAGGTCCGCAATTGCCATAGTAGGTTCATCCAGGTACTGTAATTGCGTCACTTGGTCTGCGATTATGATGCCTAGGTATTCCTATGTTTCATAATATTTCACTATTTTTGAGACTTGGAGATTAGGGTTTCATTTTTCTTTGCAACTTTCTCCACCTCTAAGCTTGAAAAGATCCAGAACACCTATTTCAATTATTTTCTTAAATCTTTATCATCTATTTCATGTTTTAAACTTGGATTAAAGTATAGAATTTGGCTATTTTGGCCCGTAAGGCCTAAAAAGTGTATTTCTCCCATTTAAACCACAATTCAATTATTTTTCACTTCAGTAACTTTCTAATCCTATAATTATAAGTTTTCTCTAAATTTTATCTTCAAAACTACTCTAATTCTCGATCTTTAAATGGATTTTAAGGATGATTTTTACTTGGTAAATCTTGAAACCAATTTTTCATTAATTTAGACCTCATTTTTATGTCATTTTTCTTGGGTTTTCAACTGTAGACTCCAAAAACTACGGACAAATTTTTTTAAAATAAAGTTATGATTTTGCTTTTGTTTTTGAAAACCTATTTTCAGGGTCCGTAATGAACCCGACATAAATTTAGGTAATATGTTTATTGTTGGCTTCATATTATTGAATAGATTATATATTTCTATGTTTTACTTAGTTTTCGGACCATTCGTGAGGAGTGAGCTCTGGGGTTGAAGGCTTTTGTTTTGAATTTTGGCATTCAATATAGGTTATGGCTTAACATCTTTCAGACTGAGTTGGATAGTTAATTTTGATACAAAAGAATGTTAAGTGTGTAGGAACTAATCATGAAAAATATCAATATTGTTGTTTTGTACCTGAATGAGGGGCTATATGTGAAGTATTTGCTAGTTTTGGGATATTATGTGTTATGTGTGACTGTGTGGGGTCCTATCTGATGTTGATAGACGTTATACATGAAAAAAATTATATCTTGTTTGATAAAAATCCTTTTGTATTACCAATTGTGTATTGTTATGTGTTCATACTTAATAGGCACAAGAATCAGGTTGGTTTTCAATAATGGTTGGAAACATTTTGTAGATATCTGGGCTCACATGTTTGTTTATTGATGGGTTATTTGATACTCTCATGGTTCTTTGGTTGTTAACATTTCATCATCATTCTCATGGAACACATGCTATTTCACTTGTTTGTTGTATGCTTTATAAACTTGTTATTATTTTATGTATTATGTGATGTATATGCTCTAAAAATGCTGGCAATACTGGAAAATCTTGAAACACATGA
Organism: Capsicum pubescens; assembly: GCA_030864215.1. NCBI lineage: Eukaryota > Viridiplantae > Streptophyta > Magnoliopsida > Solanales > Solanaceae > Capsicum > Capsicum pubescens. The sequence continues at coordinate 216,495,550 of CM061546.1, forward strand.
ACATAGGATTTTAGAGACCTTCTCCAAGGGATGTCTCAGACATTAGTCATGGATATTAGTTGTAAATGGTTTGATAAAACCCCATGGGTCTTATGTCTTGTTGCTTTAGACTGTGCGCATATATAGAGGTTCTGTGATAGTCTCTAAGGTTGTGCATCGACCTCGTGGATCACATCATACAGAGGCTATGCGACAGTCTCAGAGATTTTGCGACAACCTCGTGCATCACAACCTCATCATTATCCTCATCATTTTCATTATATTTTCTTTATTTTTAGTGTGATGTGATCGTGTTTCTGTCTTGACTTGTTCTATAAATTTGGCATATCTTCCTTTACATGTACATGATTTTTGTGTATATATTATCCTTCTGTGCTCTTCTTTTATATGGTATAATGTATACTTTCATTTTTTTCTAGTGTTTGTTGCAATATATGTGAGTATTATAGAACTTTTAGTGCAAGCGGTGTGGGCCACCATTGTTGGACTTTTTTTACTACAGGTGACGTGCCCTTAGTGTGTATTTTGTATGCTTTATTATCTACTTTGCTCAGTTGGCCTATGATATCTACTGAGTACAACTGGACCATACTCACTCTTACTGTGCCCTTTTAGTGAACATCCCAGTTTGGGTATGCCCACGTTGGTTTATTTGTGCAATATTTTGAGCTTTATGAGGTATTGATGAACTTCATGAATTCAGAGTGTACTACTACCTCTTCGTATTAGACTATCTATTTATTTCCATTTGATGACAGAGTTATTCCTATTTATGGCATTCTCTTAAGTTGTACTAGAAGTTCTTACACTGTGACACTAGGTTTTTATAGTTATGACATTATTGTTTAAGCTTTTTTCTTCTTTCATTATATTGTTTAGGTGCTTAGCTATGTTCTTGGGGCCTAATTTCTCTTCTGTATCAGTCTGTGTGATAGGGCTACTTGTTAAGGTTCACTGTGGTAAGTGCCATCATGACCTTTGGGTTTTTTGGTCATGATAAATTTGCGTTAGAATGGTTTTTGGGGATTAGAAGTGGGCGCATCCGGACACCTTAGGTCACGACTATCATTGGAACCTTTTACACTTTATAGGTTTGTTATACCTTTTTAATCATATATTTAGGAGCTTGAGGAGATTGGGTATATGATTCCTATGCTAGATTAGTACTTGGGAGTTGATTGATTTTTGATTCTTGTCTAGCAATTTATTATAATGAATTTTGGATCACATCTAGCAATTGATTATGTGAGTTTCGATTAAATTCGGACAAATAGTGATTATGTGAGTTTCGATTCAATTCCGACATTGAGAGATTAATTATGATATATTTACCGTATGGAAGGATTCACAGATATGGTTACTTAGAATGACTTTTGGTAAATTATTCTATTGATTGCACCCTCCGTGCTTATGTGGGGCTACTCTTATTGTTGTATGGGACCACGATATCAAGGTAGTTTCGGTGGGTGCCATAGTGCCTCAAGGTTCATAGGGAGTGGTTCTCAGGGTATGCACACTCTTCATCAACCTTATCAACAACAAGGTCAATCTATTGGGCCCATTCATACTACAATTTAGATTATCAATGTAGGCTAGTATAATTACAATAATCATCCTAGCTATAGTAGTGGGCAGCCTCTGAAGGGTTCATTTTCTAGGTATTCTATCCATGGTGGTTACTTAAGGGTAGCTAGATCTTCTAGGTTCAGTAAAACACCTAGGTCATGTTATGGTTGTGGGGCTTATTACAATTTCTCGAGAGAGCGTCCCAGTTATGGGACAGTTGTTCAAGCAGCTTAGAGTGTTCAGGCTATTAAGAAAGTACCTCCGCCAGCTAGAGGTTGTATTCATGGTCATCAGGGGGTCCCTAGGGTGCTCCTGGATGTCCTCAGGAAGGTAAGACAAAAGATTGGTCAAAATATATGCCACGTGGTGAGCATGGTCAGTTGTATATCATTCCGAGAAGTCCTGAGGCAGAGTCTTAAAATTATTTTCGTTTAGGTATGATTTCAATGTTCCATCTACTAGCTTTTACTTTATTTGATCTAGGATCCAGTTATTCTTATGTATCTCCTTATTATGCCCCACTATTAAAGTTATCTTGGGATTCTTTATTTATGTCATTATGCATATCTACTCCTGTGGCTAATTCTTTAATATTAGATTGGATAGCTAGATTAACTCAATCCTACAAAGTTAAACAACAATTTTTAATGTAACTTCAATATTTGGGGAATCTTGGGATAGTGTCGATCTAAGGGAAACTTAGTATGGGTGTGTGGTTTTTGGTGCACACGCTAGTAATTTACTAATATGGTAGTGTAGTTCTATGACCTTTGTGGATAATTTCTCAATAAAACCTCAAAGATATCACTTGTTGACCCTTTCGGGTACCTAACAAATATGGCAATCATATTCACCCTCTACCTCAATTTTGGCATCCCTATTTCTAGGATAATACCCAAGGTAAATCGAACTACAAAATCACCCATATGTCTTTTATAGTGAGAATGAATAAACTAAACCTAATAATTGTATACTTTTTCCTTGGTTCCCACATCCCTCTTTCAAGGATGATAAGGGTTCTTAAAGTTCACCCAAACACCTCTCTCAAGGATGGTTTGGTCTTTGAAGAGCATGGGGTTTTCATCCAAAAACCCATGTGGGTATTTGGGGATTTCACCCATGAATCCTTACCAATTTAATCAAGCAATAGTAGAACCCATTACCATCTGACTAGCATATACACAAATACATCACAATCCACACCTAATTTGAATCTTAGTTCAACATAAACTCAAGACTATAATATTTATCTACTTATTATGAAAAGAAAGAAACATAAACCAAATGGGTTGTTCAAGTCATCCAATCTTTAAAAATATCAAAATCCAAACCCTGAAATCAAATTTACAATTCTGGCCCAATTTAGGGTTTCAATTTCCAATTCAAAGTATGACTACTCTCTAGAATGCCCAAAATTTGAAAGGGATTTAAGCTTTTAAACAATTTGGGCTCGGCTACTAAAAATTATGAAACAACCCCTGAGCTAAATACCACATGAACGCAATCTCTCCAGATTTATCGCAATCGTGGCTACTGAGGCCGTGTGTAGATCAATGCAATTGTTGTTGATTAAAGTTTTGACTTACCGCGATCATAGCCCTCAGGCGGTAATGCTGTAACTGAGTCTTGTTTCTGCTCGATCTCTTCCATATGCACTTCCCTTTTCTTCCTTTGATCCTTTTTTGCTCAAGTTCACATCTTTCCGTCTCATAACCTGTATGCCTATAAAATGTGGATATTAGTGCATTTAATCATTCATATGCCTCTTTTATATATTCGAAAGATGGTAATGTCCACGAATGTAGTATGCAAATGAGTGTTAAATTCACTACTTATAAACACCCCTAACTTTAGGATTTTCTTGTACTCAAGCAACGCTATCCCTTACCATGAGAGTATGCACATTTATTCCCACATTGAATGACCCAAATGATCATACTGACTTAAAGCTTAGTTAATACCATAATTTAGCTCATCAAACATGGGAAAAGCAATTTTCACAACACCCCTCGACATAAAATGTGATTTTTCCAGGATGCAAGAGAGTTTAAAAAGCAACTAAGCTACAATTACTAATACTCTAAAATGAACTTCTTTTTTACCCCAACTATATTATAATCCTTTATTCCCTAATTTTTGGGAAATGACAAAATTAACTACCGCCTAACAAGAAAGAAAATTTTACAGATCATGTCATCAATTATGCAACAAGGAATTTATGTAAATAACACTCTCTCTCTGTTCCAAGAATTCTCAATGCTACCTTGTACCAAGCCATAGGCTTTCCCCTATTTTCAATCGCCACTACCATGAAAATACTAGTTTGGGAGTCACGAAGGGATTTTTGGGCATGTAATATAGGTTCGGGGTATGATAGGATATATTTTAGGGAAAACATGGAAATACCCTCCTTGAATATCTACCTCACACTATTTCATAAAACTTTTGATCATGGGCCACATCTTTTGTTTCAACTCTTTACACATATGCATTTTTTTTATTTTTGTAGTTCACCCATTATTCTTTTGATTTCTTTTTCTTGCATCCTTTTTGCTTCTCTTTCCTTTGTTGGGTTGTAATACCCCGTATGTTTCTAAGCTAGGAGACGAACCATTTTTTCTACGTATGAAACCTTCTATCCTGTGAGTAGCATTTTAGTACATGACTTATAATGAGTATCCTAGTGATAAGATAGCTTATGATACATTAAGCATGTTCATATGAGTCACTTAAGGTAATACAAGCTAAGAGTTTTTGAATCCATCAAGTTTTAGTGTTCGATTTTGCAAGGGTCATCTTTGAACGAGTATAACTCGATGTTAATGTGGTATTTTTCTGATTTAGACCCACCAAATTGTAGATAATTGATTTATCTTTCCAACGATACCAATTTCTCCTTAATCCAATACCCGAGCGAAAAGTTATGCCCATTTTTGTGAGAGACCGTAAAGATAGGCAATTGGTTAGGCGCCGCCCAGCCAAACTTAGGCGATTGGTTAGGCGCCGACTATGTCAGTTCCAATGCCAAAAACACTCCGTTTTGAGTTATTTTGAGGGTAATTAAGTCTTTTAACAGTCCTTACACGTCCCTAAACTTAACCCTACGAAATATGTAGCTTCTAAACACATTACAACCCTATTAACATCTCAAAGCTCATCATCAAAGAGGACTAAAAGAGAAAAACAACTAGGGTTTCACAATCAAGATTGAAGATCAAATTTCAAGGAAATTCCTCCATCAATCATCAAGAACCTCCCTTTCAAGGTATGCGTAGTGTTCATCTATGGATTCAATTCATTCATATAGCTCAAAAATCATGCTTTTAAATGTTGTTTTGTAAACTTTTTGTGGTGATATGAATATGTACATGTTGATGATGCATGTTTAAGTTTCAAGATGATATCTAAGGATATTTTCATTAAATATATGTGGTTGTTGGTTGAAAATCATGAATTTTGGGTAGTTTAATATAATGCAATTATAAAATCCACCTATGCCTTAAGAATGCATGCAAAGTGTTTGATAAAATGCCTAGGATGCTAGAAATTCCTATTTACATGATTCCATGATATTCACATGACAATCGCATGTTAGCTATACACTTCAGTATGAATTTCCATGCTAATTATGTATTCTTATGGTAGTGGCATGAAGTATGTATGATGATGAAGGTATGAATTATGTATGCGAATTATATCCATGCTTTTCCTATAATGTTTGAGATGTTGAATAAATACATGAAGTATAATATCCCCAAATCATTACAATATGAACTAAACATTACATGTTGTCGTTCCCTTACGCTTGAATGGTTTCCAAGTGATTGCTATGAATAGTATATGTTGTCGGAATGCCCATGATATTAGAATATGAGATTTATGACTTGATTATAAGAATTCCTATTCATGATGGATATTATGATGACCATGTACTTCATGAAATTCCCCACTCATGTATTATGGATTTTTTATTGATGGTCATGTACTCAAGAAATTCAAGTTTTGTCAGTTTCCTTCCATTGAGTCCTGGGGGTACATGTACCCAAAAAATATAGTTGTGTACCTAGATCCATGTCATGTTTTCACGATACTCTCAGTCTAGCCATAATCTATAGAATTTAGTCAGTCATGTGACTCAGGTAAACTAAAAAATCTCAGGAATCTCAGTAGTCCAGTAGTCTTAGTAATCTCAGTGCTCAGTAACCTCAGCAACCTCAGTATTCACAGTCAATCTCAGTAACTTCAGTAATCTCAACCAGTCCTCCGAACTCAGTATATTCCGTCAGTCATCGGAATCCAGTAAACTTAGTTTAGATCCGCTAAACAATACCACTAGTATCATTCTAGTTAATTAGTATCAGCTCAGCTAATCAGTTCAGTTCAGTTTTTCAGTTCAGCTTAGTTATTCAGTTCAGTGTCCTTCAGATAGGAGTAGAAGTTAGCACCAAGTGAACCCAAGGATGGGAACTCACCCGGCAATTCAGGGTGTGTTTCTTAGTAGTCATCCTTGTGTTCTAGAACTACGTAGCCAGCGTAGGTTGAGACATCTCAACTCATCAAATTAGGGTTGATGAGGTGGCTTAACCCGTCAGTTTAGGGTTCCCACCGTTCTCATTTGAGTACCTACCAGAATAGGGTTCTCAGAGCTGTCCTTACCAGTGGCGCGGTATTGACACCCCTACAGTCGGGGCAGAGATTAGATCCCATCTTAGCTATTATAGAATATTTGGGGCATGTCGGTTAGATAAATACTTCCCACATTTTCAGTATCAGTCTCAGTAAAAGAACTCAGATAGTTCTTCAGGATATCAGGACTATCAGATACAGTACGAAACTCAACAAGTTCGATCAGATTTAGGACTGTTAGATACAGTCATTCATGCTACAGTTATCAAAACTCATGCTATCAGTACTCAGCTTCAGGACTGTCAGATACAGTCAATCAGACCAGTTCGTCATAATTCAAATTGTCAGAAACAATCATTCACTTATCAATAATGCAATATCAGTCTCTTAGTATTCAATAATACAATATCAGATCCATAACTTATTAGTGATTTACATATCAATATCAGTAAACTCATTCTTTCAAAATCTCATTATCAGTACACTCATGTTGTCTGTATTCAGACTCAGTAGTCAGTATCTCTACGAGTTTAGTTACAGTTACGTATGCATGTATGTACTCTCACGTTCATATCAGTCAGTATTTTTCATGCATATAACCCTTTGCATTTATCCTACCTCACTCATATACTCAGTACATTCAGATGTACTGACGCATTTGCGCTATGGTGATTTCTCTTATGTTACACCATAGGTTCAAAAGCATGAGCTCCAAATCAGCAGTAGATTCCAGGATCAGCAGTCAGAGTTAGACGTGAATCCTCATCCTTCAAGGACATGATTATTTCATTTCAATTTAGGTTTTGAGTTTATTTCAGTAGTTGGAGTTAGTTGGGGACATGTCCCATCAACTCCTTATTCAGTTCAGTTAGAGGCTTTCAGACTAGATGTCAGATTAGATGTTCATACATCAGTATTTATGTTTCTTTTTTTGTGTATTATTATACCATTTTTTTTAGATATGTATCAGTATTGAACCTTATGGCCTTACAATTTATGTTTCTGCATATTTGATGAGATATTATGCAGTTTATAGGTACAGATATTAGTCATGGGTTAGCTTATGGTCCTTCGGGGTCATGATCACTATGTAGCGTTTTGGTTCAAAAAATTGGGGCGTTACAAACTTGGTATCAGAGCCTAAGGTTTAACAGTATCTTAGAAAATCTGAAAGCTACATCAAGTAAAGTCCTGTACATGGGCGTGTTGTGCACCACACTTATGTGCAGGAGGCTATGAGATGTTTTAGTAATAGTTTCCCTTCTTTCATGTCTCAATATCGTGCTATAGCAAGTTTCTCTAAGGAACCCATGTAGATTCACATCAGTCTCCCCTCATGTCAACCTTACCTTACTTTCAAGGTAACAAAAAAAGTGAAGTTCAAAGTCCTAAAGATAGGGCTTTCTCAGACAGTCCCTACAGTCAGTTATGAGATTAGCCACAGACTTAAACAGTATCCCATTAGTTCATTATTATTCCAAGGTCGTACAGATTTTATTCATGATCATGAGAACTTATTCTTGAACCCATAAGTTTAGCAGTAGTAGAGTTGGGATAGTATTAGTCTATTTGATCAGATTATGTATTCATGGGGATTAGATCAGTAGGCTTAAACAGTATGATCGAAAAAGTTAAGTTTATTGACTCAAAATTAAGCATAAAGGTATGAATTTGATATTAGCAGTATATGAGGAAACTGAATCAGATGATGTGTTTAGTAAGACAGACAGGTGTTGAACATAATGTAGGTATGTGATGGTAGATCAAGTACCTAAGTCAGGCCCTCAGATTTCAGTAGTAGAGCCAGTATGTATAGAAAGTAGTAAGGGAAGAAAATTCCAGACCCATTCTCATCTCAGTGCAGAGTTTTTTACTTCAGCTATCACGAAACCAACTCAAGTCTTACATATGAACTCTATGGTCACGAACCATGCTCATGTATCTCTTTTTCCATGATCATGTATGAATTCAATTTCCAGCATAATGAGTCCTTTTTACTCCGCAGTACGAGTCATGTTCCATGAGCACAATCTACTTTCACGCACTTTCCATGGGATCATATGCGCCTTCAGTTCCCAGCATAAGGGGTTCACTTCCAGCTCCCTCAGTATTCGAATCATGTCCCACGAGTACAGAAAACTCTAGACTCAGGTCATGCAGCTCATGACTCATGCACGCATATCATGCTTTCCAAGTATACTTAGCTTCCATGACTCATTCTATTCCCTTACAGGTCAGATACATTTAGACTATGTCATGTATATCCTCAGTTTAGACTTTATTGGTAAATCCAAACTATTGATATTTTATTCCTCAAGTTTCAGTCATGTGTCAAGTTTAGTTTGTATCTATTCATGTTTCAGGTCCTCATGATTTACTCCTCCAGTTAGCTCTCCTTATAGAACAGTGTAGTGATGAGTTGTTGTTTAGATAAGAGAAGATTATTGCATGCTTACTTTGCACGAGGGTGTAGTTGTGAAGATAGGCTTGAATGTCATGATAAATGTGCAAGTAAACGTCTAGCAAGGGGTTGTATTTAGAATGTGGGAAAGTACAAAGTGTAAGTGTACATTTAGATCCTTGACTTATGCCAGTCCCCAGCATGTAGCTATCAAAAACTCAGTTGCCAACTCAATTATAGTTTCAGTATCCAGCACTCAGTGATCAGTGTTCAGTCCTTAAATTCAGTACTTCTGAACTAGATATAGGCTTAGTTATAATGTCATCTTCAGTTCAGTAACCAAATTTGAAACTCAGTTCAGTTCCAGACATGCTGGACCATAGAATTCATGTTGTTAGTACTCAGTTATCAGTGTTTCAGTGCCCCAGTTTATAGAATACCATAGATCCATATCGTACGCTTGGTCTCGCATTCGAAAATAATACATGCTTCATGAATCCTTGCTCAGATACCTCATTCTACTCAGTTAGTCCTTATCTCCTATGCATAAAAATCAAAAATCTCAGCTCAGCTATTCAGACTAAGTATAGTTTATCTTTGTAGATCTAGTATTCAGCTATCAGTTATTCAGTTAATCAGATAAGTTAGTGTATTTATGCACTCGTGTTCAGCTCAGTTTATCTATCATGTCTCAGTTTCAGATCCTAGTTATTCAGTCATGACTCAGTTCCTAGGTGTCTTGCGCATCACCTCAATTTTCCTTAGTAGATCATCCAAGATAGTATTCTTTGAGGGACATAGTCTCCCAAGGGGGAGATACATCATACCCCAAACATTCATGATATAAACATGTTGCTCTCTTTTCTTTTGACGAATCCAGTTTGGAGAAGGGGTACTCATAAGTTAACCCTAAAACTCCAACTTCAGTCATATGCCATGTTTTCAAGATTCAGTTCAGGTCATGATATTCAGTTTACCTACCACGTCCTAGACTCAGTTATGTTCACATGTTTCCGATCATGCATATGGAGTAATTAATCTCAAACTTATCGGTATTTTCAGTTCAAGGTAATAGTTTTCCTTAAACTTACTCGTTCTCATGTTCATATTTTAGTTCCAAACTTGGTATTCATATCCATGATCAGTTTTTAGTTCAAACTTTATACGTTTACCATTGCATATTCATGAGTAAGTTTAGTCATGAATTCACGCATCAGATATTCGTGATCAGCTCATCAGTACTTTCAGTCATGCATTCACGTATTATGTCAGTCATATAATCATACATCAGATATGCATGGATTCAGTCTTTCAGTTGTGCATCAGATATGCATTTTCATTTTGAGAAAACTTACTTCATTAGAATCCTCAGTCTTATATTCATGAATCAGCTTCCCATGTATCAGATATGCATGTTCAGTATGTTGTGCTCAGTTTTTAGTCATGCCAGTCATCAACCCATGTTTCAATAGTGTATGTCTTGTATGTAATTCATCTTTTCAACTCTCCCTCTTCAGTTAATTTCCATTCGAGGACGAATGTTCTCAAGGGAGATATATTGTAATACCCCGTATGTTTCTAAGCTAGGAGACGAACCATTTTTACTACGTATGAAACCTCATATCCTGTGAGTAGCATATTAGTGAATGACTTACAATGAGTATCCTAGCGATAATATATCTTATTATACATTAAGCATGTTCATATGAGTCACTTAAGGTAATACAAGCTAAGAGTTTTTGAATCCATCAAGTTTTAGTGTTCGATTTTGCAAGGGTCATCTTTGAACGAGTATAACTCGATGTTAATGTGGTATTTTTTATGATTTCGACTCACCAAATTGTAGATAATTGAAATAAATTTCCAACAATATCAATTTTTCCTTAATCCAATACCCTAGCAAAAAGTTATGGCCATTTTCGTGAGAGACAGTAAGGATAGGCGATTGGTTAGGCGCTGCCCAACCAAACTTAGGCGATTGGTTAGGCGCCGCCTAAATCAGTTCCAATGCCAAAAACACTCAGTTTTCAGTTATTTTGAGGGTAATAAAGTCTTTTGAAACACCTTACACATCCCTAAACTTAACCCTATAAAATATATAGCTTCTAAACACATTACAACCCTATTAACATCTCAAAGCTCATCATCCAAGAGCACTAAAAGAGAAAAACAACTAGGGTTGCACAATCAAGATTGAAGATCAAATTTCAAGGAAATTCCTCCGTCAATCATCAAGAACCTCCTTTCCAATGTATGCGTAGTGTTCATCTATGGATTCAATTCGTTCATAGAGCTAAAAAATCATGCTTTTAAATGTTGTTTTGTATACTTTTTGTGGTGATATGAATATGTACATGTTGATGATGGATGTTTAAGTTTCAACATGATATATAAGGATATTTTCAAGAAATATATGTGGTTTTTAGTTGAAAATCATGAACTTTGGGTGGTTTAATATAATGCAATTATAAAATCTGCCTATGCCTTAAAGAATGCATGCAAGATGATTGATAAAATGCCTAGGATGATAGAAATTCCTATTTATATGATTTCATGATATTCACATGACAAGTCCATGTTAGCTATACACTTCAATATGAATTTCCATGCTAATTATGTATTCTTATGGTAGTGGCATGAAGCATGTATGATGATGAAGATATGAAATATGTATGCGAATTATATCTATGTTTTTCCTATCATGTTTGAGATGTTGAATAAATACATGAAGTATAATATCCCCAAATCATTACAATATGAACTAAACGTTACATGTTGTCGTTCCCTTACGCTTGAATGATTTCCATGTGATTGCTATGAATAGTATATGTTGTCAGAATGCCCATGATATTAGAATATGAGATTTATGACTTTATTATAAGCATTCCTATTCATGATGCATATTATGATGACCATGTACTTCATGAAATCCCCCACTCATGTATTATGGATTTTTTATTGATGGTCATGTACTCAAGAAATTCAAGTTGTGTCAGTTTCCTTCCATCGAGTCCTGGGGGTACTTGTACCCGAAAAATATAGTTGTGTGCCTCGATCCATGTCATGTTTTCACCATACTCTTAGTCAAGCCATGATCTATAGAATTCAGTCAGTCATGTGACATAGGAAAACTCAGAAATCTCAGTAATCTCAGTAGTCCAGTAATCTCAGTAATCTCAGTGCTTAGTAACCGCAGCAACCTCAGTATTCACAGTCAATCTCAGTAACATCAGTACTCTCAACCAGTCCTCAAAACTCAGTATATTCCGTCAGTCATTGGAATCCAGTAAACTTAATTTAGCACCGCTAAACAATACCACTAGTATTATTCCACTTAATCAGTATTAGTTCAGCTAATCAGTTCAGTTTAGTTATTCAGTTCAGCTTAGTTATTCAATTCAGTGTCCTTTAGATGGGAGTAGAAGTTAGCACCGAGTGAACCCAAGGATGGGAACTCACCTACCAGTTCTCTGTGTGATTCTTAGTTGTCATCCTTGTGTTCCAGAACTACGTAGCCAGCGTAGGTTGAGACATCTTAACCCGTCAGATTAGGTTTGATGAGGTGGATTAACCCATCAGTTTAGGGTTCCCACCATTCTCATTTGAGTCCCTGCCAGTATAGGTTTCTCACAGCAGTCCTTCCCAGTGGCGCGGTATTGACACCCCTCTTGTCGGGGCAGAGATTGGACCCTATCTTAGCTATGATAGCATAATTGGGGCATGTCGGTTAGATAACTACTTCCTATAGTTTCAGTATCAGTCTCAGTAAATGAACTCAGATAGTTCTTCGGATATCAGGACTGTTAGATACAGTACGAAACTCAGCTAGTTCAATCAGATTTAGGACTATCAGATACAGTCATTCATACTACAGTTATCAGAACTCATTCTATCAGTGCTCAGCTTTAGGACTGTCAGATACAGTCAATAAGACCAGCTCTTCATAATTTGAACTGTTAGAAACAAGCATTCACTTTTTAGTAATGCAATATCAGTCTCTTAGTATTCAGTAATACAGTATCAGATCCATCACTTATTAGTGATTTACATATCAATATCAGTAAACTTAGTCTTTCAGAATCTCAATATCAGTACACTCATGTTGTCAGTATTCAGACTTAGTAGTCAGTATCTCCACGAGTTCAGTTACAGTTAAGTATGAATGTATGTACTCTCACGTTCATATCAGTCAGTATTTTTCAGGCATATAACCCTTTGCATTTAGCCTACCTCACTCGTATACTCAATATATTCAGACGTACTGACGCATTTGCGCTATGTTGATTAATCTTATGTTACACCATAGGTTCAGAGGCATGAGCTCCAAATCAGCAGTAGATTCCAGGATCAGCAGTCCGAGTTAGAAGTGAATCCTCATCCTTCGAGGACATGATAATTTCATTTCTATTTCAGTTTTCAGTTTATTTCAGTAGTTGGAGTTAGTTGGGGACATGTCACATCAACTCCTTATTCAGTTCAGTTAGAGGCTTTCAGACTAGATGTCAGATTAAATGTTCAGACTTCAGTATTTATGTTTCTTTTTTTGGTATTGTTAAACTATTTGTTTCAGATATGTATCAGTATTGAACCTTATGGCCTTACAGTTCATGTTTCTGTATATTTTATGAGATATTATGCAGTTTATAGGTACAGATATCAGTCATGGGTGAGCTTGTGGTCCTTCGGGGTCATGCGCACCGTGTAGCATTTTGGTTCAGAAAATCAGGGAGTTACATGGGTTCTTTTATTTTCTTATTCATTTTTTCTTAATACTTAATATAATAGGCACTTACTTAAAACATTGTGGCCCAAAGTTACCTCTTTCAATCATCACCACCCCCAATTTAGGCTTTTAGCCTCAAGTTCCAATTTTAAGTTGACCCTTTTGGGTACCTAAAAAATGTTGACCCTTTCGGGTACCTAAAAAATGTGGCAATCTTATTCACCCAGTACCTCAATTTAGGCATCCCTATTTCCAAGAAGATACCCAAGGTAAAGTCAACTAAAAAATCACCCTTATGTCTAAGAAACTGAGAATGAGTAAACTAAACCTAATAATTGTATACCATTGCCTTGGTTCCCACATCCCTCTTTCAAGGATGGTGAGGCTTCCTAGAGTACACCCAAACCCCTTCCTCAAAGAAGGTTTAGGATTTCAAGAGCATGGGGTTTTCACCTACAAACCCATGTGGTTATTTAGGGCTTTCACCCATAAATCCTAAAAAATTTAATCAAGTAATAATAGAACCCATTACCATCTAACAAGAATATACACAAATACATCACAACCCACAATAAATTTGAACCTTAGTTCAACATAATCCCAACACTAAAAGATTTAGCTACTAATGAAGAACAAAAAGAAATATTTCAAAATGGGATGTTCGAGGCATTTATTCATCACAAATATCATAATCCAAATCTCAAAATCAAATTTACAATTCTTGTTCAATTTAAGGTTCAAATTTCAAATTCAAAGTATTACTAATCTTTAGAATACCCCAAATGGGAAAGTATATTATTCTTACAAAGGAACTAGGGACGACTACTGAAAATTATGAAACTGTACTTGAGTTAAATCTCGTGTGATAGTGATCGCACCAAATTCATCGCGATCGTGGAAACTAACACTGCGTGTGGATCAATGTAATTGCGGTTGCTGACCATCTTAACTTACCTTGATCACAACCCTCAGGTCACGATCGTAGTAACTAAAGCTTATTTCTTCTCTATCTCTTCTAGTTGTACTTCCTTTCTCTTTCTTCGATCCTTTTTAGCTCACGTCCACATCTTTCAATCTCATAACCTATATACATACAAAATATTGATATTAGTGAATTTTATCATACATATGTCTCTTTTATTCATTAAAAACATGGTAATGTGCAAAAATGTCTAGTGCAAATAAGTGGTAAATTCACTGCTCATCAACCATGTGTTATCATTCTTTGAGAGTTTAATACTAAGGTTTATCATATTGGGCTAATATGATAGATTTTGATGTGATCCAAAGCATGGAATGGTTATTTCCCTATTATGAAATCTTGGATTTTCTTCTAAGACCATTACCTTATCCATGCTCGGCATACATTTGGTTGTGTGGAATGGATCTATTAACCGTGAACTTACGGGGATTATTTCTTATATTAGGGATAGTAGACTTATTTTCAGGGGTTGCGACTCTTAACTCACTTATATTTTTTATGTTAGTGCGGAGAGTCCCTCTCTTGATTCTGTTCATTTAGTTCTTGAGTTTCTCTAGTTTTACCTACCGATCTGCCTATCGTTCCGCCTTAGTATGATATTGAGTTTATTATTGATCTTGGGATAGGCATCCAACTTATTTCTATGTCACCTTTCGATATAGATCTTGTTAAGCATAAAGAGCAGAATTCTCAACTTCAAGAACTTTTAGGTAAGGAATTTATTAGAATGGGTTTGTATTATTGGAGTTTTGTTGTTTTTGTTAGTGAAGAAAAATGATGGTTCCTTGCATATGTGTAATGACTACACACAACCTTATGAGGTTACATTAAAGACTAAATATCCTATGCCTTGTATTTATGATATGTTCGACCAACTTCACAGAGCAATATTTTTCTCTAAGATTGACTTAACGTTTCATTATAATCAGGTGAGGATTTTAGCTGAGGACATCCTAAAGACTACCTTCAAAACTTGTTATGGTTATTATGATTTCGTAGTAATGACTTTTGGGTTAACCAATATCCTACCAATATTTATTCATTAGATGAATCACGTTTTTAGGATTTTTTTTTATTCTTTCATGATCGTATTCATTGATGATATCCTTGTGTATTAAAGGAGTAGGGTAGGAGAATTTGTAGCATTTTATTATTTTCCTTAAGTCTCTGAAAGATCATAAGCTTTTTGCCAAATTCTCTAAGTGTGATTTCTGACTTGAGTTAGTAGCATTTCAAGAACATGTGGTTTCTAAGGATGGTATTATGATAGACCCAGTGATGATGGGGCTATTCGTCGTTAGGGAAAGAATACATCTTTAATTAAGGTTGGTTGATTCATTTGATTGGACAGTTACTATATGTGGTTCATTGAGGATTTTTCTACTATTACCACACAAATGACCATATTGACCTAAAAGGAGGTCCCTTTTCAGTGATCCGAGGAGAGTTAGTTGATCTTTCAAAATCTTAATGGATTTCCTACATCAGCTCTTATTGGCTCTTCCTGTTGAAGGTGAGGGATTCTTCATATGCTGTGATTCTTTTGATGTTGTTGTTTTTAAAAGAGAACAAACATTACATTGGTCTCTCACCTCCCGTGGTGGTCACGGGTTGAGACGTACACCCCCAAGCCTTATCATAAATAAAATAAAAAAAAGTACAAGGAAGGGTACATAAACCTTACCTCCGATCCTACGGTGGTTCAATGTCAACTAGCCTACTAAGGCCGATCGACTTATCCCCGATACTAAAAGGGAAACCTAGATCTAAGAACCTAGAAGAGAGGACTCCTCTTAGTACAATATAGTTTAGGAATGCATAAACAAGGGAGACTCTCCCTTTACAAAATAAAGAAAAAATCTCATACAAAAGGATCATAAAATAACCTATCATAATGAAGCCTAGGTAAAGAAGGAATGATCGAATGTGAAACTAGTGATGAAGCACTACAATGGAGATATCAAGTCATTAGTAAAAATTAAGAAAACTTCACAGCGGCTCTTTGATTCTCTTTATCTTTATTCTTCTAAAATTTATCATACCAAGTTAGTCAAGAACAAAATGCCCTCTTGTTTCTTCTGGTAATTGCTAGAAATTGAAGTAGTGTTGAGAAATATCATAATTGGGACTGATTTTAGACGCAGAATCAACTACAAAATTTGATTCTCGATAAGTATGCCTGCAAGTAACTTTCTCCAGTTGTGCCATGATTCCTTTGATGTTGTCAAGATAAGTTTGAAGTTTCCAATGAGTTGTAGCATATTTCCTGATCCGCATAACAATGAATTCTGAATTGACCTCTAAAATAACCTTAGTAGAACCATTTTGTAAACACCAATTGAGACCAATACTAGCTGCTTCTATTTTGGCTTGATTGTTAGTTCCGAATCCAAGAGGGATGGAATATGGAAAAATAAGATCTCCTTGATAATCTCTCACTACATCTCTGGCTCAAATTTTGTCAGGGTTTTCAAATGGACTACCATCTATATTAAACATCACCATAGATTTAATAGGCTTGACCCAACCAACCTCTTGCACACTAGTCATCTGGTAGCACCCCTAAAAAAATACCACCATGTCTTTCAAGTTTTGAGGCCAAGAGGTATAGGGAAAATTGATGATTAAAAGCATGGAAATATTCTTGAAAATTAGTAATTTTAATCTAGCCAAGGTTGATGTCTTGCCTCAATATTTCACTGCACATCTATTCTTCCATAAGTTCAAACAAATGAATATAGAGATAGTATGAAGAAATTGCTTATGAGCTTCATTTTTATGTCCAAAGATCAACTATCTCATTATCAGATTTATAAGAGGCATTGTGGTGTAATTAACCCCCAAGGAGTTAGAGAAAAATTGCCAGATATTTCATTTAAAAATAACACTAACCATTATATGCTCGACTGTATCAGTTCATGGATTATAAATACAATTGCATTCTCATGGATCATGTCTGAAAGAAGTTAACTTCTCATCAATCGGTAATTTTCCTTATAGTGTTCTCCATAACAAAAGAAAACACTTAAAAAGAAGATACTTATTCCAAGTATACCTGTTTGTGATCATCTTAATTTTGTGAGGTCTTATAAGGTCCCATGACAAAGAAATAGTGAACTTACCACTAGGAGTAGGTTTCCAAACAGGATGGTCAGCAACCCTTCTTGAAAATAAAATTGAGTTTCCATGATTTGATGAACTATAATCGGAGGAAACAACTTATTGAGACTTTCAATATGCCATTCACCTTGAACCCATAGTTGATTTACTTTGATGTTATTAGATCAAATAGTCACTCCTCTGTAGTAATGAAGAGGACCAACACCTAGCCAATCATCCCACTAAAAGGAAAATTACCAAATTTCAATCTCCAATGAATGTGATTTTCAGCAATTTGTTAGTTGTGCATCATGTGTTTCCAAACCAGTTAGTTAAAAATATTCCATTTTTTTGATAATTGGTTAAGCTCTTTGAAAATACTTAGCTCTGAGAAAGTCACCCCATAAGGTATCTTTAAATCTAAAAATCCACCACTGCTTAAATTGAAGAGCTACACAAAAATCGTTGAGGTGTCTAATACCAATACCCCCTTCTTCAGTAGGATAACTAAGATTTCTCCATGAGGACCAATTATATTTCTTCTTTTTATCAGACCACCCCCAAAAGAAATCAGCAAACAAGGTCAAATTTTTTTTAGGAGTGTCCTAGTAGGGACCACTGCCGAAAGAATGTGAATAGGAAGAGACTGAAGCACATACTTAATAAGATTTTATCTACCCTCATATATGAGAATTTTAGACTACCAACCAATAATATTTTCTTCTACTTTAGAAACAAAACCAGAGTAATAGATGATTCTTTGTCTGCCTATATAGATAGGGCATTCCAGGTAAGTGATTGGACTCATCTTCTGCCTGAAACCAAATGCTTTCTTGATTCTATCTATTGCTGGTACTTGGAAATGCACTTGAGTGCAGCATGAAGTAAATTTTGTATTTTTAAATAAGCAGTCCAGAAACCTTCTCATCATCACTAAGTATCTGCATAATAAGTCTCAAACTAGCTCTTTTCCCGGACTTGAATATTATTACGTCATCTACAAAACTTAGATAATTGACTTGAGGACCTTTATACTCCATAGTGAAACCGTGATA
This sequence comes from Capsicum pubescens, assembly GCA_030864215.1. NCBI lineage: Eukaryota > Viridiplantae > Streptophyta > Magnoliopsida > Solanales > Solanaceae > Capsicum > Capsicum pubescens. Next base: position 216,514,002 of record CM061546.1, read on the forward strand.
CATCTGATGATGGTATAAATTGTTCAACATTCTTGAAATAACTTCAGTACCAAGATAAATAAAGTCGGGGAAAGGGGGCCACCTTGCTTTATGCCTCTAGAAGAGTGGAAAAATCCATGTCTTGATCCATTGACTATAAATGAATACCAATTGTTGGATATGGTTCTCCAAATCATATCAATAATGATCTCTCAAAAACCCATTCTTCTGAGCACCGAGCAAATAAAAGACCAAGAAACTCTATCATAAGACTTTTCCATGTCTAGTTCTATCACAACATTACTCCCTTCATTAAGCTTCGTAATACTGTGTATGATATTTTGTGAAAGCATAATATTTTTTAAGATGTTTCTGCCCTTAACAAATCCAAATTGGTTGGGAGAAATCAAGGTAGGCAGAATGGGGGCTTGTTTAAGACTAATAACCTTGGAAATAATCTTATTAGTGAAGTTACTCAAACTTATAGGTCTAAACTCAAATAATTTAATAGGATGATCTAATTTTGGGAGTAACACCAAAAAAGCATGAGTAATATACTTAGGCATAATGTGACCAGAAAAGAATGACCAGGCCACTTGTAGCAAGTCATGCTTAATAATATGCCAGCAAGTCTAAAAAAAATTGTTGATCATGCTATCTGGACCTGCTGTTAAATGAGGGCTCATAGAAAATACCATAATATTAAGCTCTTCTACGGTAGGGTCTTATTGGAGCATATTATTCTAATCATCAGTCACCAACCTGGGAATATAGTTGAGGAATTCTTTTGGAACAACCTCCTCTTTTCCAGAAAAAATCCATTGAAAATGGTCAGACACTGCAGTAGCTATATCCCTGTCACCTTGTACCCATTCACCTTCATTATTCTTGACTTTATGTATGAATAACATCCTCCTACTTCATATGATTAAAGAATGGAAATAACTAGAATTAGCTTCACGATCCTTGAACCATTAAAGTTGAGACTTTTTCTTGAGAATGGACTCTTCAAGTTTTAGAAATCTAATATATTCGGTATTCAAATGATGCAAATTGATCCTATTCTGGTCAATTCTATTAAAAATCAGCTCAACTTCTACATTTTGAACCTTCTCCTCATACACCCTGAATTTAGCATAACTGTCACCAAATTCCTTCTTGGACCAATGACTAAGAGTGTTGGCCAGCCTATTAATTTTATGATGGAAAGACCACATAGGATCTACCTCAGAAGCCTTTTTCAATCAATTCTCAATTGTTTTTAGGAAAGTCTTTTTTTATGCACAGCAATTTAAAAATTTGAAATACTTGATGTGATTTTCCTGTCTATCCTGCATTTCCAACAAAATGGGACAATGATATGAACCCACAGAAGAGAGATGAATATTGTTTGTGAGGGGAATCATTTCTAACCAATCATTTGCATCTAAATCTCTATCCAATCTCTTCCAAATTCTGAAATTTATACCTCTCAAATTGGACCAAGTGAACTTCTGTCAACTAAAACAAATGTCTGAGAGACCACAAGCTTCAATAACCCCTATAAAATCAAAAAACCTTCTCATATTATAGGGAACACCCCCTAATTTTTCATGTATAGCAGTGATCATGTTGAAATCACCTACAACACACCAAGGCATATTAAGAGAAGAAAAATGCAGCATTCTATCCAAAAGAGGTCTTCTCAAACTGTCTTGGAATTTTACATATACAAAAGTCATCATGCAGGTTTGACTCAACCCCAAATGAGTGATAACACAAGTGATTTGTTTCTCATCATATTCTAAAATTTCAAAGTTAATAGCATGAGTCTAAAACCTCGATATCTTGTCATTAGCATTGCAAGATTCCTTGTCCATTTTTAAATAAATTTTGAAATTATGGAGATGAGAATTATTAGAAAAAGGTTCAAGAATGGTAATAACAGATAGATGATGGATATTAATAAGTGGTTTTAGTCTTTTCATTGCCCCTTGGGTATTAATACCCCTATCATTCCAAATGAGTTTGCTAATCATAATAGACGTTTGGCCTGAGACCTAGTGAGAAGCCCCCATTCACTATTAGTTGACTTGCTTGTAGAAGTACTTCTGAAGAATTTAGGTTTGTGTTTTTGTCCTCTTGGGGATAATCCTTGCTTGTCTCTGACTTGTTGAATTTCCTCATGAATACTTGTTTCTGCAATAGGAACAAAAGCTTTGATGAAGTGTTCATTGTTCTCTTCTACCTCCTCATCTTCACCAATAGATACATTATCATAATCAACCTTATTTTTTGAATTAATAACCCTATACTCATGTGGCATATAAGTAGGAAAATTAGGAACAATATTCAAAGTACACATCTTTTTGGAATTTGCTATAGATTGAACACTTTGAGAAGGTTTTTCATAACTTTTAGACTCTGAGTAGTTCCCCCTTTGTATATCTTCCATTTTCTCTACTTCCTATTTTTTTCATAATAGTAACTCTTCTCTTTTTTGCATAACCTGGCAGAAGCTTTATTATTAGGAGGTTTGTGTACCCCTTTAATAGCATCAGTTACAGTTCTTTCAACATCTTTCTGAGGCTCATCACTATAATATTCTCTAGCTTCATCATTCACATGAACCATACCATCCCTCTGATCATAAGTACCATCTACAAAAATCTGATTAGGAGCATTAAAACTTTCAACATCAAAATCATTAGCAAAAGTTCTAGCAGGAGTTTTAGAGTTTAAACCCCCATCCCTGGATACCCCTCCCTGCATGTTAGCAATCTTCTCCGGACTAGCCTCCTTACCCTCATCAACTACAGCAGCGGTCCCAGCAAAAGCATTAAAATTATTGGGATAGGTTTTATGGAGCATTGAGTCAATACCTGATGTCCTATTAAGGACATTTCTTGTTCTTGCAATATGTAGGTGTTGAGTTTGTTCAACCTCAACCTGATCAACTGTTGAACTAATGAAATTATGAATATTTTCTTCATCATTTTTTCATTTTTTCACCAACTTTTTCTCCTGATTTTTTAGTTTCCATTTGCACCTTTTTTCTAGTTTGTTTGCTTTGTGTATGCTTGGTATTTTTGGAAATGGGAACAACCAGAGTATTGCCAGAAATAAGGAGTTGGGGTTGTTTATTCTGGAGTGTAGAATCAATATTACAATGTGCTTTCGATGTTATTTTGGATTTTATATTAATGCACCAACGTTGAGAGATTTCTTATGCATAGAGGAAGATAAAATTTCACAAGCACAACTACACCAATCATGAGTTGGAGTTATGCTTCAAAAGTACTTTGATATGGTCCTAGTGATTAAGAATAGGTCAAGGAAAACACTAGGTAGACCAAAGGCATATGAAAATCGTAGACTTCATTTATTGTGTTTTGGAGTTGGTAATTTGGTATTACTTCGAGTATCATCCATGAATGGTATAATGAGTTATGGGAGAAAAGGAATGCTCAGGTGTAGATATATGGGAACTTTTGAGACCCTTTCCATGGTTGGTGAAGTGGATTATGAGTTAGCCTTTCCCCTAAATTTTTCTATTATTTATCTAGTTTTCTATGCTTCTATTCTTTGATGGTACATCCCTAATAAGTCTCATGTAGCCTGATAGGACTCAGTTCAGTTGGATTAGCAAATGACCTTCATGGAGGATCCTGTATTTATACTAGCCACAAATATCATGCGGTTGGGCTACAGAGAGATTCTAGTAGTTAAGGTTCGGTTGATAAACCGCTCAGTAGACAAAGAATTTTAGTTGATTGAGGGTGAGATGTGGGCCTGGTATCCTCACCTATTTTAGGCTTAACAAATATCCTAACCATTTAATTTTGCGAATTAATGTTCTTTTAGTAGTGGCTATTGTAATGACCCTCAAGGTAAATTTTCATATTTCCACTATTTATAGCGTTCATATATCCTCCCTAGGTCATTTATAACTTGTTGGAGGTTATAGTAAAGTAACTAGACTTTTTGTTAGTTTTATAGTGTAATTCCCATTTAATAAGACTTCACTTGTTAGAATTTCCTACCTAGCAAAAACATTTTAAAAATTACCAAGTATTCTAATTATGACAGTTGCAACAACTCTAGATCATTGATTTTAGGCTAGGTTGACCTTTGGTTTATGTCCCATGACTTTAAAAATTATTTGGGGCTATTTTCCAGAGATTAAGAAAACCTACACTCTGGTTTCAAACCTATTTTTCACCAAAACAACCTCGATGGAAGTTTAGATCACATCATTTATTGAAGAACGTCAATTTTTTTAAGGTAGAATAGTTCATTAATGTTTATAGGATTTTGTAAGAATCTCGAGGTATCGGTGCAGACTTAGAAAATTTCTATGTCTTTAGCTGGTGCATTCGCTTAAGCACTATTGGATATTTTAAGTGAAGGGCGCTAAAGAAACTTTGCTTGACCAGCTAAGGGTCACTTAAGCAAGACCTTTTTCTCTTAAGATCGTGCTGCTTAAGAGGCCCCAATTCTGCTTAAGAAGTGTGTAGAGTAAGAAGCTATCTCCTAAGCGAAAATGGGTTGCTTCAGCAATAACCGCTTAAGCGGTCAAGAGTCCTCTTTTGCTGCACCTGGGTGGAATTAAATGCCCTTTTCCCCCTAATTTTCTCCCATTCTTCACACAAGTTCAATAGTTAAAAATCCTAGAGCATGTGGAAACTTAGGAGAAATAATAATAGGTGATTTTGGTGGTGTTTGTGAGCTCGAATTACTTATTTCTTCTCCAAATTCTTAGTACGTTTTCATTAATATCATGGTTGACTACTCAATTATTTCACAAAACCCCTAAATTATTGGTGGGCTAATTTCAGCACCATTTGATCTTGAAATTTGCCTATTCTTGAAGGTATATGTTCCTTGAGCATATAGGGATGCATTGACGATTTTTAAAATGTAATTTTGTAAGAAGGCCCCACATGGAATATTTGCGTAATTTTGAACTTAAAGGTATAAAAATTCAATGTGGGCACTATTGTTCACATATTGAATAGTATATTATAATTTTTACAGCATGGCATTATGTAGAAGCTTATCGAAAGGGGAAATAAACTATTTAGCTGATTCTACTAGGCTTTCATTGATGTCCAAGTGTGTTAGGTTTACCTTTCATTAAGATTGGTCTTAATCATTTTATAATTATGGTAATGTGCTAAATATGGGTTTAAATTAGGTCGTGGAGACATATTTAGTATAATTTGGTATATTTATCCTTTTATGGAACTGTAATTAGTCCTACTTGACTTAGTTTCTCATGTTTTAGGTATAATTTCTCTCTTAGGTACAAAATATTCCTTATTTAAGACCTAGTAATAAATATTAAAAACATTAGAGTAGTCTACGTTATAATTTGTATTAGAATTGATTTTACGGATTAGATGTGGGGCACTCTGGCACTCCTTAAGTCAAGATAATCATTGGCACATCGTAAACTTTATAGGTTTGTTATATCCTTTGAATCATATATTTTGGACCTTTAAGAGATTGGGTACATAATTCTTATAATAGATTAGTACTTTGAAATTGATTGAGTTCTAGTTCATGTCCGGCTATATATGATTTTGAGTTCAAGTTCAAGTACGATAATTGATTTAAGATCTAGAACAAGTCTTGTAAATGATGATGATGTGAGTTTCGATTTGAGTCTGGCATTGAGATGTTTATTATGATATGTTTATGGTATAGATGGGTTTGTGGTTATGATTTTGAGATATGATTATTCACCATGATTTTTGGTTAATTCTTCTTTTGATTGCACCATTCGAATTTATAGGGGCTAACTGGATTATTTACTTTTGCACACTTACTCGCTTATGGGGGACAATTTTGTAGTGTTGGTTATGATTTCTATGATATTATTTTATTTCAGTTATTTAATTACAACATTTGGTGCTTTATACCAGGTTTTCCCTCTTACATTAACTTACCTTATTTATTTTGTATTTTTATTATACTTATATTATGATTTAGCTAAGTTGGAAGACGATACCTAATGAGTACCCATGGATTTGGTACTCACACTACACTTTTATAACTTTTTAATGTAGATCTGAGTATTTGTGGCACCATTGTTGCTATGATTATTCTAATTTGAGTTCGGATATAGGGTAAGCTCTTAGAGCCGGAGTTGCCTCTTTTCTCCTTCTTCTACTTTTGTTTCGTATTTCATTATTTGAGTCTAATGTATATTTTCCTATTAGAGTACTCATATTCCTTTTTTTAGTGGCTCTTATACCAACACTATTAGGTCATGGGATGTTATTGTAATCTAATCTATCCTTTATATGATTATTACAACTCGATATATTTTTGAAAGTATTTACTAGAAAACATTTCAATATTTATGCTATTTTTCACCAAGTTAGCCAATTACACTTAGTTCTAGCAAGGGTTTCGCTTACCTATTAGTGGGATGATATGTGAGCAATTGCTAACACATTTAAGACCTTTAACAAAGAATAATTGCGAAGTCTTCAGCAACTTTTGTCATTTTTGATTTGTTTATTTCTGATTTTACAGTTTAAGATGATGGGATGGAAAACCAACAAGAATGGAAGCAAAGAAGTTTAAATCTAGAGAAATCTGAAGAGAAGTGTGGCTAACGATATCTGTGATAAGTCGTCAGACTTAAGCATGAGTTGAAGCCTGTGACGACATCTGGTAATATGAGATCAAAAGTGTGATGCGCCGTCATGACTGTCGTCATCCTTAACCAGAGAATGGGAGTTAAAGAGAAGTTGCGATGACAATTTGTGATAAGGCCTCAAGATGGTGATAAGGCATCAGAAGCACCATCAGTCATAGGCAGAACTTGGAAGCTGAGATAAAGTTTTGACGACATTGGTGACAAGCCGTCAAACTCTTGATACATCATCATAGTCGTTATCATCCTTAGGCAGCAAGAGCTAAAATTTTAGATGAGCTGACGACATCAGTGATAAGCCATCAGGTTAGTGATAAGGCTTCAATGCCATCGTCAGTATTAGACAGCAGTAGCCAAAAGTGCAGAGGAGCTGACGATATCCGTGATAAGCTGTCAGACTCCTGATAAGCTATCACGGATGTCTTCGTCTATTTCGAGTAAAAGATGGAACTTTAATTTTATTTCCTTATTTAAGTTAAATTATTTAAAGCTTTGTTTTAGGGTTTTCAAAAAAATTATTCATTCATTCATCAACATCATTGTTCAGAAAAGAGAGTTCGATACTTTGAGTTTTGGAGAATATTATCCGATATTTCTTTCTCTATTGTTTTTTTGGATTCGAACAATTCAACTATTTTGGGGATTTTCCATTGTAATATAAGCTACGATTCACTAATTATTATTCATCCCTGTAAGTTAATCTTCTCAATTATGTGTTTCGTTCTTTGCATCATGAGTGGCGAAACTCCGTTAACCTGAATTATAGGATCTAGGGTTAGGTCATGAAGATGTACTAAACACTTAAAATTTAATAGGTGTTAGGATTTCTTGATAATTCTGAGATTTTAATTAATGTCTGTTGGTTGCAAACATTAGACACACCTACTTTGATTTTCTTGAGAAAGAAATCATATATAGTAGGAAAAGAATTGTCAACAGGGACTCGAAAATACTTCATTTAATAATCAGCGTTGTAAAAAGGTTAATTTACCTGAGGTAAAATCTGGGAAGTGTATAGTGATTTCCTAAGTCTTAGAGGATTAGGAAATTAGACGCTTAAATAGGTCGAGAGACATTTGAGCATATCATCGATAAAGATAGCTTGTTATCCTAACCACCGTGAGAATCTTGAGTCACCTTTAGCATCTGTTATGTACCGTAAGCCCTAGTGAACATAATTTTTGTTATTTCATAAAATCTTGGTTACAAACATCAAAATTAAAGTGACAAACAATCATTTGTTTAACTTAAACCCCTATTCAGGAAACGTTAAACTATCAGTGATTTAAATCGCAAACGACATGAGTCACACCATATTCCCTATGGGATTTGACCCCAACCTAGTTGGGTTTTATATTGACAACCATCTCTTACAACCATTAAAGAGTGTATTGTGAGCGTTATCAAAAATTGCGCCGTTGCCGGGGAATATAGTTGAAAACTAAAAGTTGTGTGCGCCAAATGAATTTTAGTTAGGTTTTCTACATTTACATTTCTTTGTTGTTTTTGTTAATTTTAGGTTCCTTGTTGCTTATACCAAAAATAAAAAGTTCTGAAGAACCATTATTACCAATTAATCTGGAACCTTAGTTGATCGGGAGAATGGCAGAACAGCAAGAGTCTGACAGGCTAGCAGCTTTGGCCAGGGCTCAGGTGAACGTACAAAACCAGGGTCAACAAATACGTCACCCGAACCATGATTATGAAGGCTTGGGTGATGAGGAATTTCTTCATACTCAAAACCCAAGGCGAGCTGAGTAAATTGCTGCACCAGTGCAGCAAAATTTCGACAGAAACCATCCAGTCAGAGGAAGGTATTGTCAACAGCCTATCCATTACGAGGTTGATGATGATGATGAAGGAATGTATGGAGCAGGTGGAAAGGGTGCTATCATTCCTCAGCCGTTGGCACCGGGTGCAAAATTCAGCATAACAAGTACTATGATTCAACTCCTGATCTGAAGGGGTTATTTGGAGGCTTGCCTGGTGATGATCTGAACATGCACTTGGTGAATTTTTTCACCATTTGCAAATCTTTTGATAATCCGGGAGTGGGCCTGAATGCGATCCAGTTGAGATTGTTTCAATTGTCTCTGTCTGGGGAGGCAACAATGTAGTTATATTAGCTGGATCCCAATTCTATAACAAATTAGAGACAGTAGAAAGAGGCATTCCTGGAACGGTTCTTTCCACCCTCCATGAGGGTACAGTTGAATGATGAAATTAGTAACTTCAAGCAGCTCCTGACTGAAGCATTGCATGAAACTTGGGAGAGATTCAAGAAGAAGATGTCATAATGTCTGAACCACAACATTATAGACTTGCACTTGATGGATACTTTGTACAGAGATGTTAACTCTGTGACAAAGACAATTGTAGATAATGTTGTAGGTGGTTCCTTCATTGACCTTTCTTTTCAAGATGCTTCAGACATGCTAAATAAAATGACCAAACAGAGTCGGGCTTGGCATACCAGCGATTCTGTAGTAGCTATCCCGACTATTTCTGGTGGTATGACTGTGGAGCATCGCAGAAGGGATGAGGAATAAGACTAAGACAACGCCCACTTAAAGACTCAGATGGACTTGCTGACCAAGAACTTGCTGTCAGGCAAGACTGAAATGGTTAAGGCTATGGAATATCAGTGCACTATTTCTATTGATGCAGATGAGGAAGCAAATTATATTAATAATCAGGTGCGTTTTTGAGGCAATAGCCAAGGGAATCAAGGTCAGAACTTTTATGACAAGCCTGATTATAAAGATATGGAGCAAGGAAACTGGAAAAGCAATAATGATAGGAGCGGTTTTTATGTTCCTCCAGAAAGTCGAGATATTGTACAAACTAGATCTGGCAAGATGTCTATGGAGGACATGATGGAAAAATTATTGAAGGGAGTTGAGGCTACCATCTCGGGGGTAACTACTATGAAGAGTGAATTCTCTACCCTGAGTCAGTTAGTTAGTTCACACTCTACTTTTATCAAGCAGTTGGAGAAGAAGATGAACCAACTTTCTACAACACTGACCCAAATAAAAAATGGTACTTTACCTAGTGATACAGTTCAAAATTTGTGGAATGATGAATCATGTATGGGGATTACCACTAGGAGTGGTAAGATCTTACTTGGACCTTCTGTGGGAAAATCTGTAGATAATGAGGTGGTTGTTGATTAATCCAAAAAAAATTAAGCCAGCGGAGTCTGAGAAGATGGATAGTTTTTTTGATGATTTGGAGAAAGAGAAAGAAAAGTAAGAGGAAATGATGTTGAAATCTATCCGAAGACCACCACCTCCCTTTCCTCAACGATTGAAGAAAAAGGATGATGATATAAAATTCAGTAAATTCGTGGGCATGCTCAAGTAATTGACAATTAATGTGCCTTTAGTTGAGGCACTTGAGCAAATGCCAGGATATACGAAGTTCATTAAATACCTTGTAACCAAGAAATAGAAGGTTATCCATGAGCTGGAGGAAAATCTTCTCCATTGTGGTGCTATCTCTACAAGGTCTTTAGTATAGAAAAATGTAGATCCAGGAGAATTTACCATCCCGTGTACTATTGGACCCCTATAGTTCACAAAAGCACTATGCAATCTGGGAGACAGTATAAATTTAATGCCATTGGTTGTGTATATGAAATTGGGTTTGGGGGATGCTACCCCAACAAATATGCAGTTGGTAATGGCAGATAGATCTGTGAAGCGGCCTGTGGGCATACTGCATGATGTTTTTGTAAAGGTAGCCGATTTTGTTCTGCCTGCTGATTTTGTGGTCCTAGATTGTGAAGTGGATTTTGAAGAGCTTATTATCTTAGGTAGGACATTACTTTCAACTGGGAGAGTTCAAATAGACATGGAGTTGGACGAGCTAAAGTTTAGGTTCAATGACCAAGAAGCACACTTTAAAATACACTCATCCATGACTTAGCAACATTAGATGAGTATTTTCTCAATTGTAGACGTCTTCTATGATGATGGTAAAGGGGTATCAATAGGTTTTCTTGGCAAAGTCTGAGTAGTCAAGACAATCAAGTCATGCCGCGATAGTAAATCTAGCGTTATTGGGAGGCAACCCAAAGTTTGTATGTTTAAGTAAGTGTTTTTACTTTTATCATTAGGATTTATTCCAGAGTAGGTCAAAAATGAGGAGGTCAGCTGAAAGGCCATGACGACATCTCTTATAAGCCGTCAAAACTGTGATAAGCTATAAAAAATGTCGTTAGATTGGCCAAACTTGAGGCAGTTAGCTTGTTTTGGGAGCTCGTATGGGATAAACTATATTTTAGTTGTTGTTGACCACGTCTCAAAATGGGTCAAAGTTGTGGCCTTGTATGATAATGAAGGGAAGATGGTTGTTGCTTTCCTCTTGAAGAACATCTTCTCTAACTTTGGAGTACTACGTACTATCATATGCGATGGAAGAACTCATTTTTGCAACAAAATATTCCGAACTACTTTGCAAAAATATTGGGTAAAACAACAAAGAGTGGATACTCCATACAACCCACAAACTAGTGGGCAAGTGGAGGTATCAAATCGTGAGATTAAAGCCATCCAAGCCAAAACGGTGAATGCTAGCCAGAAAGAATAGTCTTAAAATCTCAATGATGCCTTGTGGGCATATCAGACTACTTTGAAGAAACCCATTAGCATATCACCATTTCAGATGGCCTATGGAAAAGCTTGCCACCTACCAATAGAGTTGGAGCATAAGGCCTTATGGGTACTCAAAATGTTGAATATGAATTGGAAAAAGTAGAAAAGCTGAGACTAGGGCAGTTGAATGAGATGGATGAATTCCGTCTCAGGTCCTATGAACGAGCAGATCAGTATAAAGAAAAGATGAAAAAGTACCATGATTGGAGAATAGAGAAACGAGAGTTCCAAAAGGGTGACTTAGTGCTTCTGTTCAATTCCAGACTGAAATTATTCCCAAGTAAGCTAAAATCTAAGTGGTTATACCGTTTTAAAGTTAGTCAAGTCTACTCATCTGGAGTAGTGGAACTTAAAATGAAGACGGCAGTACTTTCAAGGTAAATGGTCTATGTGTCACTCTTTACATTGGCCCGAAAGAATCAGTGAAAATTATAACTATTATCTGTCTCGGTAAAGTCTGAAGTAATTGAGATACCTGAGTCGTTCCATGACATTAAACCAAGTGCTGCATAGGAGGAAACCTATGACCCGCGAGATTGATCCATTCCAGGTATACTCTAACCCTTAGTTTAGTTTTTCTTTGATTTTGAGTTGAGGGTGTAGGGTAGTCTATTGTTGTAACATATTTTATGGTAACTAGGATAAATACAAGTACAAAAAATAGTTGACATGTTTTTGATTAATTTTTAACCACCGCTCTAATATTTTGTTTGCAAAGACTGTGTGAATTACATTTACTTGTGACCAGTGTGAATCTTGTTGTGGCATTAGTTCTAGCTATTTGATGATCAATGCTGAGAAATTTCATGTACTAGATAAGTGATGGTCTACAACATACTTGCGTCCCATGTGTGTGTGAGAAAGTACTTCATTCCCTCTGTATGCTAAAGCCAGAACTTTCCTGGTTAGTCTTACCATGGTTAAAGCATAGGGGTTAGGAAAGGATCATAGACCATTTTGTTGATTAACCCACTTTTAGCCTAAATAGCCTTCCCTATGTGCATGATATCCCTTTATCCCTATTTTGAGCCTAATTAGCCTATTTCTTTCTTATGACACCTTTCACCTTCCCATTTATACCATAATGAACCAGTTTTGGCCCTAGTCCTCCTTGGACACTGTGCACATGGTGTAAGAGGAGTATAAATAAAGGTAGAATAAAGGAAAAAAATAAAGGTTGGGTGCTATTCAAACAAAAATATGGAGAGAGGGACCCAACTTGAATATTTTCGATCAATAAAAGATAGAATGAAAAAGAGGTTAATAAGTGAGCCCCAAGAGAGTAGTATAGTATCAAGGAGGCATAGTCACTCTAAATGTCCTGGAATATCATACCATCCCCAGCCTATATTATAAACCTAAAAGAAGTCCTATAATGATCCTAGTTGTCCTATCTGAAGGTATTGGTAAGGAAAATAAGGGCAAGCCTATGGTACTTGGCATACACTGATTGGAGCTTCATTTTTAGAGTGAGAGTCTTTTGATGATCCCCACTTTTACATTTTTGATTTATCATATGTGAGCAGGGGGATTTCTTTGTTGTGAGGGCACAATGGGGTTATTGTTAGCTGCTTTCTTGTTTAGATAGTGCAACATTATTAAATGAATGGTTGTTGTGGTAAAGAGTGATGCCATCGCTTGAGTCCTTTTTGTTACATTATTTTTCTTCAATGACATAAATAGTTAGTTTTAATTGGATTGACCTTGGAGGTGATAACTATGAATGAGCATAAAAGAGAAAATTGGTTGTTGAATGTGGTATTTATTCTCTTAGTTGGGCGGAGTTGCTTCAGTTCAAACAATTGTTTTAAGTTGAGGGTGTGGATGTGTGAGCAATTTCTAACACATTTAAGACCTTTAACCAAGAATAATTGTGAATTCTTAAGCAACTTTTGTCATTTTTTATTTGTTAATGTCTGATATTATCGTTTAAGCTGATGGGATGGAGAAACAACAGAAATGGAACCTAAAAAGTTGAAATATCGAGGAATCTGAAGAGAAGTGTGGCTGATGACATCTGTGATAAAGTCATCAGACTTAAGTTTGAGTTGAAGCCTGTGACGACATCTGGTGATATGAGGTCAAAAGTGTGATGCGCCATCTTGAATGTCGTCATCCTTTGCTAGAGAATGGGAGTTGAAGAGTAGCTTCGATGACATTTTGTGATAAAGAATCAAGATTGTGATAGGGCGTCGGGAGCACCGTGAGACTTAGGCAAAACTTAGAAGCTGAGAGGATGTTTTGACGACGTTGGTGATAAGCCGCTAAACTCTTTATACGTTGTCATAGTCGTCGCCAGCCTTAGGCAGCAAGAGCTAAAATTTTAGAGGAGCTGATGACATCAGTGATAAGCCGTCAGGTTAGTGATAAGGCATCAATGTCGTAGTCAACATTAGACAACAGTAGCCAAAGGTTCATAGGAGCTGGCGACATCCTTGATAAGCCGTCAGACTCCTCATAAGCTATCACGGATGTCGTCATTTATTCCGAGAAAAATCTCCAACTTTAATTTTATTTCCTTATTTATGTTGAACTATTTAAATCTTTGTTTTAGGGTTTTCAAAAAAATTATTCATTCTTTCATCAACATCATTGTTCAGAAAAGAGAGTTCGATAATTTTTGGAGAATATTATCCGATCTTACTTTCTCTATTTTTTTTTGGATTCGAACAATAAAACTATTTTGGGGATTTTCCTTTGTAATATAATCTACGATTCACTAATTATTATTCATCCCTGTAAGTTAATCTTCTCAATTATGTGTTTCGTTCTTTGCATCATGAGTGGCAAAACTCCGTTAACCTGAATTACGGGATCTAGGGTTAGGTCATGAAGATGTACTAAACACTTAAAATTTAATAGGTGTTAGGATTTCTTAATAATTCTGAGATTTTAATTAACATCTGTTGGTTGCAAACACTACACACACCTATTTTGATTTGCTTGAAAAAGAAATCATATATAGTAGGAAGAGAATTATCAACAGGGACTCGGAAATACTTTGTTTAAAAATCAGCGCTGTAACAAGGTTGATTAACCAGATTGAAAATCTAGTCAGTGAATAGAGATTTCCTAAGTCTGAGAGGATTAGGAAATTAGAAGCTTAAATAGGTCGAGAGACATTTGAGTATATCATCGATAAAGATAGCTTGTTATCCTTACCACCGTGAGAATCTTGAGTAACCTTTAGCATCTTTTATTTACCGTAAGCCTTAGTGAACATAATTTTGGTTATTTCATAAAATCTTGGTTACAAACATCGAAATTTAAGTGACTAACAATCACTTGTTTATCTTAAACCCCCATTTCAGGAAACGTTAATCTATCAGTGATTTATATCACAAACGACTTGAGTCAGACCATATTACCTGTGGGATTTTACCCCAACCTAGTTGTGTTTTATATTTCCAACAATCGTTTCCAACTATTCAAGAGTGTAGTGTGGGCGTTATCAAAAATGGCGTCGTTGCCGGGGAATACGATTGAAAACTGAATGTTGTGTGCGCCAATTGACTGTTAGTTAGGTTTCCTACTTTTACATTTATTTGCTGTTTTTGTTTATTGCAGGTTCCTTGTTGTTTATGCCAAAAATAAGAAGTTTCGAAGAACCATTATTACCAATTAATCTGGAACCTTAGCTGATCGGGAGAATGGCAGAACAACAAGAGGCTGACAGACTGGCATCCTTTGCCAGGGCTCAGTTAAACGTACAAAACCAGGGTCAACAAATACGTCACCCGAAACATGATAATGAAGACTTAGGTGATAAGGAATTGTTGAATCATCTAAACCCAAGGCGAGCTGAGTAAATTGTTGCACCAGTGCAGCAAAATTTTGACAGAAACCATCCAGTCAGAGGAAGGTATGGTCAACACCCTATCCATTACGAGGTTGATGATGATAAAGAAGGAATGGATGAATCAGGTGCAACGGATGCTATCATTCCTCAACCATTGGCATGGTGTGCGAAATTCAGCATAACAAGTACTATGATTCAACTCCTGAATCTGAAAGGGTTATTTCGAGGCTTGCCTTGTGATGATCCGAACATGCACTTGGTGAAATTTTTCCCCATTTACCAAATCTTTTGATAATCCGTAAGTGAGCCAGATTGCAATCCAGTTGAGATTGTTTTAGGTTTCTCTGTCTGGGGAGGCAACAATGTAGTTAAATTAGGTGGAGCCCGATTCCATAACCAATTGGAGACAGTTGAAAGATGCATTCCTATAATGGTTCTTTCTACCCTCACAGAGGGTAGAGTTGAGGGATGAAATCAGTAACTTCAGGCAGCTCCCGACTGAAGCATTGCATGAAACTTCAGAGAGATTCAAGAAGAAGATGTCACAATGTCCGAACCACAACATTATAGACTTGCACTTGATGGATACTTTTTACAGAGCTGTTAACTCTGTGACAAAGCCAATTATAGATAATGTTGCAGGTGGTTCCTTCATTGACCTTTCTTTTCAAGATGCTTCAGACATACTAAATAGAATAACCAAACAGAGTCAGGCTTGGCATACCAGCAATTCTGTGGTAGTTAGACCGACTGTTTCTTGTGGTATAATTGTGGAGCAGCACAGAAGGGATGAGGAGCGAGACTAAGACATGGCCTACTTAAAGACTCAGACGGACTTGCCGACCAAGCACTTGTTATCTGGCAAGACTAAAAAGGTTAAGGCTATGGAATACCAGTGCACTGTTTCTATTGATGCAGATGAGAAGGAAAATTATGTTAATATTCAGGGGGATTTCTGAGGCAATAACCAAGGGAATCAAGGTCGAAACTTTTATGACAAGCCTGATTATAAAGATAGGGAGCAAGGAAACTGGAAAAGCAATAATGATAGGAGCGGTTTGTATGTTCCTCCAGGAATTCAAGATATTGTACCAACTAGATTTGGCAATATGTCTATGGAGGACATGATGGAAAAATTGTTGAAGGGAGTTGAGGATACCATCTAGGGGGTAACTACTATGAAGAGTGAATTCTCTACCCTGAGTCAGTTGGTTTGTTCACAGTCCACTTTTATCAAGTAGTTGGAGAAGCAAATAAGCCAACTTTCCACAACACTGAACCAAATAAAAAGTGGTACTTTCCCTAGTGATACGTTTTAGAATTTGCGGAATGATGACTCATGTATGGAGATTACCACTAGGAGTGGTAAGATCTTACATGGCCCTTCAGTGGGAAAATCTGTAGATGGTGAGGTGGTTGTTGATTAATCCAAAAAAAGTAAACCAGCGGAGTCTGAGAAGCCAGATAGTTTTGTTGATGCTTCAGAGAAAGAAAAAGAAAAGTAGGAGGAAACGGTGTTGAAATCTATCCCAAGACCACCACCTCCCTTTCCTCAATGATTGAAGAAAAAGGTTGATGATATAAAATTCAGCAAATTCATGGCCATGCTCAAGCAATTGACAATTAATGTGCCTTTGGTTGAGGCACTTGAGAAAATGCCAGGATATACAAAGTTCATGAAAAACCTTGTAACAAAGAAATGCAAGGTTAGCCATGATCTAGAGGAAGATCTCCTCCATTGTGGCGCTATCTCTACAAGGTCTTTAGTACAGAAAAAGGTAGATCCAGGAGTGTTTACCATCTCGTGTACTATTGGACCCCTATTATTCACAAAGGCACTTATGCGATCTGGGAGCCAGCATAAATTTAATGCCACTGGTTGTGTACAAGAAATTGGTTTTGGGGGATCCTACACTAATAAATATGAGGTTGGTAATGGCAGATAGATTTGTGAAGCGGCTTGTAGGCATACTGCATGATGTTTTTGTAAAGGTAGCCGATTTTGTTCTCCCTGCTGATTTTGGGGTCCTAGATTGTTAAGTGGATTTTGATGTTCTCATTATCTTGGGTAGGACATTACTTGCAACTGGAGAGGTCTAGTAGACATGGAGTAGGACGAGCTAAAGTTCAGGTTCAATGACCAAGAAGCACACTTCAAAATACACTCATCCATGACTCAGCAACATGAGATAAGTTTTTTCTCAATCGTTGACGTCTTCTATGATGATGGTAAAGGGGTATCAACAGGTTGCCTTGGCGAAGTCTGAGTAGTCAAGACAACCAAGTCGTGCCGCGATAGTAAATCGGGTGCTATTGGGAGGCAACCCAAAGTTTGTATGTTTAAGCAAGTATTTTTACTTTTATAATTAGGATTTATTACAGAGAAGGTCAAAAATGAGGAGGTCAGCTGAAAGGCCATGACGACATCTCTTATAAGCCGTCACAACTGTGATAAGCTATCAGAAATGTCGTTACATAGGCCAAACTTGAGGTAGTTAGCTTGTATTGTGAGCTTGTATAGGATAAAGTATATTTTAGTTTTTGTTGACTACATCTCAAAATGGGTCGAAGCTGTGGCCTTTTCTGATAATGAAGGGAAGAGGGTTGTTTCTTTCCTCATGAAGAACAACTTCTCTCGCTTTGGAGTACCACGTACTATCATAAGCGATGGAGGATATCATTTTTGCAACAAAATATTTTGAACAGCTTTGGCAAAATATTGGGTGAAACAACACAGAGTGGCTACTCAATACCACCAATAAACTAGTGGGCAAGTGGAGGTATCAAATCGTGATATTAAAGCCATCTTAGCCAAAACGGTGAATGCTAGCCGGAAATAATGGTCTCAAAATCTCAATGATGTCTTGTGGGTATATCGAACTGCTTTGAAGACACCCATTGGCATGTCACCATTTCAGCTGATCTATGGAAAAGCTTGCCACCTACCTATAGAGTTGGAGAATAAGGACTTATGGGTACTCAAAAGGTTGAATCTGAATTGGAAAAAACAGCAGAGCTGAGACTAGGGCAACTGAATGAGATGTATGAATTCCGTCTCAAGGCCTATGAACGAGAAGATCTGTATAAAGAAAAGATGAAAAAGTACCCTGATTGAAGAATAGAGAAATGAGAGTTCCAAAAGGGTGACTTAGTATTTCTGATCAATTCCAGTCTCAAATTGTTCCCAGGTAAGATGAAATCTAAGTGGTCAGGCCCATTTAAAGTTAGTCAAGTCTGCTCATCTAGAGTAGTGGAACTTGAAAATGAAGACCCTCAAGATTAAACCAGGCGCTCCATGGGAGGCAACCCATGACCCTAAAGAATGATCCATTCCAGGTATACTCTTACCCTTAGTTTAGTTTTTCTTTGATTTTGAGTTGAGGGTGTAGGGTAGTCTGTTGTTGTAACATATTTTATGGTAACTAGGAGAAATACAAGTACAAAAAGCAGTTGACATGTTTTTGATTGATTTTTAAACACCTCTCCAACATTTTGTTTGCAAAGACTGTGTGAATTACATTTACTTGTGACCATTGTGAATCTTGTTGTGCCATTAGTTCTTGCTGATTGATGATCATTACTGAGAAATTGCATGTACTAGATAAGTGATGGTTTGCGATATACTTGCGTGTCATGTGTGTGTGAGAAACTAGTTCATTCCCTCTGTATGTGTAATGCCCTGAAATATCATCCCAAGATGTCACACGGTGCCCAAGGCCACACGTAGCCTCAAGCGAACCCTTTAAGCCAAAATACTACCCTTAGGTTCCAACACAACAACATACACGCTACGCTAAGGATAGATATATAAGTACATATCATATCACATAGCACATGGCACGAAATATCGATAGACTGTACATCTATGGAATGACTATTCACAAACCAACCCAACAATACACTAGTCTGACATAGCCTCTATACAGCAAAATCAACGAGCCATTAGGACAAACCCCCAACTGGCTTAACAAACCAAAGGGATCAAAAAACAACAGCACCAAAACTAGCAACTTGGTCCTCGAACCATGAGGACTCACCACTGAAGAAACTTAGATGCGGCACTCGGATATCACTGTCGTGGCTGCGGCTGAGTACCTGAGCCTACATCATGGTAATAATGTAGCCCATAGAGAAATATGTGGGTCAACACAAGATACGTACTGAGTATGTGGGGGCGCATGCAAAATATAAATAATATCATAATTTTTTTAAAAACGTGCATACGGACCATAATGACACACCTGGCTTGAGTGACATTGAATCATGCAACTCACAACATCTTAGATAGGAAATGTAGGTTAAAAACCTCATAAATCATTATAGATCATCATAGGCAACTTGACTTACCGAATCAAAACTCAGAGTGACTCGGTATTTCAATAAACATGACTCTTATGGACAGGGGAGTTTCCTATAACCGACAACCCCATGTGAGCTACGTGGAATACCAACATTTGAAACCCCCATTGGAGGAAGTGTCATACTCTTTGCCAGGGAGTACGACCTTAAAACTGGAATAATCACAATCGGGCTCTCTGGCCAATAATATCATCATCAAACAACCCTACGGTGGAACATAGGTTTGGGGAAATACCAAATTTCCCTCTCGGTGCTAAGTACTACTCCCCGACAAGCTCAGAACGCGTTAGGAAATCCACCACAACATCACAAGGGTCTATCATAAAGAACAAATCAAATATCTTTCTCATTTATCAAATCATATCAATTTGTGGATTCCTAACTCAACACATTTTAGCTCAAAACATTTTAATCTTCCTCAACATCAACAAGGTATCAATGCATTGAACCATAACCGACTCGACATTTGGACAAGGATATAAAGACTTTATCCATAATATTTTCAATAATTTAACTCATCAAAACCATCCGGAAAATACCAAGACTCATTGCAACTTCAATATCAACATTTCTCAAATTGCCATCGAACTCTCATTTAAAGGTACTTGAGACATCAACCCATAGTAGGGATATAGAATTTCCAATATCAATTATAAATTCATAATAAGGAAATAGTGGAATGATAGTATAAATCAAGGCTTAACAAATTAAATCATCATACTCTCATAATCAAATACTTTCTGGACATAATTTCATCTAAACATCATACACATATCGGATGACATAATCCCATAGCTCATGGACAATAATATAAGATATAAAAACATATTTCCAATTCATGGTAAAACATGTAAAATCTCATGTCAATGTAATTCAACAAAAATACCGGGCACATGATCGAAAGTATAATCTTGTTCAAAGCCCCATATACCTAAAAATGGAAGATGAATATGAACTTCCAACTCCGGAACTTTATTTACAAAAATAAAAGGTATTTCTCGAAGCCCTTAACATGATCAACTCAAATCTCAAATCAATTTGAAATTTCTACGGTTCAATCAAGAGACATAGAAGGATGAAATTTGTAGTAGTAGGGTTGGGGTTTGAGCCTTAGGAATTTTTTTAGGAAAATGAGCTATTCAATGCTCTTAATGGACTTAAATCCATGGTTTACCTGGATGGATTGGAGTGGGATTGACCAAAATACTCTTAAAACTCAAATAATGTCAAATCTGTCCTTTGGTGGACTGTTTTGATATGCTGATGTAGATCGACCATAACTTTTTGATTCGATGGCCAAATTGGATAAAACCAATTTCATTGGTAAGAGGACTTTCAGAGATTTCTTTCGATATATAGTAGCTCACCTATATTATTATGTACATGGAGTTATGATCGTTTGAAGTTGACCCTAAAATTCGCCTGGCCTCAGTATTTTTTTCCTGCACATTTACTGTTCGCCACTATTCTCAGTTAGATCGGAATGATCATAACTCATCGCTCGATTGTCAATTTTGGATGATCCACATATCGTTGGAAATCTTATTCGATGATCTACATGATGACAGGTCGCATATACAGAAATTCCACACAGAAAAATTAGTTATCATGATAAAGAACATAATTCAACACATTTTCGTCCGAGATCTTAACAGAATTTTTTTTCCCAGGGCATCACATCATCTCCCCCTTGGAAAAATTTTTCCTCGAATGTTGATAGGTAGGTCAAGAATACGATGAAAGTGAGTATATAGAGAAAAATCATCTTTCCCAAGAATATACTTCATTCTAGATTTTTTTTGGATATCATAGAAAACACACAAGCCAGGATAATCATAGCAATAAGGATTAAATCAAAAGAGAACGATACCTTTGACATGCTCAGGATTTGTAGGAAAGAGGTGGGGATATTTGGAGCGCATATCCGCTTCGGCTTCCCAAGTAGCACTCTCCACGGATTGATTTCACCAAAGCACTTTAACCAAAGGAACTTCCTTGTTTCTTATCCTACAAACTTGAAAGTCAAAAACCTTAACCGAAAGCTCTTCATATGAAAGACTTTCTTGAATACCCGAGCTTTCGGAAGGATCAATCACAACAGAATCACCAATAGACTTCTTATGCATAAAAACATGGAAAACTGGATGGACGTTAGATAACTCCGCGGGAAATTCAACCTTATACACTACCTTCCCAATGCGATCCACAATCTTATAGGGACCAATGTAACGGGGACTTAGTTTCCCTTAATTCCCAAATCTTTTCACCCCTTTCATGGGTGAAACTTTCAAGTACACTAAATCACCAACATCAAATTCAAGGTCTTTCCTCCTTACATCTGCGTATGATTTTTGACGACTTTAGGCAGTTTTCAACCTTTCCCGAATTAACTTAACCTTGTCCATGGCCTCAAACACCACATCCGGTCCAGTCGCAGCAGCCTCACCAACTTCAAACCAACCAATGGGTGATCTACACCTTCTACCATACAAAGCTTCAAACGGGGCCATTCCAGTAGTAGCATGAAAACAGTTATTGTAAGCAAACTCGATTAATGCTAAGTTCTCACCCCAACTACCTTTAAAATCAAGCACTCAAGCCCTCAATATATCTTCTAAAGTCTGAATGGTCCCCTCGGCCTGACCATCTGTTTGCGGATGGAAAGCAGAACTTAGATGAATTTAGGTATCGAGACCCTTCTGGAAAGATTTCCAAAACTAAGAGGTAAACTGAGTACCTCTATCAGAAATAATAGCCAAAGTGATTCCATGAAGTCTGACGAGTTCCCGAATATATATTCTAGCATAATCTTCAGCTGTATACGATGAATGCACAAGCACAAAATCAGCTGATTTTGTCATCCGATCTATGACAACCCAAATTGAATCATGATGGTGACGAGAAGGAGGAAAACCAACTATGAAGTCTATATTCACTTCTTCCCACTTCCAAGTACGAATGCTAAACTCTTGCATCACCCCACTGGGCCTTTGATGCTCTATTTTAACCTGTTGTCACGTGGAACACTTCGCCAAATTTTTTTTTATGTTCCTCTTCATACCGTTCCACCAATAGATTTCCCGCAAATCATAGTACATCTTGGTATCACCAGGATGGATAGAGTATCGTGTACCATGCGCTTCCGCCATAATCCTCTGCTTCAAGTTATCAATATTAGGAACACATAATCTTTCTCAGAGTCTCAAAACTCCATCTCCCCCTTGGGAGAAAACCTTCACCTTTTAGTCTTTAACTGACTCTTTTAACCTGACCAAGGTAGGATCGCTGTCTTGCTTCTCCTTCACTTCCGAAACTAAAGAGGATTCGGAACTGCTTTGCACTATACTACACTCAGCATCACCAAACAACCTAACCCCCAATCTAGCCAAACAATGTACCTCATAGGCCAACTCCTTCTTACCAATATCCACATGTGCTACGCTACCTATGGACTTCCGACTAAGGGCATCTGCTACTACATTGGCCTTGCCCGGATGATATAGCACACTCATATCATAATCTTTCAATAGTTCTAACCATCGTCTCTGCCTAAGATTCAACTCCTTTTGGGTGAATACATATTGTAAGCTCTCATAGTTCGTGAAGACGTCGACATGGACACCATACAAATAATGTCTCAAGATTTTCAAAGAAAAAATCACGGCAGCTAATTCAAGGTCATGGGTAGGATAATTCTTTTCATGAGGCTTTAGCTGCCTAGAAGCATAAGCTATAACCTTTCCTTTTTGCATCAATACACAACCCAAACCGACTATGGAAGCATCGCAATACACCTCAAAACCATCAACACCGTCAGGCAAAGTTAACACAGGGGCTGAAGTGAGTCGAGTCTTCAACTCCTGAAAACTCTTCTCGCAAGATTCGGACCACAGGAACTTCACTTTCTTTTAGGTAAAATGGGTCATAGGAGACGCAATAGATGAAAACCCTTCAACAAAACGATGATAATAACCAGCTAGACCCAAGAAACTTTGGATATCAGAAGGAGAAAGAGGTCTAGGCTAACTCTTTATAGCCTCTATCTTTTGAGGATCAACTCTAATACTTTCGGAAGAAACAACAGGACCTAAGAAGGCTACAGAGTTCAGCCAGAACTCACACTTACTGAACTTAGCATACAACCGATGAGTTTGAAAAGTTTCCAACACGATTCGGAGATGATTTGCATAATCACCCTCACTTTGGGAGTAAATAAGAATATCATCAAGGAACACTATTACAAATAAATCCAGATATGGACGGAATACATGTTTCTTAAGATCCATGAAAGCCGATGTAGCATTAGTTAGCCCGAAGGACATGACTAGAAATTCAAAATGACTATAACGGGTTCGGAAGGCTATCTTGGGGATATCCCATTCCCTAACCTTAAGTTGGTGATAACTGGATCTGAGGTCTATCTTCTAAAAGTAGCTCGCACCTTGCAATTGATCAAATAAATCATCAATTCGAGGAAGCGGATATTTATTCTTTATAGTAACCCTATTACGCTACCGGTAATCAATACACATCCGCAAAGAACCATCTTTCTTACGCACAAATAGGACAGGTTCACCCCAAGGGGACACACTAGGTCTGATAAAGCTTTTGTCTAAAAGAGCTTTCAATTGCTCCATCAACTCTTTAAGTTCCGCGGGAGCCATGCGATATGGAGGAATGGAAATAGGCTGAGTATCGGGAAGAAGGTCAATCCTAAACTCTATCTCTCTATCAAGAGGTATTCCAGGGAGTTCTTCCAGAAAGATATCAAGAAACTCATTAACAACATTAATTTACTGAATGGTCAGGGTTTCAGACTTAGTGTCTTTAACCCGAAATAAATGGTGGATGCAACCCTTGGAAATCAACTTCCTAGCTTTGAGATAGGATATGAAACGACCCTAAGGAATCACAGAACTCTTGGACCATTCGTGGATAGGTTCATCAGGAAACTGAAACTTGACGACACGGGCATGACAATCAATAGACTCAAAGCATGAGTGAAGCCAATCCATACCCAGAATGATATCAAAGTCAACCATATCTAGCTCTATCAAATCAGCATACATAACCCGATGAAAGACAGTAATGGGACATTTCTTATACACCCGCTTAGCAATGATAGACTCTCCTACCAGAGTAGAAAAAAAAATTGGCTCAGAAATTAGTTCAATATCAATTTCAAAATTTACAGCAACCAGAGGTGTCACATAAGAAAAACTCGAACCAGATTCCATCAACACATAGACATCAAAATAGAAAACATGGAGCATTCCAGTGACAACATCGGGAGAGTCCTCCTGCTCCTGACGAAGTGGTATAGCGTAGAAATGATTTTGGCGTTGACCGCCAGCAGTACTAGATGAAGCACCCTGAGGAGAAACTGGACGGGCAGCGAGAGGTGGGGCACTGGTAGCCTGACTCTGGGGACGGGAATCACGACTCCGCTGTCTGGCATACGGGAAGTCTCTAAGTATGTGGCCCAACTTTCCACAACCAAAACAGTCCTGTTGCCCCATATAACACTCCCCAAAATGGTCTTTACCACACTTAGCACACAAAGGAGGATGAGGCTGGTGGCTTACACTGTCCTGAGACCTGGAATGTACCGACCTATTCCCGAGCTCCTGCCTACCTTGATATATAGGAGCACTAGCTTAGGAAGGCGCAGGAATAAATAGACGTGTCTGAAACTGAGGGCGACTCGCTCCGAAGAATCTAGTCTGACCAGACCCCTGTTACTCCGATCTGACTCTCTTAATCCCTCTTACTCTTTCACTTTCCTTTATATTGTTTGACTCAATCTGTTGGGCATGAAGCATTAACCTAGAAAGATCAATCTCCTTGTTGATCATAGAAGATCTACATTCTTTCACTACATAACTCAACACCCCAGTTAGAAACTTGCTCATACTAGTCCTCGAGTCAGCCATCATATTAGGAGCGTACATTGATAGATGATTAATCTTAAGACAATACTCCTTAACCGACATGGAGCCTTGTCTCAAATTCATAAACTCTTCTATATTAGCTTCCCATAACTCAAGAGGAAAGAATCAATCCAAGAAAGCATCTTGGAACAATTTCTAAGTCACTGGAGCGGTATCTTCCTCTCTACCCTTATTCCATATTTGTACCCAGTCATAGGCAATATCCTTCAACCGATAAGAAGCCAGCTCTACACTTTCTTCCTCGGTCACGTGCATAATCTATGTAATTTTCTTCATTTCATCAACATACATCTGTGGGTCCTCACCTGCTCTCGACCCATGAATCTCTGGTGGATTCATCCGTATAAAATCATGAATTCGTGTTGTTGCCGAATTATTTTCCTGTGGAGGTGGAGTATTGGCCAGAGTATTAGCAGTAGCTGCCTAGGCTAGCGTCTGAAAAGCTGCTCAAAATTCGGCATGCGATACCATCTCATGTAACAGATCAATGAGCTGAGGTTGGTTGTTATTTCCGCGAGCTCGATGTGGAGGCATTTTCTGGCATAAGAACGCACGAATTAACAATAGAAGGAAACAATTGTAAGCATGATAGACTCTTGTAGAAAGAAAGAAATGAATTTTCCTAGAACGCCCCGCAGCCTCTTGATCATAGGTGTGGCGGGCTACATACCGATTCTCAAGACTCTACTTAACGCGGCTTATCAGACTCCCTAGGACTCTTCACAACCTTAGGATTTGATACCAAGTTTGTAACGCCCCAAAATATCATCCCGAGATGGTACACGGTGCCTAAGGTTACATATAGACTCAAGCCAACCCTTTAAGACAAAACACTACCCTTGACTTCCAACACAACAACATACACGCTACGCTAATTATATATATATAAGTACATATCATATCACATCGCACATGGAATGGAATATCGTTAGACTATACATATATGGAATGTCTATACACAAACCAACCCAACAATACACTAGTCTGACATAGCCTCTATACAGAAAAATCAACGAGCCATTGGAATACACCCCTAACTAACTCAACAGACCAAAGGGATCAAAAAACAACAACAACAAAACTAGCAACTTGGTCCTCGAACCATGAGGACTCACCACTGAAGGAACGTGGATGCGACACTCAGATATCACAATTGCGGATGCGGTTGATTACCTGAGCCTATATCATGGTAAGAATGTAACTCATAGAGAAATATGTAGGTCAGCACAAGATACGTACTGAGTATGTGGGGGCGCATGCAAAATATAAATAATATCTTAAATTTAGTAAAAACATACATACGGACCATAATGACACACCTAGGTTGAGTGACATTGAATCATGCAACTAATAACATCTTAGATAGAAAATGTAGGAGAAAAAACTCATAAATCATTATAGATCATCATAGGAAACTTGACATACCACATCAAAACTCGGAGTTACTCTGTATTTCAATAAACATGACTCTTATGGACAGGGGAGTTTCCTATAATCGACAACCCCACGTGAGCTACGTGGAATACCAATGTTTCAAACCTCCATTGGCGGAAGAGTCATACTCTTTGCCAGGGAGTACGATCTTAAACCTTTAATAATCACAATTGGGCTCTCTGGCCAATAATATCATCATCAAACAACCCTACGGTGGCACATAGGTTTGGGGAAATACCAAATTTCCCTCTCGGTGCTAAGTACTACTCCCCGACAAGCTCAGAACGCGTTAAGAAATCCACCACAACATCACAAGGGTCTATCATAAAGAACAAATCAAATCTCTTTCTCATTTATCAAATCATATCAATTTGTGGATTCCTAACTCAACACATTTTAGCTCAAAACATTTTAATCTTTCTCAACATCAACAAGGTATCAATGCATTGAACCATAACCGACTCGACATTTGTACAAAGATATGAAGACTCAATACATAATATTTTCAATAATTTAACTCATCAAAACATCTGGAAAATACCAAGACTCATTGCAACTTCAATATCAACATTTCTCAATTTTCCATCCAACACTCATTTAAAGGTACTTGAGACATCAACCCATAGTAGGGATATTGAATTTCCAATATCAATTATAAATTCATAATAAGGAAATAGTGGAATGATAGTATAAATCAAGGCTTAACAAATTAAATCATCATACTCTCATAATCAAATACTTTCTGGACATAATTTCATCTAAACATCATACATATATCGGATGACATAATCCCATAGCTCATGGACAATAATATAAGATATAAAACCATATTTCCAATTCATGGTAAAAGATGTAAAATCTCATGTCAATGTAATTCAATAAAAATACCAGGCACAAGATCGAAAAGATAATCTTGTTCAAAGCCCCACATACCTAAAAATGGAAGATGA
Source organism: Capsicum pubescens (assembly GCA_030864215.1). Lineage (NCBI taxonomy): Eukaryota > Viridiplantae > Streptophyta > Magnoliopsida > Solanales > Solanaceae > Capsicum > Capsicum pubescens. The sequence goes on from CM061546.1 coordinate 216,541,778, forward strand.
ATATGAACTTCCGACTACGGAACTTTATTCACAAAAATAAAAGGTGCTTCTCGAAGCCCTTAACATGATCAACTTGAATCCTAAATCAATTTGAAATTTCTACGGTTCAATCAAGAGACATAGAAGAATGAAATTTGGAGTAGTAGAGATGGGGTTTGAGCCTTAGGAAATTTTGGAGAAAAATGAGCTATTGAATGCTCTTAATGGACTTAAATCCATGGTTTACCCGGATGGATTTGAGTAGGAATGACCAAAATACCCTTAAAAATCAAATAATGTCAAATTTGTCCTTTGGTGGACTGTTTTTATAGAATGAAGTAGATCGACCATAAATTATTGCTCCGATGGCCAAATTGGATGAAACCAATTTCATTGGAAAGAGGACTTCTAGAGATTTCTGTTGATATATAGTATCTCACCCAGATCATTATGTACAAGGAGTTATGGTCGTTTGAAGTTGACCCTAAAATTCACCTGGCCTCAGTAATTTTTTCCTGCACATTTATTGTTCACCACTATTCACGGTTAGATCGAAATGATCATAAATCATCGCCCCAGTGTTCATTTTGGATGATCCACATATCGTTGGAAAGATTACTTGATTCTCTACATGGTGACGGGTCGCATATCCCGAAATTCCACATAGAAAAATTATTAATCACGATAAAGAACAGAACTCAACATATTTTCATCCGAGATCTTAACGGAAATATTTTTTCGGGGCATCACAGTATGCTAAATCCAGAACTTTCCTGGTTAGTCTTACCATGGTTAAAGGATAGGGGTTAGGAACGGATCATAGGTTATTTTATTGATTAACCCACTTTATCCTAAATAGCTTGCCCTATGTGCATGATATCCCTTGATCCTTATTTTGAGCCTAATTAGCCTATTTCTTTCTTATGATACCTTTCACCTTCCCATTTATTTCATAATGAACCGGTTTTGGCCCTAGTCCTCCTTGGAAACTGTGCACATAGTGTAAGAGGAGTATGAAGAAAGGTAGAATAAAGGAAAAAGAATAAAGGTTGGGCGCTATTCAAAAAAAATGTGGAGAGAGATACCCAACTTAAATATTTTTGATCAACAGAAAAGAGAATGAAAAAGTGGTTAATAAGTGAGCCCCAAGAGAGTAGTATAGTATCAAGGAGGCATAGTCACTCTAAATGTCCTTGAATATCATACCATTCCCAGCCTATATTATAAACCTAAAAGAAGTCCTATCGTGATCCTAGTTGTCCTATCTGAAGGTCTTGGTATTGAAAATAAGGGCAAGCCTATGGTACTTGTCATACACTGATTGGATCATCATTTTAAAAGTGAGAGTCTTTTGATGATCCCCACTTTTACATTTTTGGTGTATCATATGTGAGGAGGGGGATTTCTTTGTTGTGAGGGAACAATGGGATTGTTGCTATCTACTTGCTTGTTTAGATAGTGCAGCATTGGTATATGAATGGTTGTTATGGCGAAGAGTGATGCCATCGCTTGAGTCCTTTGTGTTATATTATTTTTCTTCAATGACATAAACAGTTGGTTTTAATTGGATTGACCTTGGAGGTGATAACTATGTTTGAGCATAAAAGAGAAAATTGGTTGTTGAATGTGGTATGTATTCTCTTAGTTGGCTTGAGTTGCTTGAGGACAAGCAATTGTTTTAAGTTGAGGGTGTGGATGTGTAAGCAATTGCTAACACATTTTAGACCTTTAACAAAGAATAATTGCGAATTATTATGTAACTTTTGTCGTTTTTTATTTGTTAATGTCTGATTTTCTAGTTTAAGTTGATAGTATGGAGAACCAACACGAATGGAAGTAAAGAAGTTGAAATCTGCAGGAATCTAAAGAGAAGTGTGGCTGACGACTTCTGTGATAAAGTCGTCAGACTTAAGTATGAGTTGAAGCCTGTGACGACATCTGGTGATATGAAGTCAAATATGTGATGCGCCATCATGATTGTCGTCATCCTTAACCAGAGAATGGGAGTTGAAGAGAAGATGCGATGACATTTTTTGATAAAGAATCAAGATGGTGATAAGGCATCAGGAGAACCGTCAGACTAAGGAAGAACTTGGAAGCTAAGAGAAAGTTTTTACGACGTTGGTGACAAGCCGTCAAAATCTTGATACGTTGTAATAGTCGTCACCAGCCTTAGGCAGCAACAGAAAAAATAATAGAGGAGATGATGACATCAGTGATAAGCCATTAGGTTTGTGATAAGGCATCAACGTCATCGTCAACTTTAGACAGCAGAAGCCAAAAGTGCAGAGGATCTGACGACATCCGTGATAAGCCGTCAGAGTCCTGATAAGCTGTCACGGATGTCGTCATCTATTCCGAGAAAAATCTGCAACTTTAATTTTATTTCCTTATTTAAGTTGAACTATTTTAAGCTTTGTTTTAGCATATTTGAAAAAAATATATATTCATTCATCAGCGTCATTGTTCAGAAAAGAGAGTTCGATACTTTGGGTTTTGGAGAATATTTTCCGATCTTTCTTTCTCTATTTTTTGTTGGATTAGAACGGTACAACTATTTTGGGGATTTTCCTTTGTGATCTAAGATATGATTCACTAATTATTATGCATCCCTGTAAGTTAATCTTCTCAATTATGAATTCAATTATGTGTTTCATTCTTTGAGTCATGAGTGGCTAAATTCTGTTAACCTGAATTATGGGATCTAGGGTTAGGTCATAATGATGTGCTAAACACTCAAGATTTAATAGGTTTTAGGATTTCTTGATAATTCTGATATTTTAATTAACGTCTGTTGGTTTCAAATAGTAGACACGCCTACTTTTATTTGCACGAGAAAGAAATCATATACAGTAAGAAGTTAATTATAAACAGGGACTCGAAAATACTTTATTTAATAATCAACACTATAATAAGGTTGATTAACCTGAGGAAAAATCTGGACTAAATCCAAATTGGATAGTCCTTGATATGCTAAGAAAATGGCATGACCCAAAACAAAGATCATGATGGCACCTATATTATCCCACAAGTAGGTAATAAAAAACCATAACCCGGAATGATGAGTAAAAGGCTAATAGGCGGAAGAGAAAATATGGATGAAATTGTAATTTAAAGTGAATATAAAGGGATATATACAAGTAATACATATCAAAAAAAGGAAAGGATAATATAAAAAGAGAACCTCTCAAGACCGGGTAAGGCAGTACAAGAACCACCATACATAAAGAGTTATAAATTAGTACAAAAATCCACAAGTAGTCTGTGAAGATAAAGGATAAGACTAATACTATAATAGAGGGAGATAGATCAACTCTGAATTCTATAGATTCACAGCCCCGTTTAAAGTCAATATCAATGACGATGATTAGTACAAAGATCTCCATCAAGAAAAATATAGAAGTCTAGTATGTGTACCAAAACATAGTGTACTCAGTAGGCATCACAGTATAACTGAGCTCAATTAAAGTATAAACATAATAAAGTGTGAATCTATACTTAGAGGAAGTAAATGAGGGTCGGAATGGAATTCACCAGCCACGCTAAGAAAAATCGAGAATAGAATTTAAGTAATTCAAAAGTCAAAATAAATTTTATGGCATAACCAAAAGGGAACTATATAAGCTCAGAAGGAACACACAATGAAAATAAATCCTACTGAGTCTCCATAAGCACGGTGGATTCAAAAAAGGAATAGTATTGATGTAAACCAAGTGCAACAGTAAGGAATGTGAAATGAGCTAAAGTGTGTGATAAGTGTATCCTTTATTTTTCATTAAACCATAGCCATTTATCATACCGATCTCAAATCATATTTTTAACTAGAAATTAGTAACAATAAATGCCGGACTCAAATAGAAATGAATTGATAGTGATCAATAATGCCAGTTATTTAACTAAAACTAGAACTAAATATATAACATGTAGAGATAATACAAACTCTAAATAACCAAGTTTTACTAGTCCTCTTTCCCATTTTGGATGACCAATTTCATTAAATATATGTAAGGTTACGATTATTAAGTCAAAACCACGATTTAAGGCCTAAATAATAATATGCCAAGGATACCAAACCTGACAAACATAATATAGTGATAAGGCCAACCCAATCCCAACAAATCTGTTGAAATAGTACTATAATTATTTTTGTCAAAAAATAGCATTATCACAAAGTATCCTATTTTAAAAAAGGAAATAAGACTAACAAAAAGCTTTGAGAACTCAAACTGAGGCATATAGCTACCCAAATATATACTAAGAAATCTAAATACAATACCAAGGGTCCTAAGTGTACTAAACAAAGATCTAAAGGAGAGCATCTACCGAGCCTAAAGGAATTTGAGGTAGAAATCGATCCTAAATTTCCCTAACCGACTATAAAGGTTGTAAAATAACTAACAAACAAACCTTACTATAATACAAGAGAAAAGTCTAAAAGAAAGGTAAGAGTATCCTACTTGGACGTTTCCTAACGCACTTGAAATCCTCTATATCCTTTGTTTTCAATTATGAGAATCCTACGACTGTTACTATGATATCAAGAAAATAATCTTGTTGTCAAAATGAAAACAATGATAGTCATATTATGAAATTATATTCTAAGTTAGAATTGGGCTAAGGAAAAATTGTAGGGCATGCAAATGATATTTTAAATTTGTAACCACAACTATGTCCCTCAGGGAATAATAAGCTTGTGCTCAAAAATTGAGAACCAGTAGCTCCCTAATTGGCTCCTAAAATAGGCCCAATAATTGGAAAAATATTAAGAACTATCTAGAGAATAAAATGAAATTAGGCTAGGAACTTACGAGTTAATGACTGGATAATGATCACATTGTCGACCTCTAACTATTCCCAGCTTTAGTTTAGGAGTTTCCCACACTATTTAGAGATCCAATATTATCTCTAATGTTATACTTTGAAACAAAGTCTTAAAAATAAAGAAAGAAATATCCATACTTCAAAGAGTTTCTTTATTCGATCCCGGAACCCCTTTGTTGCGATCACAAGACCCAATTGACAGGACCATTACAATTATAGTGCATATCCATTAAAAAATAAAACATAAAATGTCTAGGTCGTAGAACCAACTTTTATAGTCTTAGTCAACCACAACCTCTCGATCTTGATGACCAAAATACATGGAACCTAACAATTACAGAGGTGTTCACTATGATAAAGATGAATGATATGGGCCAACATTAGGTGCTGATGCAGCAACAACTTTTGCTAAGTGGTAAATCTCTAGTTTGGTCATCAAGAGTCATTTGGAACCCTAATGGCAAACAAACTATTCTCCCAAACAAATTTTGTATTCTAGACACAACAAATTGGTTAAAGTTTTAAATAGAGGTTATTTTGACAAAAAGAAGGTCCCACACCAAATTTTATATTTGTAATAAAATCCAACAAGTAGCTCAAAATGATCTTAGAAGACTTGGGACCCAAAATAAAGGCCCTCCTAGCCTAAATCTATATTTTGACTAGAATGGAACTATTAGACTTGGTATTTGAGGTTGTTTATCTAAAGATTTGGCCTGGGACTACTTTATCATTTTTAAGAAGCTTAAAAATATAGAAATCAATGTAAAACCCAAATGAACTACTTATGAATTGACTGTCAATCTCATCAGCTCTTAAATGACATAAAGTAGTCATACAAAAACTCTAAATAGAAGAAAAAATGAAAAGGGTAAAAAATAACTTAGAAGGTTATTATAACATCCATTAGTAAAAGGAATTTCATCTGCTAAAGTAAAAAGAAGGCTCAAATAGAAAAGGATATTGAGTCCACGTGCTATGTTGGATAGCCCAGGTAGACCCCTTAGCTGAGTGGTGTTTCCATCAAACCTTACCATTGGAATCTACCTAGAGAAAAACCGTTTAGCATTACAAGGTAAAATGGAAACTAGCTAAATGTTAAATTATTATTAAACTGAACTGAGTCCCACTAGAGTACTTAAAACTCATATGGAATGTAGAACCGAAGCATTAGAACATGAAAAATTAGGTGAACAGCTGAAATGTTGGGAGGCAAGGCTAACTCATAAGCTACCCACCCAACTCTCTAAAGAATCTTAAAAGGCCTAATATACTTGGGCTAAGCTTTACTCTTTTCCCAAGACTCATAATTAATTTCATGGGCTATACTTAATGGAAAACCCAATCACCAACTCCAAAACTCAAAACAAAAAGATTACAGTCAACATAACTTTTTTGTCTGCTCTTAGTTGCCCATGGTCTATACTAAATAAATTAACCTCTGTCTAATGACTCTTAAAGAAAAAAGATGCCTCATGTCCTAAACTTTGATGTCTTAAAAAAAATAGGAGATTACTATCGCCTACCATACAATGCCTCTAATGGTTCAATTCGAATACTCAAGTGATAGCTATTATTGTAGTCAAACAATACTTAGGATATAAAAACTTCTTCCATGTCACGACCTAATTTACTAGTCATGATGGAATCAAAAACTATATTCCATACTAAATCTTGCATAGTATGATAACCATACTAAAAAATAGCTTAATCTATAAATAGGGTAAACTAACCTACTTTGACGCTGAACAAAAACCCTAAAAATCTGCTAAACAACCAATTTTCCCTTTCTGAGAAGCTTAAGCAAGGTGCAACACAACAAAAATCTTAATCTATTTATCAAGATGAGAACAATGATACCCATATGGATTTATTGTTCTATGGATCCAAAATTCACGTAAAATCCTATGTATGGCTCATTTATAGAATCACACAATCTAATCCAACACAACGTCCCCGTATTCTCAATGAGCATTTAACCTAAAAAAAATGGTGATTTGTCTGTTCTAATGGTGCTAAATCAAAACACCTAGGTTTTAGGGATTTATGAATGATTTAATCCTATAATATATGGAAGCTTACAAAAAAATCATAGAAGAAACGCATAAATAATCTTCACCCAAGCTCCAAAGTTGCCTACAAATATTTTTCCCAAGCTTTCTAACTTTTTTGGGTTCTAATATCATGGGAATGGTTTAAGAATGAATAAAAATGGGCTAAGTGGGGGGTATTTTTACACTTAACAAGTCTGTAAGTGCTGATAAAGTGGATACTTGGGCGCTTAAGCAAACTAGTGTAACTTTCACGATATCTAGCTAAATGCACCAATAACGCTTAATCTGTCGCCTGCCTCCTTAGCAGTTAATGCTTTATAGGTACGAGTTCTGATTTAGTGGAATTCGACAAGGCACACCTCCGCTTACGCAATTAGATATGCACTTTAGTGGACCCCTGCTTAAATGACCCAAATGGTTTCATAAGTAGGTGTACTATTTGAGGCATAAGCTGAAGCATTATGTTTTATCTAGGTTTTTGCCTACCTCTCAAAATTAATTTAAATTCTTGTAAACTCAAATGGACTATGCTACCCTATATAATTTGTTGCTCTGACCAAAATGGCATAACTGAAATTTTCATCCAAGGTTGTTTCACCGAAAATTGTGTCCCACACCGACAAGCCATTTTCTTATCTTCTGACCAATAGCACAAAATGAGTCTAGGAGACCCAAAACCCAAAACAAAGGTCCTCCTAGAAAAAAAATTGGTGTTTCGGAGTTCTTGGAACAGTCAAAGTTACCATAAAAGGTCATTTGGCTAATGTTTTCACCCCGTAGGAAATTTAATCTAGAAAAGACTTTCAAATAGGAAATTGGCTCTAAAAATCAATCAAATTTCCGGTAATCGAGTTGTAAGCTACATTAAGTCATAAATGTCTTGGGGAATCTATTGGGATGTTCTAAATGAAGTAAATAAGTGGAAATACAAAAATGAACTAAATGTTCATTACATCATACTGACCTCCAAATTCTATATCACAAACTTGGAGCATGTGCTCTAAAAACTATATAAGCTAACCTGACTTACCATTGGTTATGTGTGAAAAGTGGCGCTAAGGTTGACCAAGGTACCTAAATCCTCCTAAAAGCTATCAGAAAGTTCGTGGATTATTTGGAGCCTCTATAATAAATAATAGACATAGGCACCATGTGAAGACAAACTATCTCCCAAACCTAGACTTAAGCCAACTTATAGTTCCCCTAGGAAGAATAAATTGATAGAAAATAGGAAAACATTGTCAACATATATATGATGACTCAAATACTATTAGAAACCCAAGAAATACAAGGAAAGTCAGTCACAAAATCTATAGTAATTGTCTCCCACTTCATTTAAGGAATGGATGGTCTCTGAAGTAGACCACCAGGTCTCATGTGCTCAGACTTCACCTACTAAGAACACAAACATCAAACCATAAAATTTACTGTATCTTTCTTCATACTACTCTACTAGATATGTTGTGTCAATTCTATACACATCATAGATTTCCCAAGGTGAATAGATTATCTAGAGCAATGGGCCTTCTAAAGTATTAATTGAATAAAGCCTCATATCCTCAGAACATACATAAAACCATCAAACCTCAATATACCTTCTAAGTATAAGAAACCCTCTTAGCTTCTCTTATTCACACGTGATCTTAAATACTAGATAACTGACTATATTTAAATTTGCTTATCTCAAATCTACTCTAATAAAGTGTACCTAGCCTTCGCACTAGCAAAAACCCTCTCGAGGTTTGAAATGTCAAATGGAACTAATCGATTAGGTAAGGACTATATTTTTTAGTCCAATGGTTACTTTGAAACTAAAAGGAATGACAAACCCTAGTACTCATTACCTTTCAGCTCAAGGCATGTGTTACCAAATTTTCCTTGCATATATAGTACAAAATAAATAGGTCATAATCGATCAATAACTCAATCCATCGATTCTCTCTTGAATTAATATCCTTCAATGTCAAAATGTACAAAAGACTACATTGAACTAGGAATATCACACAACGGGCACCATAAAGGTAATGCCTCTAAATATTAAGCATAAAAACTATCTTCGCAAAAATGAAGTCATGAGTGGGGTAGTTTCACTTATGAACCATCATCTGTCTGGAAGAAAATACTGACTCTTCACCCTATTTTATAAAAAACAAAACTTAAACAAATGCCTGAAGCATCACAATATACTGTAAACCCCTTCCTCATAATTGGAATAGTTTAAATAAGAGCTACAATCAGTAAGTCCTTGAGCTTCAGAAAGCTTACCTAACATTAATTGAACCACAAAAATTGTTCATCTTATCGAGTGAATTGTTTCATATGTGTTGCATTAGAGGTGAATCCCTCGATGAACAATCTGTAATAGCCTACTAATCAAACAAAACTGCGAACCTTTATAAGAGACGTGGGGCTAGTCATATCACAAAGTATTTCAATAATCATAGAACTTATCATAATCCAGATTTAGCCACCACATGCCCCATGAATATGATAGACTCTAGACAAAATGTGCATTTTGAGAACTTGGCATAAAGGCGCTAATCTGTCTTAATGTGTATCATTAACCTCACATTTTCACAAACTAATTTCTTAATTCATGATCGCACCTACTTGTAAGATATTGAAACTTATAAGATAGTCCCAAAACCTAGTGGAATCTGTACAAGAGCTTCTTACATAGTACGACTTAAAAATTGAAGTACAAAATAAACATATTGATATAACTCATTTCTAAATACAACATAGATTCTAGTCTAGTACATAAAAGGTAGACAAAAATATTCTTAAATCTAGGACCTTACCCTATGTGTATAGATCATAACTGCTCTGCATGACATACACACTAATGGAGAGAACCCATACTATGACCTGAAGCCAGTATAAGTGTAATATGAGTGCCAAAAACATGGTACTTCCAAGATAATGAAAATGTACATAACATGAAAGCAAGAATGTAAACTATAGTAAGATATCTAGTGAAGAAGAATAGTAAATCTAAGGAGGTACAAAGGATAAACTATCCTATTCTTGCCATAGTTAGGAACCATAGAACTATATCGGATATCACTAGCCCATATACAAACAAATAGCGGATGAATGATATGTAATAGTATACAAAGACAAGGAATGGATATACAACATGAACACATGAAGGAAGGGAAGGATATATAGTAATACCATAACTACATATATAAATGTATGTACATAATCAAGGGTAACCTAGAGGTATAATAAAAAGTATTCATACTAGCATCTTAAGGCTTCCTAAACATAGTTCGAACTAGTAGTAACATAATAACGAGCTCTAATCCTTACATCCAAATATGTGCTAATTATCTATAATAAAGAAAACATAAAGAAAAGAATAACAATCATAACTCAGATATCAGTACTAGATCAATAATCAATCTATCACGAACTAGCCATAATAATAATAACACTAATAATGCGAGTAACCAGCTAGTGCAGACAAACACTACATAATTGATCATTTTATAAACTGCCGCCATAAAAGTATTGGAAAGTTCAACCAATACTTTGCAAACAACAGTCATACCTATACCTATGGAACCCTTATAAGGAAGAAAAAATAGGCGCAGACTAGTGACAGAAAATGCACATGCAAGGATTAATGCATATAAAATCCACAATACCATAATCGATCTTAGTGTCATAATGAAACCTAATGCATAAACTCATATCACCAATATCATCATCAATGACCAAACTTGAACCAAAACTCAAATCATCAATATCATCATTAATTACCAGACTTGAACCAGAACTCATATCATCATTAATCGTCGAACTTGAACCAAAACTTATATAACTCAAGACAAGAATCATTGCTAAGAGAGTATAATAGAAGTGTAGAAATGGTCAGAAAATCTATCAATTGTGTCAGTAATACTAGTAAAACTATGGACTATAATATATCTGGATTAGATCTCTAAAATATCATTGTTACTCTCGAAGGCTCATAAGTTAGTCTTTAAGATTGTACAATTCTTGTTATAAAGAAAACTATCTTAGAAGAGAAAAGTTGAAATATATCCCTTTTCAGGAAAAGAGTAATAAAATAATATTTTAGCTGGATTTGTACCCTTTACCATCTTAGTGATCAAGAATATACAAAATCTATGCATGTCACCACCAGTATCCAAATAATGCGTTAACAAGCAACAAAATGTCTATAATATAAGATCACATGATTTTCAAGGATTAAACACGTCCCAGAGTCTGACCAATTCCATAATCATGGACTTGGTCCCAATAATATATATAGCTGGCATAACCATAACATAATTACGACCTTAGTATATATAACCGGCATAACCATATCATAATGTGAAAAATTATTATAATCTACCAAGTCACGTAGAAACCCTAATATTAAAGGTTAATTAGACTCGACTATGACTAACATGATAACATCCATATATAAGTCTACAAAGTATAACTCAAGTCTTGTCCTAAGGAGGGCTGGAGGGGCCAACTTTTAATCCTCCAAATACAATTTCAGACTAGTTTTTATCTCAGACTAGGGTAAGGTGCCTAACTCACTTCTAGTTGTTAAACAAGAAATTGTTAGCCCTAAGGTAGAAATTTATCCCCAAACATGACAACTAAGATAATTCCACCTAAATTATGATTCTAGGATAGAATAAACAGTCTAAATAAGACTAATCATACTAACAATGCTTACAAAATCTAAATCCTATCGCATTTCAAGCACAATATCATAATCATAATACGGATTATCTCAATCTATGAAAAATGTAATAGAATCATAGAAGTATAGTAAATATCTCAACTTAAGGGTCAATTACCCTTCTAGCCCCAAAAACTCATAATTTATTCTAATTCACGGTGTTTTACCGACAATCATATCCTAACATCCAAATCTAACATGCAATATTTATAAAAAAAACCTCTCTAGAGGTAGAGTAGATAGAAGACTACCTCGAAGCCAAAATCAAATCACTTAATCATCTATAAATCGTCCGTCTTCACTCCATGATCCCAAAATGCCATCACGCAAAAAAAAAGTAATCTACACATTGTTTGGAAAAAATAAGACATGTACTTCTATATTAAGGGTTGCATTGAATTTTATGTAAAGAACGGGCTCGTGGGGCCCATAAATGAAATTTAAAGAGGAACCCGCCAAGAGGTCCCTAAAAGGACAAGGAAGTTCTACTCAAAGGTTTCAATATTTGCATAAAAATATCTAGAAACCCCCTACATTAACTGCCAAATCTTCTAAGAATCAGTTGAAATACTCGCATAAGAATATCAATACAAGGCATAAAATCGTGTCTCACACACTGTAAAAGTCTTGGATCCCTACTCCAGATGATCAAACATATCTCTAATCTGATCTATAAAACATAAAAGTATAAATTTATCAAAAGAAGGCTCAATAGATTGATCCCAAGTCATCTGTGGCAAGCAAAGTGGTCAGCAACTAATAAGTGACCTCCATAAATATGTGGTAGCATCCCTCAATTGGTAAGTAGAATATACAACCCCATGCGCCTCGAGAAAACCAAGGTTATTCAACTTCTCCCGACAATCCATCAACAACTCATAGGCATCCTCGCCTATAGCACCACTGAACCTAGAAGGACCTAAATGAGCTAATATCTCAAACCTCTTTTGATCATCACAAGACACAGTTGTACTCACTATAATAAGAGACATAGTAAACATGGTTGGCTGAGAACCTATCCTAGGAGGCATAATAGAAAAAGGTTGAACTCCAGATTTTTTAACATCATACTCAGATACTAGTGCTGAAGGAGATACTACACTCAGAGTCTGTGAAGTACCTCAAGTAGATGTTAGCACAATAGAAGGATCCATAATCGGAACTGGAGGAATACCATATAAAAAATCTTATACAAATAGAGTTACAACACTCAAAACTGGAGTAACACTATGTGTACTCAAAGGAGCATCCTATAATATGTCATCAAGCGATCCAATAACCCTTCTAAGACTGCGATAAAAAAACACAGTGGAACTAGAGTAGGACCCATTTCTCAAACATTCTGATTAAAAGGTTCAGGGGAAAGTCACCCAATTTTATCTCTGTATAGGGTAGATCATCGTGCTAATTTTTCACATCGAGCCCAACCACAATTGGGTGTTAGCCCTCTAGATTGGGCTCTCTCATCAAATAAAGGATCCAAAATCTAGCTTCACCTGATCTAGTCCTTACCATTTATGTAGAAAGAGTGAAATATGACTTTGAACACAAGGTATGAATAAACAACATGATATAGGGTGAAATAAGGAAAGTTTTCTAAAGATATCATATAGCCTCTAAAAGATAGGTAAGAACGTCTATGTACCAATCCGCGCGACTCTATTAGACACTTCATTCTTACATTGTTGAGACCAATGAAAAATTGGTTACTCTGATATCAATTTATCATGACCCAAAAACCAATGGTCTTGATGGCACTAGTTGTGATAAGCCTTGAAAAGTAAGCCTATCACCAAAACTGATAAAAAATAAAAAAATCAATACCAAACCAAGGGAAGACCCCAAGAACGGAGTTGATTCACTCATATTTATACTAAAAGTTGAATTATAATCAAGATACCAACCAAATCGCAAAACCTAGTGTCGATGTGCAAGAACTAACTACTATCACTCAAGTTCAAAAGTATATAAGACATCCAAACAAGAGCAAAACTCTTTCTCTGAATAGAAGTAAGACATAGTCAATATTAGAAACTATACCAGTCAATTATGGATACATAAATCAATCGCTATATCAAATAGGCTTCAAGTATCGCCTGAATCAACTATTTGTGAGGTTCACTCGTGCAAAGATATTCACTGAAAGGGTGCAGTAGGGATGAGTATGGTCCTCTGGTACTCAGTAGGTATCATTTATTGAATATATAAAGTAGAAAATAAAGCATATTAGCACAAACTATAAGCACGTCACCCGCAATAAAAAATGTCCCAAAAGGTAGTATATACTATCTCTACTAATAGTTCTACTATAAACACATAAGACAAATACGAGTAGGGAATGAAGGACAAGTATACACACACTTCAAATACAAGTACAAGAATGTAGAACAAATTGACAGATATCGAATCAAATACATAAATACTATCACAACATAAGTTTACTATATGAAGTGAAATGAAGATGATGGTGATGATTATGATAACAAGGTGATGCACGACGTTGTCGCACAACCTCCGTATAAATTTTCAAGCTAAAGCTTCCCGATATAGGACCCATAAGGGGTTTCCTAATTTTTATACAATCAATATCCAATACTAATATCCATATCTCCTTTTTGACACATATATCGGTAGAGAGGTTTTAAGATGTCATATTTTTTGTCAGAAAAAACCAGTTTTTTTAGTATTTTCAATATTTCTGCAATGGTACCAATGTTTCATGAGTGAATATGATAGGAAAATGTAATGCTCACAACCAACCAAAATGAGAATATCCAATATCCAACAAATATACCAGCTATGTTAGCCCAAAATCCACTCAAATCACCCAAACATTAGGGATAAAAATTAATCCTGAAAAACCATGAACTGAAACATGCAAAAAAAGGGCATTGATAGCACAAAAATTTAAAAATCTCTGCTTTTTCCCACAAAGAAGTTAGTAACCAAACAATCATATTTCAATACAAGGCCAACAAACTCATATAAGACCCGACACAATAACACATAAACAATTAATGTCAACAACTAAATTTTATAAAAATATGCCCCGAAAAGGCATATAAATCACCTAAAAACAATTTCCATTATTCAACCCATACCCATAGAATATTTTAACATTAATATTTACTACCTAACTAGTTTGAAGAATGTTAACCCATAACATTCCTTGAATGTCAAAATCTGATCCCAAAAGCCTTAAAACTAGAGTTATCCCTACATGAACAAACCTAAAATCAACGCAAATATAAAAATATAGAATCTACTAATTAAAATAAAGACATTAATAAAAATATTGACCATAATCAAATCTTATCAAATTGAACCCCCAAAATGAGTTTCAGTAAAAGAAGTGCAAAGTTAAAATATTTGTTCAAAAATATATTTTCCATGAATAAAGGAATGCATAGAAGGAAACCCAACTAGAAATGGATTGAAGTTGGGGTTTAAATAAAAAAAATATGATTTTTAGGACTTCTACCCAAAATCACCTAATTCCACTTTTAAATTCATAGTTAAATAAGATTTAAATGATAAAGTTGAAGAAAATTAGTTGAAATCGGTGTTTTAAAGATTACCTAAGCATTGAAATGGAAGAAATTGCTCAAAACCTCTAGATCCATGTGTAAAAAATGGTGAAAAAAAGTGAAAAGGGTGAAAAGGGGGTATTTAAATATGCCTAGTGTTGATAAAGCGGACCATGGGACGCTTTAGCGGTTGGCACTAAAGCAGCACTAACACTAGAATGACAGTCCACTAATGCAGACATGTGGCTGCTTTGGCAGTAAGCACTAAAGCACCCAAGATACTGCTTTAGCCATAAATTCTAGGTGGACAAGGCCGCTTTAGTGCCAAAGGGATGCTAAAGGACCCAAAGTGTAGATGTAGTGGTCACGCTAGCAGTTATGCACTATCTAGAGACTCAGAGAACTTCAAATCTCTACGAACACCTCGGGATTTATTCAAAATCAT
Source organism: Capsicum pubescens (assembly GCA_030864215.1). NCBI lineage: Eukaryota > Viridiplantae > Streptophyta > Magnoliopsida > Solanales > Solanaceae > Capsicum > Capsicum pubescens. The sequence continues at coordinate 216,557,315 of CM061546.1, forward strand.
GATAATGCAAATGGATTATGCTATCCTATCAAATTGAATACTCCACACTCAAAGGCATTATTCGATTTTTTAAAAGACATCATTTTCATAGAGTTGACAATCAAAGCCCAATTTTACAACTTTAAAACTTGTAATTCCCCAAATCTAGTACAAGAAATGCTACATGGTACTCATGACCCCGAAGGACCACAGTCTAACCCATGACTGATATTTATACCTAAACACTACATAATATACTATATAAATATGGAAATAAAGGCTGAAAGGCCTTAAACCTCAAAGTTGTAACATTACCGATAAAACATAACATCTGAAGAGGGTATGAAATACCCAATACAACTGAAATAACTATCTGAACATGCTAGTCTGAAAAGCCTCTTACTGACTGAACTGTCTAAATAAGGAGTTGATGGGACATATCCCCAAACAACTCCAACTACTGAAATAAATTAATTAATAAGATAATAAAGTAATAGTCATGTCCTTGAAGAATGAGGACTCACTGCTAACTTAGACTACTAAGACTGGAATGCTACTGATTCTCTGCAACTATTGCTTCTTAACCTATGGTATAAAACACCATAACACAAATGCGTCAGTACATTTGAATGTATTAGTATGCATGTGAGGTAGGCTGAATGCAAAGGGTTTACAGGCATGAACTACACTAATTGGCTGAATAACATAAATGTGAGAATACATGCTTGAATACATAGTAATTGTAGCTTAGTTCATGATGACATGATTACTGAGTCTGATAACATGAGATTCTGATAACTGCACAACAATAATAACTAATACTGAGCGACTGTATCTGACAGTCTAGTTTCTGATGGAACTAGATAATTTTCATACTATTCTGAGTTGACTGTATCTGACATTCCTAAATCCTGTAGAACTATCAGAGTTTTATTACTGAGACTGAATGACTGTACTTGACAGTCCTGATTATGTAGTGAAACTTTGGGAAGTAGTCATCTAACTGACATACCACAAATAAAGCAATATAGCTGAGGTGGGGTCCAATCTATAACCCCAATTGGAAGGGTATCAATACCGCGCCATTGGTAAGGAAAATCTGTGGGAAACCCTCACCTGAAAGTGTCCCCAAAAGATAATGGTGGGACCCATATCTGATAGTCCTTATCCACCTTATCAACCCTCATCTAACAGTGTTGATGTCTCAACCTATGCTGGCTATAGAGTCTGGAATGCAAGGATGACTTCTAATAATCACAACCTTATATGACAGTATGTGTTCCCATCCTTGGGTTCACTTGGTGCTAATTCCTACTCCCTCTGAATAGAAATTGAACATGATTAACTGAACTGAACTAAACTGAATCAAATGAGTTCCGTTGACTGACGAAATACTACTAAGATTACTTAATTTCTGAGATTTTTGAGACTACTGAGTATACTCATTTTTCCTGAGTCACATGACTGACTGAATTTCTATGGCCATGGCTTGACTGAGAGTATCTTGAAAACATGACACTGGCTCTAGGCACACGGCTAAATTGTCAGGTACAAGTACCCCTAGGAATCAATAGCATGAAACTGACAAAGCATGACTTTCTTGAATACGTGACCAACATCACAATCCATAATACAAAAAGTTGGAAATTTCATAAAGTAGAAGTTCTAAAGCACCGCAAGGGTTACACATGTATCTATAGTTCATTGACTAAGATATTTTATCACACATTTTACATGCATAAACTTGTACATGATTGGGGATTTCATATTATCATACTAATATGGCACTTTTCTTTCACATAGGCATTTAATCAAACACATGGAGAGCATATTTTGCTTATACAATCATCAATACATCTAATAATAATGGATACATCAATCAACATGTAAATTTAAGGGTTTATCATGATTATTATGCAAATCACTACATCCTAGGGTCAATCATTGGAATATTTAATTTCAAACATGAACCAAAACTCCACAACATCCTGAACATGAATTTCAATTAAATTTAAATCATGAGCATTCATAAATACACCAATATTTGATTTTGAAAAGATATTCTTAAGGTTTATTGGTGAAATAGATCAATGAATCAACACATGACATACCTGGGTTGTGAGTTTTTTTATGTTCTTGGATTTGAAGAACTTGGAATCTCTTAGTTTCTTGAAAAATGATTTGGATCTTGTTCTTGGGGGTTATCTTTGAGATAAAACCCTAATTTGATGTTGTAGATGGATAATGAACTTATGAGCCTTCGTCTGATATAATTAGGGGTTAAAAAGGGTGGTAAAAACCCAAATATCCTTTTAAAAATGACTTTAAAATAGCTTAATAAACTATGCTACGGTGGTTGTTATAGTCTATCATTGGGTCGATGGTTTTTTAGTCCTAACCATCGTGCATTGGAAGAATAGGGGTTCGCTGTCTATGCTGCGATGGCTTGGGCGATGGTCAGTTGTTTGTTGACGGTCCATCGGCCTGAGTCGTCGCCCTTAGGTAGAATATGGTCTCACTGCCTCTGCTGCGACGTTTTAGGCGATGGTCCATTGCTAGATCGATGTTCCATTGGCCCTCATCATCGCACCTGGGTAGTTTTGACTGCTTTCAATAAAATTGCCATAACTTTCTACCCCGATACTGGATTTGGACGAAATTGGTATTGTTGAAAATCATAAAAATTCCACATACATAAATGTTGATTCATCTTTCAAAGTATGTTTCTAACATACTTGGGATGATTACAAGCTAGGTAGGAGTATGGGGTATTACTATATCTCCCCCTTGAGAACATTCCTCCTCGAATGATACTGAGCGAGAGGGGAGAATATAAATTGACATACATAATGAACATGAATAACTGGAACGTGATCTCATGATTGACATAACTGATAATTGAATATATCATACTGAATAGGCATATCTAATGCATGTGTAACTGATTCATAAATGCAAGACTGAGTGTTCTGAGGAACTAAGTTTCTCACAATGAGAATGCATATTTGATGCAAGTTTATATGAATGAATTGATACATGAATTCATGGTTTACTATGAAATGGTACTTAATACCAACTTTATAATGAAATTCTGAACATGAAATGGATACCAACCTTGTAACTGAAATCTAAACATGAAACTTAAAAAATTAAGGAGAACTTTTACCTTTAGCTCTATCTGAGTTTGCGGAGAAGAGGTGAGGATACTTGGTCCGCATGTCTTCTTCTACTTCCCAAGTAGCTCCCTCAATGGACTGATTTAGCCAAAGAACTTTGACCAAAGGGACATCTTTGTTCCTCAATCTTCGAGTCTTATAGTCTAGGATTTTGACTAAAATCTCTTCAAATGAGAGGATGTCCTGACCATCTAAGCTCTTAATAGGGACTATGACTGTTGGGTCACCTATGCTCTTCTTAAGCAATGAGACATGGAAGACTGGATGAACTGAAGCTAGATTTGAAGGCAATTCGAGCTCATACGCTACCTTGTCGAATCGACTGAGAATATTGAAGGGACCAACATATTAGGGATTAAGATTTTACTTCTTGCTGAATCTCTTTACTCCCTTCATGGGAGAGATCTTTAGATTGACATAATCACCAATCTCAAACTCGAGATCCGTTTTGCGCACATTTGCATAAGAATTCTATCAACTCTGATCAGCCCAGAGTCTTTTTCTGATCAAATGGACTTTCTCTAAGGCATCGAATACTAAGTCAGGCCCTATGACTTAGGCCTCACTAAATTCAAACCAATCGATTCGGTCTTGACCAACTCACCAGGGATGAATAGGGGTTCACTATCTTAGCTGTGATGGCTTGAGCGATGGTCTGTCGCTAGCTCAATGGTTCATCATCCTGAGCCATCACCCTTAAGAATAATATGGTTTCACTACCTCCGCTGCGATAGTTTGGGCTATGGTCCATCGTTTTCTCAATGGTCCATTGGGCCTCATCATTGCAAGTGGGAAGTTTTGACTGTTTTCTATAAAACGGCCATAACTTTCTACCTCAATACCAGATTTGGATGAAATTGGTATCGTTGAAAATCATAAAAATTCAACGTACATAAAAGTGGATTCGTCTTTCAAAGTAAGTTTCTAACATACTTGGGATAATTTCAAGCTAGGTAGAAGTACAGGGTATTACAATATCTTGTAACTGATATGCAACAAGCTCAACCCTTTCACTAGAAGTAACTCCCATAATATTAGTAACCTTTTGAAACTGATCGATGAATTTCTAAGGGTACTCATATGACTTAGACCCAAAAAATGATGGAGGATTCATTCGGGTGAAGTCCTGAATCCTGGCTGAAGCTGAATTAGCCACTGGGTTGGCCGGAACAAAAGTTGGTCATTTATTCTGAGAAGCAACTGACTGAGCAAGAGTAGTGAATGTAGTTCTGAACTCTGTATGAGAAACATGTTCTCCCAAAGGATCTTCGGGCTAAGAGGATGGCTGATTCTCGTTACTTTTTTTGGGAGACATGTTCTGTAGAAGAAAGAGGGAAACAAATTAGACCAGACTGAGAGATTTATTGAAGATTATGCTCACTGACACGACATGAATACTAAAAGAAGGGAAACTATTCCTAAAACATCTTATAGCCTCCTGCACATAAATGTGGCGCGCAACAAACTCATGTACAAGACTCTACTAGATGTGACTTTCAGACTTCCTAGGACACTATTGAACCTTAGGCTTTGATACCAAGTTTGTAATGCCCCTATTCTGGTACCCGAAATGCTACACGATGCTCATGACCCTGAAGGACCACAAGATTACCCATGACTGATATCTGTACCTCAACACTGTATAATATACTATATAAATGCAAAAATAAAGGCTGAAAGGCCATAAGGTTAAAAATTGTAACATTACTGATAAAACATAACATCTGGAAGGGGTATGAAATACCCAAGACAATTAAAATAACTGTCTAAACATGTTAATCTGAAAAGCCTCTAACTGATTGAACTGTCTGAATAAGGATTTGATGGGACATGTCCCCAACTAACTCCAACTACTGAAATAAATTAATTAATGAGATTAATAATGTAATGGTCATGTCCTCGAAGGATGAGAACTCACTACTAACCCTGACTGCTGAGACTGGAATGCTACTGATGCTCTGGAGCTAGTGCTTCTGAACCTAGGGTATAAAATACCATAGAGCAAATGTGTCAGTATGTTTGAATATACTGGTGTGCATGTGAGGTAGGCTGAATGCAAAGGGTTCACATGCATAAAATATACTAATTAATTGAATAACATGAACGTGAAAATACATGCATGAATAAATAGTAATTGTAGCTGAGTTCGTGATAACATGATTAATGAGTCTGAGTACGGATAAGATGAGATACTAATAACTGTACAACTGAAATAACTAATACTGAGCGAATGTTTCTGACCATCGAGTTTCTGATAGAACTAGCTAAGTTCCATATTTTACTGAGTTGATTGTATCTGATAGTCCTTAATCCTGCAGAACTATCTAAGTTCTATTACTGTGACTAAATGGTTGTATCTGACAGTCCTAATTCTGTACTGAAACTGTGGGAAGTAGTCATCTAACTGATATGCTCCAAATAAAGCAATATAGCTGAGGTGGGGTCATATTGTAACCCTAATTAGAAGGGTTCAATAACGCACCATTGTTAAGGTCAAGCTGTGGGAAACCCTCATTTGGCAGTGTCCCCAAAAAAGAACGGTGGGGTACTCATCTGGCAGTGCTTATCCACCTCATAAACCCTCATCTGACAGTGTTGATGTAACAACCTATGTTGGTGACATAGTTCTTGAATGCAAGGATGGCTTTTAAGAATCACACCCTAATCTGATAGTGTGTGTTCTCATCTTTGGGTTCACTCGGTGCTAATTCCTACTCCTATCTAAATAGACACTGAACATTATTAACTGAACTGGAATTAATAGAATTAACTGAGTTTTGTTGACAGACGGAATACTACTGAGATTATTGTATTTCTTAGATTTCTGTGTTTACTGAGTTTTCCTGAGTCACATGACTGACTAAATTTCTATGGGCATGGCTAGACTAAGAGTATCTTAAAAACAAGATACTGTCTCTAGGAACATAACTAAATTTCCGGGTACAAGTACCCCGAAGACTCGATAGCATGAAAATAACAAATCATGACTTTCTTGAATACATGACAAACATCACAATCCATAATACAATAATTTGGAGATTTCATGAAGTAGAAGTTCTAAAGCACCGCAAGGGTTACACATGTATCCATAATTCATTGACTAAGACATTTCATCACACATTTGACATGCATAAACTTGTACATGATTGGGTATTTCATATTATCATACTAGTATGGCAGTTTTCTTTTACATAGGCATTTAATCGAACACATGAGGAGCATGATTTGGTTATACAATCATCAACACATCTAATAATCATGGACACATCAATAAATGTTTAAATTTAAGGGTTTATCATGATTATTATGCAAATCACCACATCCTAGGGTCAATCATTGGAATATGTAATTTCAAACATGAATTAAAACCCCACAACATCATGAACATAAATTTCAACTCAATTTAAATCATGAATATTCATAAATACAACAATTTAGAATTTTGAAAAGAGATTCTTGAGCTTCATGGGTGAAAGGGACCCATGAATCAACACATGACATACCTGGTTTATGAGTTTCTTGAAGTTCTTGGAGTTGAATAACTTGGAGTCTCTTAGTTTCTTGAAGAATGATTTGGATCTTGTTTTTGGGGATTATCTTTGAGAGAAAACAATTATTTGATGTTGTAGATGGATAATGAACTTATGAGCCTTGTTCTGATATAATTAGGGGTTAAATGGGTGGAAAAGACCCAGATACCCTTTTAAAAATGACTTTTACATAATTGAACGAACTATGCGACGATAGGTGCGATGGTCCATGGCTGGGTCGACGGTCCATCGGTCCTGACCGTCGCACCTGGGTAGAATAGGGGTTCACTGTCTAAGCTGCGATGGCTTGGGAAATGGTCCATCGCTAGCTCGATGGTTCTTCGGACTGAGTCGTCGCCCTTAGGCATAATGTGGTCTCACTGTCTCCACTGCGATGGTTTGGGTGACGGTCCGTCGCTAGCTCGATGGTCCGTCGTCCCTCATCGTCGCAAGTGGGCAGTTTTTACTGCTTTCCACAAAACATCCATAACTTTCTACCCCGATACCAAATTTGGAAGAAATTGGTATCATTGAAAATCTTAAAAATTCCACGTACATAAAAGTGGATTCATCTTTCAAAATAAGTTTCTAACATACTTGGGAGGATTTCAAGCTAGGTAAAAGTACGGGGTATTACAAAACTATGGATCGAAATAAGATTTAGAATCTATAAAACCAAACCAATCATGTTAACAACCAAATTTTGACGTTCCAAATCTGATGGCACTGTTCATTTTGTCATCTAATGTACAGATCAATAAATGTTGATTGAAGTTATCTATAAAGCTTTTCAATCTATTAAAAACCAGAATTTCAAATATATAAGGATGTAATGCTTTTTGGTAACCATGCCAAACATCCCTATACCCCAAAAGTACCATAATGAAAAAACAGACAGGGGTAAAATGACAAAATCACATACATTACACAAAACAAAAATTATTAGGTCATGACATACTCCACCACTAAGAATGTAGTTCATTCTCAAGCTAAGTGCAATAGCAAATACCTTAATCAGCAAAAAGTTGGGGATAACTACTATGCATTTTAAACTCTACCTCCCAAGTAGACTAATCTATATGTCAATGCCTCCACTAAATCTTAACCATAAGAATAACTCTCAAACACAATCATCTAACATCCTTGGATAAACTTGAGATACGCTCCTCAATAAAACACAACCCCCATGTAATTTAATTGAATCCTACTAAAAGACATGTGACTCATCCGGAATATAAGGCTGAAGTATGTAATATTAAAAAATGAATGAACAACTAATAAATCTGGGGGCAAAGCCACCTCATAAGACACATTACTAATAGTTTGTAGGATCTCAAAAGGTCCTATATAGTGGTAACTGCTACGTGGCCAGGGTCCCTTCAGTGCAAAATCATCTCTAAATCTCCCAAAGTGCCACTCTAGTGGTTACACCAATAATTGTGCACAAGCTCGAACCTTGGAGAATTGAAATTTTCTATGGCCTCCTCGGTATTTATTCAAAATCTCAAGAACGTAACTAAGCTACCTTATAAAATTCTATGCTCCGAACACAATGGCGATATCATACTTTTTAAAAGACATCATTTTATCGAGTTGACCTTCAAAATCCAATTTTACAACTTAGTAAATTGTGGGTCAAAATGAGATATAGAAGCCATAGAACCATACTAACCATGTTACCAACCTAAAATTGATGTTTCAAACCTATTACCATTGCCCATTTATCCATCCAATGCACCGATCAATAAACGTTTATTGAAGTTAACTATAAGGCTTTTCAAGCCATCAGAAACAACAATTTCAAATATTTATGCTGAAATGCATTTTGTGAACAATTCCAAATAGTCATATACCTCAAAAATACCATCGTGAAACCAAAAGAAGGGGTAAAATAAAAAAATCACATATTTCACACAAAGGACTAAAAATTAGGTTATTTCATAATCCACCACAAAGAATCCATTTCATCCTCAATCTACGGGCAGTAGCAAATATCTAAATCAGCGAACATCTGAGGATGAAATCTCTGCATATCAGAATCGACCTCCCAAGTAGAATCTTCTATATGTTTATGCCTCCGATGGAGCTTAACCACAAAAATAATTGTCAAACATAAACATCTATCATCCCTACCTAGATTTGAGATAGTCTCTTCAGTAAAAGGCAATATCTCACTAACTAAGTTGAAACCCACTGAAAGACATGAGACTCATCAAGAATACAAGGTTGAAGCATGGAAACATGAATAACTAGATGAAATGCTATTAAATCTTGGGTAAATCCAACTCATCAGATGTATCACCAATTGTTTGAAGGATATTAAATAGAAAAATATAACTAGGTCTAAGCTTTCCCCTCTTCCTAATCCACAACACGCCCTTGTTGGGCGATACATAAAGAAAGATATGATCATAATCATAGAACCTTTGGCCATAAAGACAACAATTATCATAACACCTTTTCCTACCCTAACCCACTAGAAGTCTATCTTGAATGATCTACACTCATTCTAAAGACACTTAGAGTCAGTCCGTTGTAATGACTTGAAACTACCACCTAGTCGTAACATGGTTCTTTGAGCCACAAGTGACCCAAACCTAACCCATGTCCAAACATACATTATAATACTAAAGAAATTAAAAATACAGGGTAGAATCTAACTAATATAACTGATAGAACTAATCATATAAACCTAAATATCGATTAAAACTAGAAATTGAACTGTCGAACAACCTAATGCACTGATAATCCAAGCATCTATCTAAAAGACTCTAAGACGTAATCACTTATTGGAACAAGCCCCCAACAAACTCTAACTAATTCAAATAAAAAAACACAAAAATAACTAACTACAACTATCCATCAAATAATGAGGACTCACAAAAGTTGTTGTTGAGGATACGAAAATATGCTTGGTATGGTTCGAGTGTTGAGCATCAAAACCTATATTATTATACAATAAAAATCAAAAAAGTATATCATTAGTACTTTAAATGTACTATATATGCAAGATGGGAAATTAACTAGTATAGGGTGAACATGAATGGATGAAGACAGAAACTAAATGAAAGAGTAAGTATTATCATGTACTGAATGCAAACTAAATATCTGAATAAATGAATTCATGGTCAATGCAAACATGTATTGAACATAAACTGAAACATAAAATGAGGAATATAGGAGCTTAAAATAATGCATATAACTCAATATGATCAAATTGGGGTCCAACCTATAACCCTGGTTGGATGGGTGTTTGTACCTTGCCAAGGGTACCAACATTTGTTATCGTGGATCTATTAAATTGATGTCCTGAAGGAATAGGGGTGTCTACAAAAACTGATGGGGGACCTCTTACAACCTATGGTGGCACCGTAGTTTGGAACTTAGGAACTGCTACTAAAAGACTCTACCTAACCGGCGGGAGAGTTGTATCCCATTATTCAGTCGGTGCTATGTATGGCTCCGAACTGAATGACACTAATGTATAAATTTAATGTCTCATCATAATATCATTCTTAAAATAGTAATGTAAGAATAATAAAAATTAGAAAAAAACATGTAAACTAATGAATGTTTGAATTCTTTGGTTTTGGGTATTCATAACCCACTAGCAGTGAACATGTAATATTAACTGGACATTTTGAGGGAAATCATAACACAAGTCTATGAATTTTACATCTTATCATACTCGGGGAATTAGGATTCATACTAGAATTGGGGTATGTTAGCTCTTATATTCCTTAGTTTATGTTATAGTTTATGTCTAGTTCATTGACCTAATATTCAATTATTAAGATAATCAGTTTATATTCAGTATATGATAATAATAAGTTTTCTATTTAGTTTACATGTTCATGCATTCATGTTTAGCATATAATAATAATTTTCCATCTCGCATACTTAGTACATTCAAAATACTAATATCATACTTCTTTGCGCTATATTGTCTCATAATATAAGTTCAGACACTTAGTTCTTGGACCATAGTAAGCATATTTCCTCATTCTCAATAACATCTTTGGTGAGTCCTAATCATTTGTGGGCTACTTATCAATTAATTATTTCTTTTTTTTATTTTATTTCAATAAGTTGGAGTTAGTTGGGGGTTTCTCCCAATGACTTATTATGACCTAAATGATTTTAGTCAGATGTTTAGATTATCTGAATATTATGCTATCAGATAGTTCTATTAAAGTTTAAGCCAACATTAAGTTTTATATTATTACTTCTATAAGTTATGTCAGTTAGCTTTTGTCCAGTATTTGGTTATTTCTTTTGTATTCTAATATATGTCCGGCCATAGGTTAGCTTCGGGTAACTTGTTCTTTGAGCACTATGTTATGACTAGGTTGTAGTCTTGGGTTATGAAAATGGACTTACTTCAAAATTCATTAGATAGAGTTCATATTATTCAATAATTACTTTGATCGACTTATAGTATGAAAAAGCTGTATACAAATTTTAGGGTTTGTGCCCTGAGGTGTAGTGTTTGTAATCACATCTTCCTTTGTGTGTCGCCTATGAAGGGTGTGTTCAGGTTTGGTAGGAGGGAAAAGCTTAGCCCCAGGAATATTATACCTTTTATATCCGTCAAACTATTGGAGATATGGATTATGAGTTTGCGTTGCCACCTTATTTAACAACGGTTCATCTAGTTTTTAATGTTTTCATGCTTCACTTTATATTTCAGATGAGTCTTATATATTTATGTCAGATTTAGTTGAATTAGATGAGAAGTTTTCTTTCATTGAAGATCCTGTCTCTACTATATCCTGGGATGTTATACGATTGTGTTAGAGAGTTATTCTTTTAGTTAAGCTCAAGTGGAGGAATTGACATGCCGATGAATCTACTTGGGAGGTTTAGTCTAAAATGCATAGTTCTTATCCCCAGCTTTTTGTTGATTTAGGTATTTGCTATTGCCCTCAGTTTGAGGACAATGACTTAATTTTTGGTGTTCTGTGTGAAGTATGTGATTTTGTCATTTTACCACTCTTTGTGGCTTCATTATGGTATTTTTGGGATATGGAGATATTCGGCATAGTTTCCAAAATTCATTTCAATGTGAAATATCTGAAATTGACATTTTTGATTGCTTGAAAAACATTATAGATAATGTCAGTATTTATTTATTTATGTATCGGTTGAAAAAATAGACAGCAACAATAGGTTAGAAACATCAAGTTTAGGTTGATAACATTGTAGGTTTTACATGGGTACAAACATTGGTTGGAGTGGATCCACTAAACTGATGTCCCAAAGAACTACTGTGTCATGCCAAAATAAATGGAAGAACAGTTGTAACCTAGGGTGGCACCATAGCTTTGGAACGTAGGGACTGCTACTAATGGTCTTAGCCTAATTGACGGGGGATCCATTATTTCTGCATTCACTCGATGCTACTTATGGCTCCCATCTAAATGACACTAATGCATAAAATGAACTTCTCATCTTGATATCATTCTTAAAATAGTAATGCTATCATAATATGAAATACTCAAAAAACATGTAAACTGGTGTATGTTTAAATTCTAGGTATTGGGTGTTCATGACCCACCAACTCTAAACACAATAATATTTACTGGACATTTTGAGGGAAATTATAATACAAGTTCATTACCGATATGGTCTTTTAAGGATCAACTAAAATGCCTTTAAAATTATATGACTAAGGAATATTATTGATTTCAACTAAAATTCACACTTGCTTAACTTAGTGAATTGCTTGTCATTTATAAAAGCCTAAAAGACAATTCTCAAATGATCTGTATGTTCATCCATGCTCCATGAATAAAAAGGATCTGATCTATGATCTAAATAATGAACTTATCCAAGTACTGCTTAAACAACCTTTTCATCAAGTCCATAAGAGCTCTAAGGGCATTCAATAGTCCAAAATACATAACAACAAATTCAAACCAAATTATGAATGTTGTCTACTGAATGTCACGTACTCTAACTCTTAACTAATTATAGATAGATTTGAGATCTATCTTTGAGAAATAATTAGCACCTTGAAGTTTACCGAACAAGTAATCAGTCTTGGTGATGGGGTGCTTATTCTTAATTGTGACTTTGTTCACGTGGCGGTAGTCAATGCACATTCTTAGAGAACAGTCTTTCTTCTGTATTAATAGAACTAGAGCAGCCCATAGAGTGAAACTAGGTATAATGAAACCCTTATATGAGCGATCTTTGAAGTGCTCTTTCGATTCCTTAGGCTCATCATGAACCGTTATATAAGGAGAAATTGAGTTAGGTTGGGTATCTGGAAGGAAATCTATAACAAAGTGAATTTTCTTCTCGGAAGGAACTCCAGGTAAATCCTCAAGAATCACTTATGGAAATTCATTCACTGCTGGGACTGACTCAAGACTGGGGACTTCGGTACTTATGTATTTTACGTGGAAAAGGTGATAGATGCACCTCTTTGAAATTATTCTTCTTACCCAAAGGAAAGAAAACCCAACCTATGGGAAAGGAGCAACTGTCTATCGATTCTATGACTATCTTGTTTGGTAAACTAGAATAGGAATACTCTATTTCTATAGTTAACTGAGGCATATCAAGAGTGGAGCCAATCTGTGCCGAGGATAACATCAAAATCAATATGTCTAATTCTACAAGATTGACTTAGGTAACTTTCTGGGATACTGTAACTAGGCGATTTCTGTATACCTGTCTGGCTATGATAGAACTATGGACTAGAGTAGAAACTATCAAAGGCTATACAAAAAATTTGGGGTTGACACTAAAACATACTAATATATAGGTAGTCATAAAGAAGAATGTGGCCGAGATCTAATAATGCATACACATGAAGGTGAAAAACTTATAGCGTACCAATTAACAAATCATGAGAAACCTCTTGATCCCTTCGAGTATGAAGGCCATAAATCTTATTCTCACATTGTCCACTAGTTACACTAGAAGTGGCAACCTACTGAGTCGGGTGACCCATTGAAAATATTGAAGAGTTAGTCTGACCTTGTGACAATTATTCCGACTTTTATGTTTAACCACTGACAATCCATTATTCTTTGTCATGATTTGCCACACCTTAAACAAGCATTTCTACCAACAGTGCACTCACCATTGTGGTACTTACCATATCTCATACAACCTGGGTTGGTGCGACCACTATTCATACTACCCTGGGACTTAGAGTCCAACACCCTATCAAGAGTATCCTTTCTAAACATGGCACTAGAGAACTGGTAGAAAATGGGGTTTTGATTGAAGATTTCTTGCATAACCGAGAATGATTCCCATTATCTTACCAAAACTCTTAGAAATTGAAACTACTATTTTTGGCCTTCTTATTCTCTCATTCTTTCTCTTTCAGATTCTTCTCTTTAATCTATTAAGCATGAACCATCAAGCTTGAGTTACTATCTCCTTAATAAACATGGATGTTCTACACTCTTTAACCACATTATAAGATACAAAAAACACAAACTTACTCATCCGGGCCCTAGAATCAGCCACCATAGTCGGAGCATACATCGCCAATAGAGAAAACATGAGTGAATACCCCTTAATACTCATAGTGTGTTGCTTCAAGATGATGATCACCTGCAACTTAGGTTCTCTTATCTCAAGTGGAAAGAACCTATCTAGAAATGAAGCAACAAATGTATCCCACTCTGCCAGCCCTAAATCTACACCATTATATTTCTTCCACTACTTGAACCAAGTATGAGCCTCCCCTTCCAGCTAGTAAGTAGCTCGATCATCACTTCACTAGAAGTAACACCCGTGATATTAGTCACCTTTTGAACACAACCCAAGATTTCTTCTGGATACTCCTTAGACTTAAACTCAAAGAACGCTGGCAGATTCATTCGAGAGAAGTCCCGGATTCTTTCTACCACTGTATTCACTACTGGGTTGGCTGATGCAATATCGTTCAGGTTGGGCTAGCACTATTAAAGAAGCCCTACAGTCAGCATGAAATACCTGCTCACTGAAAGTGTCTTCGCCAACTGGCGGCGCTGCTTGTTAGTTCCCATTTCTCCTTCTTTTAGTTCTCTTAGGTGGCATTGTATATAAATCGATAGAGAACAAATTAGAAGTGAAATTTTAATAGAGTTCACACTCTATCGGATTACATTAATCATTCAAGAAGTGTGATCTTCCTATAACACTTCATAGTATCTCGCTCATAAGTGTTGTGTGCTACGAACCCATAAACTAGACTTTACTTATCACTACTTTCAGACAGCATACGACACTTTAAACCTAGATCAGATACAAAATTGGTCACAATTCGATACAACCCAATAGTCGTGAAAAGGTGCTTAGAGCAAAAAGTGACCTAAAGCTAGCCATGGCCTGGCATACATTAGAATACTAAAGAAGAAGTAAAATACTAGGAGGAAGCTAACTGACATAATGACACAACCCAAATCGGGGCCTTGTCGTAATAGGTATCCCAAGTCTAACTAGGACTGGGGACCGCCCCAGATACCCAACCCAACCTCCAAATGCATACTATGAGTCAGATGAATTCTAAAGATATAACAAGATAGCATATTTGTAGATATACTAACTTTGGTATAAGCCTTCTTCCTAAACCAACCCAACTAAGTCAATCTGTCCACTAACCAACAAAAGCATGACAATAAACTAATGTGTTTATGTATATAATCCAATAAAAATGGAACAATCATAAATCAAATATATTCCACCGATGTCAGACCCAATACCAATGCTAATGCCAAGTCTAACACTATTATCGACACCGGCCATACCAACCCATAGTTTTTCACAAATTCTCTAAACAAATGAAATCAATATACAATTAGGACATGCCCCCCACCATAGCAAAAACCATAGTCTACAAAATAACCAAAGTATGTAAGAACATCCATTTCATGAAATAGATCCTTCCAGAAAATGGAAGGTCGCTACTTCAATCCAACACAATATGATCCCAAATCCGATCACTGAGATGGAGGAGTAGAATGGTCAGTTCCTGAATTGCGTGGGGATATAATGCCAGAAGAAGGGTTAGTGGGTGAATACTAGCATGAACTCAGGATGTGGATAAAACATTGCCAACCTTTAAAACAATGTAAATACCATATACATATAAAACCATACATATATATATGTATGCTAGGAGATGGAACTAGTTTTAGCATGCCTTTAATCCATTAACCTGGGAATGTGTAGCTTAATCATCCTAGATAACCCACAGGCTATATAGGTCCAGTACTACCCCCTTAACGGGCCCCGATGTGTGTAGCCACACTAATCGAAGATACCATAGTAGTAGGGAATTCCCATGTACCTTTTGCTCTCTATGATAAATATATACAAGTGTACCTTAGGGGAATCCTATGTACCTCATAAGTATTAAATATTGTCTCTATGACCAATCCTCTTGTCGGCAAACATGTTTAAGTGTCCGTCCTTGGGACTCATAAATTCACAGTTTGTTATCATACCCCGCCATTATTGCCCAATTAAAACCATTATCACACATCTAAATCACTAATTCCATTCATTATTAACCAAGACTATAAGTACGGTATCGTCATACTGACTATAGTTTGCAAGCAATGTCCTTTGCCATCCTCTTTAAAAATGGGATTCCCATGTACCCATAGATTACATTATTACGATTCTTGGGGGATTTCTTCGTACCGCCAAGATGATCATTATTAAGTTTTCTTTGGGGATTCACATGTTCCCTATAAGTTTATTAAATTAATCCATAACCACGACTACCAAGACCTTACCATTTAACAATTAAAAACCTTCCAAACCATTTAGGATTCCTTTACCAATATATACCATGCAAAGTTTTCAATGATAGTTCAACATTAAAGTAAAAACATTCACATAGGGATTCTATCAAACATGTTGCTGGCATATGATTTGCAAAACAAAAACCAAGTGCCCATAAACCATTCCTATGCAACTACATGTTCCAACAACAATTAAAAAAAGAAAACCATTAAATAAACATTTGAAAACCATAACCAAACCCATTTATAACCAAAGCCCCCAACATATATTCAAAACCCAAATCCATACCTAAATTATTCCATAAAATCCATACATAAAATTTTTATTTAGTTAGAACTACCAATAAGGGAGGCCTACCCTACCTTAGATTATGAAATGACGGATAGAAACCACCCTTGTAAGACCCAAATTAAACTTATTGAATAAACCCTAGCTTTTCTTGACCCAAGAGCCTTGAGAGAATTTGACATAGTTTCTAAGTGTTTTACATTATAATAATAAGGTACATGCTGTCCCAAGAATGTTATAACTCGTGGGGCCTTAATAGGTTAAGAGAGGAAATGTCCAGATTAACCCCAACTTAAATTGTATAAACTCTTACAGTAGGGCTTGACCACCACCCAAATTATACCCTAGGGTACGAGTTGTACCCTTATCTCGTACCCTAGGACTCCCATTTGACCCCATCACTGTCCATCATACAACCCCCAAGGCCAATTTATACTCAACCATATGACTAATACCCTAACTCTGTACCTTATGATAAATAGACTCCTCTAGGTTTGACATAGGGCAACATAAGATAGGAATCATATTACTAGTAACCGATCATACGACTGGTATGATCCATTCATACCTTGTACAGAAACCTACCAACCTACACTATTTAACATACTACCAAGACCCACCAAACCTAAGACTATCATGTAACTAGTAGCCCCTAGTTGTATCACGTCCAAGAGTCAAAAACTCAAGAAAATTCTAAGAATTAAAACCCAAGGTATTTCAATTATCCCCCACTTAGATCATTCATCCTCGGATGATGGAACAAGATAGTAAAAGCATGATTTACACCTCAATACCTCGACTCTAACCTTTAACTAATTTAGAAAACAAGGATGCAAGGAAATCAATCTTTCCTTTAAAAAAGTTTGAAAACAAATCTATGATGAAGAACACATACCTTCTGCACGAATCCCAGGAGCAGAAAATAGGAATGATTATTAAGATGTCATGTCCTCTTCCACTTTCCAAGTAACTTTATCAACTCTGTGGTTCTTTCATAGAACCTTAATCGAAGCTATATCCTTCATCAGCAACCGACGTACCTGTTAATTTAAGATCTCAACTAGGATTTGTTCATAAGACAGAGAATCTAAGATACTCAATTTTTCTAAAGGAACAACTAATAAAGGATCACCTATACAACTTCTAAAAATAGAGACATGGAATATCTAAAAGACAACTCCAATACGAAACCTTACCGACCCTTCACTAAACAAAGTAAGAACCCACATACCAAGGACTAAGATTCCCCTTCTTCCAAAACCACATTACTCCCTTCATAGGAGACACCTTTGGGATCACCCGATCCCCAACCTCAAACTCCAAGTCCCTATGCCTTACATCCGCATAGAACTTTTGGCGACTTTGAGCAACTTTAAGTCTCTCCTGAATCATATTAAGCTTTCCCATAGCTTGGTGAAAAAAATCCAAGACAAACATCTCTTTCTTGCCAATCACAAACCTCCCAATAGGAGAACTACACCTCCAACTATATAAGGACTCATGTAGCTCCATCCCAATGCTAGAGTGATGGCTATTTTTGTAAGAAAAATCTTCATGAATTAAATGCTAAACCTAATTCACACCATAGTAAATTACGGATGGAAAAATCATATCCTTAACTATTTGAGTAGTCTTTTTTCCTTACCCGTCCATCGGCAGGTGAAAACAGTACTCAAACTAACATTAGTACACAACCCTTTCTAAATCGACTACAAGAAGTGAGATTAAAACTACATACCCCGATAATAGATAATAGAAATAGGTATCACATGCATCTTCACAATCTCATGAAGATACAACCAAGCATAATCCTCAGCCCAAAAGTTAGTCCGCTCTAGCAAAAAGTCATAGGACATTGTCATCCAATCCATGATGACCCAAATTAAATCATATTAATTTTGAGACTGAGGGAGTCTGGTAATGAAATTCATATTGATAACTTCCCATTTCTATTCCGACATTTCAATTTCTTGAAACACAGCTCCATGCCTCATCTGTTCAACTTTCATTTGTTGACACACTATGCATTTGGCCAAAAAATCATCCACATCTTTCTTCATACCACTCCATGAATACATCTCCTTTTGATCATGGTACATTTTTATCAAACCTAGTTGAACATCATAACAAAATTCATATACCTCAGCCATTATCCTTTCTCACAACCCATCGACAATATGAATGCATAACCTTTCTTGGTACCGCAAGGTACCATCACCATTAATCTCCCACACAATCACCTTTTTCCCACCTACATCACCTGTGTTCCTTAACAAGAAAAGATCTAACATCTGCTTCTCCTCAATATCAGCATCGAGTTATGACTGAGACACCTCCTGCAAAAACACACAACCATCCTAAGGGTCTAAGAGATGAACTCCAAGGTTAGCCAATTGGTGAATCTCCTTCACCAACCCTCGTTTTACTTTATCCACATGAATAATACCCCCGATGTATAACATTCTGATAGCATCATCAACTACATTAGCTTTACCTGGATGGTAGTGAAGACTCATATCACAGTCCTTGAGAAGCTCAAACTATCTCCTGTCCTTGAGGTTAAACTATTTCTGAGTGAAAAGATATTGTAGACTCTTATGATCCGAGAATATGTCTACGTGCACTCCATACAAATAGTGCCTCAATATTTTCAATGTAAAAGTCACTGCTAATAGCTCTAATCATGAGTGCGATAATTCTTCTTATGTACCTTCAACTGCCTAGAAACATAGGCTATCACCTTATCAGTCAACATCATGACATAACCAAGTACCGCAAAGGATATATAACAAAAAACCACAAACCCATTAGTAGCTTTAGGAATAGTCAAAATTGGAGGCAAAGATAGCTTATCCTTCAGCTTCTCGAAACTACCCTCACAAACATCAAACCAAGAGAACTTTACCTTCTTTTGACTCAAATTTGTCAATGAGGCAGCTATTATTAAAAAGGTCTTCACAAAGCTCATAAACTAGCCATCTAAACCCCAAGCACTCCAAATATCCATTGGAGTCGTGGGTCTAAGACATTTCTTATCCAACCACAACCTTTTGTGGATGCACCATAATTCCATCACTTGAAATAATGTGACCTAGAAAAGTGATAGCATTCAATCAAAACTAACATTTAAAGAATATGGCATACAATTGCTACTCCTTAAAGATATGCAACACAACTGAAAGGTGATCGACATGATCCACCTTAATCTTAGAGTACACAAAAATGTCCTGGATGAACACAATGAGAAACAGATCCAAAAACTAATGGATGATCCTATTCTTCAAATCCATGAATACTACTGGGGCATTGGTCAAACCAAACGACATTATCAAGAATCAAAGTTCCCATAATGGATACAGAAAGTTGTCGTATGTATATACACCCCTAATCTTAAGTTGATGATACCCTAACCGAAGATCAATCTTAGAAAAGAATTTGGCACCCTACATTTAATCAAATAATTCATCTATCCTTGGGAGGTGATACTTGTTCTTAACTGTAACCTTATTTAACTATCGATAATATGTATACATCTGAAGGGAATCATCCTTCTTATGTAATAATAACACTAATACACCCCACAATGACACATACACTACAATGGATGAAACCCTTCTCCAATATATCATTAAGTTTCTCTTTTAGTTCCTTTAACTCAGCCAGATCAATCCTATAAGGATGAATAGAAAATGGACGATTGTTCGGGATAAGATAAATCGCAATCTCAATCTCTCTATTTGGAGGAACACCAGGAAGTTCATCAGGAATGACCTTAGGAAACTCTTTTACCACCAGAATCGACGACATAGAAGGACCCACAAAGTTTGAATCTTTAACTGTGACCATATGATAGAGACACCATATGGAGATTAATCTTCGAGCACTAATATATGATACAATCTTTCCCTGAAGATCTAGGGAACCACCCTCAAACTAAATAAAAGGCTTATTAGAAAATTTAAAGACAACCCTACGGGTCCAATAATCTCGGGAAGCATAACACGAGTGCAACCAATCCATCCCTAAAATAATAGCAAAATCAACCATGTTTAATTCATAAAAATCCACCAAAGTCTCCATCTCGTATAAACTCTTTTAGAAATTATAGAGTCACCTACCAAGGTAGAAATAGAAAAGGATCTCAAACACACTTCAAACCAAAAATAAAATGCACATGCACAACGAGGGTCACATTAGAGACAATGGACCGTGAATAGAGTAAATAGAATTGTAATGACCCAAAATTGCCTACCGGGATGTCACACGGTGCTTAAGACAACAAGTAGCCCCAAGCTAACCCTTAGAGCCAGTTTCTACCCAAAAACACCCAATTCAAGATAAGGATAAACTTAAATACTCGCATAGCAATATCACAAGAAAGGAAATAAGAAAGGATAATTAGTTCCTATGAAAACAACTTAGAAAAATCTCAACAAAACCATAATACTGATCCCTTTTGAACATATCATAGGTCTGATACTAGTATGACAAAGCCTCTATGAATCAAAATCTAGAGATCCATTGGGACAGGTCCCAAACTGACTCGAAATGAATTGAAGATAAAACATAGTCTCTCAAACACTGAAATATCTGTAGATCGGTCCTCGAAGTAGAAGGACACACCACTGTAGAAAATGTAGGCAAGGTACTCAAAGAATCATGGGCGAGGCTGGGACTGAGCACCTGAACCTACATTATGACACAATGTAGCACATAGACATATATATGGATCAGTACTTTGGAATGTACTGAGTATGCGGGGGTGCATGCATATGTACAAATTAGTAATGATATTTTCTTCAATAAAATAATTTATGCATAATGAGATGACTCACATAGCTTGAACAAGTATAAAATATGAAACTAAGAAGTCATGTAGAATGAGGCAGGTAACACAATCTCGTGAGTCATCATTATTGAACTTCAAAATTGGAAACCTTCTCTTACTCTCAATGCCCAAAGGCTAAGGGATTTCAAACCATATTTTCAATTCATGCATATATCTCAAGAGAGTAAAAGTTCTTTAATGCTCAACACTTCGCAATCCTTTAGAACCTCATATGATGGAATTTGAAATCATAAAACTTAAAAACATACTTGAAGGCATTTCATTGACATTAGAAAATATCTTATCAAATCAATACCTTAATTAGGGAATATCTTTGCAATTCAACCATTTAGGAAAATAGCTTATAGGGAAGGAAAATAAGTATTTAATTTTGAAGATCGAAATGCAAGGGAGATTTTCGTAACCGAAATAAATCATGCGAGCTACATGGAGTCCAACGTTTTGTCCTCATAAGGAAGAGACCCCACATTGGGGAGGAGTGTCATACTCTTTCCCAGGAGTATAACCTTGGTCTAGTGATTACTAAATGAAACTCGGCCTTGGGCCCAATTATAATAATAATATAATCAGTGTCAGGCTCACATCCTATAGTGGCACGTAGTTTTAGGGTAAGAAACCATAGTAACTCACCTGCTCGGTGCTAAATACTACTCCCTTTAGATTATCTGCACTCATCTCATAAAAATCCACTTTTAGAACAATCACATGGTTCACTACGAACCCAATAATCAAATCGATAATCTCATATAGTGAAGTGGATTTCAAAGCTCAAGGACCATTAGGTAAATTCATTTCTCAATCATCTCAAAATACTCAAATCATGGGTGCTTATAGCACAAGAGTTCATAATTTCACAAGTTTGAAATAAGGCTTACTAACCTATACTTCAATCTCAAGTTAATGCTTATCAAAGTCAATATATATAGCATATAGAGTCATAAATCATATGGAAATCTAGGAATTTCAGCCATTTCATCTCAAAATCTCAATGTAGTCATATGCTTCAATATCTCAACATTTGAAATATAAGTTTCTCAAGGAGTAAAGTCATGGGGTTTATCCATCTGTAAAAACTCAAGAAAACATGTAGAATCATGTCATTTAACTGTCAATTCATGAGAAATATCAACATAATGCATTCAATAAATATGGGTGAAAACCCCAATTCAAACTCATGTTAAAAACCCCATAATTTCAGCAAAACCATGATGTAAATAAACATTATGGGAACAAGAATGAAAGGGTTACACAAGTGCAAAACCCCACATACCTTGAATTTGAAGCTGTAGAAGAACTCTTACTTTTGGAACTCTACTTTTGCTCTAGAATGAGGGTTCTTGAGACACTTCACTTGGGAACCTAGAATCTTGACTCAATTTAGAAAATCCATGGTGGATTTTTGTGATTTATGGAAGAGGTTTTGAGTATTAGGGGTTCTTGTTGAGAGCATACTTGATAAAACCCTCATAGAATGCTTCCAAACGGGTTTAATCTAGTGTTTCCACGATTTTATAGGTTTGGAAAAAGGTCCAAAATGCCCTTTTAAATGTCTGTAAAAAACTAGAAAAATTGAACTAGAACCCGATTTCAAAGGCCTCCGCGATGCGCCACTAATCGCATTGGCTCTCTAGAAATTGACAATTGGGAAATTGACAGCCTCCACAATGCGAAGCCATGCATTTTCCAACTGGTTGGGACCTGGGAATCCTTCGTGATGCACCACTATCGCGGAGTCCCACTAGAAATTGACAATTACTAAATGCACCCTCTCCGTAAGGCGCTAGGATCTCAAATGATGCAGTTTTTACGACGAATGCTTAAATTGGCCATAACTTCTTACCTGAGTGTCCGAGTAGGGCAAATCTTATATCAATGGAAAGAAAATCATATTTCCCCCGTGATAAAAAGTCGAAATTAGGGAAATTCTACATGGTTAACACGTTACTCACTTAGGAAGAAACTTCTCAATATTTTAGGGCCGAAATCATGCCTCACTCGACATGCCCTATGACTCAAACTACGAGGGAACTTTGTGGGGCTTTACAATATCTCCCCCTTGGGGACAATCATCCTCGAATTTCGGTAGTTAGGCTCGAAATATAGGAAAAACTGAGTACACACATCCGAAATAGGACTAAACGGTTCAAGGTCTCTCTAAACTAATGAATACTCCAGAAAATACACTAACTCATACAAGAATAGATGCATAGCTGAACTTTAGATTAGAAAAGCTTTATCAAGGAAGAATCGTACCTTCAGATATGTCTGAACTCACGGAAAAGAGGTGCAGGTACTTGGATCACATGTCATCTTCCGCCTCCCAAGTAGCACTCTCAATAGATTGATTATGCCACAAAACTTTGACCATGGTAACTTCTTTGTTCCTTAGTCTACGGATCTAAAAATCTAGGATCTCCACGAGAATCTCATCAAAGGAAAGACTATCTTAAATATCAACACTCTCTGAAGGATCAACCATTAATGAATCACCGATATGCTTTTTAAGCATGGAGATATGAAATATAGGATGAATGGTGGAAAACTCCAGGGTAAATTCATCCTCATAGGCCACTCTACCAACATGGCTCAAAACTCGATACGGGCCAACATAACGAGGACTAAGCTTCCCTTTCCTACCAAACCTTTTTACCCCTTTCATAGTTGAAATCTTTAAGTACACCAAATAACTTACCTTAAACTCAAGATCTCTCCTCCTCACATCAACGTAAGACTTTTGACTACTCTGACAGGTCTTTAACCTTTCTCTAATCAACTTAACTTTCTCCATAGCTTTGAATACTGCATCAGGCCCACACGCGGCAGCTTCGCCCACTTTAAACCAACCTATGGGTGATTTTCACCTTCTACCATACAAATCCTCAAATGGTGCCTTCTCAATTCTAGCATGGAAACTATTGTTATAGGCGAAGTCTATCAATGGAAAATGCTCATCCCAACTTCCTTTGAAATCAAGAGCGCACGCCCTTAACATATCCTCTAGGGTCTAAATGGTCCTCTCAGCCTGACCATCTGTCTGCGGGTGAAAAGATGAAATCAAAAGAACTTGGGTGCCAAGACCCTGCTGAAACACCCTCCAAAACTAAGAAGTAAATTGAGTACCCCTATCCGAAATGATAGACAAGGGAACTCCATCCAACCTGACCAACTCTCGTATATACAATCTAGCATAATCCTCAGCAGTATAAGATGTATGCACGGGCAAGAAATGTGCGGACTTAGTCAGCCTATCAACAAAAACCCAAATAGAATCATGATGACGACGCGAAAGAGGAAACCAGGTCACGAAGTCCATATTCACCATCTCTCACCTCCAAGTGGGTATACTAAACTCTTGCATCACACCACCCGGTCTTTGGTGCTCTACCTTAACCTGTTGATACATCACACACTTTGCTACAAACTCGGCGATGTCTTTCTTTATGCCATTCCACCAGCAGATTTCCCGCAAAACGTGATACATCTTGGTAGTACTGGGATGAATAGAATAATGCACGCCATGCACTTCGCCCATAATCCTCCACCTCAAATCATCAACACATGGAACACAAAACCTACCATGCACCCTCAACACGCCATCTCCCCCTTGGGAGAAAACCTCGACCCTTTGTTCCTTAAATAACTCCTTCAGTTTGACCAAACTAGGATACATATCCTGTTTCTCCTTCACTTTCAAAACTAAAGAAGATTTGGAACTACTCTGCACCAACGTATTCCTCTCTGCTGAATCAAGCAATCTAACACCCAACCTAGCTAGACAATAAATATCATGAGTTAACTCTTTCTTACCTTTCTCAATATGTGCAACACTACCTATGGACAATCTGGTAAGGGCATCCGCCACCACATTGGCCTTGGCCGGGTTATACAACACACTCATATCATAATCTTTCAATAACTCTAACCACCTTCTCTGCCTAAGATTCAACTTCTTTTGGGTAAACACGTACTCCAGGATTTTATGATCAGTAAACACATCAATATGGACACCATAAAGATAGTGTCTCCAAATTTTCAATGCAAAAACCACAGCAACTAACTCAAGATCATGGGTCGGGTAGTTCTTTTCATGCGGCTTCAACTATCTAGAGGCATAGGCTCTAACCTTACCCTTTTGCATCAATACAAAACCCAAACAAACTCTAGAGGCATCACAATACACCACAAAACCATCAGTACCATCAGGCAAAGTCAACACAGGGTCTGAAGTGAATCTAGTCTTCAACACCTGAAAACTCTTCTCACAGGAATTGGACCACTGGAATTTAACCTTTTTTTGGGTCAACCGGGTCATAGAAGAGAAACCCTTAACCAAATGATGGTAATAGCCCGCTAGACCTAAGAAACTCCTAATGTCAGATGGAGAGATAGGTCTAGGCCAATTTCTCATAGCTTCTGTCTTTTAGGGATAAACTCTAATATATTTGGCTGAAACAACATGACCCGGAAAGGCTATAAACCTTAGCAAAAATTCATACTTACTAAATTTGGAAAACAACAGGTGATCTCTAAGAGCTTGCAAGACAATTCTAAGATGAGTTGCATGGTCATTCTCATCATGGGAGTACACAAAGATGTCATCTATGAAGATAATGACGAACTTATCAAGGTATTTATTGAACACTCGATTCATGAGGTCCATGAAGGCTGTTGGGGAATTGGTTAGCCCAAAAGACATAACTAGAAACTTAAAATGACCATAATGGGTTCGGAAGGCTGTCTTTGGAATATCATATTCTCTCACCTTAAGCAGATGATAGTCGAATCTAAGGTCTATCTTTGAGAAATAACTTGCACCTTGCCACTGATCAAACAGGTCATCAATTATTGGAAGAGGCTACTTATTTTTTATGGTGACTTTGTTGAGTTGACGATAGTCAATTCACATATTAAAAAATCCATCATTCTTCCTCACGAACAAAATAGGTGCACCCCAAAGGGAAATACTAGGTCTAATGAAACCTTTGTCTAAGAGATCTTTGAGTTGCTCCTTTTACTCCTTGAGTTCTGCAGGTGCCATATGATATGGTGGAATAGAAATAGGTCAACTGTTAGGAAGAAGGTCAATTCCGAACACTAACTCTCTATCGGGAGGTACCCCTGGGATATCTTCCGGATAGACATCAGGAAACTCTTTTACATTATTAACTGACTGAATATTTCGAGTCTCGGACTTAGTGTCCTTCACTCTAACTAGGTGATAGATGAAACCCTTAGATATAAGCTTTTTGGCTTTGATATAGGATATAAAATGACTCTTGGGAGATACCGAACTCCCGGACCACTCAAACATTGGTTTATCAGTAAACTGAAACTTGACCATACTATTACTACAATCTATAGATGCATAAAAAGAATGAATCCAATCCATTCCTAGAATAAGGTAAAAATCTATCATGTCTAACTCTATCAAATCCGAAAGTATGACTCTATGAAGCACAATAAAAGGGAAAATCCTATACACTTATTTAGCAACATCAGACTCTCTGACTGATGTAGAAACAAGCAAAGGCTTAGAAATCTTTTTGGGACTCATTTTGAAATTCACAGCTACAAGTGGGGTCACATTAAAAAGACTTGACCCGGGGTCCAACAACACATACACATCAAGAGAAAAGACACGGAGCATGCCAGTAACAACATCAGGGGAGACCTCCTGCTCCCGACGGGGTGGCAAAGTATAGAACCTGTTCTATCCCTGACCGCCAGCAGTGCTAGAAGAAGCGCCCTGAGCAGGGACTGGACAAAGTACCGGAGCTGGTGCACTAGCAGCCTGTGCCTGAGGTCGGGTATCTCTATTCCCTTTTATAGTATGGGGGAAATCTCTAAGTGTGTGTCCCTGCTTTCCACAACCAAAACAACCCCTCATATCTACGAAACACTCCTCATGATGATTCCTACCATATTTAGAACAAGAAGGATAATGGGGTCTGTTACCAATACTTTTCTGTGGCCCAGACATGATAGGCCTAGTACCTTGTTCCGGCCTACCTCTAGGCATGGGACCACTAGCTGATGAAGGAACTGGAATAGGTAAACTTCTCTAAAACTGGGGGTGGCTCTCTCTAAGGAACCTAGGTCGGCTAAACTCGTGTTGATCAGATCTAGTCCTCTTGTTACCCCTCAATATATCTTTGTCTCTAAGCTTATCCGCTTCCATCTATTAGGCATGAGTTATCAACCTTGCAAGATCCATATCCTTATGCAACACCGCAGCTCTACACTCATTCAGTACCATCATAGAAACACTGGTCACAAACTTACTCATACCAGCCCGAGTGTCAGAAATCCAATCCGGAGCATACTTTTCCAGCTGATTAAACATCAAGCAATACTCATTAACAGTCATGGAGCCTTTTCTCAAGTTCATGAACTCCTCAATATTATCCTCCCTCATCTCAAGCGGAAAGAACTGATCCATGAAGGCATCTTGGAATAATTGCCAAGTCATAGGAGTGGCATTCTCACCTCTACCCTTCTTTCATGATACAACCCAATAATATGCAATATATTTTAATCTGTAGGATGCCAACCAACACTCTCTTCTTTCGAAACCTAAATCACATTAATGATCATCCTCATCTCCTCTAAGTAAAACACGGGGTCCTAATCTGTCTTGGACCCATTGAACTCAGGCGGATTCATCCGCATAAATTCACGAATCCTAGCTGTGGATACAACACCACCCTACTGATTAGCAACTGGGGCTTGGTTATTGGTCCTAACATTTGTAGTGAGCGCTTGGTCTAACGCCTGAAAGGCCACCCTAAAATCAGCATGGGACACCATCTCATTCAAGGGATCAATAGGTGGGGGTTGATTAGAATTGTTTCTGTGGACATTCGCTCTTTGAGGAGGAATTTTTTGAAAATGGAAGAGCACGGATCATTAGATAAGATGGAAAACTATAGGCACGATAGAATCTGAAAGAAGAAACAACTTTTTCCTAAAACGTCTCGTAGCCTCTTGCTCATAGGTATGGCGCGCTACACACCAATGATCAAGACTCTGCTTAACGCGGCTTGTCAAACTTCTTAGGACTCCGTAGAAACCTTAGGCTCTAATACCAAGTTTGTAACGACCCAAAATCATCTCCCGGGACGTCACACAGTGCTTAAGGATACAAGTAGCCCCAAGCTAACCCATAGAGCCAGTTTCTACCCAAAAACACCTAATTTAAGATAAGAATAGACTTAAACACTCGCATAGCCATATCACAAGAAAGGATAATTGGTTCATAAGGCCACAACATAGAGAAATCTCAACAAAACCACAATACTGATCCCTCTCGACATATCACATGTCTTATACTAGTCTGACAAAGCCTCTATAAATAAAAATCTAGTGAGCCATTGGGACAGGTCCCCAACTGACTCAAAATGAACTGAAGATAAAAGATAGTCTCTTAAACACTGAAATATTTGTAGATCGGTCCCTGAACCAGGAGGACTCACCACTGTAGAAAACCTAGTCAAGGTACTCGAAGAATCACGGGCGAGGCTGGGACTGAGCACCTGAACCTATATTATGACACAATGTAGCACATAGACATATATGTGGATCAGTACTTTGGAATGTACTGAGTATGCGGGGGTTCATGCATATGTAAAAAGTAGTAATGATATTTTCTTCAATCAAATCATGAATGCATAATGAGATGAATCATATAGCTTGAATAAGTATAAAATATAAAACTCATAAGTCATATAGAATGAAGCATGTTACATAATATCGTGAGTCATCATTATTGAACATTAAAATTGAAAACCTTCTCTTACTCTCAATGCCCAAAGGCTAAGGGATTTCAAACACCACTTTCAAGTCATGCATAAATCTTAAGAGAGTAAAAGTTCTTCAATGCTCAACACTTCACAATAATTTAGAAACTCATATACTTGGAATTCAAAATCATAAAACTTGAAAACATACTTGAAGGTATTTCATAGACTTTAGAAAATATCTCATCAAATAAATACGTTGATTAGGGAATATCTTTGCAATTCAACCATTTATGAACATAGCGTAATGGAAGAAAAATAAGCATTTAATTTCGAAGTTTGAAAGGCAAGGGAGATTCTTGTAACCTACATAAACTATGCGAGTTACATGGAGTCCAATGTTTTATCCTCCTAAGGAAGACATCCCATATTGGAGAGGAGCGCCATACTCTTGCCAATGAGTATAACCTAGGTCTAGTGATCACTAAATGAAAGTCGGCCTTAGGCCCAATCATAATCATAATATAATCAGCCTCAGGCTCATATCCTACGGTGGCACATAGTTTTGGGGTAAAAAACCGTAGTGACTTACCCGCTCATTGCTAAATACTACTCCCTTTAGATTATCTGTGCTCATCTCATATAAATCCCCTTTTAGAACAATGACATGGTTCACCACGAAACCAATAATAAATTTTATAATATCATATAGTGAGGTTGATTTCGAAGATCTAGGACCATTAGATCAATTCATTTCTCAATCATCTCAAAATACTCAAATCATGGGTGCTTATAGTACAAGAGTTCATAATTTCACAAGTCTGAAATAGGGCTTACTAACCCATAGTTCAATCTCAAGTTAATTCTTATCAAAGGCATTACATATAACATATAGAGTCATAAATCATATGGAAATCTGGGAATTTCATCCTTTTCAAATCAAAATCTCTATGTAGTCATATGCTTCAATATCTCAATATTTCAAATATAAGCTTCTCAACGAGTAAAGTCATGGGGTTTATCCAGCTGTAAAAACTCAAGAAAACATGTAGAATCATGCCATTTAACTCTCAATTCATGAGAAATATCAACATAATGCATTTAATAAATATGAGTGAAAACCCCCATTCAAACTCATGTAAAAAACCCATAATTTCAGCAAAATCATGAAGTAAATAAACATTTTGGGCACAAGGGTGAAAGGGTTACCCAAGTTCAAAACCCCACATACCTTGAATTTGAATCTTTAGAAGAACTCTCATTTTTGGAACTCTACTCTTGCTCTAGAATGAGGGTTCTTGAGACCCTTCACTTGGGAACCTAGAATCTTGACTCAATTTAGAAAATCCATGGTGGATTCTTGAGATTTATGGAAGAGGTTTTGAGTATTTAGGGTTCTTGTTGAGAGGATACTTGATAAAACCCTCATAGAATACTTGCAAATAGGTTTAATCCAGTGTTTCCACGATTTTATACGCTTGGAAAAAGGTCCAAAATGCCCTTTTAAACATTTGTGCAGAACTAGAAAAATTAAACTGGAACCTGATTTCGAAGGCAACCGTGACGCGCCACTAATCGCTTTGGCTTTCTGGAAAATGACAATTGGAAAATTGACAGCCTTCGCGATGCGGAGCCATGCATTTTCCGACTGGTTGGGACTTGGGACTCCTCCGCGATGCGCCACTATCGCGGAGTCCCACTGGAAATTGACAATTGCTAAATGCACCCTCTCCGTGACGCTCTAGGCTCTCAAATGATGCAGTTTTTATGATGAAGGCTTAAATTGGCCATAACTTCTTAACCGAGTGTCCGATTTTGGCAAATCTTAGATCGATGGAAAGCTTATCAGATTTCCCCCGTGATTAGGGAAATTTTACATAGTTAACACACTACTCACTTAGGAAGCAACTTCTCAATCTTTTATGGTTGGAATTATGCCTCACTCGACATGCCCTACGACTCAAACTACAAGGGAACTTTGCGGGTCCTTACAAGAATACATTGCCAGAAAAGATTTGCAATATACCATTCACAACATCAAGCGAGGCCTCAAACTCCGATAGGGTAGTGAGAGAAAAAAGATGGTTCCGAACAGTGTCAAAACTAAATGGTGCACCCTTTGTTACTTGATCCAAAGACAAAGTAATTGAATCCTTGTTTTCCCCAGAGGCTACCTTACCAACAAGATAGTTTCCAAGCATATGGAGCGGATGACCACAAAAAAAGCACATTTCTTTTCCCTCATTGTAGAAACATTAATGCAATCGACCACAGAACCTATAAAGAGGCCATGATGAAGCCGACCGAGCCCCACTATCCTAAGATTGGGCACCCTATGCACTATAATTATTGCCAATCTGCTGATTCTTATCACCAAATTTCTTCGAGTACGGAGCACTAGTTGTGGAGAAAGAACCAGAATTGCCCTACTTTATCTTCTCCCACATACCACCATCACTACTAATTTATTGTCTCCCACTTCTATGCTCAGAAAACGTAAGCTTCTTTCTCAACCTCTCCCTTATCTCAGCCTACTTTCCCTTTTCCTTCTCCACCAGCTGCATATGAAAAATCAACCTAGAGATATCCATGTCCTTAATCAACAATGCAGTCATCCATTCAAGGATCAACTCATGAGACAATCCTGAGTAAGCTTCATTATTCGAGCCCTCATATCAAAAACCATCTCTAGAGCATACCGAGAAAAATAGTGAAAATTTAAGGCACACTCCTTGACCAATATCTTTCCCTATTTTAGATTAATAAATTCCTTTGCTTTTGCTTCCCTAAATTCCTGAGGAAAGAAGCGGTCAAAAATTTCATCACAGATAGTCTCCCATAGAGATTACTCATCAACCTCACCCCTTTATCTATCCCATGCCTTGTATCATTATTATGCCATATCTTTCAACTGGTAGGCCACAAAACATACCCCTTCTACAATTGTAGCATGCATAACCCTAAAAATCTTTTTGCCATCTCATCCAGAAAACCTTAAGGATCCTCCTCTACCATAGCACCCTTAAAGATTAGAGGGTTCAACCTCATAAAATGTTCAACCCCAGTGACATCTAAAGATGGAGTAACATGAACACCATACTCAGAATAACTAGCTACCAGTTATGTTAACAAATGAATAGACCAACGAAACTCAGCTTTCGTCATATTAGCCTGAGGATTCTAAGAAGGAATAGTGGGAATCGATGGAACTACAGGATGATTTGTGACTTGACCCCTTGATCGAGTATGGATCCCATAAGTAGAGAGTTTTCCAACAACATCATTCTAAATTAGGAAAATTTAGTTTCAATGAACTTTACATCGTTGAGGCATGATTTGAAAAGTGAAAAATCAGTAATAAGAGAAGATTCTAGGACTTTAACTCCAAAACATAAAAATAGAACACAGGACAAAAGAAACATTCCTAAATGCCTTGTACCCTATTCTATATTTGTGTAGTGTGCTACACACCCTTAAAAAACTCGATTTGAAATAGCTTTGTGGACTTCCAATTGGCCATGAACCTAAAACTCTGATACGTAATCTATATGACTAGATCTAGGGCCTTGTTGAGATGGGCATCCCAAGTCCAACAAGGATCGGGGACCACCCCTGATACCGAACCTAAATTCCAAACATATACCATGAGTCTAGTCCTAAACAAACTCCACCAGGTTAGTATGTCTATTAACCAACAAAACCAAGACAATAACCTAAAGTTTTTTTATATAAAATAAAAAATAAAATGGAACAATCATAATTCAAATATAGTTCACGATGTCATCCCCAATACCAATGCAAATGCCAAGGCTGACACCATTACCGACACTGCTTATACCAACCCATAGTAGTCCCATAAAGCCTTTAATATAAAGTAAAATAATATCTAATTGGGATATGACCCCGACCAAAGCCAAAATGATAGTCGATAAAATGTCTAAAGTATGTGTGGACATCCATGATATAAGATGCAGTATTTTGAAATATGGAAACTCACCACTTTTATCCAAGATGAGCTAATGCCAAATCTGATCACTAAGCAAGAGGAGTATAATTGATAGTTCCTGCATCACATGGGGATACAACAAATAAAGATGGGTTAGCTAATGAAGTCTAGCATGCACTCATGATAAGGATAAAGTAATACCAACCTTTAAAACTAAGTAAATAACCAAATACTGATATAACTATACATAAAAATATATCTATGCTGGGAGAGGGAACTGTTTTAGCATACCTTTAAAACCATTACCTTGGGAATATGTATATTTACCATCCTAGATCCACCTATGGGCTCTATGGGTCTAGTGTTACATCCTGAGTAGGCCTCTATGCGTGTAGCCATATGAACCAGAGATACCATAGGTGTAGAGGATTACCATATACCATTCACTCTACATGATACATATATGGAAGTGTAACTTAGGGGATTCCCATGTACTCCATATATATTATGTATTGTCTCCATTACCAATCCTCAAGTTGGCAAACATAAGTTTCTAGTTTCCATCCATTGGACACATACATTCATGGTTAGCTATCACACCCCACCATTATTGCCTAATTAAAACTATTAGTGAAAACACAAACCACCAATTCAATTTATTACTAACCAAGTCAATATTTAGTGATATCATTTTACAAACAATAGTCTGCAAGTAGTATCCTTAGCCACCCTCTTTAAAGAAGGGATTCCTATGTACCCAAAGATTACATTATTAAGTTTCTTCTGGGTTTCCCATGTACGCCACAAGATGATCATTATTATATTTTCTTAGGGGATTCCCATGTACCCTACAAGTGTAATCAATTAATCCATAACCATGACTACCAATACCTTACCATTAAACCATTAAAGTCCATCCAAAATAAATTGGGATCCATTATAACTTTGTACCATGCAAAGTTTTCAATTATAAGTTCAACAATAAAGTAAAATTATTCTCATAGGTATTTTATCAAACATATTTAGGGCATATATTTTTCAAAACTAAAACAAATTAGCAATTAACTATTCCTATGCAACCACATGTTTAAAAAAACCATTAAAACATGGAAACCATAATTAAAACATGTGAAAACCAAAACCAAACAATTTAAAACCAAACCCCCCAACATATATTCAAAACCCAAAACCATACCACAATTATGCCATGAAATCCATACATAAATCATTCATTTAGTCGAAACTAACAATGAGGAAGGAGTAGCATTCCTTAGATTTTGAAGATGACTTAGATAAACCACCTTTGTAAGCCCCAATAAACCTTATTGAAGAAACCCTAGCCTTCCTAGACCTAAGAGCCTTGAGAAAATTTGAGAGAGTTTCTAAGTGTTTTAGATTAGAATAAATGGATAAATAATGTCCCACGATTATTACGAGTCATGGGACCTTATTAGGTTAAGAGGGAAAATGTACAGATTACTCGCAACTTAAACTATATAAAAGTCCCACAGGAAGGTACGACTACCTCCCCAAACCATGCCTTAGGGTACGAGTGGTACCCATATGACATACCAAGTCCTCTCTTTAGATTCCAAATTTGTCTAACATATGACCACCGAGGCCAATTTGTACCAAACCATATGACGAGTACCCTAAATCCATACCTTAGGCATAATATACTCCTCTAGGTTAGACATAGGGCATCATATGATTGACATCATACTACTAGTGCCCTAATATATGACTAGTATGATCCATTTTTACCTTGGATAGAAACTAACTAACCAACACTGGTTAACATTTGACAAAGACCATCAAATCGTAACATATCATATGACTAGTACCTTCTATTCATATGATGTCTTGAAGCAAAAAACTCACAAAAATTTTAAGGATCATAAACCAAGGTGTTTCACATAAATAATACAAGCAATAATATAAAACTTAATATCGATCTAAACTAGAAAAAGAATTATCTGACAACCCAATATACTAATAATTTGAACATCAATCTATAACCCTCTAAGACATAATAAGTCTTTTGGAAAATCCCCCAACTAACTCAAAATGATTGAAATAAAATAAAATACTAAAATAATTAAGTGATAACTAGCCCTTGAATTATGACGAATCATCAGAGATACTATTGAGTGATATGGAAATGTGCTAAGTACGGTTCGAGTACTAACCGTTGATGCTTATATTATGAGACAATATAGCACAAAGAAGTATGTGATCACTACTATCAATATACTGCGTATGTGACATAGAAAACTAACAAGTATGGGATAAACATGAATGCATGAATATGAAAACTGAATGAAAAACCATGTATTATCATATAGTGAATACAAACTAAATATTTGAATAATATATACATGGCCAATGGAAACCTCGATTCAAAATTAATTAAAGTATAAATTTAGGACTTTGAAAATTGACAATAACTGACATACCCCAATCTAAGTAAATCGGGTCCAACCTATAACCCCTGTTGAAGGGTGCTAGTACCTTGACAAGGGTACTAATACTGGTTGGTGTGGATCCTCTAAGTTGATGTTTTGAAGGACGAGAGTGTCATGCCAGGCCTGATGGGGTACCCTTTGAAACCTACAGTTGCACTGTCATTTTGGAACTTAGGGACTACTACAAATGGTGTTTACCTAATTTATGGGGAAGCCTTCATCCCTACATTCACTCAGTGATACGTATGACTACCAACTAAATAACACAGAAGGATAAATTGAATTGTTTCCTATGATAACATATTGAAAATAGTAATGCATGCATAATCTGAAATACTCAAAAACATGTAAATTGATGTATGTCTTAATTCCTAGGTATCGAGTTTTTATAACCCACCAACTCTAAACAGAATAATATTAACATTATATTTCAAGGGAAATAATAATTCAAGTCCAAGAACTCAACATCTATCATACTCAGGGAATTTAATATTCTTAAAGCATGGGAGGATACTTCATTTATGGTAAACACGTTGAAAAAACATGGGTTTTAATCCTAAGAGATTTCTTGAGTTCTGAACTCTCTTAACATCATATGATTTAGTCTTACTTGTCGTATGATATGGATATGGCCTAGGGGGCACAAGTCATATGTTAAGAAGTGTGTTCTTGATAATGTACTATACTAGGTATGACTAGAATCCATATGAGTCATATTGAGATTGTACAAAATAGTTATATCACTCGTATGTTGGACAAGGCCCAACCACTTTTAAATCTATCTTGGATATGGTTTGAGGGTACTTTTCATATGATGTAGGTACATGTTAGGTAAACAAGTTGTATGTTTGAAAAATATTGTGTCCAAAATCCTTATCAATGTATGAGTTGAGGGGACCACTTATATCATGTGTGTACGATTGGAGGGGTCAAATCATACCCTCCTGCAGTGATTTTTACAATTTATGTTGGGGTATTCTGGACATTTCCCCTCTTAACCCCTTTTGAACCCACGACTAAAAACACTTTTGAGACTTTATATACCATATTATTTTCAATCAAATACACTTTAAAGACTCTCAAATCTTGCTCAAGTTCTTGGGTTTGAAGAGGCTAGGGTTTCCTTAAAGGCGGCCAATTAAGGCTCTCAAGGGTGGTTTCTCTCCATATTTTTTGGTGTCTAAGGCATGTTACTCCTTTCTCCTTATTATTTAAAATATATTCATGTTTTAATTAATGGTTTTCATGATATTACTGTGGGTTTGTGTTGGTTTTGCAATATATAATGGGGGGTTTTATATAAATAGATAGATAACGTTTTTCACATATTTTAGTATGGTTTTTCATATTATAATATTGGTTTGAAGATTGTGAATGTATGTTAATGGTAAATAGGTTTAAGGGTACTTTGGATTCCCCAAATTTCTTGGTGTTGGTTTTGGAATCATTATGCCCTCAATATGTTTGATAAAATGCCTGTGAGCAAGGTTTGGTCACAGAGTTTGACTTTTATTGAAAACTTTGCATTGTATAATTTTGTAATGGAACCTAAATTTGTTTAAATGGTTTTACATGAATTCAAAAGGCCTTGGTGGCCATAATTTTTGTTTAATTGGAAATTATGTGGGCTACTTAGGAATCCCCCAAGTGTTGGATAATGGCATTGCTTGCAAGCTATAGTCGGCATGACAATACCACTTCCTAATGACTTGGTAAACAACTTCTGGAATTGTTTGGTAGGTTATGTGCAAAAGGTTTTAATTGGGCAATAATAGCGGGTTGTGAAATCTTATCGTGAATGTGTGATTTCGATGGACAACATTGGAAACTCATATTTCCTGAAATAAGGATTGGTCATGGAGACCTTGTATTTGTGGGGTACATGAGAATCGATTAATTTTATACTTGTATATATGTATCATAGAAGGCCAAAGGTACACGGGAATCCCGACCCCTATGATATCTCAGGTTCGTTCGGCTGCATGCTCTAAGCCTATTTAGTGGTAACACTAGACCCATATAGCCTATGGGTGGATTATGTTGGTAAAGATACACAAACCCAAGTTAAAGGTTTTAAATTCATGCTAAACCTGATTACCTTTCCTAGCATGGATTATATATATCTATATACATATATATGTTTGAATATTATTGCATATGTTTATTTATTTGGTTTTAAATATTGGCATTATTTTATCCTTACTCCTAAGCGTGATGAAGGAACCGTCCAACTGATCAAACAAGTCATATATCCTTAGTTGTTCTTAATCGTCACCTTATTCAAGTCAATATCCTTGGTTGTTCTTTATCGTCACCTTATTTTTCACACTACAACTGATCAAACAAGTCATATGTCCTTGGTTGTTCTTAATCGTCACCTTATTCAACTATCGATAGTCAATCCAAATTCGAAGGGAAACATCCTTCTCATGCATTAATAAAATTTGTGCGCCCTGGGAGGACAAACGAAGATGGATGAAACACTTATAAAAAAAGTCCTTAAGTTTCTCCTTAAGTTCCTTCAACTCAGCCAGAGTCATTCTATAAGGTGGAATAGAAATTGGGTGGGTGTCCAGAACAACATAAATCCCAAACTCAATCTTCGTAGCCAGAGGAACACTAGAAAGGTCATCAGGAAAGACCTTAGGAAACATATTCACCACCACAACCGAATAAAAAGAAGAACCGTCTGAGTTAGAATCTTTATCCTTGACAAAATAATACAGACACCCCTTGGAGATTAACCTCTGGGCTATATGATATGATATATACTTCCCCATAAGAGATAGGGAACCACCCTCCCACTTAATAATGTGTTTACCTGGGAACTTAAAGTCAACCTTATGAGTTTGGCAATCTAATGACGCATAGCACGGATGTAACTAATCCATCACTAAAATAAGATCAAAATCCACCATATCTAGTTTATACAAATCCATAAAAGTCTCTTTTCGACCAACGAATTCCACACACCCCTAATTGATACTGTTAGAAATAATAAAGTCACCTACCAGGATAGAAATAGAAAAAGTCTGTAACACGCTCTGGACCAAAAAAAATGCCAAGCAATAAAGGGGGACATATAAGAGAGAGTGGACACTGAATCTAGTAAATAGTATACATCACGAGAAATGAGTTGCAACATACCAGTCACGACATCAGGTAATGTCTCGAACCCCTGTTAGGTAGTTAGAGCATAACGATGATTTCGACCAGAGCCAGAACTAGATGGTGCATACTCCGGTGTCGGAGTCAAATATGAAGCAACTGAAACCTTTTTCACCCCTGAAGCAACATTACCAATCGAATAGTTTCTAAGCATATGTCCTAGTAAACCATATTTGAAACACCTATCCCTCCTCTTATCATGGAAACCCTAATATAAGTGACCACAGAGCCTAGAAGGAGGACATGATGATATCGACTATTCCCCACTAGCTTGAGATTGGGTAACATGTGCCCTTAAATTGTCGCCACCCTATTGATGCCTGTCTCCCAATGCCTTTGGGTAGGGAGTACTAGCTCTAGAGAAGGAACCATAACTCCCCCACTTCTTCTTTATCCATTTACCACTATGTCAACCACTTTATTATTACCTACCAACATGCTTAGAAAACCTAAACTTCTCTCCCTGTCTTTCCTCTATCTTAGCCTGCTTTTTCTTTTCCTCATCAACCAATTGCATGTGATCAACCAATCTAGAGATATTCATGTCCTTGATCAGCAATGTAATCTAGCTTTCAAGGATCAACTCATGAGACAGTCCTAAAGCAAATATACTTATTCGGGACATCATATCATAAACCATCTCCAGAGAATAGCGAGACAATTGGTGAAATTTCAAGGCATACTCCTTGACCGACATCATTCCTTATTTCAAATTATCAAATTCCTCCATTTTTTCTTCCCTCAACTCTTGAGGAAAGAAGTAGTCCAGAAATACATTAGAAAAAGTTTTTGAC
Organism: Capsicum pubescens; assembly: GCA_030864215.1. Taxonomy (NCBI): domain Eukaryota; kingdom Viridiplantae; phylum Streptophyta; class Magnoliopsida; order Solanales; family Solanaceae; genus Capsicum; species Capsicum pubescens. The sequence continues at coordinate 216,597,002 of CM061546.1, forward strand.
AAAGATGACTCATCCACCTCACTTTTGCCCTATCATATTGCTCGTACTATTGATACTCTATACTCTTCAGCTAGTAGGCAACAAACTCCACCCCTTCCACATTTATGGTATGCATAACCCTGAATATCATTTCCATCAAATCTAGAAAACCTTAATGATCCTCCTCTACTTTAACACTACAAAATGTTAGATGGCTCATCCTCATGAACTTTCCAACCCTTATTGCCTCATAAGATAGAATAGCAGATGCACCAAGCTCAGCCTAGGAATTACAACCTAAGTAATCATATGAATCGACTAACAAAAATTTGAATTCATCATGTCAGACTGAGGAGGACTAGAGAGAATTGGTGGAACTCCAGGAAGATCAGGGATTAGACTCCTAAAATAAGTATATATCTTATGGGTAGAGCGTGTCCAATCAACATAATCCCTAGTTGGGATAAGGAGTTTCCATGCATATTAGATAATCGAGGCACGATCTAAAAAATAAACAAACATAGATTAGAGAAGATTCAAGGACTTAGACTCTATGCTTGAAACTAGAACACAAGAGAGGGAAACATTCCTAAATACCTTATAGCCACTCCCTTCTGTGTATGGTGCACTACACACCCTTAAATAAGACTCAGCTCAACACTGCTTTGTGCACTTCTAATTTACCATGAAACTAGGGCTCTGATACCAACTTGACATGACTAGAACTAAGTCTTTCTCGTGATGGGCATCTTAAGTATAACGAGGATTGAGGACTACCCTCAATACCAAACCCAACGTCCAAACACATACCCTTAGTAGGATGAATTCTAAACATAAAACTAGATAACGTATTTTTAGATATATTGACTTTCCTATGCCAACCCAACCAAGTTAATCCATCAAGTAACCAACCTAACAAAGTAAAATAACCAAATATGTTTATATATATAATAGAAAACAAATGGAACAATCATAAATCAAATAAAGTAAAATGCTATTAGCCCTAATAACAATACCAATGCCAAGGTTGACACTACTATCTATAGTACCTATACCAACCAATAGTATTTCCATATAGCCTCTACCTAAAAGTAAAACAATATTCGGTCGGTACTTACCCTCGACCATAGATAAAACCATAGTGTATAAATTGACCTAAGTAGAAAAGGACATCAATGACATGTAATGGAGCTTTCCCGAATATGGAAGCTCACTGCTTCAATTCAATACAAGATTATCCAAAATCTGATCACTGTGTAACATGAGTAGAATGGTAGGTTCTTGCATCGCGTTTGGATGCAACACACGACAATGGCTTAGTGGGTGAACTTTATCAGGCACTCAAGATAAAGATATAAATAATGTCAAACTTTAAAACCAAGTAAACAACCATATGCATCCACAACTATACATATGCATATATATCGAAACCAGGAGATGAACCCAGGTTTATCATGCTTTTAAAACCATTAACATGGGTATGTTTACCTTAACCATCCTAGAACCACCAACGGGATATTTAGGTCTAGTGTTACCCCCTAAACATTTCCAATTCATATTGCCGCTTGAACTAGATATACCATAGGTGTATGGGATTATCGTGTACTCTTCGCTCTCCATGATACATATATACACATTTAAATTAGGTTATTGTTGTGTACCCTATAAGTATTACATATGTGGTTGCCATGACCAATCCTCATATTGACAAACATGAGTTTTCAGTGTTTGTCAGTTGGACTTACTCCTTCGCAGTTGCTATCACACCACACCATTATTGCCAATTAAACCATTAGAACTTAGCCAAACCACTAGCTCTAATTATTATTAACTAAGATTATAATTCGTGGTATCATCATACTGACCATAGCTTGTAAGCAATGTCCTTAGCCACCCTCTTTAAAGAAGGGGTTCCCGTGTACCCATAGATTACATTATTAAGTTACTTAGGGTATTCCCATATACCCCACAAGATGCTTATTAATATTTTTGCTTAGGGGATTCCCATGTGCCCCACAAGTGTATTCAATAAATCCATAACCATGACAACTATAACCATACTATTTACCATTAAAGAGCATCCCAACTAGTTAGGGTTCCCCTACTATTTTATCCCATGTAATGTTTTTAATGAAAGTTCATCTATATAGTAAAAACATTCTCATTACCAAACATGTTGAGTGCATATAATTTTCAAAACCAAAACAAATTACTAATTAACCATTCCCAAGAAGCCACAGATTAAAAAAACCATTAAAACATGAAAACCATAATTAATACATAGGAAACCAATAACCTAAGACCTCAACATAAAATCAAAACCCAAAACCATACCATACTTATTCTATAAAATCCATAGATAAAACATTCCTTTAGTTAGAACTAACAATAAAGTAGGAGTAACATTCCCTAAAATACGATGATGATGAAGAGAAACCACCCTTTCAAAGCCCAAGTTAACCATATTGAAGAAACCCTAGCATTTCATGACCCAATAGCCTTGAGTGAATTTAAGAGAGCTTTTATTTGTTTAAGATAAGAATCAAATGATAAATGATGTCCCAAGAATATTATAAGTAACGGGGCCTTAATGGGATCAGGGGGGAGATGTCCAAATTACCCCCAACTTAAACCTTATAAATCATCTGCAGAAAGGTATGACCACCTCCCCAAACCCTACCCTAGTGTATGAGTAGTACCTTTATCTTATACCCTAGGCCTTCCCTTAGACCCCAACACTATCCAACAAATGAAACCAAGGCCAATTCATACCCAACTATACAACCAATAACCCAAAGACATACCTTACGAAGAATAGACTCCTCTAGGTTAGACATAGGGTAATATATTCTTGGCATCAGACCATGATGTTGGGCGTACGTATACGTCTAAGCACCATAATTTACCCATGTTTTGGCTAAGTTTTGAGGATAAAATATATAATTTTTGCACTTTTAGTCCATTTTCCTTTAAGTGAGCTGACCTATGTGATTAGCATGTTTTTTCATGTACTAATGATGAAGATTTCAGCACTTTGTGGACCTGTGGGCAACAAAGGAAAACTTCACATAAGAGGGAAGGCATCTTTTGGACTGAATGTGATGCATGGGAACTTTTTCCCGGGCAAACCCAATATTTTTAAATACGTAAGGATGCAGTAGCAACTTATTAGACAAGGATGCTATTAAAAACCTTATTGCTGAATTTTTCAGCATCATTATCATTCGACATTATTCATTATTCAATTTGTAGATTCTGTAATAGTTTTGAGAGCAGAGAACACGGCTTTCATGAGGAACGGAAAGAGAAAACATGTTTCATCTCCATAGATGAGATTTTTCTAAGTTGTGGTATGATGATTATGTCTACTGTGATTTCCGTTGTATTCATGAGTAGCTAAGCTTATCTGTTAGGGTTATGGAAACCTCGAAAGATACTATCTATTGCTATGAGTTTGTGAATTCTTGATGAGTTATGTTACTTAAATCATTACTCTCTTTGTTTTGATTGAATTCTCATGGTTGCAAACATAGAGAATACGCCATTATAGCATTAAATTATTCGAGAGAAAAGTTGTGTGTTTGGAAAAGAGAGTGTGACAAGGAAATAGGGTTTCCAACCTCTATTTACATGTTAATGCCTTAACCGGATTAACTTCTTGGAGAATTTGTACCATTTATTATACACTTTAGGCTCGAGAGAGCTAAAGCGAAATAAATCCTTGATGGTTGAGAAACACTTCGATTTAGAATTAGAATACGATTCTCTATAAGTGCATGCATGTCTAAATTCTGCGTTACTCATAGTTAATAGAGAAGTAGAACTTATAAGGTGGACATAACCCTAACTTATCAATTTCTGTGATTAAATCTTACTATGAAAATCGTTCCATTGTTACTTTGATAATATTAGTTCACGCCTAAACCAAACCCCTCTTTTTCCTTGGAATTTTCGACCAACAGTCTACTAATAATTGCAACACTTAGTGACCAGAGTATTCCCTGTGGGATTCGACACCCAACCCAGTTGGGTTCTATATTTGGCAGCGACCATTTACACTTTCTAACGAGATTTGTAATTTGGGCATATCAAATTTTGGCGCCGTTGCCGGGGAATACGATTGTCAACTAAGTTTGTGATAGTTAATAGACCCTTTGGTCAAAGATTCTTGAATTTTACTTTTTGTTTGTTTTTTTTTGTTTTTTTCATGTTTATTGGAGTGCATGCCAAATACACGAAGTTTTGGTCAACCGTTATTACCTATAAATCCTGAACCACATCTCATTGGCAGAATGGATGTGCAACGAAACCTTGAACGGATGGCTTCTCAACAGGAGCAGGAAAGATTAGCTGCATTGGCAGCTGCTCAGGTGCATCAACAAAATATTGATAACCCAGGTCGGGCAACAAATCTTGATGAAGAGGACCTGGGTGATGATGAGTTATTAAATCCAAGGCGTGCTGGTGAGGTGGCAGCACCTATGAACAGGAGAGATCGTCAAGCTAGAATGAGACCTGAACGCCGAGCTGTGCAGGCCCCTTTCGATGATGATGATGATGATTTGGATGCGGCTGGTGCCACAGGGGCTATTATTCCTCCACCCTTGGAACCCGGAGCCAAGTTCAATATCACCAGCACCATGATCCAACTATTACAACTCAAAGGGTTATTTGGTGGACTTGCAGGCGATAATCCGAATATGTATCTGATCAACTTTATCTCAACATGCAAGTCGTTTGACAATCCAGGAGTTGGACAGAATACAATTTGACTGCGCTTATTTCCATTGTCTCTATATGAAGAGGCAACTCTATGGTTCAACGGGCTGACTCCTGACTCTATTACTAATTGGAGGCAACTGAAAGATGCTTTCCTAGAAAAATTCTTTCTGCCATCCAAGAGAGCACAGTTACGAGATGAGATCAGCAATTTTCGACATCTTCCAACTGAAGCTCTCCACGAAACATGGGAGAGGTTCAAGAAAAAGCTTATGCGGTGCCCAAATCATCAGATGACCAACATCCACTTGATGGAAATATTATATAGGGCGTTGAACTCGGTGACTAAGACAGTGGTTGATAATGCTGCAGGTGGGTCATTCATGGACCTTACTTTTATTAAGGCTGGTGATATGTTGGATCATATGACAAAGCAGAGTAGAGCTTGGCATACCAGGGATTCTGAGGTAGCAAGCTCTACTGTATCTACTGGCATGACAGCAGAACAGAGGCAAAGAGAAGAGGAACATGTCCAAGATATCGCTCACATGAAAATGTAGATAGACCTTCTTACCAAGCATTTATTATCAAGAAAGACAGAAAAGGTCAAGGTTGTTATATCACGGGGTAGAGATGATTCTGATTCTGAGGAAGAAGCAAATTATTTGAATAATCAGGGGGGTTTTCGAGGCAATGCCCAAGGAAACCAAGGTCGGAACTATTATGAAAAATTTGGATATAAGGACCGAGACCAAGGGAATTGGAAGAATAAGAATGACAGGAGCGGTTTGTATGTCCCTCCTGGAAATCGTGAAGCTGTTGCAACTAGTTCTGGGAAGATGTCCATGGAGGACATGATGGCCAAGCTTTTGAAAGGATTGGAGGCAACCAACACGGGACTAGCTGAGGTAAAAAATGATTTTTCCTCAATAAATCAATTGGTTGACTCGCATTCCACTGCAATAAAACAGCTGGAACAACAAATGAGTCAACTATCAGCGGCATTCAATCAAAGAAAAGTTGTCACTTTACCTAGTGACACTGTGCAAAATCCATGAAATGATGGATCATGTATGGCTATTACTACCAGGAGTGGTAAGGTGTTGGAAAATCCATCCAAAGGCAAGCAGGTGGTTGATAATACAGAAGAGAATATTATTGAAGCAGATTGTGATGATTCTGTAGAAGATGAAAATCAGAATGGGAAAGTTCATGACACTACACCTAGATGTCACCATCCTGAAAAGATTGATAATCAGAAGAAAAAACAAAAGGAAGTGGTGGAAAAGACTCTTCCAAATCCACCACCACCTTTTCCTCAGAGACTGAAGAAGAAGGCTGATGACACCAGGTTTAGTAAATTTATGACCATGCTGAAATAGCTGACTATTAATGTACCTTTGGTGGAGGCACTGGAGCAAATGCCAGGGTACGCCAAATTCATGAAGGACCTTTTGACAAAGAAAAGGGCAGCGAACTATGAACTGGCAGATAATTTTCATCATTGTAGTGCAATTGCCACGAGGTCTTTAGTACAGAAAAAGGCAGATCCGGGTGCTTTCACTATTCCTTGCACGGTTGGATATTTTGATTTTTCTAAGGCATTGTGCGATTTGGGGGCTAGCATTAATTTGATGCCACTATCCATTTATAGAAAGTTGGGGTTGGGGGATCCTACACCAACCAACATGTGGCTGGTAATGGCAGATAGGTCGGTAAAATGACCTGTTGGTATCTTACATGATGTATTAGTGAAGGTTTCTACCTTTATTTTTCCTTCAGACTTTGTTATTTTGGATTCCGAGGTGGATTTTGAGGTGCCCATAATCTTGGGTCGACCTTTCCTCGCAACAGGAAGTGTGCTTATTGATTTACGAGCAAATGCGCTTTTATTTCGGATGAATGACGAAGTGGTATGTTTTGATGTAAGCAAATCAATGAAGCAGCCCAAAGATATGAATGCGTTCTCTATAGATGATGTTCATTATGAGGATGAGAAGGAATTATCTTTAGAGAAGCAGCTTACTATTGAGCCATTGGCTGTTGTGCTTTTGAACTTTGAGCGTGAGGATGTTGAAGAGAACGAAGAAACTATCCGTGCTTTGACAGGAATGGGGTCGTTCATATGAACCCAAGAAGCTGGACCTTGACCTTAAGAATCAACCCTCACCACCGGTGAAGCCACCAGATATCTTGATGAAGTCTGAGTAATCGAGATAACTATGTCATGCTGCGATAATAAATCAAGTGCTACATGGGAGGAAACCCATAATTAGGAGTTTGTTTCGTTAGGATTTTGTTTTTGATAAATAAAAGTTCAAAAAAAAGAGTCGAGCCACGACCAAAACTAAGGCGCTCGGTGAGAGGCAACCCATCCTTCTAATCATTTTTGTTGTTTTTGATTAAGTGTAGGTGCAAGATATACAAAGGAGGAGATTAGTCCCAAATTTTGATTTGAAAGTGAGCCATGCTAAAGGTGGTAAGTGAGGAATGATGGAGCAAAGGCTATAGGTTAGGCATTGACTATGCCAATCTAGGCAACGGACAAGGCAATGCCTATGCCTATCTATGCATTGCTAAAGGCGCCGCCTATGCTAAGCATAGGAAAAGCATTAGGCGCCGCCTACTTATCTTTTTTTGCCTCCTAACCCGATTGTACATGGATCAAACCCGACCCATGGCATAACCTTAAAATAGATCCTCAACCTTAGAACACAATTTGGAGGAACCTCTCGATGATGACGTGCCGACTGACGATGCTCACCAACTGCCAGACTCAGATGTGGAGGACAACTCTGATGACGACGACTCTGTTGATGATTCCGACGTAGGGGGTATGACCCCAGACATAGAAGAGGCGGCCGACTAATCAGGTTTTCCTTATTTATTTCCACTGAGGACAGTGTGTCCCGTCTAAGTGTGGGGTGCAGGTATATGTCTGCTGTATTGTATTTCTTTGCCTACATTTATTCTTGTTTGTTTGAATTAGTAGTTAGTTAGTTAGTTGTAATTAGTTAGTAGATTTTAGATGTTGCATGAAATTGTTCTGAAAGACGGCATGGTATATTATAACAAGAGTTTGTGCTAAATCGTTACTATTGAGATGCTTAGGCTCTATGTTGTGACTCACTGTGTGATAAATTGTTGTGGTTTAATACATTCATTTGTTGGGTCAAGAATCTATAATGCTCCCAATGAAGTTGACCATGTGCCTTGTGTGTGTGAGGATATTGTATATTCTTTGTTATGACTAATGCTAGAACTTTCCTGGTGTGTGTGTGAAGCGAAATAAAGATTGTGAGTGTAGGAGATGATTTAGGCATTTCTTTGGCAGCCCTGAAATTGTTTACCTTCCTTTTACCTACCTTTGTACATTGTCCTAGTGAACCCCGTTTGAGCCTTTAGCTATTTTCTTTAGCAGCCTCATATGTAGCCTAATCCATTTTTTTTCAAGACCATAATTTGATCCAAACTCCTAAGCACTTTAAAATTGTAGAATAATGTGGAAAAATAAAAGGAGAATGGTGAAAGTGATGCCTCGGGTTGTATTGGTACTTGAAAATGTTGTGAAAATAGTGGATATTATAGAGATGCTTGCTTAATATAAAAAAAAAAGAAAAAAAAATTAAATTAGAAAAACAAAAAGATAGTTGTGTTGATTATTGAATAACAAAATGGGTGAAAAGGGGTTGGTAGATGAAAGAGAGGTAAAGTGGTTGTTAAAAGATAGTGTAAATGGCATAATGTAGTGTATTAAAGCGATTAGGGAACATAGTCACTATTTCTAGCCAAAATAGTCCTACTTGTCCCTTAGCCTACATTACAACCTGTAAAGACCTATTTGATCCTAAGCTTAGCATTCTGATATTAGTGGAGCATTACACTAAGGGCAAGCCTATGGTCATCAGTTGCAATATAAGAATTCCTTGTGAGAGTGAGCGCAAGGAAAATCTTATACCCATGTTTCAAAAAATGCAAAAATATGAGTATTTATGGGTGATATCATTTGTGAGCACACATGGTTGATGATTGTTGGGTGGTTTTATATGATTCTTTGTGGCTTAACTTGTGTATAACGAATTGAACACCCTAATGAGTCTATGTTGGAGGCTGAGTTATTTCTAGTAATGATCAAGAAACCTACTCTTTGTTAATAATTGTCGTGCATGTCTTGTTGAAAATTTTATGTTGTTATTGTGAAATTCTAGTTAGGTGTTTGCATGGATGTAATATTTTGTTTGAGGACAAACAAAGCTTTAAGTGTGGGGTGGTGATGTTGGGCGTATTTATACGTCTAAGCACTATAATTTACCCATGTTTTGGCTAAGTTTTGAGGATAAAATATATAATTCTTGCACTTTTAGTCCATTTTCCTTTAAGTGAGATGACCTATGTGATTAGCATGTTTTTCAGGTACTAATGATGAAGATTTCACCACTTGTGGACCTGTGGGCAGCAAAGGAAAACTTCACATAAGAGGGAAGGCATCTTTTGGACTGAATGTGATGTATGGGAACTTTTTCCCGGGCAAACCCAGTATTTTTAAATACTTAAGGATGCAGTAGCAACTTATTAGACAAGGATGCTATTAAAAACCTTATTGCTGAATTTTTCATCATCATTATCATTTGACATTATTCATTATTCAATTTGGAGATTCTGTAATAGTTTTGAGAACAGAGAACACGACTTTCTTGAGGAACGGAAAGAGAAAACACATTTCATCTCCATAGCCGAGATTTTTCTAAGTTGTGGTATGATTATTATGTCTACTGTGATTTCCGTTGTATTCATGAGTAGCTAAACTTATTTGTTAGGGTTATGGAAACCTCGTAAGATACTATCTATTGCTATGCGTTTGTGAATTCTTGATGTGTTATGCTACTTATATCATTACTATCTTTGTTTTGATTGAATTATCATGGTTGCAAACATAGAGAATACGACATTATAGCATTAACTTGTTTGAGAGAAAAGTTACATGTTTGGAAAAGAGAGTGTGACAAGGAAATAGGGTTTCCAACCTCTATTTACACGTTAATGCCTTAATCGGATTAACTTCTTGGAGAATTAGTACCATTTTTTATACACTTTAGGCTCGAGAGAGCTAAAGAAAAATAAATCCTTGATGGTTGAGAAACACTTGGATTTAGAATTAGAATACGATTCTCTATAAGTGCATGCATGTCTAAATTCCACGTTACTCATAGTTAATAGAGAAGTAGAACTTATAAGGTGGACATAACCCTAACTTATCAATCTTTGTGATTAAATCTTACTACGCAAATCGTTCCATTGTTACTTTGATAATATTAGTTCACGCCTAAACCAAACCCCCCTTTTTCCTTGGAATTTTCGACCAACAGTCTACTAATAATTGCACCACTTAGTGACCAGAGTATTCCCTGTGGGATTCGACACCCAACCCAGTTGGGTTCTATATTTGACAGCGACCGCTTACACTTTCTAACGAGAGTTGTAATTTGGGCGTCTCAGACCACTATTACCCTAACATACAACTATTATGATCCATTCATACCTTGGCCAGAAACAAACCAAACAACACTAGTTAACATACAGAAAATACCCACCAACCGTACCCGATCATATGACTAGTACCCCTTAGACATATGATGTCCTGTAGTAAAAAACTCATGAAATTTCTGAGGATTAAAACCCAGGATGTTTCAGTTTCATCCGATCTAGTGTGTCCTTGTTGGGTACACTGGTGTTATTCATGCATAAGAAGGATTCTTCCCTTTTGATGTACATTGATTATCGGTGGTTGAATAAGGTTATGATAATGAACAAGTATCCTATCTCATGGATAAATGACTTGTTTGATCCCTTATAGGGTGCTAAGTTTTTCTTAAAGATAAATCTTTAATCTAGGTATCATAAGATTAAGATTAGGGAGATAGATATCCTGAAGACAACTTTCTTTATTAGGTATGCAAACATTGAGTTTTAAGTTATGTCTTTTGGGTTGACCAATGCCCCAGCGACATTCATTGATCTGATGAATATGGTCTTGTATTATTTTCTTGATTTGTTCGTTATTGTATTTGTTATGATATTTTGGTGTACTCAAAAAGTGAGGTAGATCTGTCCAATAACCTCTATGTTGTGTTACATACTAAGAAAGAATAGCAGTTGTATGCCAAATTTTCTAGATGTGAATTCTAGTTGAACGCTATAAATTTTATAGGTCATATCTTTTCTAATTAAGGGATCATAATGGATCCGTAGAAGGTTGCAGTGGTTAGAAAGTGACCTAGACCCATGAATCCTACCGATATTTAAGGATTTTTTGGTTTAGATGATTACTACAGGAGGTTGGTAGAGGGATTTTCTTCCATACCTTCCCTATTTACTAAGTTGTCTTAGAAGAAGGTAAAGTTCTTATGGTATAATGCTTTTGATCTTAGTTTTGAGAAGTTGAAGGATAAGAAAACTTTGGCATCAATTTATACTCTCCCTAAAGTCACTATGGTCTACTCTGATATATCCCGTGTGGTGATTGGGTGTGTTATGATATATTATAGTAAGGTGATCTATTATGCCTCTAGATAGTTTAACGTGAATTGGAGGGATTATCCAACTCATGATTTGGATTTATTAGATGTAGTGTTTGCATTGAAAATCTGGTGTCACTATTTGAATGGAGTACATGTTGACATCATTTTTATCATAAATCCTTCAGTATGTTTACTTAGAAAAAGTTAACCTCAAGAAAATAAGGTGGCTTGAGATGTTGAATAATTATAACATAAGTCTTCATTACTATCAAGGTAATGCTAATGTGGTTGTTGATGCTCTTAGTAGGTTGTCCATGAGGAGTCTAGCTCATGTGGTTAGGAAGAAGTGGGAGTTGATTAAGTTCATTCACCATCTGGCTAACCTTAGAGTTCATTTCTTAGACTCTAAGGATGGTAGTGTGTTCATTAATAAATTGGTACAGTCATCTCTTGGTGCTAAAATTAAATAGAAGCAAGTGTTAGATCCTGATTTGATAAAGATCAAGGGTGATATTGGTGAGAAGAAGGTGATGGCCTTTGAGATTAGTGGTGATGGTACATTTGAGTACCCAGGGAGATTTTGCATTCCTGACATTGATGGTTTCAGATAGAGGATATTCGCTGAGGCTCATGAGTCACGCTATGTCATTTGAAAAAAATGTATCATGACCTCAAGGATATGTATTGGTGGAGCAATATAAAGAGGTATGTGGAATGTTTTATGTCCATATGTATGGTGTGTCAATAAGTAAAATTTTAGAAAATATGGCTCGGGGGATTTTATCAAGAAATTGAGTTGCTAGAGTGGATTTTTTAAGTGATCAACATGGATTTCATCACTGATCTTGCTCGATCTCGGAATTAGTTTAATTCGGTATAGGTCATTATGGATAGGATGACAAAGTCAGCTCTCTTCGTTCCAGTGAGGACTAATTTTTCTACTGAGGACTATGAAAGATTTTTTTTTATGATATTGTAAAGATACACGGGGTACCATTTTCTATCATCTCTGTTTGTGGTACTCATTTTACATCTCAGTTTTAATGTTCATATTAGAAAGATTTAGGGAAAAAGGTTAGTTTTAGTACTGCTTTTCACCTACAGTCGGATAGGCAGGTAGAAATGACTATTTTGACTTTGAAGGACATACTTTATGATTGCATGATTGACTATGGTGGTAGCAGGGTTAAGCATTTACCCCTTGTAGTGTTTTCCTATTGTAATAGTCGTCACTCTAGCATTGGGACGTCATCATTTGAAGCATTATATTATAAGAGGTGTATGATTCCTATATGGTGGTTCGAGGTTGGGGAGACAGAGATGTTTGGTCAGGATTCGGATTAATAAGCCATAAATAAGATGAAGTTGATTCAGGATATACGTAAGGCTTCCCAATGTCGCCAAAAGTACTATATGGATATGAGGCAAAAAGGATTATAATTTAAGGTTAGGTATAAGGTGTTCCTAAAGGTGTCTCCCATGAAGGGAGTGATGATGTTTAGGAAGACGGGGAAGTTTACTCCTAGGTATGTTGGTCCTTACTTAGTTTTGTGAATGGTGGGTAATGTTGTATATGAGTGGAGTTTCCTTCTAGTCTTATTTCCATTCACTCGGTGTTCTATGTTTCTACTTTGAGAAAGTGTGTGGGTTATCCACCTCAAATCATGTCTATCAAGGAAATTGGTATTCTGGATTTTTTATCTTATGAGAAGGTCTTGGTTGAGATCTTTGATCAGCAGGTTTGTTGATTGCGGACCAATCATGTCGCTTCTATTAAGTTTCTACGAAGGAACCACAAGTTTGTAGAAACTACTTGGGAAGCAGAAGAGGAAATAAAGTCCAAATGTCCGATCTTATTTTCTGCTTCAAAAATTCATGTGGAGGGTATGTTTACTTCATGACACTTTTGTTTTCTAACTTAGTTGAACGAGACATTGATTTACTTGCATCTTTTCTTTCTATCTTAGTTAAGGGTCAAAGTAGAGGTGTTCGGGTATTAAATCATATTAGCCATACCTTGTCCAATAATATGAGGATGAACTTTCTATGTGGGGGAGAATTGACTGAGTTTTGAACTCTTGAGACATCATATGACTTAGGATTAGTAGTCGTATAATATGGGTATGATATAGGTGGCCCAAGTCCTATGATAAGTAGTGTGTTCTTGATCATGTACTATCCTAGGTACGAATAGACTCCCTATGAGTCGTATGGATATGGTGCGAGAGATTCATTGCGCTCATATATTGGATTGAGTCCAACCACTTTTGAATCAGCGTTGGTTATGGTTTGAGGGTACCTGTCATATGATGAAGTGATGAGTTAGGTAACGAAGTTGTATGTTAGCCAAAATATGGTGTCTAATATTTTTATCAAGGTACGAGTGGAGGTACCACTCGTCGCATGTGGGTACGATTTAAGGGTCAAACCATACCATCCTGCAGTACTTTTTATAATATATGTTGGGGGTATTCTCAATATTTCCCTCCATAACACCTTTTAATCGCACGACTTAAAAAACTTTTTGGGACTTTATTTACCCTATTATTATCAATATAAAACACTTTAAACACTCTCAAATCTCTCTCAAGCTCTTGGGTTAACAAGAGGCTAGGGTTTCATTCAAGGTGGTCAATTAAGGCTCTCAAGGTGGTCTCTCTCCATCTTCTTTGGGGTCTAAGGCATATTACTCCTCCCTCATTGTTAGTTTGAATTAATTTATGTTTTAATGAATGGTTTTCATTATATTATGGAGGGTTTATATTGGTTTTCCAGTATATATTTGTGGGTTTTGTTATTAATGGTTGAATAAAAATTTTCCCATGTTTTACTATGGTTTTTCATATTATAATGTTGGTTTGAACATTGTGGAATGCGTGGTAATGGTAAATGGGTTTAGGGGTACTTTGGATCCCCCAAATTGCTTGTTTTTGGTTTTGGAAACTATATGCCTTCAACAAGTTTGATAAAATGCCTATGAGAATGGTTTTGTCACATAGTTTGACATTTATTAAATTCTTTGCATCGTTAAATTTTTTAATAGAACCTAAATTTGTTTATATGGATTTACATAAATTCTAAAGTCCTTGGTGGCCATGATTTTGGATTAATTGGCAATCATGTGGGATACATAGGAATCCCCCGAGTGTTGGCTAATGACGTTGCTTACAATCAATAGTTGGTATAATGATACCACTTCTTAATGCCTTGGTAAAAAACTTCTGGAATTGGTTGGTTGGTTATATGCCAATGGTTTTCATTGGGCCATAATAAAAGATTGTGATAGCTATCGTGAAGGTGTAAGTACTATAGACGGATAGTGGATACTTATGTTTGCCCATATGAGGGTTCATTATAGTGACCTTCTACTTGTGCGGAACACAGGAATCCCCTAAGTTTATACTTTCATATATATATCATGGAGGGTGAAGGGTACACGGTAATCCCTAGCTTATTTGATAACAAGGTTCGTTCGACTACACAATCTTGTCCCCGTTCAGGGGTTAACACTGGACCGATAAACTACGTGGTTTGATTTTGACGGTAAAGATACAAAAACCCAGGTTAAAGGTTTTAATGCATGCTAAACCCCATTCCCTTTGTCGGCATAAATAATATATATATATATAAGTATGGATGTAATTGTATATGGATATTTACTTTTTTTTAAATATTGGAATTATTTTATCCTTATTCCTGAGTGCATGCTAGCATTCACCCACTAACCCATCTTCGGGCGCTATATCACCACGCGATGCAGGAACCGACCATACCACTCCGGTTGACCAGTGACTTAGATTTGGGGACAGATTTGTGTCGGATTGATGTGGTGAGCTTTCATTCTCTAGAAGATTCTATTTCATATTAATGGTTTCTCTAAATACTTTTATTATTTCGTAGAATTTGGTTTTTGGCTTTGGTCTAGGGCATGTCATGACCGGATACTATTTTTAATTTTAGTTTAAGTCTTTGTGAGACTACTTTTGGTTGGCTTGGGCAGTGTCGGCATTTGTGTAATCCTTTGTATTGGTATTGGTATTGGAGATAACACCGTTAGACTTTATTTGATTTATGATTTTTCCATCTTATTATGTTATTCTATTTGGATTCATCCAACATATGGCATAGGGTGGTTATGGTTGGCCATTGGGGGTGGTATCTAGTTCCTATTGGGCTTGAGGCACCCGACACGACTAGGACCTGGTATGAGTCGTGTCACACGTGTTCATGGTTTTCCTACAGGAATAAACTATCAAATTTAAGAAAAAAATCATATTTCACCTAGAACCCAAATTTAAGGGGAAAACAACTTGAAGATTTAGAAGTTATTAAGACTCAATGGGTGAAAGGAACCTATTGATCAAATACCATATATCTTAAGATGGAAGCCTTGGAGAAATACCTGGAATTGTGCTTTTTCTTGAGAAACCCTAACTGAGATTTGGAGATGAAAAAATTACCCTTTTTTACTAAGTATTGACTGATATTGAGTTTATAAGGTGATAGGGTAAATTTACCCCCCAATAACTGAAGTTGGAGTGCCCAAACGACGTATGTTTGGAATTAAGAGAATGGGAATTGACCTAAAAGGCCATTTCAAATCGTTCAGGAAATTACTAGTAACAATCCTAATGCCTCAAGCTACCACTCATTATGACTGGTCAAGAGTCGTGGCCTTCAGTCGTAACTTGGGGACATGATCTGCTGGTCATTACTTTTCTAACAGTAACTCACTCCAGACAACTTTTAATGTCTACTGATGGGTCATCAAGAAGATTCATGGTCAGGAGCAGAATCCCTTGGTTTCTTTACTGTGGTGGCAATGATTCCAAACAACGACTCATTATGTTTGGTAATGGTTCATTGCCTGAGTCATTGTCACTGGCAGTTTCACAGCTTTCCAGTCATCTTGGCATCACTTTTCACCGCGAAATTGAAATAAGGCGAGACTGGTGGCATTTGAAGGTTGATTCGCCGCACTTTTTTTGTGGGTCTAGAGATTAAAATTTTGGGGTATTACATCCGTACCTCAAGGTATAATCTTACAACATCGAACCAACCAACTGGAGAGCGATAACGCCCACCTTACAAAGACTTAAAAGGAGACATCAATGTTGGAATGATAGCAATTATTATATGAAAATTCTGCCAAGGCTGTATACTGCTCCCAAACTCTATTATTTGGTTTGGGTTAAAGATTCTAACTTGGAGGGTCCTTCCTTTCCATCCATTCCTGTGGTTAGTTAATTTTTTTCTAATGATATTCCCGGTGTCCCTCCCGACAGGGAGATTGATTTTGGGATTGACCTTATTTCGAACAATTTTCCTATATCCATCCCTTCTTATAGAATATCTCTGGATGAGTTGAGGGATCTTAAGGAGCAGTTGAAAGATCTCCTTGACAAGGTTTTTATCCTTCCTAGTGTATATCCAAGGGGTGCTCCTATTTTGTTCATGCGTAAAAAGGATAATTCCCTTCGAATGTACATCAATTACTATCAGTTGAATAAGGTTACTCTAAAGAATAAGTATCCTCCTCCTCGAATTGATGATTTACTTGACCAGCTTCAGGGTGCTGATTATTCTCTAAGATTAATCTTCGATCTGAGTATCATCAGTTAAAGATTAGGGAAGTGTATATACCTAACTGCCTTTCGAATGCGGTATGGTCATTATGAGTTCTTAGTTATGTCTTTTGGTTTGACTAATGCCCCGACGGCATTCATGGAATTGATGGATAGGGTCTTTTATTATTTTCTAGATTTGTTCGTCATTGTGTTTATTGATGATATTCTGGTATATTCTAAGAGTAAGGTGGATCATGCCGATCACCTCCATATCGTGCTGCAAACCTTGATTGAGCAGCACTTGTATGCTAAGTTTTCAAAGTTCAAATTTTACTTAAAGGTCGCTACCTTTT
Organism: Capsicum pubescens; assembly: GCA_030864215.1. Classification (NCBI taxonomy): domain Eukaryota; kingdom Viridiplantae; phylum Streptophyta; class Magnoliopsida; order Solanales; family Solanaceae; genus Capsicum; species Capsicum pubescens. The sequence continues at coordinate 216,614,138 of CM061546.1, forward strand.
TGGGTTATGTTATTTCTAGTGAAGGGATCATGGTGGATTCACAAAAAAGTTGTAGTAGTTGAGAAGAGGCCTAGGCCCACGACTCAAACTGGCATTTGGAGCTTCTTGTATTTAGCCGGTTACTATAGGAGATTTGTGGGGAGTTTCTCGACTATAGCTGCCCTTTTCACTAAGTTGACTAGAAGAAGGTGAAGTTTTTATGGTCTGATGCTTGTGAGGGTAGTTTTGAGAAGCTGAAAGATAAGTTGACTTTATCTCCAATTTTGACTCTGCCTGAAGGCACTGATGGGTTTGTTGTTTATTGTGATGCTTCCCATGTGGGACTTGGTTGTGTGTTTATGCAGCATGGTAGGGTGCTGGCCTATGTTTCTAGGCAAATAAAACTTCCTAAGAAAAATTATCTAACTAATGACTTAGAGTCATTGGTTATGGTATTCACATTGAAGATCTTGCGTCACTATTTGTATGGACTCCATGTAGACATCTTTTCTGATCATAAGAGTATGCAATATGTACTCACTCAGAAGGTGTTGAATCTCAAGAAAAGGAGGTGGCTTGAGTTGATGAAAGAGTACAACATGAGTCTCCACTATCACCCAGGTAAAGCTAATATGATTGCTAATTCTTTTAGCAGGTTATCCATGGGGAGTTTAGCTCATGTCGATGAGGATAAGAGGGAGTTGGTGAAAGATATTCACTGTTTGTCTAACCTTGGAGTTCATCTCTTAGACTCTGATGATGGTGGTGTATTTGTGCAAGAGGTGGGGAAGTCATCCCTTGTTTCTAAAATAAAGGAAAAATAGTTATTGGATCATATCTTGATGACGATTTAGGGAGATGTGGGCCAGTAAAAGGTTGTAGCTTTTGAGATTGATGGCGATGGTATCTTAAGGTACCAAGGTAGATCATGCATTTTAGATTTAGATGAGTTGAGAGAGAGGATTTTAGCTAAGGCTCATAAATCATGTTATGTCATTCATCTCGGTTCGATGAAGATATATCATGATCTAAAAGAGATTTATTGGTAGAATAATATGAAGCGAGATGTGAAAAATTTTGTAGATAAATGCATGGTGTGTAAACAAGTGAAGATTAAGAACTTGAGGCCCGGTGGGTTGACTCAAGAGATCGAGTTGCCTGTGTGAAAGTGGAAAGTGATTACATGGATTTCATTACCAGTCTTCCTCGATCTCAGAATCAGTTTGATTTTATTTGGGTCATTGTGGATAGGAAAACTAAGTCTGCTCACTTCTTGCCAGTGAGGATGAATTATTCGGCAGAGGACTATGCAAAGTTATTTCTCTAAGAGATTGTGAAGTTGTATGGGGTGCCTATTTCTGTTATGTAAGATCATGGTACCCGATTTTTATCTCATTTTTGGCATTTGTTTCAGAGAGTTTTGGGAACTAAGGTGAGACTTAGTACTGCTCTCCACCCATGTCAGATGGGCAGGAGAAAAGGACTATTTAGATATTCAAAGATATGCTTCGGACTTGTGTAATTGACTATGGTAGTAGTTGGGTTGATCATTTTCCTCTTATAGAGTTTGCGTATAATAATAGCTACCACTCTAGTAGTGGGATGGCTCCACTTGAGGTGCAGTATGGTAGGAGGTGTAGATCTCCTATTGGGTGGTTCGAGGTTGGTGAGGTAGAGATGTTTGACCCAAATTTGGTTCACCAAGTGATGGAAAAGGTGAAGGTGATTTGGGATAGACCTAACGCCGCCCAAATTAGCCAAAAGTCCTACGCGGATGTAAGGTATAGAGAGTTAGCATTTAAGGTTGGTGATTGGGTGTTATTGAAGGTATCTCCCATGAAGGGAGTGATGCAGTTTGGGAATAAAGGATAGCTCAGTCCCCGGTATGTTGGCTCGTACTTGGTTTTGAAGAGGGTATGTAGTGTTGTAGATGAATTAGAGATGCCTTCTAGATTGAGATCCATTCATCCGGTGTTTCATGTGTCTATGTTGAGGAAGTGTGTGGGGGATCCATCGTTGATTATGCCTATCAAGGATATTGGTATTTTAGATTCCTTATCGTATGGGAAAGTCTCGATTGAGATTTTGGATCAGCAAGTTCGTCGGTTGCGGACGAAGGACGTAGCTTCTGTGAAGGTTTTATGGAGGAACCACAAAGTTGAAAAGGCCACTTGGGAAGCCGAAGAGGACATGAAGTCCAAGTATCCATTCTTGTTTTTTGCTCCGAATGATCATGCTTAAGGTATGTGTTATTCTTAACATCTTTGTTTTCTGACTTTGTTAAAGAAAAGATTGATTTTGCTTGACATCTTTATTTTCTTAGTTTGTTAAAGGTAAAAGTAGGGGAATATAGAGTCAAATTGTGCGAGTAATTTCCTTGTCCCATCATTTGAGGACGAATGATCCAAGTGGGGGAGAATTGAAATACCTTGGATTTTTTCTCTTGAAATTTTCTTGAGCTTTAGGGTCACTGCATTGGATACGATAGGATTCTTGGAGTCGTAGGGTATTCTGATGACTCATTAGATTGAATCGTATCCAAGCCAGAGAGTTTGAGGCTTGGTTCAACTCTGAGTATGAGTGGTTCACTATGAGTCGTAAGGATAAGTCACGAGCCATAGGTTCAAATCGTAGCTTTTCCAGTGTCCAATTCATTTGGTTTTTTTGTTGCTCACGAGTAGAACCCTACGAGTTATAGGGTCATTTTATGAGTGGGTGGGTTGAATTGTAAAAACCACAGTGTTGGGGGTCTTGGAGACTATTCTAGTTATGACTCATGGTCATGATTCGTAAGGTATGGGTATAATTCAAGAGGTTGACTCGTAACCAATGATGATGCTTTTCCACCTTTTATGTTTGGGGCACTTTAGACATTTCCCACTTAAAATCCTTTAGACCCCATGTCCATAAAGCACTTTTGGGGCATTTATTCAACACTTTAATGGATTAAACACTCCCAAATTATCTCTCAAACTCTCTTTTCAATATAAGGCTAGGGTTTTAAGAGGTTGATCAATTAGGGCTCCCAAGTGTGGTTTCTCTCCGTACATCTTACTATTTCAGGCATATTACTCTTACCTCATTGTTAATTTTTTAAAGGCATGTGATTTAAAGTATTGTACATAAGATTATTATTGGTTTTGAAAACAAAGGTTGGGGATTTTGAATGTTATGAATTGAACAATGTTTCTCATGGTTTATACTTATGATTTTCATGCTTTTAATATGGTTTTGAACTTGTGGGTGCACGGGTATGGTGAATAAACTAGGGAATTATGATTTTCCCAAACTTGTGGCTATGAAGTAGTTATAACCCCGGCCCCATCATGTGAAATTTGTTTGTAATTATGAGAAATGTGGGAATTTATAAAAATTGAACTAGTCCTGAACTATTGCATGTTATAAAGAAGTATTTGAAATACAAAGGCATGGCTTGATGAATAAAGGGAGTCGGTGTTCCCCAATGTGTATTAATGAACAAAGGGAGTTGTTCTCCCCAAGTTAATGAAAACTGTTTTGGCATGAGGTGTTACCTTGCAAGTATAGTTGGTATGTCGATACCAACATTGTATGCCTTAATTTGGAATATGTTTAAATGAATAGGAATGTGTGACAATGATTTTTATTGGGCTTTAATAAGGGTTATGTAGTTGAGTCGTAAAAGTGGAGGTCATACAACCAATACTGGAAACCGTGCTTGCCGATGAGGAGGTTAAAGTGACCAAGAAGGTTTGAGTCCCCCATAATATTATTTAATGATTATGGAGGTTCGATTCCCCCATAAATAGTTTTATGATCGAGTGATTAAGTCACCTTAGTATATATTGGAGGGTTCAAGTCCCCCATGTGCATATATATGAGATTATTCTCCGGTTCGTGTGGCAACACGCACTGGGGACCGGCCAGGGGGTGAGATCTAAGGCATATATAGCCTGTGGGTGCTATTATATGATGGTTGAGCTACACATTCCAGGATAATGTTTTGAAATGCATGTTAAACCTTATTCCCTATCCCGGCATGCTATATATATATATATATATGTTTATGCATTGATTATGTGTTTTGAATGATTTTAAATTATTGATCATAGCATTATATTATCTTTATCCCTGAGTTTCATGCTAGCGTTCACCCCGCTAATCATCTTTGAATATTGTATCCCCACGCGATGCAGGAACTGGCAATACATTTACTCCTCCTACTTCATAACTTGGATTCGGGATCATCTAGCGAGTCAGATTAAAGTGGTGAGCTTCCATACTTCAGAAGACCCCATTTCATGTTTAAGGTTTTATTTATATTTTGATTTTTCCTTTGGATTTGGTCTTTGTCTATAATGGGGGGCATATCTCGACTGGACATTCTTTTATTTTTATTAGAGGATATGTAGAAATATTGTTGGAATAGGCGTTGTCGGTATTGGTATTGGCATTGATGCCGATATTTGTTGGTTTTGGTTGTAGACTTATTTTAATGTCTTTAAGTTAATATTGTCTATCTTGTTATATGTTCAAAATTTAGCCTACTTTAGGATGTAGTGTGTTTGGTCTGGTAAGGTTTAGGGGGTGATCTCCAGTTCATATGTGACTTGAGTTACCCATCACGGTCAAGCTGAAATTTTGAGAGATGTTGGATGAGGTGTTAAGAGACGTGCCTAGTTCTGAAAAGATTTTCATTAAAGGGGATTTCAATGGCATATCTGGTCATTACCAAGAGGCTATGATAATGTACATGGAGGATTTAGCTTTGGGTATAGGAATGAAAAAAGAGCTGCTCTTTTGGATTTTGTGAGGGCCTTTGGGATAGTAATTCAAACTTCCCGAAGAAGGAGGACCACCTGATTACCTTTCAGAGTGTGGTAGCCAAGACTCAGGTTGAATTTTTGCTACTTAGGAAGGGGGAAAGAGCATTTTATAAGGACTGTAAGGTTATTCCTGGTGAGAATCTTTTGACCCAATATAGGCTTCTGGTGATGGACTCAGATATCAAGAAGGGCAAGAAGAAGAAGGGCGTGAAGGGTCGACCTAGGATTATGTGGGGAAGCTTGATGCTGATTAGTGCTTTGGAGATGGGGAAGAAGTTGGTAGCAATGGGGGTGTGGGAGTATAGGGGGACATTAATAGTATGTGGGATAGGGTTGTTAGTTAAATTAAGGAGACCGCTAGAGAGATGTTGGCTATCTCGAGGGGTCGGTCTCACCAGCACTAGGGGGCTGGTGGTGTAACGAAGAAGTTAAAACAAATGGAGACTAAGAAAGTGTCTTATGCTAAGTTAGTTGAGTGTAGGGATGAAGACGAGAAATGGGCGAACAGGGAGGAATACAATTTAGCTTGGAAGGAAGTTAAGTTCGCAGTTACGTCAGCTAAGACAATAACTTTTGAGAGCATGTATGCGGGTTTAAAGGAGAGGGAAGGGGAGAAAAAGTTGTATAGGCTTGATATGTCTAGGGATCTGAAGGCATGCTACCTTGACCAAGTAAAGTGTATCAATGGGGAGTATGTAAAAGTATTAGTGGAGGACGTTCACATTAAGAGAAGGTGACAGTCGTACTTCCATAGGCTCTTGAATAACGAAGGAGACAAAGACATTGTATTAGATGAGATAAAACCCTCTAAGAGGTGTCATGATTTTGGTTATTGTAGACGTATAGAGGTTGAGAAGGTCATTGAGGCTACTTCTAGGATGCATAGGGTAGGTAGACGGGTCCTAATAAGATCCCGATGGATTTTGGAAGTATTTGGGCGAGGCAGGTTTGAGGTGGCTGACCGAATTATTTAATGGCATTTTTAGGACTGTGAAGATGCCTGAGGCTTAGAGATGGAGTATGATTATTCCTCTATACAAGAACAAGGGTGAAATTTAGAGTTGCAACAGCTACAAGGTCATTAAGTTGTTGATTTTCACTATGAAGATTTGAGAGAGAGTTATCATTCGGAGTTTGAGAAAGAGTGTGTCTATTTTGGAGAATCAGTTCTAATTTATGCTCGATCGCTCGATGCAGAGGAAATTAACCTTGTGTGGAAACTAGTGGATATGTATAAGGAGATAAAAAGGGATTTACACATGGTGTTCATCGACCTAGAGAAGGCGTCGACTAAGTTCCTAGGGAGGTTATTTAGAGATGCTTGGAGGCTAGAGGGGTCCCGATGGCATACATCAGAGTGATTAAGGACATGTATGATTGAGCAAAGACTCAGGTGAGGATAGTGGGTGGGGATTTAAAGCATTTTCCTATTTTGACAGGGTTGCACCAGGTATTAACTCTTAGTCCATTTCTTTTCACCTTAGTGATGGAGGTTTTGACGCGGCATATTCAAGGAGAGATGCCTTAGTGTAAGTTATTTGCAGATGATGTATTTTTGATTGATAAGACCCGGAGAAGTGTTAATGATAAATTGGAAGTTTGGAGACAAACCCTAGAGTCTAAGGGGTTCAGGTCGAGTAGGACCAAGATGGAATACTTAGCATATAAGTTCAGCGACGTGACATATGAGGACGAGGTGGTAGTGAAGTTGGATTCGCAGGTTGTTTGTAGAAGTGTATTTTTATGTATCTTAGGTTTATTATTCAGGGGAGTGGAGAAATTGATGAGGATGTCACGTACCATATTGGGGAGGCTGGATGAAATAGAGTCTAGGCCTCAGGAGTTTTGTGTGACAAAAAGGTACCTCCAAAGATTAAAGGTAAATTCTATTGAGTGGTGATCCATCCGTCTATGTTGTATGGGAAGGAGTGTTGACCAGTCAAGAGATCTCACATCCAAAAGTTGACGGTGGAAGAAATGAGAATGTTGAGTTGGATGTGTGGACTTACTAGGGGGTAGAGTTAGGAATGAGAATATTCGAGCAAAGGTGGGAGTGGACTTGGTGGAGGACAAGAGGCGGGAAGTGAAGTTGAGATGGTGTGGGCATGTGATGAGGAGGGACACAGATGCCCCTGTTCGGAGGTGTGAGAGGTTAGCTTTGGATGATTTTAGGCGGGGTAGAGGTAGGTCAAAGAAATACTGAAGGAAAGTGATTATATATGACATGGAGCAATTATACTTTTCTGAGGACATGACCCTAGATAGAAAGGTATGGAGAACACAAATTAGGTTAGAAGGTTAGTGCATGTGGGTGAGTCGTAGCCAATAGTTAGGTGTTCTTTGGGGTAGCCTTGCTAGTAATCGTAGGACTTTCCACATAGGAAGGAGTTTCTAGTTAGGTGGATTGGGAGAGGTTGGTGCTTGCAGTTGTTAGTGTATAATACTACTTTGTGGGTTCCTTATTTTTGTTATTTCATCTCGTCTCATGTTTTATTACGACTTTATTTACTGTCTTTGTGTCTTAAATCAGGGGTTTATCGAAAACAACCTCTCTACTTCTTTAGAGGTAGTGGTGTGGACCTTCCCCAGACCCCACTAGATGGGAATACACTGGATATGTTGTTGTTGTTGTTGTCAACGTAAATGGAAAATAACAAAGAAATGATTTACCAGTTATTTCACTACATTTTTTAAATGATTAGTTAGAGAGAAAAATGGATTTATTTATGCGGAGAGAAATTAATGCCAGCATAAATAAATAAAAGAAAGGGACGTACGAAAGGGGTAGCTGCTGTAATTTTTTTGTAGCGCGTGTACATTGCTGAAATTAGTTAGGAAGGGGGTTTTGGGTGTAGTTACTTTAGCGTTTATGTCTATTAATGCACTTTTCCCTTTAATTAATACTCCGTCCGAACATCTTTCTTTTCCGCTATAATAAAATAAATGTCAATAATACTTGTTTGGTTTAAAAAATTAATAAACAATTTATTTATTTTTACTTTTTTACCTTTTAGTATTAAATACGATTCATTATGCAATGCATTTTTCAAAGTACTAAATATTCAAAGGGTAATATAGTAAAATTACCCTAATCATTTACTCCCTCTATTTCAAAATAATCAACCCTTGCTGACTTGACATATCCCTTAAGAAAATATTTATTAAGAGTTTATTTTACCAAATTAGTCTTAGTGATTATGCTTTGAAAATATAAATTTGAGTATAGTTACTTTGTTTAGTCATTTAGTAATAAGAATAGTATTGAAAGAACATAATAAAATACTCTTAATTCATAAAAGGAACAAGTAAAATTGAAACAAATATTTTTAGAAAGATCAACTATTTTGAAACGAAGGGAGTACAATTTCTTAACAGACCAAATACATCGTCAGACCCTTCAACTTGGCACAAACTTTTATTTTGATGCGTAAAGTGGGTGTTGTTCATTTTAAACATCCAAACTAGCGTTCCATTGTGTCATTTTGACACCTTTTGCATAATCAACAAAAATATATAATGTATGTTTTTCACTCGCTTGATGATGTGTAAAGTGACAAATTAAATGAGAACATTTGTCATTCCTTTCCAAAATAATTTTTAAATGATTAATTTGAGTAAAAAAGAAGAATAGCCAATGAATTGATGACATTTGGCACACCTCTATCCCCTCCTTTCCCCAAGTCGTCTTCTCCAGCATCCCTACCCTTAATCTTCTTTTCCAACACCCCCACCCCTAAAATCATTTGATGCCCCCTCCCCCTCCCTTTGCAAATTGTCTTCTCCAACACCCCTACTCCCAGATTCATCTTCTGCAAAACCCATCTACCCCTTCACGTTTCAATTATAAAATGGATTTATGACTAGAGTAATATGGAACACCAAGTTAACTATTGGAACAAAATTTAGGGATGTGATTTTCTTAAGTGAATTTTGAGTGTTACAGTTGGTACAAAACTTAGAACCAAGTTAATCATCAAATAAAATCTAATTTGCATAGAGATGTCTATCTAACTCTAAAAATTTTCTGAACACTTTTTACCACTGAAGAAGCTTAATATTAGAAAAATAGTTACTAAAAATGAGGAATAAGGTATAAATTAACGGAGATGGATTAATATTATTGTTGGGGGGTAACTTGGATGCCACATCAGCCAAAAAAGGTCTTCTACATGCCTTTGATGAGAGAAAAATACGCAACATGTCAACTATACAAAAAATGCCAAAATGACATAGTTGATGAGTTATTTATATGTTTAAAATAAACAACGACCACTTTAAGTGTCAAAGTTAAATTTTGTGTCAAGTTGAGGACTTGACGATGTGTTTGATCTTCTTAATATGTATGTCAAATCAATAACGGACAAATCTTAATGAATGAAGGAAGTAATTTTATATTCCCTCCATTCCAGAGTAATTAAATTTTTGGGGTATGAAACACCACTAAATAAAAATCTTTTAGGACATAAAATATAGGTTACTTTCCACTATTATCTTTTTAATTATTCTGTTGCACCCAAGCGCATCACACGTGTACGTGGTCTCACCATGTAGTGAAGTGGTCTTATAAAATCCAAGTATAGATCCCACTGGGACTAGGGTTAAGAAACTATCCAATTTTAGTTCACTATTGAACTTAAATTAGTGCAAATGTAACCACTAGAGTTTGAAAGTCATAGCTAAAAGTAAAGTAAGCAATGCGGTTAATTAAAGTTCTTGTAAAATCAATGAGGAGAAACTTAGGGTTAAGGATCTTATAAGAATCACACTATTCTATTAAACTTCATTAGATATGTTACTTATCTTGGTTGTTGATTCACAGGGTTGATACTATGACTATGGTCTTCCGATACTCTAATCACCTATCTAACTTAGACCCACAACTACATCATTGAGTGTGGATGTGAGAGATAAGTTAAACACATTTATTTTTCATACTTTAAGTGAACTAAATAGGTCACTTAGGTATATTCCTATACAAAATGCAAATTATAACTTTATTTTGTAGAAGCTTATAATCCTACTCTATTTACCGCCATATTCTATCCTCTTGATCCTCCTTTCTGGATTACAAGATGACAATGGATGTATTCTAAGGGTAGTGAATCCTTAAAATAATTATAAAAAGGATAAGTAAATAACTAAATATTACAAGGAATCAAAACCAAATCAATTCATAACAAGAGTAATCATGTTCTTGGCCTTAACCCCGAAAAAAAACTTTTAGCCGCTCGTAGACATAACCGTAAACACGATAGATGAATACATGTTGAAATTTATAAAACAAACTAATTTAAAGGAATAAAAACTATATTTGAAGTGTTATCCAGCCTCCCCCAAAGTTTCAAAGTCATACAACGTGTTTTGCATTATGTTTAAGTATCCTATTTATAGGAGGACAAATTGTCGATTTTGAACTAGGGTTCGCATCTCGCCCTTTATTGTTGTACCTAGGTTCCGAGTCACCCCATAATCGTAGAATAACAATATTTTTGGTCCCTTAGTAAGACCACAAGTCTGTGGTGTGGACCTTATATCAGTTTCCAAGGTCCACAACGCGCCATTGACTCCAAAGTGTCCATTATACGTCAAATCTTGTCCCTTGCTTTTGTCCATCCATTCCCGTCCTTGTGGTGTTGTTTACACTTGATTTTCATATTTTTTATCATCCATATATAATTATAATCAACTAAATAAGAATCATATAGAATCAAAGCACACGAATTAGAGCTCAAAACAACATACAATCCAAGACGGTGAACTAGAAACTTAAGCTAAGAACTAGTTTTGCCCTTTTGATCTTTAACTTGGTGTTTTGACTCTTAGCTTGTTTCCATTAAACTTTATACACTTGAAAAAAGTTGTTCCACACATAATTACAAAATAATATCATTCAATCTCATTAATCACAATAGAATCCATCGATATCAACTAGAACAACACATAGCTCAAGCTAGTAACACTAGTTTTCTTGTTTAAACTCTAAGTGACCAATTTAATTCCAAATTTGTTTGAAAAACACCTTAAACATTGTAATATAGTACTTTAACACTTACATGCTAAATAATATAATTATTAATACATAAATCACACAAAATTTCCTCAAAACAAGGCTAAATAAGCTCAGATAACAACACTGAGGTGCATAAATCTACCTGAGATCACAACCCCACACTTAAAGCCTTGTTCTTCCTCGAACAACTCTTTACTCTAAGAATCATAATCAGAGAAGATTCCAAAATTTTATAACAAGAAATTCACTCAAGATAGTACTACAATGACTACACAAAATGCAAGTTTTTACACTAAACATGTTATACGCACAATTGGAAGCTTAAGAACACTGCTCCAAAAAATCCTAGCTTAAAGAATTTACTCACCAAGATGGAAAACTCATACATATTGCTGAATCAAGGACATTATACAAATAACCCAACTATCATCAAACATGTGCCCTCACTACAAGAGAGTTACCCATACTCACTCACATAGATATAATTTATTAAAAATTGGGTATAAAAATCAAATTACGCTCACTCTCACAAAGAATTCACAAGTTACACATGATGAACCATAGTCTTTCCCTTGGTGTAATACTCCACTAATAACAGAATGATGAGGCTTAGGATCAAATAGGTCTTGGGGGGTTGTAATGTAGTCTAAGGGATGGGTAGGAAATATACTAACCAGTAATAGTGACTATCTTCCCTAAGTTCTTTAATACATTACTCTTTTCATTCAATTCATCTCTAACAACCAATTTCCACTTCATCTACCTTCACACATATCTTCTGTTTGCCCCATATTATTAAGCTCACTCACATATAATATGGAATGGAGTATTGTCTATTAATTCATGATTCAATTTTAGCACAAATTTCTTTCACTCCCAACCACAACACATCAATTGTATAGACCAACAACTAATACTTTGGGGCTTCAATTTCACCTTTCTCCTACTTGAATTTCAAACTCCTTAACTCAATTAATTTTACACTAAAATACTGAGAAGCATTGGATCAAATTAAGTTCTATAAAACAAGGAGATACAGGATACATATGAGGCTACCAATGAAAACAAGATAAAGGCTCAATGGGGTTAACTAGGATTATGCACAATAGTAAGTCAAATCGGTTATAAAACATGGCTATCAAAGAAATGCCTATATCATCTCCTAAACCCACACTCTTTATTTCACTTTGCATACACACCAGGTAAGTTCTAGACATCACATGCAACAAGGAATATAGAACAACATTACATCACACATGTTCAACTCAAGTAGGATCATCATAGACTCTCAGCCAAACAATAGCATGAATTCAACATTAAGCCAATAATATACAAGAGTCATAATCATGATCCTAGGAGTCTCAAAAGTAGTTATTCACACAATCAACATTCTTTTAAAACCAAAAAACTTGCATCATCCAATCACATATAGCACCAATAAAAATATCTGACTTACCTAAAAAATATTTAAAAATTTACTCCTAAAAAGAAAAAGGATACAGGGTTCAAAGGGCGCCTCCATGGAAAAGAACCAAAAAGAACAACCACTGGGTGGGTGAAGTGTGCACCTACTAGACTGAATAAAATAACTAAAGCTAAAAAGAGAAAATATTTTTGTAATTTTTTTCAAATTTACCCAAAAACTATAACAACAACTAAGACTCAAGACCCATCAACATCACTTCACCCGAAACAATAGTTCCCCACCCCACACTTAAATATCCATTTTATCCCAAAAGTATACTCAAAAGTAGAGATAGAAATACTCCCTAAGGCCTCTAGGATTATATAGTAGCATCTTTATACATCAAGAAGATCCGTAGACCCAACACTCAGTCTTTTCTATGCTCCTTGGCTCTATTTTCTTGTACTTAGACTTCCTATCAACCTGTGACTCAAAAAAACAAAAACTATGTGAAGTAAAAACTAGAAATACTAAAAATAAACCTATCTTAACTTGGGTTGACTCCCAAGTAGTGTCAGATTTAGTGTCGTGGCATGACCCAACATCACACTTAACCATTTTCCTTCATCCCCTTCCTCATACTTAGAGGCCATCTTCTTATTTATTTCTGACATCTTGAGTGTGAACTCAAGGTCAAGAGCTTTATCAATAATAGCCTTTTCAGTCTCGTCAATCAACATCCTTTCGGTCTTAGGTATTGGTGGCTTAGGCAGATCAATGAGAAAGTATAAAGAGGTCTTTGGTGGATTGGTGTAACGCCCCAAGAGAACACCCTGGGCATCACACGGTGCTTACAGTCCTAAAAGACCACAAGCTAACCCATGAGTTGGTACCTGCTGTGAGCACAGAATAACATAATCATAAATGTAGAAGAATAACTGATAAGCCATAAGGTTTTAATATCTGAAATCAAAAACTAAATTGTAAAACTGGAAAATAACTGTCTGAATCTAAATTTGATAAAAGACCGATAAACTGAATAACTAGTTGACATGTCAACTAAAGTCTGAATACTGAATAATTGACTGTAGCATTTGAAAACCTCTAGACTGACTGACTGTGAGTTAATGGGATAGGCCCCAACTAACTTCATTAATTACTGAGCTAAAGACATAAAGTAAAATAATATGTCCTCAAAATATAAGAACTCACCACCGCTATTGCAGAGAGTCTGAGAAGTCTAAGCGCGATCTGGGAATAGAGCGTCAGAACCTATGATATAATACATCATAACACAAAGGAAAGGTATGCGATCAGTACTTTGAATGTATTGGTATGCTAAATGTGGTAGGATGACATGTATGGTTTCATAATCAGGAATAATAATTGTTTGAATATACATATAAAATATAGAGTACTAAATAGAGAGCATGAAATTCGTAGATTCTAAAAATATGTGAAATCTATAAATACTGGGTATGCATGAAAGTCTGTGGATACTGGAGATGCATGACCAAGCATATAACATGAACTAAATAAAAATTTGTAAACTGAAATAATGAAATAACTGATATCTTTAAGCCTTGGTCAAACAATGTTGAGAGTGAACTACTGGTCTAATTATTGGACTGAGACTGTGGGAGCAATCATGTAACCGACATACCCCAATCTAAGCTAATCGGGGCCTAACTTATAACCCCAATTGGAAGGGTGTTAATACCGTGACACGGGATTAACACTGGCTATTGGATCCACTAGTCTGGTATATTGTTTGTCCCAAAGGACGAAGGGTGTCAAGCCTAATCTGACAGGTGACCCTGCGAGATAGTCAAGCCTAAACTGACGGGTGACTTTTCATATCCTATGCTAGCTACATAGTACTGAAGTATAGGTACTGCTACTAACAACTCTACCTATTTGATGGGGAATCCGCTATCCCTATATTCGCTCGGTGCTAAATCCTACTCCCAACTGAATGACATTGAGTTACTGACCATTTCTGAGTTTAACTAACTGCTCTAGTAATGCTCATAATGTATTCTGTAGTTATTCATAAAATACTGAGACGAGATTAAGTAAACGACTATGATTTTCAGGTATTCAATACCCCAGGACTCAAAAGCAAAGATAGTAACACAATATTAAACATAGAGGACTTAGCATGAAAAACTTTATCAACTACTCATTCTTGTAGGTATTTTATCAAACAATTTAGTTCATAGTTTAATCAAATCATAGGAATATTATGGAACTTGTAGTAATAACATGAATTCAACATGAATAGGAATAAATCATGATTTTATTCAATGAATGATAACATTAAAACATGGGGAATTGAATAACAACAATAATTCCATTCATACATGGTGTAGAATCATAGTTCATGTAGATTAATGGTTGAAAACTTAATTTAAAAATAGAGTAACTTGAAAAGATTATAAATTTGTAATTAAAATCCGATACTTAGACTCCATGGGTGAAAGGAACCCATGAATGAAAATTTAACATACCTGAGTTAATGAATTTGAGAGGATTGATGGAGAGCTCTTGAGATTTGGCCTTAAATTTGAGAGCTAGGGTTTTGTTCTTAAGAAAAGAATCTTCAATTTAAGAGGAATTGAATAATGATGATTATTTAGGTCACTAATGGGTTAAATCTCGTGTTTTAGGCTGATTAGTGTCGTGGGAAAAGACCCAAATACCCTTAAAGGAATTTAAAAATGTGAAAATGAAAGTTGGAAATCTCAATTTTTGGCTCTGGCGTGATGCGATGCTATCGCGTCGGGCCACTAGAAATTGACAACTGGGACCTGGAAGTTTGGCGCAATGCGGTGAAATTGCGGTAAGTCGTTGGAATGCCATTTTGTCCACCTCCACAATGCACCATAATAAGGGAGTCTCACAGGAATTTGACAATTATGATTTTACACTTCTTCGCGATGCGCCACGGGCCCAAATCACGGATATTTTATGACTGAAACTTAAAATTGCCATAACTTCTTACTCGGTTATCGGATTAAGGCGAATCTTATATCATTGGAAAGATAGTTCAATTACCCAAAACTTGGTGGGCTCTTAACTGAGAAACAATGAGTATTTTTGAAATTTTGTGTATCGATACTCACGTACTGAGATTTAATTTGTTCTAGGGAAATATGGGGTATTAAAATATCTCCTCCTTAGGATCATTAATCCTCGAATGAGATTGGTTAATATGAGAAAATTGATGGACTGAGATTACACACTAAACATGCATATCTGATGCATGGAATACATGACTGAGCTGATTCATGAATGCACAACTGACATGAACATGATGTGTAACTGAAATTGAGCATGATAAAGAGAAATCTTAAGAATATTAATACCTTAAAACAAATCTGAATTCGCGGAAAAAAGGTGAGGGTACTTGGATTGAATATCTTCTTCTTCTTCCCCAAGTAGCTCCATCAACGGACTGATTCCGCCAAAGAACTTTGACTAGTAGAACTTCTTTGATCCTTAGTCTACGAACTTGACGATCGAGAATTTCGACTAGAACTTCTTCATAGGAAAGATTGTTCTAAATATCCGCACTTTCTAAGTGAACAACTATAGTTGGATCTCCAATACACTTTTCAATAATGAGACATGGAACACAGGGTGTACTGAGGCTAAATCTGAAGGCAACTCAAGGTCGTAAGCTATCTTTCCAAAATGACTAAGAATACTAAAGAGACCGACATATCGGGGATTGAGTTTCCCTTTCTTGTCGAATCTCTTTACTCCTTTCATGGGAGAGATTTTCAAGTATACAAAATCACTGACCTCAAATTTGAGATCCTTTCTGCTCACATCTGCATATGATTTTTGTTGGCTCTGGGTAGCCCTAAGTCATCCTCTGATTAACTAAACTTTCTCTAATGCATCAAACACCAAGTCAGACCCTACTACTGCGGCTTTACCTACTTTAATACAATAAATTAGAGATCTACATCTTCTACCATAGAGATCTTCAAATAGATGCATACAGATACTGGAATAATAGTTTTGTTTGTATGCAAATTCAATCAAAGGCAAGTGGTCATCCCAACTACCTTTAAAATCAACTGTGCATGCTCTCAATATATCTTTTAGAGTCTAAATGGTCCTTTCTACTTGACCATCTATCTGAGGGTGGAAAGCTATATTGAGATGGACTTGGGTACCAAGACTCTTTTGGAATACTTTCTAGAAATGACAGGTAAACTGGGTACCTTTTTCTAAGATGATAGATAAGGGAACACCGTGCAACCTAACCAACTCTCTGAGATAGAGTTTGGTATAGTCCACAGCTGAATAAGAGGTATGCACTGGTAAGAAATAAGCTAATTTGGTCATCCTGTCTACGATAACCCAAATAGAATCATGCTAATAATGAGTATGAGGCATACCCATCACAAAGTCCATGTTCACTTCTTCCTATTTCCATGTGGAAATGCTAAACTCCTGCATAAACCCACTAGGCTTCTAGTGCTCAATCTTAACCTGCTGACACGTAGAGCACTTAGCTACGAACTCTGTAATACTCTCTTTATCCCACTCTACCAATACATCTCCCATAAATCGCAGTACATCTTAGTGGCCCCTAGATGAATAAAGTAGCGCACACCATGCACTTCTGCAAGAATTCATTGCCTCAAGTCTTCTACACCAGGTACACATAGCCGACCCTGACAACGCAGCACATAATCTTTTCCTTAGGAGAAAACCTCCACCTTTTGATCTCTGACTAATTTTTTCATCTTAACTAAACTGGGATCAATGTCCTACTTTTCCTTTACTTCGGAAACTAGAGAGGATTATGAACTACTCTGCATCCATACACTACTTTCTACTGAATTAATTAAGTGGACACCTAGTCAGGCAAGCTGATGAACATTATGATTGGGCCCGAGGCCAAGTTTTATTTAGTGATCACTAGATCTAGGTTATACTCCCTAGCAAGAGTATGACTCTCCTCCCCAACGTGGGGTCTTTTTCTTAGGAGGACAAAACGTTGTACTCTATGTAGCTCGCATGGTTTATGTCGGTTATGAGAACCTCCCTTGCCCTTTTAAACTTGAAATCAGCTACTCATTTACAAACTAAGGTATTTTCCCTCCTATGACCTATTTTCCCTAAACTAAAGTATTTTCCATTGAGATAAGATATTTTTCTTTAAAACTAAAATACTTTCCCTTGATATGAGTATTTTTCCTTAAATCTTGAAATGAGATATTTTCCTAACGTGAATGAAATGCCTTCAAGTATGTTCCAAAGTTATATGATTTTGAATTCCAAGTACTTGAGTTCAAAAGAGTTATGAGTTCTTGAGCATTAAAGAAGTTTTACTCTCCATGAGACATATGCATGAGTTGAAAGTATTTCTTAAAGTTTCCTTTAGCCTTGAGTAATGAGAATAAGAGAAGAGTACATATTTTAAAGCAAAACGTATAATGACTCACGAGATTATGTTACATGTTCCATTTTATGTGAATCAGGGGCTTTGCATTTTATACTTATTCAAGCCATGTGAGTCACTACTTATTACATGCATGATTTGATTAAAAAAGTATTGATGTTGTTTTATATAAATGCATGCACCCCCACATACTCAGTACATTCCCAAGTGTTGATCCATATATACGTCTATGTTCTACATTGTCTTATAATGTAGGTTCAGGTGCTCAGTCCTAACCTCGTCAGTGATTTTCAAGTACCTCTATCTATATTCCTATAGTGGTGAGTCCTCATGGTTTGAGGACCTATATTCAGACATCTCCATATTTTGAGAGACTATGTTACTATTTCCAGTTCATTTTGAGTCAGTTAAGGACCTGTCCCAACAGCTCTCTAGTTCATGAATTAGTAGAGGCTTTGTCAGACTAGTTATGAGATTATGGTTTTGTTGAGGTTTCCAGTATTGTGGTCGTTTGAACTGAGCATCTTCTCTGTAGTTCCTTTCATATGATATGACTATGCTAGTGTTTGAATCATTTCATCTTGAAATGAGTATTATTAGTAGAAACAGGCTCAAAGGGTTAGCTTGGGGCTAATTATATCCTTAAGCACAGTGTGACATCCCGAAAGATGATTTTGGGTCGTTACAAACTTGGTATTAAGGAGTCCTAGGGAGTCTGCCAAGCCACGTTAAGTAGAGTCTTGATCATCGGTGTGTAGCACACCATATCTATGAGTGATGTTGGGCGTATATACACGCTTAAGAACCATATTTTAGCTAAGTTTTGAGGACAAAATATATAATTCCTGCACTTTTAGTCTATTTTCCTTTAAATGAGCTGACCTACGTGATTAGTATGTTTTTCAGGTATTAATGATGAAGATTTCAGCACTTTATGGACTTATGAGCAGCAAAGGAAAACTTCACATTAGAGAGAAGGCAGCTTTTGGACTGAAAGTGATGCATGGGAACTTTTTCCCAGGCAAACCCAGTATTTTTAAAGACTTAAGAATGCAGTAGCAACTTAGTTAGAGAAGGATACTATAAAAAACTTATTGCTGAATTTTTCAGGAGGATTATCATTCACTCATTATTCAATTTCGTTTTTTTAAGAGATTTTAGAACAGAAAACACGGCTCTTATTAGCAACGGATAGGAAGGGAACGATATTCTCTTATTGACTCCAATCCATCCCCATCGCTAAGTTTATTCTAGGTTGTGGTATGATGATTATGTCTATTGTGATTTTCGTTACAATCATGAGTAGCTAAACTTCTCTGTTAGGGTTATGGAAGCCTTTTAATATACTATCTATTACTGTGAGTTTGTGAATTCTTGATGCGTATGCTACTTATATCATTACTCTCTTTGTTTGAATTAAATTCTTGTGGTTGCAAACATATAGAATACGCCATTATAGCATTAACTTATTCGAGAGAAAAGTTACATGTTTGGAAAAGAGAGTGTGACAAGGAAATAGGGCTACCAACCCCTGTTTACATGTTAATGCCTTAACCGGATTAACCTCTTGGAGAGTTCGTACCATTAGTTATACGCTTTAAGCTCGAGAGAGTTAAAGTGAAATAATCCTTGATGGTTGAGAAACACTAGGATTTACCATTAGAATACGAATCTCTTTAAGTGCATGCATGTCTGAATTCCGCATTACTCATAGTTAATAGATACGTAGAACTCATAAGGTGGACATAACCCTAACTTATTTTTCTCTGTGATTAAATCTTACTAAACAAAGCATTCTGTTATTACTTTGATAGCATTAATTCACTCCACAATCCAATCCACCCTTTTCCGTGGAATTTTCAATCAACAGTCTACTAATAATTGCAATACTTAGTGACCAAGTATTCCCTGTGGGATTCGACACCCAACCCATTTGGGTTCTATATTTGACAGCGACCGCTTACACTCTTACGAGAGTTGTAGTTTGGGCGTTATCAAATTTTGGCGTCGTTGCCGGGGAATACAGTTGTCAACTAAGTTTGTGATAGTTAATAGACCCTTTGGTCTAAAATTCTTGAATTTTACTTTTTGTTTGTTGTTTTTGTTTTGTTCTGGTTTGTTAGAGTGCATTCCAAATACACGAAGATCTGGTCATCCATTATTACCCATAAATCCTGAACCACAACTTATTGGCAGAATGGATGCACAACGTGATATTGAAAGAAGGGCTTCTCAATAGGAGCAGGATAGATTAGCTGTGTTGGCAGCTGCTCAAGTGCATCAATAGAATATTGATAACCCAGGTTGGGCACCAAATCCTGATGATAAGGACCTGGGTGATGATGAGTTACTTAATCCACGGTGTGCAGATGAGGTGGCAGCGCCTGTGAACAGGAAAGATTGTCAAGTAGAATGAGACCTGAACACCGAGCTGTGCAGGCTCCTTTTGATGATGATGATGATGATCTTGATGGAGCTGGTGCCATAGGGGCTATTATTCCTCTGCCCTTGGCACCTGGAGCCAAGTTCAATATCACTAGCACCATGATTCATCTATTGCATCTCAAAGGTTTATTTGGTGGACTTGCAGGCGATGATCCGAATATGCATCTGGTCAATTTTATTTCAACATGCAAGTCGTTTGACAATCCAGGAGTTGGGCAGAATGCAATTCAGCTGTGCTTATTTCCATTGTCTATGTCTGGGGAGGCAACTCTATGGCTGAACGTGCTAACTCCTGATTCTATTACTAATTGGAGGCAACTGAAAGACGCTTTCCTAGAAAGATTCTTTCCGCCATCCAAGTGAGCACAGTTAAGAGATGAGATCAGCAATTTCCGATAGCTTCCAACTGAAGCTCTCCACGAAACATGGGAGAGGTTCAAGAAAAAGCTTATGCAGTGCCCAAATCATCAGATGACCAACATCCACTTGATGGAGATATTATACAGGGCTTTGAACTCAGTGACAAATCCAGTGGTTGATAATGCTGCATGTGGGTCATTCACGGACCTTACTTTTATTGAGGCAAGTGATATGCTGGACCATATGACAAAGCAGAGCAGAGCCTGGCATACCAGGGATGCTGAGGTAGAAAGCTCTACTTTATCTGTTGGCATGACTGCAGAGTAGAGGCGTAGACAAGAGGAACGTGGCCAAGATATGGCTCACATGAAAATGTAGATGGATCTTCTTACCAAGTATTTATTATCAGGAAAGACCGAAAAGGTTAAAGACGTTGTATCACAGGAAAGATATGATTCCAATTCTGAGGGGGAAGCAAATTACTTGAATAATCAGGGGGGTTTCCGAGGCAATGCCCAAGGAAACCAAGGTCGGAACTATTATGATAAATCTGGATACAAGGACCGCGATCAAGGTTGTTGGAAGAATAAGACGGACAGGAGTGGTTTGTATGGTCCTCCTGGAAACTGTGAGGCTGTGGCGTCTGGCTCTGGAAAGATGTCCATGGATGATATGATGGCTAAGCTGTTGAAAGGGGTGGAGGCAACCAATATGGGCGTTACTGAGGTAAAGAATGATTTGTCATCAATAAATCAATTGGTTGACTCGCATTCTACTGTAATAAAACAACTGGAGCAACAATTGAATCAATTATCAGCAGCATTCAACCAAAGAAAGGCTGGCACGCTACCCAGTGACACTGTGCAAAACCCAAGGAATGACGGATCGTGTATGGCTATTACTACCCGGAGTGGTAAGGTATTGGAAAATCCATCCAAAGGCAAGCAGGTGGTTGATGATATAGCAGAGAATGTTAATGAAGCAGAGTTTGAAGATGTCGTAGAAGCTAAAGTGAGTGCTCATGATGTTACACCTAGACGTCACCATCCTGAAAAGAGTGATAATCGGAAGCAAGATAAAAAGGAAGTGGTGGAGAAAATGATTCCTCTTCCACCACCACCTTTTCCTCAGAGACTGAAGAAGAAGGCTGATGACACTCCTAAAAAGGTTGATAATCGGAAGCAAGATAAAGAGGAAGTGGTTGAGAAAATGATTCCCCTTCCACCACCACCTTTTCCGCAGAGACTGAAGAAGAAACATGATAACACCAGGTTCAGTGAATTCATGACCATTTTGAAGCAGCTGACTATTAATGTTCCATTGGTGGAGGCGCTGGAACAGATGCCTGGGTATGCTAAATTCATGAAGGACCTGTTGACAAAGAAGTGGGCAGCAAGTTATGAGCTGGAAGGTAATGTTCATCATTGCAGTGCAATCGCTACAAGATCGCTAGTACAGAATAAGGCAGATCCTGGTGCTTTCATTATTCCTTGCACGATTGGATCGTTGGATTTTGCTAAGGCGTTGTGCGATTTGGGAGCTAGCATCAATTTGATGCCGCTATTTATTTACAGAAAGTTGGGGTTGGGTGATCCTACACCAACCAATATGCGGCTCGTGATGGCAGATAGGTCGGTAAAACGGCCTGTTGGAATCTTATATGATGTGTTGGTAAAGGTTTCCACCTTCATCTTTCCTGCAGACTTTGTTATTTTGGATTGCGAGGTGGATTCAGAAGTTCCCATAATCTTAGGGTGTCCTTTCCTCGCAACTGGAAGTGTGCTGATTGATTTAAGAGCTAATGAGCTTTTATTTCAGATGAATGACGAAGTGGTCCATTTTGATGTATATAAATCGATGAAGCAGCCTAGAGATATGGATGTGTTCTCTGTAGCTGATGTTTACTATCAGGATGAGAAAGGATTATCTGTAGAGAAGCAACTTACTGTTGAGCCATTGTTTGCTGTGTTGTTGAATTTTGAGCATGAGGATGTTAAGGAATATGAAGAAACTATTTGTGCTCGAACAGGAATAAAGTCCTATTCTCATGCTACTAAGAAACTGGACCTTGATCTTAGGAATCGACCTTCACCAACAGCGAAGACTTCCATTGAAGAGCCACCAGTGCTAGAATCGAAAGAGCTCCCCAGACACCTAAGGTATGCATTCTTGGGAAGTGGAAATATACTTCCGATGAGTGTTACGGCTGATTTAAGTGAACAGCACGTAGAGGCTCTCATCTCTGCTCTGAAGAGGTACAAGAGAGCTATGGGTTGGACTATTGATGATATAATTGGTATCCCTCCTGGGATATGTATGCACAAGAGTCATATCGAAGAAGATTGCATGCCTACAAGTAAGCATCAACGTCGTCTGAATCCATTCATAAAACGATGCACCATCTATCTTGATGAAGTCTAAGTAATCGAGATAGCTATGTCGTGCCGCGATAATAAATCAAGCGCTAAATGGGAAGGCAACACATCGTTTTTAGTCGTTTTGTTTTCCTAGGAGTTTGTTTTGTTAAATAAAAATCCAAAAAGAAGAGTCGAGCCACGACCAAAACTAAGGTGCTTGGTGGGAGGCAACCCATCTTTCTAATCATTTTTGTTGTTTTTGATTAAGTGTAGGGGAAGGCGTATAAAGGAGGAGCTTGGTCTCAAATTTTGATTTGAAAGTGAGCAATGTTAAAGGTGGTATGTGAGTAATGAAGGAGAAAAAGGCTTTCAGTTAGGCATTGCCTACACAAATCTAGGCAATGGACAAGTCAAGGCCTATGTAAATCTAGGCAACGGACAAGGCAAGGCCTATGCTATTGCCTTTTCTCTCTGAATCGAAAATGCTATAGCATAGGCGCCGCCTATGCTCAACTAGGCAAAGCTAAAGGCGCCGCCTATGCCATTGCCTTTGCTCTCTGAATCTACAATGCCATAGCATAGGCGCCGCCTATGCCCAACTAGGCCATAGCATAGGCGCCGCCTATGTTCAACTAGGCTTTGCTAAAGGCGCTGCCTATGCTAAGCATAGGCAAAGCATTAGGCGCCTCCTACTTATGCTTTTTGGTCTTCTAACCCAATTTTTCATGGGTCAAACCCAACCCTAGCCTTGGTCTATAAATAGAACTTCAGCCTTAAGACAAAATCAAATTGTTTGCTCCATATAGGTGCCGCCCAAGCTTCCCCATTCTTTCAAAATCTTTCTTTTTGCTCATCTAATCTTGCAAGCTTATCTTCCGAATCCATCACCAAGTAAGTTATTCTTTTATATTCCGTAGTTGTTGGAATTCTATATTTATAATAATTTATTAGATTTTGAAGTGGTGTTGGTGATTAGAATGTGTTTGGTTTTTTATGATACATCTAGTTGAGTGAAAGAATACGTGTGGGTGTTCTTGACTTTGTTCCGACTTGTATTTGATTGTTATACACTGTCATAGTTTTATGAAGTCGAAATTGTGAAGTTAATACATAATCTGGTAAGTTGAAAGCTTGAATGTTTGAATGACTCATTCATCGAGATACCGATTATGATTGACCACAAGCATAAGATGGTGTGATTATGCCTATGCAATAACTTGTTTCTATTTATGGTACGATCCTTATGTGGTAGTTTTGTTCAAAAAGTGCATTCATACAAACATGAAAGTGTAGAAAAGATTACATGAAATAGAATTGGAAATGATAGTTAAGATGACATGAACGTATGACTGTGCTGAACATGTTGTTGGAACATATCTCCTAAATGTATGTCGATGAAGTCTGAGTAATCGACATCATTCACTTAATTAGTCTGTGCCAACAAATTAAGTGTGGGGTGGTGCCACTATTGTTTGTTTTTCAATTGAATCTTCCGAGATGAAGCTAACATGACTCTATTTTTAATCTCAGGTAGAATGGCCCCAAAAGGACGACAAGGAAAAGAAAAAGTGTCCACCTCACAGAAAGGGCAAGAAAGGTCAGAAAAGGGGAAGAAACCTGATTATGACGACTCTAATGATAATTCCGACGCAGGGGGCATGACCCCAGACATAGAAGAGGAGTTCGACTAATCAGGTTTTCCTTATTTATTTCCACTGAGGGCAGTGTGTCCCGTCTAAGTATGGGGTGCGGGTATATGTCTGTTGTATTGTATTTTTTTGCCTACATTTATTCTTGTTTTTGCAAATTAGTCGTAATTTTCAAATTTTTTTAGATTTTGCATGAAATTATTCTGATAGACGGCATGATATTATAACAAGAGTTTGTGCTAAATCATTATTATTGAGACATTTAGGCTCTAAGTGTGACTCACTGTGTGATAATTGTGTGGTTCAATTCATTCACCTGTTGGGTCAAGAGTCTATACTGCTCCCAATAAAGTTGACCATGTGCCTTGTGTGTGTGAGGTTATAGTATATTCTATGTTGTGACTGATGCTAGAACTTGCCTGGTGTGTGTGTAAAGAGAAATAAAGAGTGTGAGTTTAGGAGATAATTTAGGCATTTCTTTGGCAGCCTGTGATTGTTTACCTTCTTTTTACTTACCCGTGGACATTATCCTAGTTAACCCCCTTTGAGCCTTTAGCTATTTTCTTTGACAGCCTCATATGTAGCCTACTCCATTTTTTCAAGACCATAATTTGATCCAAATTCTTAAGCACTTTAAATTGTAGAGTCATGTGACAAAATAAGAGGAAATTGGGTGAGAGTGATGCCTCAGAGTGTATTGGTACTTGAAATTGTTGTGAAAAAGAGTGGCTATCATAGAGGTGTTTTATAAAAAAAAAAGAAAAAAGAAAAGAAAAAAAAAAAAAAAAAATAGAAAAATAAAAAGATAGTTGTGTTTATAATTGAATAACAAAATAGGTGAGAAGGGGTGGTAGATGAAAGGAAAGTAGAGGGGTTGTTTCAAAGAGAGTGTTAATGACATAACGTAGTGTATTAAAGCGCTTAGGGAACATAGTCACTATTTTTGGCCAAAATAGTCCTACCTGTCCCTTAGCCTACATTATAACCTGTAAAGACCTATTTGATCCTAAGCTTAGCATTCTGATATTAGTGGAGCATTACACTAAGGTCAAGCCTATGGTCATCAGTTGCAACATAAGAATTCTTTGTGAGAGTGAGACCAAGGAGAATCTTGTACCCATGTTTCGAAAAATGCAAAACTTGTGAGTGATTATGGGTGATATCTTGTGTGAGACACACATGGTTGATGATTTTTGGGTAGTGTTATATGATTCTTTGTGAGTTAACTTGTGGATACGAATTAACCATCCTCACGAGTCTAGGTTGGAGGTTGAATTGTTTCTAGTAGTGATCAAGAAATCTACTCTTTGTGAATAATTGTCGTGCATGTCTTGAGGATAAATTTTGTGTTGTTATTGTGAAATTCTAGTTAGGTGTTGCTATTGTGAAATTCTAGTTAGGTGTTTGCATGGATGCTATATTTTGTTCGAGGACGAACAAAGCTTTAAGTGTGGGGTGGTGATGTTGGGCGTATTTACACGCTTAAGAACCATAATTTAACCATATTTTAGCTAAGTTTTCTGAACAAAATATATAATTCCTGCACTTTTAGTCTATTTTCCTTTAAATTAGCTGACCTACGCTATTAGCATGTTTTTCAGGTATTAATGATGAAGATTTCAGCACTTTATGGACTTATGAGCAGCAAAGGAAAACTTCACATTAGAGGGAAGGCAGCTTTTGGACTGAAAGTGATGCATGGGAACTTTTTCCCAAGCAAACCCAGTATTTTTAAAGGCTTAAGGATGCAGTAGCAACTTAGTTAGAGAAGGATACAATAAAAAACTTATTGCTGAATTTTTCAGGAGGATTATCATTCACTCATTATTCAATTTCGTTTTTTTGTAAGAGGTTTTAGAACAGAAAACACGGCTCTTGTGAGCAATGGATAGGAAGAGAACGACATTCTCTTATTGATGCCAATCCATCCCCATCGCCAAGTTAATTCTAGGTTGTGGTATGATGATTACGTCTATTGTGATTTCCGTTACAATCATGAGTAGCTAAACTTCTCTGTTAGGGTTATGGAAGCCTTTTGATATACTATCTATTACTATGAGTTTGTGAATTCTTGATGCGTATGCTACTTATATCATTACTCTTTTTGTTTTAATTAAATTCTTATGGTTGCAAACATATAGAATACGCCATTATAGCATTAACTTGTTCGAGAGAAAAGTTACATGTTTGTAGAAGAGAGTGTGACAAGGAAATAGGGCTACCAACCCTTGTTTATACGTTAATGCCTTAACCGGATTAACCTCTTGGAGAGTTCGTACCATTAGTTATACGATTTAATCTCGAGAGAGTTAAAGTGAAATAATCCTTGATTGTTGAGAAACACTAGGATTTACCATTAGAATACGAATCTCTATAAGTGCATGCTTGTCTGAATTCCGCATTACTCATAGTTAATAGATACGTAGAACTCATAAGGTGGACATAACCCTGACTTATTTTTCTCTGTGATTAAATCTTACTAAACAAAGCATTTTGTTGTTACTTTGATAACATTAATTCACGCCACAATCCAATCCCCCCTTTTTCCGTGGAATTTTCGATCAACAGTCTACTAATAATTGCAACATTTAGTGACCAAGTATTCCCTGTGGGATTCGACACCCAACCCAGTTGGGTTCTATATTTGACAGCGACCGCTTACACTCTTACGAGAGCTGTAGTTTGGGCGTTATCAATGAGCAAGAGGCTATAAGACGTTTTAGGAAAAATTTGTTTCTTTTTTTTTAGATTCAACCATGCCTACAGTCGTCCCTCTTACCTAATAATTCATTCTCTTCTATTTTAAAAGATGCCTCTCCTAAAAGTGAATGCCCGCAGAAACGATGATGAGCAACCGCTACCTGTTGATACTTTGAATGAGACGATATCTCATGCTGAGTTTTGGGAAGCCTTTTAGGAGTTAGCCCAAGCAGTCACCGTCAATGTTCGAGCCAATAACCAGGCTGCAGTTGCTAATCAACAAGGAGGTGATGTAGCTGTGACTAGGATTTGTGATTTCATACGGATGAATCCTCCATAGTTTTATGGGTCTAAGGTAGATGAGGACCCATAGTTGTACCTTGAGGAGGTAAGAAATATCACATAGGTGATGCATATTTTTTAGGAAAAAAGTGTTGAGTTGGCATCCTACAGGCTGAAGGACATTTCTTATGACTGGGTTGTATCGTGGAGGAAGGGTAGAGAAAAGAATGTCGCTCCTATGACTTGGCAGGTGTTCCAAGATGCATTTTTGGATAATTTCTTTCCGCTTGAGATGAGGGATGAAAAGATTGAGGATTTTATGAACATTAGGTAGGGCTCCATGATTGTTAAGGTGTACTTCTTGAAGTTTAATCAGTTGGCCAAGTATGCTCCTGATTTGATTTCTGACACCCGGCTAGTATGAGCAAGTTTGTGACCGGTATTTCTGGGTTGGTACTAAAGGAGTGTAGAACTGCGATGCTGCATAAGGATATGGATTTGGCTAGGTTGATAATGCATCCCCAGCAAATAGAGGCGGATAAGATTAGAGAGAGAGAGAGTAAGGGGTAACAAGAGAGCTAGATCTGAGCGTCATGAGTTTAGCCAGCTTAGGTTCCATGGAGGGAGCCACCCTTAGTTTCTAAGACGTCCGTCTATACCAGCGCTTTCATCAGCTAGTGCTCCCGCGCCTAGAAGTAGGCAAGAATAAGGGGATAGGTCTTTTATGTCTAGGTCGCAGAACAGTGTTGGTAACAGGACCCGTTATCCTCCTTGTGCTAAGTGTGGTAGGGATCATCCCAGTGAGTTTTTCATAGATTTGAGGGGTTGTTTTGGTTGACCTCAGGCACAGGCTACTAGTGCACTAGCTCCTGTACCCCATCCCGCCCCTGCTCAGGGCGCTTTATCTAGCACTACTGGCGGTCAGGACCAGAATAGATTCTATGCCTTACCATCCCATCAGGAGCATGAGGAATCTCCTGATGTTTTTTCTGGTATGCTCCGCGTCTTTTGTCTTGATGTTTATGTTTTGTTGGACCCCGGGTCAAGTCTCTCTTATGTGACCCCACTTGAGGCTGTGAATTTCAAAATGAGTCCCGAAAAGATTCCTGAGTCTTTCCTAGTCTCCACACTCGTAGGGGCGCCAGTTGTTGCTAAGCAAGTGTATAGAGATTGTCCTGTTATTGTTCTTCATAGAATCATACTTACGGATTTGATAGAGTTAGACATGGTGGATTTTGACCTTATTCTGGGTATGGATTGGCTTCATTCTTGTTATGTGTCTATAGACTGTCGTACCCATGTGGTCAAGTTTTAGTTTCCTGATGAACCAGATTTTGAGTGGTCCGGGAGTTCGGTATTTCTCAAGAGTCATTTTATCTTCTATCTCAAAGCCAGAAAGCTAATATCCAAGGGTTGCATCTATCACCTAGTTAGAGTCAAAGATACTAAGTCCGAGGCTCCAACTATTCAGTCAGTCAAAATTGTTAATGAGTTTCCAGATGTTTTTTTGGAAGATCTCCCAAGGGTACCTCCTGATGTTAGGCATATTTACATGCCTAAAGCACCTTAATTTACCCATATTTTATCTAAGTTTTAAAGGACAAAGTATATAATTCCTGCACTTTTAGTCCTTTTTCCTGTAAGTGAGCTAACCAACGTGATTAGCAAGTTTTCAGGAATAAATGATGAAGATTTCAGAATTTTATGGACTGTTGGACGCCAAAGGAAACTTCACGTAAGAAGGAAGGCAGCTTCTGGAAGCTTGTGGACTGAAAGTGATGCATGGAGAACTTGTCCCGGGAAAAAACAACATTTCTAAAGACTTGGGGGATCAGCAGTAACTTAGTAGGATTAGGACAAGTATGCAGTAACCCAGTAGGACTAGGACAAGGATAAAAACCCTATTTCAGTAGGACTAGGACAAGGATGTTATAAAAACCCTATTTGCTGAATTTTTCAGCAAGCTTTTTATTATTCTCACTCATTCTCTTTCAATTCATTCTTACTCTCTTCTATTCTTAAATTCGTTGTTGACATTATTCTTCATCTATTCGACTTTTAATTTTCACGACAAGAGAAATGCTACTAGCAATGAATTCATGCCACAAGTGACGCCAATACTTCCATATCGTGATATTGTTATTGCTTTGGTATGATGATATCCTCGTGGTTTTCCTTCACAATTATGAGTAGCTAAACTTCTCTGTTAGGGTTATGGAAGCCTTATGAGATACTATCTATTGCTATGAGTTTGTGAATTCTTGATACGTATGTTGCTTATATCATTACTCTCTTCATCTTAATTGAATTCTTGTGGTTGAAAACATATAGAATACACCAGTATAGAATTAACTTGTTCGAAAGATAAGTTACATGTCTGGAAAAGAGAGAATGACAAGGAAATAGGGCTACCAACCCCTATTTAAAAGTTAGTGTCATAACTGGATTAACCTCTTGGAGAATTCGTACCATTAGTATACGCTTTATGCTCGAAAGAGTTAAAGTGATATAATCCTTGATGGTCGAAAGACACTAGGATTTACCATAGAATACGAATCTCTATAAGCGCATGCATGTCTGAATTCCGCATAACTCATAGCCAATAGATACGTAAAACTCATAAGGTGGACATAACCCTAACTTACAATTCTCATTGATTAAAACCTACTAAACATTCCGTTTTTCTTTGTTACTTTGATACTCTTAATTCACGCTACAATTAAATCCCCCCCTTTTTCATAGAATTTTCGATTAACAGTCTACTAATCGTTGCATACTTAGTGACCAAGTATTCCCTGTGGGATTCGACACTCAACCCAGTTGGGTTCTATATTATACAACAACCGTTTACACTCTTACGAGAGCTATAGTTTGAGCGTTATAAAATTTTGGCGCCGCTGCCGGGGAATACAGTTGTCAACTAAGTTTGTGATAGTTAATAGACCCTTTGTTCTGAAATTCTCAATTTTTACTTTTAGTTGTTGTTTTTGTTTTATTCAGGTTCTGTTGAGTGCAAGCCAAATACTCGTAGTTCTGGTCAGTCATTATTACCCATAAATCCTAAACCACAACTTATTGGCAGAATGGATGCACAACGTGACATTTAAAGAAGGGCTGCTCAACAGAATATTAATAACCTAGGGCGAGCAACAAATCCTGATGATGAGGACCTGGGTGATAATGAGTTGCTAAATCCTAGGCGTACTGATGAGGTGGCGGCACCTATGCATAGGAGAGATCGTCAAGCGAGAATGAGACCTGACCGCCAAGCTGTGCAGGCTCCTTTTGATGATGATGATGACGATCTGGATGGAGCTGGTGCCACAGGGGCAATTATTCCTCCGCCCTTGTCTCCCGGAGCCAAGTTCAATATCACTAGAACCATGATTCAGCTATTGCAGCTCAAGGGATTATTTGGTGGACTTGCAGGAGAGGATTTGCATATGCATCTGGTCAATTTTATTTCAACATACAAGTCGTTTGACAATCCAGGTGTTGGGCAGAATGTAATTTGGCTGCGCTTATTTCCATTGTCTCTGTCTGGGGAGGAAACTCTATGGATGAACGGATGCAACTTATTTCTCCAAGATAGACCTTAGATCCATCTATCATCAACTTAAAGTGAGGGAATGTGATATTCCAAAGACGGCTTTCCGAACCTGCTATGGTCACTTTGAATTTTTAGTCATGTCTTTCAGGCTAACCAATGCCCCAGCAGCCTTTATGGACCTCATGAACTGAGTATTCAAGAAATATCTAAATATGTTTGTCATAGTGTTCATAGATGACATCTTTGTGTACTTCCATAATGAGAATGACCATGCAAACCACCTTAGAAATGTCTTGCAAACTCTTAAAGACCACCAGTTGTTCACCAAATTTAGTAAGTGTGAATTTTGGCTAAGGTCTGTAGCCTTTCTGGGTCATGTTTTTTCAGCCGAAGGTATTAGAGTTGATCCCTAAAAGATAGAAGCTGTATGAAATTGGCCTAGACCTATCTCTCTATCTGACATTAGAAGTTTCTTAGGTCTGGTGGGCTACTACCGCCATTTTGTTGAGGGTTTCTCTTCTATTGCGTCTCCCATGACCCAGTTGACCCAAAAGAAAGTTAAGTTCCAGTGGTCAGATTCCTATGAGAAGAGTTTTCAGGAGTTGAAGACTCGACTTACTTTAATCCCTGTGTTGACTTTTCCTGATGGTACAGATAGTTTGGTGGTGTATTGTGATGCCTCTAGAATTGGTTTGGGTTATGTACTGATGCAAAGAAGTAAGGTTATAGCCTATTCCTCTAGGCAGTTAAAGCCGCATGAGAAGAATTACCTAACCCATGATCTTGAGTTAGTTGTTGTGGTCTTTGCTTCAAAAATCTGGAGACACTATCTTTATGGTGTCCATGTTGATATGTTTACTGATCATAAGAGCCTGCAGTAAGTGTTCACCCAGAAGAAGTTAAATCTTAGGCAGAGGAGGTGGTTGGAGTTTTTGAAAGATTATAATATGAGTGTGTTGTATCACCCAAGCAAGGCCAATGTAGTGGAGGATGCCCTTAGCAGATTGTTCATGGGTAGTGTTGCGCATATAGGCGAAGGTAAGAGAGAGTTAGCTCGTGATGTTCATTGTTTGGCTAGGTTGGGTGTTAGGTAGCTTGATTTACCGAGGGGAGTTCATTGGTGCAGAGTAGTTTTGAATCCTCTTTAGTCTCAGAAGTGAAGGAGAAGCAGGATAGGGATCCTAGTTTGGTCAAACTAAAGGAGTCAGATAAGGACTAAAAGGTCGAGGTTTTCTCCCAAGGAGGAGATGGTGTGTTGAGATTGCATGGCAGGTTGTGTGTCCCGTGTGTTGATGATTTGAGGCAAAGGGTTTTGGCTGAAGTGCATGGCGCTCGTTATTCCATTCATCCCGGCACTACTAAGATGTACCGCGACTTGTGGAAAATCTATTGGTGGAACGGTATGAAGAAGGACATAGCCAAATTTGTAGCAAGGTGTGCAACGTTTCAACAGGTTAAGGTAGAGCACCAAAGACCTGGTGTCATGATGCAAGATTTTAGTATACCCACTTGGAAGTGGGAAGCGGTGAATATGGACTTCGTGACCGGATTGCCTCTTTCACATCATCGTCATGACTCTATTTGGGTTGTTGTAGATAGGTGGACAAATTCTGCACATTTCTTGCCCATGGATACTTCTTATATGGATGAGGATTATGCTAGATTGTATATTCGAGAGTTGGTCAGGCTGTATGGAGTCCCCTTGTCTATCATTTTGGATAGGGGTACTCAATTTACTTCCTAGTTTTGGAAGGCATTTCAGCAGGGTCTTGGTACCCAAGTTCTCTTGAGTTTCGCACTTCACCCGCAGACAGATGGTCAGGATAAGAGGACCATTCAGACCCTGGAGGATATATTGAGGGTGTGTGCTCTTGATTTCAAAGGAAGTTGGGATGAGAATTTGCCATTGATTGAGTTTTCCTATAATAATAGTTTCCATGCTAGCATTGAGATGGCACCGTTTGAGTCCTTGTAGAGTAGAAGATGTAGGTCACCCATAGGTTGGTTTGAAGTGGGTGAAGCTACCATAATTAGGCCTGATGCAGTATTTGAGGCTATGGAGAAAGTTAAGTTGATTAGAGAGAGGTTGAAGAGCGCTCAGAGTCGTCAGAAGTCATATGCCGATGTGAGAAAAAAAGATCTTGAGTTTGAGGAGGGTGATTTGGTGTACTTGAAGATTTCACCCATGAAAGAAGTGAAAAGATTTGGTAAAAATGGGAAGTTGAATCCTCGTTATGTTGGCCTGTATAGAGTCTTGAGCTGTGTTGGCAAGGTAGCATATGAGGTTAAGTTTCCGTCAGAGTTGTCCGTCGTTCACCCTATCTTTCATGTCTTCATGCTCAAGAAGCATATTGGTGATTCTATAGTGTTTGATCTTTCAGAGAGTGTCAATATTCAGGATAGTCTTTCCTTCGATGAGATTCCTGTGGAGATCCTAGATTTTCAGATCCGTAGACTCAGGAACAAAGAAGTTCCCTTAGTCAAGGTTTTGTGGCGGAACCAATCTGTTAAGGGTGCTACTTGGGAGGCAGAAGTAGACATGTGAGCCAAATACCCGCACCTATTTTCCGTGAGTTCAGATCAATCTGAAGGTACTATTCTTCTTTAATTCATCCCTTCTTATCTAAAGTTTAGCTATGCATCTATCCTTGTATGAGTTCTTGCGATATCCAAAGTGGTCATGAGTTTAGAAAGATCTGGAACCATTTAGTAATTATTTTAGCTATGTGTACTCTATTTTTCCTGTACCCCTAGACTGACTAGTGACATTCGAGGATGAATGTTTCCAAGGGGGAGATATTATAAGACCCCACAAAGTTCTCTCGTAGTTTGAACCTTGGATGCGTGTCGAATGAAGTATAATTCTAGCCCTAAGAGATTGAGAAAGGACTCCCTAATTTATTAGTGTTTTACCTTTGTGGAATTTCCCTAAAAATGACTTTCTATGGTGTGGGAAATTGAGTTAGATTTTCAATGATAACAATTTTGTCAAAATCCGGTATCGGGGTGAGTAGTTATGGCCATTTTCCTAAGTGTTATCAGAATTGCCCAGGTTAGACGGTCGATCCGATGGACCGTCAAGTCTTCGATGGACCATCGATCGTCCTTTCAAACCAAGGCAGTGACTCTTTTTTCTAGCCATCGTGCGACGACCAAAATGGTGAACCGCCAAAAATTCGACGGATCGTCGCAGTGACCGTCAAGCAGAGGCAGTATGGCCTCATCCTGGCCCTCGTGTGATGGACGATCTGGAAGACCATCAAACTTTCGATGGACCATTATTCTAACCATTTTATCGAGGAAGTGTGTTCTATTTTTGTCCCTCTAGCGATGGACGATCTGGCAGACTGTCAAACTTTCGATGGACCGTCATTTTGACCATTGCAGACCCCGATCAACAATTTTTAACTCATTTTTAAAAGGTTATTTCGGTCCTCTATACTCCTTTAAACCATTATATATATTGTAGATGAATAAACTGGCCTCATTTGCTCATCTCAAACACTTAAGGGCTAGGGTTTTCTCCTCCAAATCATATCAAAGCAAGAATTCTTCCCCAAGAAACCTAAGAACTCACCATAGATTGTGCTAGTGAGTGGAGGATTGAATCTCCCAAGTTCAAAGGCTTCAAGAACACTTTCTCAAGAGTGACAAGAGGAAGCTTAGAGGAAGATTTTTTGTCCAACTTCTTAATCTAAGGTATGTGGGGTTTTGAACAAGGGTAACCCTTTCACCCTTATGCCCAAAAGGCTTATTTACATCATGATTTTTCCTGAAATCTATGAGGTTTTACGTGAATTTGAATTGGGATTTTTCGCCCATTGTTATTGAATGCATTATATTGATATTTCCCATGAATTGAGAGTCAAATGGCATGATTTCCTGCATGTTTTCTTGAGAAATTACAGCTGGGTAATAAACCCATGATTTTACTCCTTGATAAGCTAATATTTTCAATGTTTGAGATATCGAAGCATATGACTATATTGAGATTTTGAGATAAATTCCTGAAATTCCCAGATTTCCACATGGTTTATGAATCTATATGCTATATATTATGCTTTTGATGATCTTTAACATGAGATTGAACTATGGGTTAGTAAGCCCTATTTGAGACTTGTGAATGTATGAACTCTTGTTCTATAAGCACCCATGATTTGAGCATTTTGAGATGATTGAGAAATGAATTGACATAATGGTCCGGGAGCTTTGAAATCCACTTCACTATATGAGATTTATCGATTTGATTATTGGGTTCGTGGTGAACCATGACATTATTCTAAAAGTGAATTTTATGAGATGAGCGCAGATAATCTAAAGGGAGTAGTATTTAGCACCGAGGGGGTAAGTCACTACGGTTTCTTACCCCAAAACTATATGCCACTGTAGGTTGGGACTGAGGCCAAGATTATGATGATTATGATTGGGCCCGAGTCCGGGTTTTATTTAGTGATCACTAGACCTAGGTTATACTCCCTTGCAAGAGTATGACGCTCCTCCCTAACGTGGGGTCTCTTCCTTAGAAGGACAAAACATTGGACTCCATGTAACTCGCATGGTTTATGTCGGTTACGAGAACCTCCCTTGCCCTTTTAAACTTGAAATCAGCTACTCCTTTGCAAACTAAGGTATTTTCCCTCCTATGAACTATTTTCCCTAAATTGAAGTATTTTCCATTGAGATAAGTTATTTTCCTTTAAAACTAAAATACTTTCCCTTGATATGATTATTTTTCCCTATATCTTGAAATGAGATATTTTCCTAACGTGAATGAAATTCCTTCAAGTATGTTCCAAAGTTATATGACTTCGAATTCCAAGTACTTGAGTTCAAAAGAGTTATGAGTTCTTGAGTATTAAAGAAGTTTTACTATCCATGAGACATATGCATGAGTTGAAAGTATTGCTTAAAGTTTCCTTTAGCCTTGAGTAATGAGAATAAGAGAAGAGTACAAATTTCAAAGCAAAAAGTATAATGACTCTCGAGATTGTGTTACATGTTCCATTTTACGTGACTATGGGCTTTGCATTTTATACTTATTCATGTCATGTTAATCATTACTTATTATATGCATGATTTGATTAAAGAAGTATTGATGTTGTTTTATATAAATGCATGCACCCCCACATACTCAGTACATTCCTAAGTGCTATTGTTTTATATAAATGCATGCACCCCCACATACTCAGTACATTCCCAAGTGCTGATCCACATATACCTCTATGTGCTACATTGTCTTATAATGTAGGTTCAGGTGCTCAGTCCCAATCTCGTCAGTAATTTTTGAGTACCTCTATCTACATTCCTACAGTGGTGAGTCCCCATGGTTCGAGGACCTATATTCATACATCTTCATATTTTAAGAGACTATGTTGCTATTTTCATTTTATTTCGAGTCAGTTGGGGACCTGCCCCAATGGCTCTCTAGTTCATGAATTAGTAAAGGCTTTGTTAGACTAGTTACCAGATTGTGGTTGTGTTGAGGTTTCCAGTATTATGGTCGTTTGGACCGAGCATCTTCTCTGTATTTTTTTTCATATGATCTAACTGTGCTAGTGTTTGAATCATTTCATCTTGAAATTAGTGTTATTAGTATAAACATGCTCAAAGGGTTAGCTTGGGGCTACTTGTAGCCTTAAGCACCGTGTGACGTCCCGAAAGGTGATTTCGGGTCGTCACAGTTGGCCTTGCCTGAATGATACAGAATACTCATGTCATAATCACTGAAGAAAATTTAAATCTTTCTAAGAGAACACATACTACAAACTCTTGTGATCTCTAAACACATCAATATGCACCCATACAAGTAATGTCTTTAAACCTTTAAGGTAAACACTACAGCTGCTAGATCGAGATCATGTATCGAATAATTCTTCTCATGGGGCTTAAGCTATCTAGAGGCATAGTCTATGACCTTACCTCTTTGCATGAGGACACAACCCAATCCTATTCTGGATGCATGACAGTACATAACAAACCCATTTGAGCAATCTAGCAAAGTAAGAATTGGGGCTGAGGTGAGTCGAGTCTTCAAATCCTGAAAACTCTTCTCGTAGGAATCTGACCATCGAAACTTGACTTTCTTCTGAGTCAATCTGCACATGGGGGATGCAATAGACAAAAACCCTTCAATAAACCAATGGTAATAGCCAGCCAAACCCAAGAAACTCCTGATGTCTGAAGGAGAAAGGGGTATGGGCCAGTTTCTCACCACTTTGATCTTTTGAGGATCAACTCTAATACCATCACCAAAAATAATATGACCAAGGAAAGTTACTGATCTTATCTATAATTTACACTTACTGAATTTAGTGAAAAACTGATAGGCTCTAAGAGTCTGCAATACCATCCTGAGATGGTCTGCATGATCATTTTTGCTACGGGAGTAAACAAGAATGTCACCAATAAAGACTATAATGAACATGTCTAAGTACTTCTTGAACACTCGGTTCATAAAGTCCATGAAAGTTTTTGGGGTATTTGTAAGACCAAAGGACATGACTAGAAATTCAAAGTGACCAAACCGAGTTCGAAAAGCTATTTTCAGAATGTCACATTCTCTGACTCTAAGCTTGTAATGACCTGATCTGAGGTCTATCTTAGAAAAATAATTGGCACCCTGAAGTTGTTCAAATAAAAATTTCGATTCTAGGAAGTGGATATTTATACTTGATGGTGACTTTGTTCAACTAATGGTAATCAATACACATTCTGAGAGAACCGTCTTTCTTACGCACGAATAAAACTAGTGTGCTCTACGAGGAGATGATGGGTCTGATGAATCCCTTATCTACGAGATCCTTCAACTATTTTTTTAGTTCTTTGATTTCAGCTGGAGCCATTCTGTATGGAAGACTACATATGGGTTGAGTGTCTTGAAGAAGGTCTACTCCAAAATCAATTTCCCTTTCGGGAGGAACTCCGGGAAGATCTTCATGGAACACATCTGGAAATTCCCTGACTAATGAAACTGACTCAAGGGTTGGAGTCTCTGAATTTGAGTCTTTGACTCGAACAAGATAGTAAATACTCCTCTTGGATATCATCTTTCTCGCTCTAAGGTACGAAATAAACTGACCCCTAAGAGATATAGTACTGCCCCTCTATTCCAGAACTGGTTCATTTGGGAACTAAAAATGAACTATTCTGTTTCTACAATCAACTGAGGCATAGTATGAGTGGAGCCAATCCATGCCGAGAATGACTTCAAAATTTATCATCTCTAATACCACGAGATCAACTGAAGTAACTTTCTGAGAAATTGTAATCGGACAGTTCCTATATACCTGTCTAGATACAATGGAAACTCCCACTGGGGTAGATATTGAAAAGGGCTCTGCTATAGTTTTGGGACGAACTCCTAAGTTGATGGATATATAAGGAGTTCCAAAAGAAAGAGAAGCTCCAAGTTCTAGTAAAGCATAGACATATAAATGAAAGACCTGCAACGTACCAGTAACTACGTCAAGAGAATTTTCCTGATCTTGGCAGGACTGAAGAGCATATAATCTATTTGGATGCTGACCACTGGTAGCATTAGAAGCGGTACCCTGCTGAGTCGAGCGATCATATAGAACTAATGACTGATTGGACTGGCCCTGCTGGCGCAACTCCCTACCTCTCTGAGCAACTATCTAACACTCCCAAATCTAATGGCCTGGCTTGCCACATATGAAGCGCACATCACTACCCGCTCTATACTCACCTGATGATGTTTGCCATATTTTTCACATAGAGGATTCATACGGGAACTGTTAACATTGCCTTGGGACTTTGAGCCTGCTGCCCTATCTCGATTATCATTTCTGAATTTGGGTACTAGGGCAATGGATGAAGAGGGTACTGGGGATAAAGAACTCTGATGAAACTAAGGATGATTACCACCTTCTGACCTTGGCTGATTGAAATTAAAACTACCTGTTCTAGCCGTCTTGTTCCCTTTCTCTCTTTCCTTAATTTTTTGCTTCTCTATCTATTGAGCATTGACCATCATCCTAGACAAGTCTATCTCCCTAATCAGCATTGCGGTCCTGCACTCCTTGACCATATTATCAGACACACCAGACACAAACTTGCTCATTAGGGTGTCAAGCCTAATCTAATGGGTGACCCCTGGGACATAGTCAAGCCGAAACTGACGGGTGACTTATCATATCCTACGTTGTCCATGTAGTTTTGGAGTATAGGGACTGCTACTAATGAATTTGCCTATCTGACGAGGAAGCCTCTATACCTACACTCGCTCGGTGCTAAATCCTACTCCCAACTTAATGACACTGAGTTACTGACCATTTCTGAGTTTAACTGGCTGCTCTAGTAATGTTCAAGATGTATTCTGAAGTTATTCTGAAAATACTGAGATGAAATTAAGTAAACAACTATGATTTTGGGGTATTCAATACCCCCAGCACTCAAAAGTAAAGATAGTAATGCAATATTAAACTTAGAGGACTTAGCATGAAAACTTTTATCAACTACTCATTCTTATAGGCATTTTATCAAACTCTTGTAGTTCATAGTTTAATCAAATCATAGGAATGTTATGGAACTTGTAGTAATATCATGGATTCAACATGAATAGCACTAAATCATGATTTAATTCAATTAATAATAACATTAAAACATGGAGAATTGAATAACAACAACAAATCCATTCATACATGGTATAGAATCATAGTTCATGGAGATTCATGGTTGAAAACTTAATTTAAAAATAGAGTAACTTGAAAAGATCATAAATTTGTAATTAAAATTAGATACTTGGACTCCATGGGTGAAAGGAACTCATGAATGAACATTTAACATACCTGAGATAATGAATTTGAGAGAAATGATGGAGAGTCTTGATTTTTGGCCTTGAATTTGAGAGCTAGGATTTTTGTTCTTGAGAAAAGGATCTTCAATATTAGAGGAATTGAATAATGATGATTATTTAGGTCACTAATGGGTTAAATCTCGTGTTTTAGGTGGATTAGGGTCGTGGGAAAAGACCCCAATATCCTTAAAGGAATTTAAAAACTCAGAATTGAAAGATGAAAATCCCGATTTTTGGCTCTGGTGCGATGCGGTGCTATCGCGTCGGGCAACTGGAAATTGACAACTGGGACCTGAAAGTTTTGCACGATACGGTGAAATCATGGTAAGACTTTAGAATGGAATTTTTTCCACCTCTGCGACGTGCCATATATTCGTAGAGTCTCACTGTAATTTGACAATTATGATTTTACACTTCTCCGCGACGCGCCACGGGTCCAAATCACGATTATTTTACGTCTGAAACTTAAAATCACCATAACTTCTTACTCGGTTATCAGATTAAGGCTAATCTTATATCGTTGGAAAGCTAGTTCAATTTTCCACAAATTGGTGGGATCTTAACTGAGAAATAATGAGTATTTCGGAAATTTTGTGTATGGATACTCACATACTGAGATTTAATTTGTACTAGGGAAATATGAGGTATTACAATTGGGCTCCACCATCACACACTCATCTACTTCCATCACTACAATCATGCATAAATCTTTGTAATGGGATAGTTTGTTGAGTGGTTGGTAAACCTTGAAGACCACCTCTTCATTATCCAATCTCATGGTGAGTTTGCCCTCTCTTACATCTATCAATGCTCCTCCCGTCACTAAGAATGTACATCCCAAGATAATTGGCACCATGTTATCTTCCTTATAATCCAAAATAATAAAATTAGTAGGTATAGTAAACTTACCAACCTTAATGAGAATCTCCTCAATGATTCTTTCAGGACAGACTATAGTTTGGTCTACCATTTGGAGTAGCATAGTGTATGACCCCACAAAATTGTCGCATAGTCTGAGCCTTAGAGCGTGTTCAGTGAAGTGTTAATCCGGCCCTAAAAGGGTTAAAAGTGTCTTCCCAAGTGAGAAGTATTTTGAACCGTATAGGAATTTCCCCAATATCAACTTTTGTCATGTAGAGAATTGAATAAGCTTTCTGTCGATACCAAATTTTCCTAAATTCGACACTCGATCAAAGAGTTGGAGCTATTTTAGTAAGACGGTGTGCCACCTGGCACTTTAGCGCATCGCGGAGCCAGCCATAATGGCAATCGTCAAAATCCAGTGAGCCTCCACAATTTTGGTGCATCGTGCCAAGGCTTAATTTTAGAATTGTCAATTTTTAGTGCACCAATGTGATTCCACCGCATCACAGTGCTTTTTCAGTTTGCAACCAAGGTGGCAACGCGATTTCCACCGCGTCGCACCGTTAAGCAGTTTCCCAATTGTCCAATTTCCATTCAACTGGTGCGATTATGGCGCATCGCACCAGCATGAAAAATTGGGATTCTTTCAATTTTGAATTTTTAATTCCAAGGGCTTTTTGGTCTTTTTCCATTCTTTTTTAGCCATTATATATACTCAATAAAAGGCTCTCATCCTCATTTCCCATCTTCAACATCAAAACTAGGGTTTTACAAAATCAAAACCTTTATATCTTCTTCAAACAAAATCAATAGAGATTAAGAGAAATCAAGAAATCAAGAATCTTTCCAATAGCTTTCAAGAAAGAGTTTATCTATGATATGCAAATGTTGATTCTTGCGTCCCTTTCATCCAAGAAGCTTAAGAACCTTTTTATAAATTTCAAAGCTTTTATTTTTATGAGTTTTCATAATTCATCTGAGTTAAATTTGATGTTCATGCTATTATTGAGTTGTGATTCATGTTTGTTTACAAGGTTTTCAAGTTGGACCTTAGTATGTGATATTCATATGATGTTCATGATAAACCCTATTTAAGTTACTTGTTAAGTGATGTATTCATGTCAATTAGGTGTATAAATTGTTGAATAAGCAAAGCATGCTCCCCCTATGTTTGATAAAATGCTTATGTGAAAGAATTAGAGCCATTCTAGCATATTGAATAGAAATCCCCAATTTTGTGTAAGCCCATGCATGCCAAGTGTTTGTTGAGAAGCCTTAGTGAATGAATTGTGGCATGATACCATGAAATTCCCCAATTATGTGCTCTTTGATACATGTTAAGACTTTAATACATGCTAAGTGTTTGATGAATGAATTGTGACATTATAGTATGAAGTTTCTCCAATCATGTATTATCCGATACATGCCAAGACTAACCCACGTGTGAAGTACTTGATGCAAGACCTTGTTGAATGGAGTATGATCTTATAGCATGTTCCCCCTATGCTATTACATGTTTATGATTCCTAAATGCTTGAATAGATGTTTTAGTTATTGTGATGATGAATGAATAACCATGGTTATGACTAGTCAAGAATGGTTATGTTTTACTTTTATGTTATCGAGTCCTGGGGGTATGTGTACCTGACAATTTAGCTTCAGTCTAGAGCCTGTATCAGTTTTCACAATAATCCCGGTTGGGCCATGATTCTCAGAACTCAGTGAATTATAGAACTCTGTATCCTCAGACAGATATAGGACTTAAGAAATCTCAGTAATCTCAGTAATATCTGTGATCTCAGTATCACTAGTAATCTAGCCTCAGTTCTATACACAACTCAGATCTAGTAGTAGTCAATTGTTCAGTTCTAATCCCTGTATTAAACGAGTACTCTATTAAAACTTTGTAGTGTCAGTCAGATGCCGTGATTCAGTAGTATTCCGTCAGATATGAAACCAAGTGAATTCATTTTAACTCAGTCAAATCATTTGAGAAACTTGAACAGTATCAGATTTAGTTCAGTTTGTAGTTAGTTGAGAATTCAGTTCAGAGTCTTTCAGTTGGGAGTAGGAGCTAGCACCGAGTGAGGGAAGGGATGGTGGCTACCCATCAGAGAGAGAGGACGAGTTGTTAGGAGCAATCCCTGAACTCCAGAACTACATAGCCAATGCAGGATGCAGGAGTCACCGTCAGTAGAGGCTCTCACCCGTAGAGAGAGCTTTGACTATTATATTTTCTTAGGCCGACTTCTTGTGAGGGTGAACCACCAAAGAGGCTTGACCATAGAGGTCTTTACCCGTGGCACGGTATTGATACCCTTCCAACTGAGGTTACAGGTTGGACCCCACCAGTGGGAGGTCGGGGCATGTTAGTTAAGTAACTACTTCCCACAGTTGCATTGTCAGTATCAATCTTCAGAAATCAAAACTGTCAGATACATTCATCTATCTCAGTGAGGAACTTAGATAGTTCCATTGATTCATGGACCACCTATCAGATAGGCTGGGTCTCATATACAGTTATTCAGTATCATATCCAGAGATCACCCATTAGATAGGCTTGATATCAGTTTCAGAATTAGTTGAGTAATCTCATTATCAGATCCAGAGATCACCTGATAGATAGGCTTGACCTCAGTCTCAGAGTTGGTTGAGTGTTCTTGTGGTCAGGTTCGGACATGATCATTTTCTTAACATTGATAATAGATTTTGAAATCATTCGTTAGAGAGGTTGATCTCCGATTGAGTCAGTCGAGAGTAATGAGCTCAGAATTCAGTCATTGATGTGAGTATATTTAGTTAATCAGTTCCAGTATTCTCAAATTTCTAGATCACTCATTAGATAAGACTGATCTCAACTCCAGTACTCAGTTATTAGTATTAGATAATTTAGTTGTTCAGTATATCAGGCCTTAGTAGTAAGTTTGGATGACAGTAAACCAGTATCCGAGTTTCAGTATTTTAAGACACGATAATTTTGGTTATGGTTT
The DNA here is from genome assembly GCA_030864215.1 of Capsicum pubescens. Classification (NCBI taxonomy): domain Eukaryota; kingdom Viridiplantae; phylum Streptophyta; class Magnoliopsida; order Solanales; family Solanaceae; genus Capsicum; species Capsicum pubescens. The sequence continues at coordinate 216,657,771 of CM061546.1, forward strand.
GTGCATTTATGCATGTGTTCTTATTCTGTACTCTCATGATTATTCAGTTAAGTAATTGTTCATGCATAAGCCCTTGTATTTAGCCTTACCTCATCTTCATACTTGGTATATTCCCATACTGATGCATTTTCACTATAGTGTTTTATTTGACACCATAGGTTCAGAGGAACGAGATCGAGAGTACCCTTAGCAGCTTAGTCCCAGTCAACAGCAGTAGACATAACAGTGAGTCTTTTTCATTCGAGGATGATCCTTTTATCATTTTGTATCAGATTTTGTTTATTTTCAGTAGACGGAGTTAGTTGGGGACATGTCCCATCAACTCCATAATTCAGACAGTTTAGAGGCTTTTCGGACAGATGTATCAGTATTCAATTTTAAATTTTGAGTATTTTTAGACGTTTTGAACCTTATGGCTAGTTTCCATATTTATTATCTATATTATACAGTGTTCAGGTACAAATATCAGTAGAGGGTTGGGTTGAGGTCCTTCAGGATCATGAGCACCGTGTGACGTTTCGAGTCCAGAAAAATTAAGTCGTTACACATAGATCTCGGTCTTGGCCTCCCCAAATCCAAGGTGTTAAACAATGATAGGGGCATCAAATTGATACTTTCCCCTAAATCACTCAGTGTGTATACCATCTCGCTGTTATCAATCTAAATTAGGATTATGAACTTTCCAGGGTCTTTAAGTGTTTTGGGCATTTTCTGCATCACCACAGAGCTACATTTCTTAGTGTGTGCTATTGTCTCAATATCCTACATCTTAATCTTACTATCTACCACGTCCTTCAAGTACTTAGCGTACTTGGGCATTTCCTACAAAACATCTAAAAGAGAAAGGTTAATGTGAATAACTCTGAATGTGTCAAAGAACTTCTTAAAGCATGCCTCCTCATTTGCTTTTCTTAGCCTATGTGGAAATTGTGGTGGTGGTCTCTCTTTCTTAACAACTTTTGTTTTTAGGTACTCAGACTTCCCTGAATAATTAACAACTTTGTCAACAATCGACCGAGGAATCAACTCTGTATCTACCTCCTTATTTGTCTTTGGAGGTTTGTCAATTAACTTTTTACCACCCCTCAAAGTTATTTACATTACTTCTTTAGGAGGTTCGTTGTCACTTGGAAAAAAACCTTGAGGCCTGATATTTTATGCCAGCTCCATTTTCCCCAATTGATACTCCAACTACTTCTGAAGTACTTGCTGATTTTTTAGTTCAGAAACCATCTGTTCTTGGGTATCTATGATCTTCTTTAACATGTCCTTTATGTTGTTGTCATGTGTGTTTTGTTGCTACCGAATTTGCTAATTATTGTTCAATAAATAATTTGGTGCTTGAGTCTGTCACTTTTGGTTGTAGGCATTACCATAATTTGGCCTTTGAGCATTACCCATAAAGTTGACTGACTCAGGATTTGCACCACATATATCTGCAGAGTGGCCATTATTTCTACAAACCTTACACCATGTTAGAGTCGGCTGCACTGCATTCACCTGATCTTAAGACTGCTGAACACCCAACTTGCTAAATTATGTCATCATTTAATTTTGCAGAGCTAATAGTTGGATATCTAAGGCTCTAATACTATCAACTTCAAGCATGTATGCAACCTTTTTCATTCAAACTCTTGAGGCATCACTATGCTAATCCAAATTTTCTTGTGCAATCCAATTCAACAAGGTGTATAGATCATCAAAAGTCTTTTCCAGAGCCTGAACACCAGCAGCAGAATCTAGCAAAATTTTTGTGTTATGGTCAAGGTATTCAACAAAGGTATGAGCTAATACCCCACTAGACTGCTGATGATATGGAAAATCCCAAAGAAGGGATTTGAATCTCTCTCAAGCATGATAAATGTTATTATCTTTCCTATGTTTAAAGCTCAAAATTTCACTGTGAAGTCCTGAAGTCTTTCTAGATGGAAAGAAGCGGATAAGGAACTTCTGGCTAAGTCATTCCAAGTTATGATTGAATCTGTCGGCTCAACATTCAACCACTTCTTTGCTTCCCCTAACAGTGAAAAAGGGAAGAGTGTCAGCCTCACATAATCAGTCGACATACCCGTAGGGATGAATGTGCCTCTGATCTCCAAAAAGTTTTGCAAGTGGACTTGTGGATGTTCATGTGATAGCCGGGCAAATTTTCCAATGCTATGCAAGAGCTGCACCACGTTCTGCTTCAGTTTGAATCTGCCTCCAGCCGCTGGTTTTTGAATAGGAGAGGTCAAATTTATCGCAAGTAACATTGATATTTCGTGAACTGTCCTGCGCTCTGGTGGATCCTCAGCCATGGAAGCAGGAATATCTTTTTCTTTGTTGATTTGTGAGATATGGTAGAGAAGGACTGCTTCTCTCCTTCATTGGTGTAAGTGTTGTTCAGGCTCGGGGTCTGGTTCAAATAATTTATGGTCCCTTGCCAGCTTACTATTTTGTTAACCTGTACATGTAATTTCAAACCCACGACCAAGGGAAAAGCACCAAAGAAATCCAAAAAGTAAAGATAAAACTAAATTAGTTGCCAAATTACATGTCCCCGACAACGGGGCCAAAAAGTTATTGCCCCCAAGCACACACACAAATTTACGTGGTCTCACCAAGTAGTAATTGGCCTTATGAAAGGCAAGTATCAATCCCACAGGGACTAGTGTTAAGAAACTATCTAATTCTACTTCACTGTTGAGATTAAATTATTACAAACATAACCACAAGAGTTTGAGACTTATAACTAAAGGTAAAGTAAATTATTTGGTAAAGTAAAGTTCTTGGACAATCAATGGGGAGAAACCCAGGGTTAAGTCTCTGGAAACAATCATACTATGCTATTAAACTTCATTGGTTATGTTACTTATCTTGGTTTTTGATTCACGGGTTTGATATCATGACTATGGTCTTTCGATCCTCTAATCACCTATCTAACTTAGACCCACAACTACATCATTGAGCAATGATGTGAGAGCTAAGTTAAACGCATTCATATTTCATCCCATAAGTGAATCAAATAGGCCACTTAGGTATATTCCTATCCTAAATACAAATTATAACTTCATTCTGTAGAAGCTTATAATCCTACTCTATTTACCCCTACGTTTTATCCTCTTGTTCCTCCCTTCGGGCTCACAAGATGACAATGGATATATTCTAAGGGTTGTGAATCCTTAAAATAGTTATAACAATGATAAATAAACAACCAAATATGATAAATAATTAAAACTAAATCAATCATAACAAGAGTAATCATGTTCTTAGCCTTAACCCTGGAAAGGGGCTTTTAGCCACGTATGGACATAATCGTAAACACAATAGATGAATACACGTTGAAATCCATAAAACAAACTAAATTAAAGAACGAAAAAACATATTTCCAGTGTTATCTAGCCTTCCTCTAAGTTTCAAAGTTATCCAAGGTGTTTTACATCATGTTTAAGTGTCCTATTTATAAGAGGAAAAATTACCAATTTTGAACTAAGGTCCACGTTGCGCCCTTTAGTGCTGAACCTAGGGTTCACATCGCCCGATAATAGTGGACACATACTAGTTTTGGTCCCTTAAGAAGCTCCCAAGTCCATGGTGCATGATGTGTGAGCTAATGCTAACACATTTGAGGCTTTTAACTAAGAAAAATTGTGAAGTCTTAAGCAACTTTTGTCATTTTTTATTGCTTTATGTTTGATTTTTCAGTAGAAGCTAAGATGACAGAGAACCAACAAGAATGGAAGCAAATGATCTAAAATCTAAAGTAAATAAAGGCGAAGTGTGACTGACGACATTTGTGATAAGTCGTCAGCCCTGTGATAAGCTATCATCTTTATCGTCAGTAGTAGATAGAGAATTGGCCTAAGTTGAAAGCTTTGATGACATTTTGTGATAGGACGTCAAGGAGCTGATAAGTCGTCAAGATTGCCGTCATCCTAAGGCAGAATATGAGAGCTGAGGAAAATCCTTGACGACATTTTTGATAAGTCATCAAGGAGATAATAGGGCTTCACCATTTATCATCAACGTTAGGTAGCGCCTACCAGAAGCATAAAGGAAGGTGACGACATTTGTGATAAGTCGTCAGCCTCCTGATAGGCTATCACAAATAGCGTCACCTAATCCGAGGAATTTTTGAATTTTATTATTTTTTTCCATAATTAGGGTGAACTATTTAAATCCTTATTTAGATTTTTCTTAGGGGTTCCGAACCTTGATTTTTGAGATACGATACTTTGATATTTTTCTCCCTCTTTTTTGGCTTGAGAAAGAAATTTCTTTAAAGAGACTATCCTCATTATTTTAGGATATTCATTTGGTGATTTAATCTAAGAATCTCTAGTTTTTATTCATCTTTTGGTAAGTTCATCTTTCAAAGCATGAATTCATCTAGTTGCTTCGATTATTACGTCATGAGCATCTAAATTCCATAACATGAATTATGGGATCTAGGGGTAAGTCTTGATAAGGTGTTAAGTGTTCAAGATTCGAAAGGTGGTAGAACTCCTTGATAATTCTGATGTTTTAATTATTGTTTTTTGGTTGCAAATGATAGATAACACCTACTTTGATTTTCTTGAGAAAGAAATCAAATATAGTGGGAAGTGAATTATCAACAGGGGCTTGGAAACACTAAACTTCCATTTAATAATCAGCGTTGTAACAAGGTTGGTTAACCTGAGGTAAAGTCTGGACAGTGAATATAAATTCCCTAAGTCTGAGAGGAATAGGTAATTAAATGCTTATGTAGGTCGAGAGACATTTAAGCATAACTTCGCTAAAGATAACTTGTTGTCCTACCTACCGTGAGAATCTTAAACCACTAGTAGCATTTGTCAAGTACCAAAACCCCTAGTGAACATAATTCTGGTTTTTCATAAACTCTTGATTACAAACATTTTAACTAAAGTGACCAACAATTACTTGTTAACTAAAACCCCTTTTTTCTGGAAACATCCAACTATCAGTTGATTAAATTGCAAATGACTTACGTTCACACCATATTCCCTGTGGGATTAGACCCCAACCTAGTTGGGTTTTATATTGATAATTATCGCTTACATTCTCTTTGAGAGGTGTAGTTTGAGTGTTATCAAAAATGGCGTCGTTACCGAGGAATACGGTTGAAAATTGAAGTTTGTGTGCGTTAATTGACTGTTAGACAAGTTGCCTAGTTTTACGTTTATTTGTTGTTTTTGTTTATTTACAGGATCTTTATAGTGTATGCCAAGAACCAAAAGATTTGGAGAACCGTTATTACCACCTAATCCGGAATTGCAAAAAATTAGAAGAATGGAAAAACTGTAAGAGGCTGACAGATTGGCAGCCTTAGCTAGAGCTCAGGTGAATGTGAAAAATGTTTAAAAATAAGAACGACATCCAAATCCTGAGGACAAAGATTTGAGAGATAAGAAGTTGCTGAATCTTGGTAATCCAGGGTGTGCAGAGCAAATTGCTGCACCAGTACAGCATAATGTTAATAGGAACCGTCTATTCCAAGAAAGACAAGAGTACCAACCGGTCCAGTATGATCTCACTTATGATGATGATGGAATGGACAGGGCAGGTAAAACGGTGCAATTATTCCTCCACCGTTGGCACCTGGGAAAAATTAATCATTACGAGTACTATGATTCAACTCCTAAATCTGAAGGGGTTGTTTGGTGGCCTTCGTGGGGATGATCCGAACTTGCATCTGGTGAATTTTTTCACCATCTTCAAATCTTTTGATAACCCAGGAGTGGTCTAGAATGCTATCCGGTTGAGATTGTTTCCGTTGTCTCTGTCTGGGAAGGCAACATTGTGGCTAAATGAGCTGACACCCGATTCTATAACTAACTGGAGGCAGTTAAAAGGAGCTTTCCTATAAAGGTTCTTTCCACCTTCCAGGAGGGTACAGTTGAGGGACAAGATCAGCAAATTTAGGCAGCTCCCGATTAAAGTCTTGCATGAAACCTAGGAAAGATTCAAAAAAAAGATGACACAGTGTCCGAACCATAACATGACGGACATAAATTTGATGGAGACTTTGTATAGGTCTCTTAACTCCGTTACAAAGCCAATTCTAGAATATATTGTTGGTGGTTCATTCGTTGATCTTATATTCCCAGAGGCTTCGGAGATGCTGCAGAATGACCAAATAGAGTCGGGCATGGCATACCAGAGACTCTGTGGTATCCAGCCCCACTGCTTCTATATGTATTACTGTGGAACAACGAAAAAGAGAAGAGGAGCGTGACCAAGATATGGCTCACCTTAAAACACAGATGGACTTACTAACCAAGCACTTTCTATTAGGCAAGATTAAAAAGGTAAAAGTTATGGGATCTCAGGATAGAAGTGAGACTGATACAGATGAAGAGGCTAACTATGTTAATAATCAGGGGGTTTTCCAAGGAAATAGCCAAGGGAATCAAGGTCGGACTTACTATGATAAGACTAGTTATAAAGATAGGAAGCAAGGAAATTGGAGGAATAACAATGATAGGAGCAGGCTATATGTTCCTCCTGGAAATCGTGAAGCTGCTTCAACAAATTCTGAAAAAAATGTCCATAGAGGACATGATGGCTAAGTTGTTGAAGGAAGTGGACGCTACCAGCTCTGGTGTGACCACCATGAAGACCGATCTGACATCTATCAGTCAGTTGGTGCACTCATACTTCACCGTAATCAAATAGTTGGAGCAGCAGATGAGCCAACTCTCTGCAGCATTCAACCAGAGGAAGAGAAGAATCATACCAAGTGATACGGTCCAAAATATGAAGAATGATGGCTCATGCATGGCTATTACCACTAGAAGTGTAAAGATATTACCTGGACTTTCTGTGGGCAAACCAGTAGTTGATGTTGAACTAGAAGAAAGTGGTCCAGTGGGGTCTGAGAAGCTGGATAATTTTAATGATGCTCCGGATAAATACAAATAAAAGGAGAAGGAGGTGGTGCTGAAAACTATCCCAAGACCACCACATCTATTTCCTCAGCGATTGAAGAAAAAGGTTGATGATGCAAAATTCAGCAAATTCATGGCAATGCTCAAGCAATTAACAATAAATGTGCCTTTGGTTGAGGCACTTGAGCAAATACCAGGATACGCAAAGTTCATGAAAGACCTTGTGACTAAGAAATGGAAGGTTATCCAAGAGACGGAGGACAATCTCTTTCATTGTGGCGCTATCTCTACAAGGTTTTTAGTGCAGAAAAAGGCAGATACGGGAGCGTTTACCATCCCGTGTACTATTGGATCCCTGAATTTCACAAAAGCACTATGTAATTTGGGAGCCAGTATAAACCTAATGCCACTCACTGTGTACAAGAAACTGGGTTTGGGGGATCCTACCCCGATGAACATGCGATTGGTGATGGCAGATAGGTCTGTAAAGCTGCCAGTGGGTATATTACATGATGTATTGGTAAAGGTGGCCTACTTTATTCTGCCTGCTTATTTTGTAGTCCTGGACTGTGAGGTGGACTTCGAAGTGCCCATTATTTTGGGTAGACCATTCCTTACAACTGGGAGAGTGATAGTGGATATAGAACTGAATGAGATGAAGTTCAGGTTCAATGACAAGGAAGAAAGATTCAAAATACACTTATCCATGACACCAGCAAAGGAGATGAGTGTTTTCTCAATCGTGGGTGTATTCTATAAAGATGGTAAAGGGGTATCAACAGGTTGTCTTGGCGAAGTCTAAGTAGTCAAGATAACCAAGTCGTGCCACGACAGTAAATTAGACGTTATTAGGAGGCAACCCAAAAATTTTATATTCCAGCAAATTATTTAGTTTTGTAGTTGGTTCTAATAGAAAGAAGGTGGAATCGATATATCCAGCCAAGTTCTCCTGACAACATTTTTTACGGGCTATCACAATTGTGATAAGCCTTCAGCTTTATCGTCAGAAATAGTAGCTCTAAGGCAATTTCTGTTAAGGCTGACAACATTTATGATAAGCTATCAAAATTGTGACGTCTTATCAGAAATATCGTCACAAAAAGCCCAACATTAGCTGAAACTGTGGGCTAAATTAAAAAGACCCAACCCGACCCACAACTTGGCCTTTCCACCTTCCCGCATAGTTTTTATTTCCTTTAAGTTATTCTGTTTCCATCTTTGGTGTATTTTCTTCCCTTTTCAAAGTCTCTACAACTAAAACAAAAGAAAGTTTCCTTTTATGTGTGGGTTTGCAATCAAAATCAAGAACTTCTCTTTATTTTCTCTTGCTTGTGTAACCATATTGAAGGCTCCCATCAGGTCTTGAAATGGAACCCAAAGGAAAGAACTAAAAATCCACAAAGAAAGTGACCAAGGGAAGTGTACCTCGGAGACTCTTCAACGAAGAGTCTGATTATGAAGAGGAAGAGCCTCTGCTCAGGAAGAAAAAAAAGAAGCAAAGTACTAAAAAGACTCCACCAACCCCACCAGTTGAGGTGGAGGAGAGTGAAGAAAGTGACACTGAGCTAACAACATCTGAGCATACAACTTCTGAGCAGACGGTCTCTGAGCAACAAGAGTCTGAACATGATAAATCTGAAGAGCATGATTCAGATCATCCTAATTCCTAGGGGCATGAGTCTGAGGGACCATTAACTGAGTCCCCTTCTGCTGATCCACAAGATGATGAAGACTCTACAATTCGAGGAACTATGGTCAAATGTAAGAATCCTAAAGTTTGAGATGGCACTAGATGGCATATTCCCAAAGATCAGAAAATCTTCTTTGATAGGCTTCGCAAAACCAATAGAAGAGCTGTCAAGAGGTCAATCTTTGAGGAGAAGAGAATCATCACTAAGGGGTTGAGCAGGTACCCAGTGATGGAGCAAAAATTTCATGGCTATGATTTGGGATGGACTACACGAGGAGGAAATTTATTTTTCCCTACACTATTTAGGGAGTTCTATACAAACTACCAAGATTACTTGGAAAACATGTATAGAGAAGGAGGGAAATCAACTGACCAACCTTTATTGGATAAAGTTTCGGTACGGGGCGTAATGGTGGATGTTTCTGAAGCAACAATTAATAGGTTACTTCATGGCCCGTACTTCACTCCTCAGACCACTTCACCTACTTTCTATGCCCGATTGAAGCATCGGGTAAATCAGCGAAATTGGTTAGTCACACTCATAGCCGATGAAGAATCGAAATGGCTAACAAATTCGAGTAAAAGGATCTTCAAGGTCTCCCTAACTTCAGAGGCAAGATTTTGGTGGGGTGTTGTACGTACATAGTTGATGCCCACATATGGTGATAATATCCTCAGGGATATCAGAGCAATATTAGTTGCAAGTTTTGTGGCTAACCTCAAATTAAATTTTGGAGAGACTATCACCGAAGAGATAAAAATTTGGGTCTTAAGGTCTGATACAGCATATCCCTTCCCTTGTTTAATTACAAGGTTGTGTAGGGAAGAAAATATGCCAAAGATTGTAGGGTTAGAAGAAGAACTCTTTGCCAAGAAGACCCACAATCCGATCCGAAATAAGGAAAATCAGCCAATGCTAATGCTTGACAGGGGCGCAGAGATTCCAACTGATCCACCGGTTACAGGTACTAGTTCAGCACCTAATGTAGAGGTGCCTGATTCTGAAGTTGTACCTCAAACAGCCTCAACAATGGCAGAATCATCAGTGCCTAGAACTGAGACAATTCCTCCAGCTGCAGTTCCTACAATAGAATTTACCTTCAACCCTATGAATTTCAGGAGAGTAGCAAAGCAGTCCAAGTGGTGCAAGGCTCTGCTTAAACTCTTTGTCAAGCAATTCACAGCTACAGTTGACAAAAGAGTTAAGGCTGCACTTGAGCCTTACAAGGCTATGTCGGGCTAGATTGATAAATTGGAGAACCATTTCGATGCGCAGTTGAGAGAGAGGTCAGCTCCAGAGATGGAATTATTCAGATCAGACCTAGACAAAGTAAAGGCGTAGGTTGGAAAGCTACAGAAGCACCATTTTATGGTGTCAGTAGATCTAGTAGATGAGGAGTCTGAGGGAGAAATCCCGATGCTTGATCTCATGGAGGATCCAGTGAAGAAAAAGAAGAAGAAAGGTGATAAGAAAGTAAAATAAAAAAGAGGCCCAACAGTGATGAAGAAAGAAAAGCAGAAAAAAGGGCAAGAAAGAAGTCTGAAAATGAGGAGATAAAAAAGGCGAGAATTGAGTCCTTAGTGGACAATGAGAGATGGGAGGCAGCCATCTGAGCGAGAGCCGCAGGTGCCTCTATTAGTAGGCCTTCAGAGACCGATAGACCAGCTGCACCAGAACAGAGAGAGGCTCCTAGTGGAGATGCGGCAGCAGGGTCAGGAACCCATGACCCCCAGGATTGATCTACTCCTAGTATACTCTAACCCTTAGTTTAGATTTTCTTTGATTTTAAGTTGAGGGTGTAGGGTAAATTTATTATTGTAAAATTTTATAGTTAACTAGAAGAAATACTTGTACTTGAGGCAGTTAAATTTTTTTTGTGATTTTTGTACCTCTTCAAGTGGTCTACTACTTTAAACTGAGTGATTTGGATTTAAGTGTGACCACCGTGCATCTTTGTATGGCATTAGTTCTAGTAACATAATATTCATTGTTAAACAGTTGCACGAACTGAATGAGTAGTTGAGTACGATATACCTGTGTGCCAAGTATATGTGTGAGATGTTACTCAGTTCCCTCGATATGCTGAAGCCAGAACTTGCCCGGTTAATCTTACCTAGGTTGAAGGATAGGAGTTAAGAAAGGATCATAGGCCGTTTTAATATTAGCTCACTTTAGCCTAAATGACCTTCCCTATGTGTATCATATCCCTTGATCCCTGTTTTGAGCCTAATTAGTCTATCTCTTTGTATGACACCTGTCACTTTCTCATTTACATCATAATGAACCTGTTTTGGCCCTGGTCCTCCTTGAACACTGTGTACCTTAACTTAGGCAAATAGCCTAAGCTAAGGGTGGCTATCATAGGGGTGCTTGATATAGAATGAGCATGAAGAAATCCAGCATAAAAGAAAAGAATAAAAAGTTGGGTGCAGAGGAAAAGAGCAAGAAAAAGAAAAAATTATGAAAAAAAACAAGTAATTGAGAAAAGACTGCACCCATCCTAAATAATTATGATCAAGAAAAGAGAAGAGCGGAAAGGGATAATGAGTGAAACCCTAAAAAGCTAGTGTAGTGTCAAGGAGGCTTAGTCACTTTAAATACCATCGAGTATCATACCATCTCCTAGCATACATTACAAGCCTAAAAGAAGTCCTATAGTGATCCTAGATGACCTATCTGAAGATCTGGGTAATGAAAATAAGGGCAACCCTATGGTACTTGGCATACATTGATTAGAACTTCGTTCTGAGAGTGAGTGTTTTGATTGTCCCCATGGTTACATATATAATTCCTAATAGGAGATGAGGGGGATTTCTTTGCTGTGAGGGCACACTGGTTACATTGCTAGTTACTAACTTGTTCGGGTAGTGTAATACTGGTCTATGCATTGTTGTTATAGCTGAATTGAAACCATATCTTGATTCCTGTGTGTTGCATTGGTGTTCTTAATTGTACTTGAATTGACTGACTTTGGAGACGGTGAAAGTGTTTTAAGATGATATGGATGATTGACTTCCAAATATGCTTTGTATTCTCTTAGTTGTACTGAGTTGCATGAGGACAAACAATTGTTTTAAGTTGAAGGTGTTTATGTGTAAGCTAATGCTAACACATTTGAGGCTTTTAACTAAGAATAACTGTGAAGTCTTAAGTAAATTTTGTCGTTTTTGATTACTTTATGTTTGATTTTATAGTAGAAGCTAAGATGCTAGAGAACCAATAAGAATGGAAGCAAATGAGCTAAAATCTAAATTAAATAAAGGTAAATTATGGCTGACGACATTTGTGATAATTTGTCATCCCTGTGATAAGCTATCAGCTTCATCGCCAGCAGTAGACAGAGAATTGTCCTAAGTTGAAAGTTGTGATGATATTTTGTAATAGGATGTCAAGGAGCTGATAAGTCGTCAAGATTGCCGTCAGCCTAAGGCAGAACATGAGAGCTGAGGAAAATCCTTGACGACATTTGTGATAGGTCATCAAGGAGCTGACAGGGCTTCACCATTTATTGTCAGCGTTAGGCAGCAAGTACTAAAAGCATAAAGAAAGCTGACGACATTTATGATAAGTCGTCAGCCTCCTGATAGGCTATCATAAATAGCGTCACCTAATCCGAGGAATTTCTGAATTTTATTATTTTATTTCCATAATTAGGATAAACTATTTAAAGCCTTGTTTAGGGTTTTCTTAGGGGTTCCAAACCTTGAGTTTTGAGACACGATACTTTGATATTTTTCTCCCTCTTCTTTTGGCTTGAGAAAGAAATTACTTTAAATAGACTATCATCATTATTTTGGGATTTTGCTTTGGTGATTTAATCTGCAATCTCTAGTTTCTATTCATCTTTTGGTAAATTCATATTTCAAAGCATGAATTCGTCTAGTTTCTTCGATTATTACGTCATGAACAGCTAAATTTTGTTAACCTGAATTGTGGGATCTAGGGATAGGTCTTGATAAGGTGTTGAGTGTTCAAGATTCGAAAGGTGGTAGAACTCCTTGATAATTCTGATGTTTTAATTGTCTGTTGGTTGCAAACGATAGATAACACCTGCTTTGATTTTCTTGAGAAAGAAATCAAATATAGTGGGAAGTGAATTATCAACAGGGACTTGGAAACACTAAACTTCCATTTAATAATCAGTGTTGTAACAAGGTTGGTTATCCTGAGGTAAAGTCTGGGCAGTGAATATAAATTCCCTAAGTACGAGAGGATTAGGTAATTAAATGCTTAAGTAGGTCGAGACACATTTAAGCATAACTTCGCTAAAGATAACTTGTTGTCCTACCTACCGTGAGAATCTTGAACCACTAGTAGAATCTGTCAAGTACCAAAACCCCTAGTCAACATAATTTTGGTCTTTCATAAACTCTTGATTACAAACATTTAAACTAAAGTGACCAACAATTACTTGTTAACTAAAACCCTCTTTTTTCTGGAAACATCCAACTATTAGTTGATTGAATCGCAAACGACTTACGTTCACACCATATTCTCTGTGGGATTCGACCTCAACCTAGTTGGGTTTTTTAACGCCCCGATTCTCGAGAACTAGAGCGCCACACGGTGCTTATGATCACGAATCTGATATCTGTACATGTTCACTGCATAATATAATAAAATACATGCGTAAACTTGCCATAAGGTTCAAACATCTTAAAATATGCAATACTGGAAACTACACACTAATACATCTGTCTGAAAAGCCTCTACACTGCCTAAACTGTGGAGTTGAAGGGATAATTCCCTAACTAACTCCATCTACTAAAATCAAATACTGTAATAACAACATCCTCGGATGATGAGGACTCACTGTTGCACCCACTGCTGCTATACAAGTGACTTCTAAGATGCTCTAAGTTTCACTCCTTTGAACCTATGATGCCCCAAAATAAAAGAACACCATAGCGCGAATGCGTCAGTACTAAGATGTACTGAGTATGCAAGCAGGGAAGGCTAAATACAAGGGCTTATGCATGAACATTTAATCAACAGAATAATCATGAGAATAACGAACGAGTACACATATATGAATGCACAGTTCACAATCACTATAACAATTATAACGACTCCAGATACCACAGCTCGAATACCACTTTACTTTTCTCGAAACTCACTACTGTACTGGGGTACTGCATTACTGAATCACAGGATACCAACACTGATCAATCGAATACACTCACACCCCTGACTCCTGAAGATTTATACTGACACAAAAATCGTGGGAAGTAGTTACATAACTCACCATGACTCCTCATAAGCAACTGAATATGTGGGGGTGCACACAATAATTTAAATAATATCTTTGATTTCGTAAAACATGCGTACGGAAAATGAAGACTCGCATGGCTTGAATTTTATTATCCATACTTCTCATAATATTATAGAGAGGAAAACATAAGTAAAATCCCATAAATCATCATAAAATCATCAATATTCATCATAAATTCTCATGACTCATCATAGACAACCAAACTCATCAACTCAAGACTCGAAGCGACTCGATAGTTCAAGAAACATACTTTTATGGACAGGGGAGTTTCCTATAACCGACAACCCCACGTGAGCCGCGTGGAATACCAACGTTTGCCCTCATAGAGAGAGCACTCCCATTGGTGGGAGTGTTTTAATCTTGCCAGGGAGTACAACCTTAAAGCTTTCATAATCACAATTCGGCTCTCTGGCCAACAATATCATCATCAACAACCCTACGGTGGCATATAGGTTTGGGAAAATACCAAATTTCCCTCTCGGTGCTAAGTAATACTCCTCGACTAGCTCAGAACGCGCTAGGAAATCCACCACAACATCACAAGGGTCTATCATAAAGACCAAATCAAATCTCTTTCTCATTTATCAAATCATATCAATTTGTGGATTCCTAACTCAACACATTTTAGCTCAAAACATTTTAATTTTCCTTAACATCAACATGGTATCAATAACAAAAGCATTTAATCTCTGCGACCATAATAAATTATTTTTTGATGTTTTTATAAGTCATTTAAGTTAGTTATATATAAGAGGGAGTTTCATGTTGAAGCAGGCAACAGGTCGACTAGCCTGCTTCAGCTGCTTCAATTGTGTTTTTACTGTATCACTCCTAATGAATTATTCTAAGTCATTTACGTATTAGAAAATTAATAATATTTAATACAAATAAGTAAAATAAATATTTCTGACATGTCTGCTTCAGCTGCTTCAACCGTAATTTAGTCATATCACCCCTAATTAATTATTAGAATTCATCTAATTATTAAAAAATTAACAGTATTTAATAAAAAAAGTAAAATAGACACAAAATAATAAATTAACTCTTGATGTTTTAAATTATCTTGACGTCTTATATGAGGCCCACTTAGATTTTTTCACAAGTAACTTTTTGAAGTTATTATGTTATATCATTTCTAATATATGTCTGCTTCACGATTTCAATCGTGATTTTATATATCATACCTAATTACTTATTATGGTTATTTAAGCATTAAAAAACTATATTATTAGTATCCTATATAAGAAGTCACAATGAGCAGCTGAAGCAGGTTGCTCATGGTCGACATGTCTGCTTCAGCTACTTTAATCGTGATTTACTACATTACCCCTAAGTAATTATTATAAGTCATTTACATATTAAAAAATTAATAATATTTAATAAAATAAACTAAAATAGATATTTATGACATGACTGTTTCAACTACTTCAATCGTAATTTTACTGTATTATCCATAATTAATTATATATAAATTATTTAAATATTAAAAAATAACGTAAAATGATGAATTAATTTTTGATGTTTTAAATTAACTTGACGTTTTATATGGAACCACTGAAAAAATTCACAGGTATTTTTTGTAATAATTTTACTTTGTCATTTCTAATTAGTAGAATAAAAGAAAAAATATTATAAATCACAATAATTTAAAACTTAAATTATTTAAAAAATATAATTGACTATCAATATCACAAAATTTTGAACAACTTAAAATATCGTTATACAAATTTCAACAATCTAAATATAATATTATATGCCTAACTTAGAATTTATTAATCAAATAAATAAATTTTTTAATTAAATGATAGAATTATACATAATGTAGAATTTTTAAAAATCAACATTGGACCGTGCATATCACGATGTAATTCGCCTAGTAAATTTTGAAGCTCATAACGATTTTCCAAATTTCCCTGCTCTTTCACATTGGGAAGAAGAAAATTTTCCTTTCTTCAATTTGTCCCATTTGATCTTTATCCAATTTATTTTAATTCTTGTGCGACTTCATTGTCCAACTAATTTCTTATATCAAACATGGCCCGGTATTAATATAAGGTGATGTACCAAATTATATCTCCACTATTTCGGCCCTCTCATTAAAAAACAAAACGATTTTGAAAAGCTACGTCTATAATCTGTATCTATATCTATATCTTTAATGTATATTTATAATATATTAAAAATATGAATAGTCTTAAAAATATTTTTTGAACTTTTTATCCTTTATTAAAAGTCTTCACTTTAGATAAAATCATTTTTCACTTTTTCCTATTATTTTAATACCATTAAATATTAACAATATTACAAAAAATAAAATATTCCTCACAAAAATAGGAGTCTTTTTCTACCATCTAAAAAAACTAACCGTTCTCAATTAAAAGAGGACAGCCCAAAAACCTCAAATAAATTAGAAACCAAAAAACATTAAAAAAAATCATAGACAATTAATTAATAAAACTCACACTATATAAACAAAAAAGAATATCAAATTAGGATAAAAAGGAGTACATTATATATAGTCCGAAGACTTTCTTAATAAAGTGAAGATCAATATTTGTCCACTTATAGATTGCCACATCTTAATATTAAAGAAACAAGAGGTGACAATAATAACCATTACAATTCAATCCAAACAAGTTAATTAAATATACATGAATTGCTTTCTTTTTGTGGGGAGAGCTACTATCAATACCATTCGGTATCGTCATTCATATTAATTATTCCTCTAGGCATCCATGTCAAATGATAGTCAAGATCATAGAGGACTGAAAGTACATTCTAACATACAATTTATGATAAAGTCGCAATCTTTTTCTGATATTGAGAAGCACATACAGTTCAAGTGCATTGTAGTAGCAGCTATTGATGTTTGAGTTTAAGCTGAGACCAATTTCCACTCTCAATGGTGATTACCCCAATGAGCGAGACAACTTTTAGTGTCTTTTGAAGGTATATTTGGCTATCAGCATATATGATGCCTCTCTTTGAATCCTTATTCTCCAACATTGTCCTATGATCTGGTATTAATATCTCTTTTAGAAATTTTTTGGTACAAGAGATAAGAAAAATAGTCATGGGATAAAGTTTGAGATTTACTAAACATGATATATAACTTAGTGTCAGAAATATAAAATTCGTATTAAGTATTTAGGAATAAACGTGCGACGCACGTTCCAATAGACTAGTATATTAAAAGTGCGAAGGGCCTTAGAAATATTATTTTAAATTTTTACCATAACTATAAGCCTTTGTTTTAGACAAAATCATCTTTTTCATATTTTTTCTAATATTTAAGTGTTGAAAATTAATTAAATATATTTATGGCAAAATCTTTCCTTATTAGAAGTCATTAGAATTACTGATTTTTTCTAATATTTAACTATTGAAGATTAATTAAATATATCTATGTTAAAGTCTTTGCTTATTAGAAGTTATCAGAATTAATAATTTTTCCTAATATTTAAGTATTTAAAATTAATTAAATATATTTATGATAAAAACTTTTCTTAGTAGAAGTCATCAGAATTAATGAAAACTAAAACTTTTTTCATTAGTTTAAAAATTTTAAATCAACTAAATTTGATTTTAAGAAAATTCAAAAAATCTAGAAAGAAATATAAAAGCGTTAGAATAAGAAAAAATTAAGAAGTACCAGATTTTAAAAATTTTAAGTATGTAATAAGAATGTAATCAATGATTTAGTAAAGATTTGATTTAAAAAAAAAAAAGATCTTAAATATAGGAAAAAATAATCGTGCCACAAATATGGTTCAAATTGATGCGTCTTTCTTAGCCTCTGGCAGCAAGGGAAAGAGAACTGTATGACAAACGCAAAAGTGATGATGATCAATCACTTGAAACTTCTGGTGGTAAAATATATATGTGCTTACACTAAAATATATATTTATATTTTATTAAAATATGAAGGATCTTCAAAAAGTGAGTTGAAATTTTTACACGTCACTAAAAATCTCTGTAATAGATAAAATTATTTAATTTTAAATAGTTAAATATTACACGTGTGGTTAAACTAGTATTCTATAGTGTCATAAAGAAGAGTATTCTGTGAGCAATTTTAACCCAAAGCCACATTTCACTTATGTTTACTGTTAATTTGATGGAAAATTCACCCATATTCTTAAGATTACGTGCATATTCTTGATGGTGAGCTAAGAATCATGATTAGAGGTGTTTCGGGGCAAAATATGGACATAATTTATCCGAAGGAGAAATATATGTAACAGTGGAGCTTCGGAGTGAACGTAGGAGAATTTTAGACGACGACCTATAGGTCGGAGCTATGACCTGTGTATTGGGATCAACTTTTTCTAATTAGACACCACTCAACACCCACCCACCTATGGCTTCAGTCATCTTTTCGTTTCACCCAACACTTAATTTGCCAAGGCTCACTAAAGGAGCAACTCTAGAAATATAGGAATTCACTTTCCAAGTAAATTTGTGTTGTTTTATGTTTTGATGATGATTATAAGCTGCTCAAAGGACCAGGTCCGCTATATGGGTTGTAGAAGGACAACTGTCACATCTGCACAATTTTGGTTTGTAGCACAAATACTGTGCAGGTGCACAAAGTACCAAAATAAACACCCAGTCCAATCAAATTTCTATCAATATTCCTACACTCCTATATATACAGAAGGAAGCAACATTATTCAATAGTTTTTGCAATCTGATTTACACATGGAGGCAACAAAAACCTTCTTGGTTCAAGATCTGGAATTTTTATTGCTCTTAGTTTTATTGTTCTTGAGTCATTTCCTAAAACTTATTTATTCCAGTGTTGTGAGTAAAGTTTTCTCTTTGTTTTTGAGTTTTTCTTAGATAGAGTTACCTAAGCTGTGTTGGCTAGAGTTAGTCGACTTTGAGAGAGTTTTGATAGAGTCGTTATGTGAAGGTTTACAATAGAGCTATTACAATATTTAGGACTTAGACTTAAGTCCATTTTGAGTTTGTAATCAAAGTTGATTTTGATTATAGAGAGCTTGAGAAAGCATTTGGGGACAGGTCGTGGTTTTCCTCCCTTATCAAAGGAGGTTTTCATGTAAAAATCATGTGCGTTGATTTACTTTAAGCATTTACTTTGCATTCCTATTTTCCTATCATTTATCATCTCTTAAGAAGCTGGTCCCTTAGTGGTGGTGAATCCCTACGATTCAACAATTAATATCAGAATGAGGTTCACTTTTAAAAGTTAACACCTAGAGTGGATCCTTAATCATGGACGCATTACTAAATCTGGAGAAAGGAAAGTCAACCACCAGACCACCTTGATTCAATGATCAATACTATGGTTGGTGGAAAATAAGAAGGTATGATTTTATCATGGCTGAACATAGTGAGCTAATGGATGTAATACTTAATGGACCTCATGTTCATGTGAAGGAATTTAAGAAAGGTGAAATAAATAGGTTGGTTGCTAAAACTCGGAGAGAGTATAATGATGAAGATCGTAAGAAGATTGAAAAGAATTTTAAGGCTAAGAAGTTATTAGTCTGTGGGATAGGTCCAGATGAATACAATCATATTTCTTCTTGTTAGAGTGAAAAGAAGATTTGAGATTGCTTAAAGATTGCTCATAAGGGAACGAGTCCAGTCAAGGAATCCAAGGTAGACATGCTAACCACTTAATGTGAAGTCTTCTCCATGAAGGAGAGTGAAACAATCTAGGAAATGTACACTAGATTTACCTCAAGCACAAATAAACTGCATTATCTAAAGAGGTGATTCCACTTAATAAACAAATGAGGAAGATATTTGAAGTTTTGCCTAAGTCATGGAAGAGTAAGATGACTGCAATTTCTGAGGCTAGAGATCTAAAAACTCTTACTATAACACCCCGAGATCCCATCCCGAGATGTCACATGGTGCTTATGGACCCAAAGGACCACAAGCTAACCCTTTACTAATATCTGTACCTGTATACTGCATAATATATAAAATAAATGCGAAAACTGGCCATAAGGTTCAACACATCTATACATACTCAAAACTGAAAATTGAATACTAATACATTCGTCATCTATCTAAAAAGCCTCTAAACTATATGAACTGTGGAGTTGATGGGACAATTCCCCAACTAACTCCGTCAACTGAAAATAACAAAAAAATTTGATGCAAATAATAGTAAACTGAAACTCATTCTCGAAAGAAGAGGAATCACTTCTATGACTACTGCTGCTGACTGGGACTGAACTGCTGAGAAAACTCTGGATCCTGTGCCTCTGAACCTATGGTGCCAAATAAAACACCATAGCACAAAATGCGTCAGTACGGGGATATACTGAGTATGTAGATGAGGTAAGGCTAAATGTAAAGGCTCATGTATACACAATATCTAAACTGAATGATCATGAAAATGTCACACGAGAACACATACATGAATGCACAGACCATAAACATAATCATCATAACTCTAGGTAACGAAACTCGAATACCACTTTACTGCAGACTGAACTCACTACTGACACTGAGATACCGAATCACTGACTTATCTAATACTGAGAACTGAGGATCTGGATGTACTTACATCAAGGACTGAATTCTGAGCTTTACTGCTTTTGACTGTCAGGATTAGAGATCAACCTTTCTAACGGATGATATTCAAAAACTATTATCAATGATAAGAAATATGATTATATCCAAATCTGAAAACAAGGATACTCACTAGAATCTGAGACTGTGAATCAAGCCTGTCTGGCGGCATATCTCTGAATATGATATCAAAAAACTGTATACGTGACCAAGCCTATCTGTCGGGATGGTCCATGAATTAATGGAACTATTTGAGTTCCTCATAATGATAAATTACTGTATCTGACAGTCCTGATTTCTTAAGATTGATACTGAAACTGAAACTGAAGGAAGTCTTCATCTAACCGACATGCCCTTACTATCTCTTAGGGGTCCAACCTCTACCCCTGGTTGAGAGGGTGCCAATACCGTGCCACGGGTAAAGACATTATATCTTCTCTAAGGTCAGGTTCTCTGGCAGTGACCCTCAATAGGTAGACAACTATTCCTATGCTGGCTACACAGTTCTGGAACATAAGGATTGCTTCTAAGAATCACACCCCCTACTAGAAAGTGAGTTCCCATGCTTGGGTTCGCTCGGTGCTGAATCTTACTCTCAACTGAAAGACTCTGGGTTGATTCTTAAACTGTACACAACAAGCTGAATCTGTTACTGATCATGTTTCTCAAAAGATCTGACTGAGTTACACTGAGATTACTTAGTTCCGTATCTGACAGAAAAGGTATCAAATCATGGTATCTGACTGACGATACAGAGCTTGAATAGATTACTCAAATCACTTTTGAGATTAGAATTGAATTATTTGAATACTATTAGATCTGAGCTAATTTACAAGACTGGGGCTAGATTACTAGCGATACAGAGATTATGGAAATAACTGAGATTACTGAGCTTTCTTAAGTTCTACAATTGTCTGAGGATACAGAGTTCTATAGTTCACTAAGTTCTGAGAATCATGGATCGACTGGAATTATCGAGGAATTGACATGGGCTCTAGACAAAAGCTCTATTGTCGGGTATAAATACTCCCAGGACTCGATAACATAAAAGTAAAACATAATGATTCTTGCATTATCACGATCATCTATTCATCATTACAATCATTCATTCATCATCACAAGCATTCATTCATC
This sequence comes from Capsicum pubescens, assembly GCA_030864215.1. Classification (NCBI taxonomy): domain Eukaryota; kingdom Viridiplantae; phylum Streptophyta; class Magnoliopsida; order Solanales; family Solanaceae; genus Capsicum; species Capsicum pubescens. Next base: position 216,679,289 of record CM061546.1, read on the forward strand.
ATCATAATCATTCATTCATCTCTCCAAGTAATTAGGAATCATAATGTACTTTCCCCCTCAAAAATCCCTAAGGCATCGCATCAAACATTTAGGAAACATAGGCCCCTATTCATCATCACAATCACCAAAGGGTCTCTTTAAGCATCTCAGAATAATAATCATATAATAACATAGGGGAAACATGCTATTAGATCGTACTCCATTCAACAAAGTTTTACCTCAACTATTTCATACCTATATCAGTCTTGACATATGTTTGGATATCACTTGGCTTGGGGAAACTTCATACTATCATGTCATAACTTACTTACTAACCACTTGGAATGTATTAAAAACTTAGCATATTTCAAAGAGCACATAATTGGGGAATTTACTGCAATCACATCTCCACTTGTTCACTAGGGTCCTTCAACAAACACTAGACATTCATAGGTTCACACTTATTTGGGGATTTCCTACTATCATGGAATAATTCATTCACTTGGGCATTTTATCAAACACTAGGCATGCATAGATTAGCTCATAATTTGGGGCTTCCTATTCAACATACTACAATGTCCCATATGCTTCTCCTAATCTTTTATCAAACCTATAGGAGACATACTCCGCTTATTCAACCAATTCTACACCCAAAAGTCATGAACACATCACATAGAGAGAAAATTCAAGAGGGTTTATCACCAACATCACATGAATTCCATATACAAAGGTCAAAGCTCACAAATCTTGTAAACAAACATGAATCAAAACTCAACCACACATGGAACATCAATTTCAACTCATACAAATCATGGAATTTCACAAACATAAAATCTTTAAGTTTTAAAGGTGGGTTCTTGAGCTTCTTGGATGAAAGGACCCAAGAATTAACATCTACATACCTTGGGTAAACTTCTTTCTTGAAGGTTCTTGGAGAGATTCTTGACTTCTCTTGATCTCTCTTGATTTTTCTTAAAGAAGAAATATGGGTTTTGATCTTGGAATGAAATCCTAATTTGATGTTTTGGATGAATAAGAAGTTGTGAGCTTTGTTTTAGGGTGATTGGGTGTTAAATAGAGTGAAAAATGACCCAAAAATCTCTTTAAAACGGTGCTTCGGCACTGTCTCGGACAAATCTGACGGTCAGAGTGACGTTGTGATGGAACGTCACTCTGGTGACTAACCGTCACTCCCACCGTCATTTTTTGTCCAGAAAAGGGCCTTACTGCTTTAGTTTTGAAGGCCAAAGTGATGGACCATCACTGACTTGATGGTCCGTCAGTTTGTCCGTCACTCCTGGACAGCTCGGATAGCTCTCAGTAAAACGGCCATAACTTCTTACTCCGATATCGTATTTTTGCGAAATTGGTATCGTTCGAAAGATAATTCAATCATCTATCTGTTGGTAGGTTATGAGAGCAAAAATTATTTGTAGAATGGGGGATATGCTCGTTTGAATTGACTATGACAATATGCTTCTCAAGAATTCAATCGGTAAGGGATGTTTTGATTCGTCTAAAAGCTAGGACGTATTTAAGGCCTTAATACACATCAAACTTGATCATACAACTACCAAATCACTAATATTTATTTATCATGATCTTGAATCATGGTTCTACTATCGGTTGGGATTCTCGGGATATTACACTCACCATGGATGAATTAATTGGAAATCTAATGACTTATGAACTAGAGAAACAACAAGATGAAGAGAAGAAGGAACCTAAAAAGGAAAAATACTTGTCTTTAAAAGCTTAAAAATTTGAATCAAGTGAAGAAGATGAAGATGTTTATTACCTAGCTAGAAAGTTCATCAAGGCTATGAAAAAAAGTGGAAAGTTTTTTAAAAAGGCAACAACAGCAGATCAACTGATACAATTGAGGTATACCATAAATGTGGAAAGCCAGGACATTTCATCAAGGATTGTCCCCTTCTAAAGATAGACTATCAAGAGTATCTGAAGTCATGTGGAGACAAAGCAATTAAGAAGGACCAGGTCTCTGACAAGTGACAAAGGAAGGCTGCAGTTGTCGTATGGTGAAGCAAGTCTTAGCTATTTGGGGACACTCATCAAGTGAGCCAGATGAAACTGAAAAGCCTAATAGAGGTGGTTAGTTTTCAAAATGACTACTAGGTTCCTAAAAGTTACACTTATTATTATTCGAGGATATTTTTTTTCAGCTGTTTCAATCGTAATTTTAACTGCCTGCTTCAGCTGCTTCAAGCGTAATTTTACTATATCACCCCTAATTAATTATTATAAATTATTTCACTTAAATATTATAATATTAATAATATTTAATAAAAGGGTATCTTTCAAAATGACAACTCGGTTCCTCAAAGTTTCACTTATTATTATTCGAGAATATTTTTTTCAGCTGCTTCAATCGTAATTTTAATGTATCACCTCTAATTAATTATTATAAGTCATTTACGTATTCAAAATTAATAATATTTAATAAAAAAATAAAACAAATATTTTTGACATGCCTGCTTCAGTTGGTTCGCAGTTGAAGCAGGCAGGAGGTCGACATGCCTGCTTCAGCTGCTTCAACTATGATTTTACTGTATTACCCCTAATTAATTATTATAAGTTATTTACATATTAAAAAATTAAAAAGATTTAATAAAAAATGTATAATAGATATTCATGACATCAATGTTTTAGCTGCTTCAACCGTGATTTTACTATATCACTCATAATTAATTATTATAAGTCATTTAAGTATTAAGAAATTAATAATATTTAATAAAAAAAAAAGATAAAATAGACATAAAATAATAAATTATTTTTTGATGTTTTTATAATTCATTTAAGTTAGTTATATATAAGAGGGAGTTTCATACTGAAGCAGGTAGCAGGTCGACATGCCTGCTTCAGCTGCTTCAACTGTGTTTTTACTGTATCACTCTTAATGAATTATTCTAAGTCATTTACGTATTAGAAAATTAATAATATTTAATACAAATAAGTAAAATAAATAATATGTACCAAATTATATCTCCACTATTTCGGCCCTCTCCTGATTAAAAAACAAAATGATTTTGAAAAGCTATTTCTATAATGTATATCTATATCTATAATGTATATCTATAATATATTAAAAATATGAATAACCTTAAAAATATTTTTTGAACTTTTTATCCTTCATTAAAAGTCTCCGCCTTAGATAAAATCAATTTTTCACCCTTTTCCTATTATTTTAATACCATTAAATATTAATTATATTACAAAAAAAAAACATTCCTCACAAAAATAGGAGTTTTTTTCTACCATCTATAAAAACTAACCATTCCCAATTAAAAGAGGACAACCCAAAAACCTCAAATAAAATAGAAACCAAATTTTTTAAAAAAAAATCATAGACAATTAATTAATAAGACTCACACTGTATAAACAAAAAAGAGCATCAAATTAGTAAAAAAAGCAGTGCATTATATATAGTCCGAAGACTTTCTTAATAAAGTGAAGATCGATATTTGTCCACTTATAGATTGCCTCATATTAATATCAAAGAAAGAAGAGGTGACAATAATAACAATTACAATTCAATCCAAACGAGTTTATTAATTATACATGAATTGCTTTCTTTTTGTGGGGAGAGCAACTATCAATACCATTTGGCATCGTCATCCATATTAATTATTCCTCTAGGCATCCATGTCAAATGATAGTCAAGATCATAGAGGACTGGAAATAGGGGTGGGCATGTTTTGGTTTAAACTGAAAAAACCAAAAAATCAAACCAAAATTTAATTTTCGTTTCGATTTTTCGGTTTTTCGTATCGGATTTGATTTGTAATTTTAGAATTTTGATTTTTCGGTTCGGTTTTAAAAAAAAAATCGGTCTAAATCGAAAAACTAAAATTTTATAAATAAATAAATAATATATATATTTTATTATATAATATATATATATAATATATAATATTATATTATATTATATTATATATAATATTATATTATATTATATATACATATAACATAATATTATGTTATATATATATATAATATTTAGTAATTCACATTCACAATTAACATTTAACAATAAATTCGCATACGCCGCAGGTTGTTTATGGATTGTTTTAGTGACTCAAATATTTTATGGACTATTTTGGTGACTTTGGACTGTTTTATGGACTATTTATGCATAAAGTATGTTGTTTCATGGACTATTTTTTACGAGTTTTGTGTTGTTTTGTAGACTATTTATTCAAGGTTATATTATATGTAATGATTAATGACGTTATGTATTATGTTAAGCTTATGATTATTTCATTTCGTTTCATCCATGTTGAGTTATTTATAATTATTTATATTTGGGAATGAAAAATAGGTTTGAAAAAAATAAATTTTCTAAAAAAACCCATCAATTTTAAATGCTCAGTTATGAAAAAGAGAGACTAACTACTTTAATATTTCAAACCGAAATAAAAATCTGAAATAACCGAACCGAATTTGTAAAAACCGAACCAAATCGAATTTATTTCGGTTTGGTTATGAATGTCATTTTTATCAATCCAAAAACTGATAAACCGAACCAATATTAAACAATCAGACCGAACCGACCGAACGCCCACACCTAACTGGAAGTACATTCTAACATACAATTTGCGATAAAGTCGCAATCTTTGTTTGAAATTGAGAATCACATATTGTTCAAGTGCATTGTAGTAGTAGCTATTGATGTTTGAGTTTAAGATGAGACCAATTTCCACTCTAATAGTGATTACCCCAATGAGCGAGACAACTTTTTAGTGTCTTTTGAAGGTATATTTGGCTATCAGCATATATGATGCCTCTCTTTGAATCCTTATTCTCCAACATTGTCCTATGATCTGGTATTAATATCTATTTTAGGGATTTTTTGGTACAAGAGATAAGGAAAATAGTCATGGGATAAAGTTTGAGATTTACTAAACATGATATATTAGTGTCAGAAATATAAAATTTGTATTAAGTATTTAGGAATAAATGTGCGACACACGTTCCAATAGACTAGTATATTAAAAGTGCAAAGGGCCTTAGAAATATTGTTTGAAATTTTTACCTTCATTATAAGTCTTTGTTTTAGACAAAATCATCTTTTTCATATTTTTTCTAATATTTAAGTGTTGAAAATTAATTAAATATATGTATGGTCAAACCTTTCCTTAGTAGAAGTCATTAGAATTAATGATTTTTCCTAATATTTAACTATTGAAGATTAATTAAATATATTTATGGTAAAATGTTTCCTTATTAGAAGTTATCAGAATTAATAATTTTTCCTAATAGTTAAGTATTTAAATTTAATTAAATATATTTATGATAAAAACTTTTCTTAGTAGAAGTCATCAAAATTAGTGATAACTAAAACCTTTTCCATTAGTTTAAATTTTTTTAAATCAACTAAATTTGATTTTAAGAAAATTCAAAAAATCTAAAAATAAATATAAAAGCGTTAGAATAAGAAAAAATTAAGAAGTACCAAATTTAAAATTTTTTAAGTATGTAATAAGAATGTAATCAATGATTTTGAAAAGATTTGACTTAAAAAAAAAATATCATAAATATAGGAAAAAATAATCGTGCCACAAATATGGTTCAAATTGATGCGTCTTTCTTAGCCTCTGGCAGCAAGGGAAAGAGGTACTGCATGACAAACGTAAAAGTGATGATCGATCAATCACTTGAAACTTCTAGTGGTAAAATATATATGTGCTTACACTAAAATATATGTTTATATTTTATTAAAATGTGAAGGATCTTCGAAAAGTGAGTTGAAACTTTTAAACGTCACTACAAATCTCTGCAATAGATAAAATCATTAATTTTAAATAGTTAAATATTACACGTGTGGTTAAACTAGTATTCTATAGTGGCATAAAAAGAGTATTCGGTAGTAGTTTTAACCCAAAGCCACATTTCACTTATGTTTACTATTAATTTGAGGGAAAATTCACTCATATTCTTAAGATTACGTGCATATTCTTGATGGTGAACTAACAATCATGATTAGAGGTGTTTCAGGGCAAAATATAGACAAAATTTATCCGAAGGAAAAATATATGTAAAAGTGGATCTTCAAAGCGAACGTAGGAGAATTTTAGACGATGACCTATAGGTCGGAGCTATGGCCCGTGTATTGGGATCAACTTTTTCTAATTTGACACCACTCAACACCCACCCACCTATGGCTTCAGTCATCTTTTCATTTCACCCAACACTTAATTTGCCAAGACTCACTAAAGGAACAACTCTAGAAATATAAGAATTCACTTTTCAATTAAATTTGTGTTGTTTTATGTTTTGATGATGATTACATGCTGCTCAAAGGACCAGGTCCGCTATATGGGTTGTAGAAGGACAGCTATCATATCTGAACAATTTTGGTTTGTAGCACAAATACTGTGAAGGTGCACAATGTACCGAAATGAACACCCAGTCCAATCAAATTTCTATCAATTTTCCAACACTCCTATATATACAGAAGGAAGCAACATTATTCAATAGTTTTTGCAATCTGATTTTCACGTGGAGGCAACAAAAACCTTCTTGGTTCAAGATCTGGAATTTTTATTGCTCTTAGTTTTATTGTTCTTGAGTCATGTCCTAAAAATGATTCATTCCAGTGTTGTGAGTAAAGTTTTCTCTTTCTTTTTGAGTTTTTCTTAGATAGAGTTACCTAAGTTGTGTTGGCTAGAGTTAGTCGACTTAGAGAGAGTTTTGACAGAGTTGTCTTGTGAAGGTTTACAATAGAGCTATTACAATATTTAGGACTTAGACTTAAGTCCATTTTGAGTCTATAATCAAAGATGATTTAAATTATAGTAGAGCTTGAGAAAACATTTGGGGATAAGTCGTGGTTTTCGTCCCTTATCAAAGGAGGTTTCCACTTAAAAATCATGTACGTTGATTTACTTTAAGCATTTACTTTACATTCCTATTTTACTGTCAATTATTTTCTCTTAAGGAGCTGGTCCCTTAGTGGTGGTGAATCCCTACGATTCAACAATTAGTATCAGAACGAGGTTTACTTTGAAAGGTTAACACCTAGAGTGGATCCTTGATCATGGACATATAACTAAATCTGGAGAAAGGAAAGTCAACCACCAGACCACCTTGATTCAATGATCAATACTATGGTTGGTGGAAAATAAGAATGTATGATTTTATCATGGCTGAAGATAATGAGCTAATTGATGTAATACTTAACGGACCTCATGTTCATGTGAAGGAATTTAATAAAGGTGAAATAAATAGACTATTTGCTAAAACTCAGAGAGAGCATAATGATGAAGATCGTAAGAAGATTGAAAAGAATTTCAAGGCTAAGATGTTATTAGTCTATGGGATAGGGCCAGAGGAATACAATCGTATTTCTGCTTGTTAGAGTGAAAAGAAGATTTGAGACTGCTTGAAGATTGCTCATAAGGGAACGAGTCCAGTCAAGAAATCCAAGGTAGACATGCTAACCACTTAATATGAAGTCTTCTCCATGAAAGAGAGTGAAACAATCTAGGAAATGTACACTAGATTTACCTCAATCACAAACGAATTGCATTATCTAGAGAGGTGATTCCACTTAATAAACAAATGAGGAAGATATTTGAAGTTTTTCCTAAGTCATGGAAGAGTAAGATGACTGCAATTTCTGAGGCTAGAGATCTAAAAACTCTCACCATGGATGAATTGATTGGAAATCTAAAGACTTATGAACTAGAGAAACAACAAGATAAAGAGAAAAAGGAACCTAAAAGGGAAAAAGTCTTTAAAAGCTTCAAAATTTGAATCAAGTAAGGAAGATGGAGATGTTTCTTACCTAGCTGGAAAGTTCATCAGGACTATGAAAAAGAGTGTAAAGTTTTTTAAAAAGGCAACAACAAATCAACAGGTACAATTGAGGTATACCATAAATATGGAAAGCCAGGACATTTCATCAAGGATTGTCCCCTGCAAAATATGGACTATCAAGAGTATCTGAAGTCACGTGGAGACAAAGCAAGGAAAAAGGACCAGGTCCCTGACAAGTCACAAAGGAAGGATGTAGCTGACTATATGGTGAAGCAAGTCTTAGCTATTTGTGGACACTCATCAAGTGAGCCAGATGAAACTGAAAAGCCTATAGATGCCTCTATGTTGGTTGTGGAAAATAGTTAAACTTGGTATAATTCTCTCTTTACTCTTATGGCCAAATCAGATGATGAAGAAGAAGATGAGGTAACTCCTTTTAACATTAAGTAGAATTTGAGTTACTATACCCCTAAGAATTTAAAGAACTTTTAAGTGTCCTAATTGAATCTGTATATGAGCTTACTGCTGAGAAAGATCTACTTAAAGATAAGGTAGAAAATCTAGAATATGAAAAATTCGCCCTAACTATTCAACTATCTGAACTAGAAGATTCTCTAAAATTAAATTCTAAAAACAAGGAGATGTTGTAAAAACTGAGAAGGTTAGCTGAATATGAGGGTAAAGGAAAAAGGGAGGCTAGCAATCTACAACTTGAACTTGAGGAGAAGTTGAAGAATTCTTAAAAGATGCTCATAACTACTCTTGAGAAAAATAATAAGTTAAGGGACCTAGTCTGTATAAGAGAAGAACTTAACAAAACTCTAAAATAGACCACTTTCTCATAGATCCTTGATAATCTGACTAGTTAAGGAGTGAACGATAGTAAATGTCTTGGCAGTAAACTAAGTAATCCTTTTCCTAAATCTCAAAGTAAGTATGCTCCCGTGGTAAAAAAATCTTTTATATTCTCATTATATAAGAGATGGTCACAAAAAGGATGAGTGTCAAGCAAGGATTAAAGCTAAGATTAAATATGATAAGTATATTCAGCAGATGCAGTCACTTAGACAAGGACCTGGTCCCTTGACAAAATTCAAAAAGGATAGACTGCCTAACTGGACTAAGAAAACTGTGATTACTCCTTTATATCCTTATTGGGAACTCGAACTCAAATGGGTTCCCAAATCTAAAAATTGATCTCTGAATGCAGATGGGATTAAGAGAAAACAGTCAAAATTGGTTTATAGATAGTGGATGCTCTAAGCATATGTTTGGAAGAACTGGTTATTTTCTCTCACTCAATGAACTTCAAGGAGGATGTGTCTCTTTTGGAAATTTAAAGAAAGGTTATATTCTTGGTGTTGGAAAGATTGAAAAGTCCTTACACCATTCTCTTGAATGTTTGTACTATATGAGTGGTTTGAAGTATAGTCTACTAAGTGTGTCCCAAATTTATGATAAGGGAAATGAAGCAAAGTTCTTGTCTAACTGGTGTACGATTACTAGTTTGAAAATTAGGAATGTTATTCTCAGGGCTAAAAGATGCAAGTACATATGTGTGCCTAATTTAGAATCATCCCCTTGATGTAAACTGACCTTCTTAAGTGATCAAAGTGATAATGCTAATCTGTGGAACATGAGATTGGGTCATGTAAAATCCTCTTTTCTTAAAAAGCTAGTCTCAAAAGACCTGGTCCATGGTGTTCCAAAGTCGTTGTTCTTAAACACTCAGATTGGTGATGCCTTGTGTCAAAGGAAAATAAACCAGGTCATCTTTCAAACAAAAGAAATAGGTAATTACCATATGACCACTTGAGCTGCTAACCATGAATTTATGTGGACCTGTCAAGGTCCAAAGTAGAGGAGGGAAGAGATATGTTTTTGTTATTATATATGACTACTCTAGATTCACCCTGACCATGTTCCTAAGAACTAAGGATGAAACATATGAAGTCTTGGTGATCCTTACCAAGCAAACTTAAGTGAAACTAAACAACAAAATAGCAAGGTTGAGGTATGATCATAGAACGGAGTTTGAGAATGCCAAGCTTAAGGAATTCTGGGCTGAAAGTGGTATTAGTCACAACTTCTTAGTTCCAAGAAAACTACAACAAAATGGAGTGGTTGAAAGAAAGAACAGGACACTAATTCATATTGCCAGAACTATGTTGATATGTGGTGGTCTTCCAAAGAGTTTTTGGGTAGAACCTGTCAATACTGCATGCTATGTACCAACAGATGTCTGATCATATCCATCCTCAAGAAGACTTCTTATCAACTCCTATTTAAGAAAAGTCCAAAACTTGATTATTCAGACCTTTTAGTTGCAAGTGCTTTATTCTAAATAATGACAAGGATGAGCTGGGAAAGTTTGACTCTAAAAGTGATGATGATGTACTTATAGGGTACTTCTCAACCAGTAAAGACTATAGAGTCTTTAATAAAATGACCTTGTGTGTTGAGAAAGGGTGCATGTTTTTGACAAATTTGTAAACATGAAGAATCCTGTTGGAAGTGAATACTCGAATATGGAGAAATTTATTCCGATTCGATGGTATAGTTCAGCTGAAGAGGTTTAAGAAAAAAATGCTCAAGATGATACAACTATAGATGAAGAAGAAGGTAAAGAACCAGGTCCTCAATTTCTATATCCTAATATAGATGAGTCATATTTTGGAACACAGGATCAAAACTTTCAAGGACCTGGTCCCAGTAGACCTCACCAAGAAGATTAAATTGGAAGCATAAGTCATCTTACCCTCTTGAAAATCTAACCTCTCCATTGGAATCTAGGATGTGAACAAGGGCACAAAGAAGGAACTTTATGGCTTTATAAACCTTTATATCCTAAATTGAGCCTAAATATGTAAGGAAATCCCTTAAAGATGTTGACTGGATTAATGCTATATAGGAAGAACTGCAATAATTTGAATGGAGAAAGATGAACAAAAACAAATGAGATGATATGACATTATCATTCAAAATAAAGAAAGGCTTGTTGTACAAGGATATAATCAGGAAGAAGGAATTAACTATGATAACATGTTTGCTTCTATTCCAAGGATGGAAGCAATCAAGATTCTTATTGTTTTTGCCGCTTATATAGTTTCAAGCTTTTTCAAATGGATATAAAGAGTACTTTTCTAAATAGAAATCTAAAGGAAGAAGTCTATGTCAAGCAACCTTTATGTTTTGGAGATATTGACCTCCCACATCATGTGCCAAAGCTGGATAAAGATCTATATGGGTTAAAGCAGGCTCCTAGAGCTTAGTATGAAAGACTGTCAAGGTTTCTTCTGGAAAATGGTTTAATGGGAGGGAAAATTGACAATGCCCTATTTTTTTAGTCTAGAAGAAATAACTTATTGATTGTGTAGATTTATGTTGATGGCATTAATTTTGGAGCAACTTTTGAGTCCTTATTTGAAGAATTTGCCAAATTGATGGGAGGTGAATTTGAGATAAACATGATGGGTGAGTTAAGCTTATTTCTAGGGCTACAAATTAAGCAAACATCCCAAGGCACCATGATTTATCAAGAAAAATACATTAAGGAGTTGCTAAAGAAATTCAACATGGGGGATGCCAAGGCTATTGATATTCCCATTGAAACTATATCCAAGATGGTTACTGATGAACCTGGTCCCTCTGTCAATGAAACCATGTATATAGGGATTATTAGATCTTTGTTATATCTTACTGCTAGTAGGCCCGATATTGTGTTCAGTGTGGGTATGTGTGCCTAATTTTAGGCTTGTCCAAATGAGTATCATTTGAAAGTTGTGAAGAGAATTCTCAAATTTTGAAAGGGACAGGTGACAAAGTACTATTCTGTCCAAATGAGTATCATTTGAAAATTGTGAAGAGAATTCTCAGATTTTGAAAGGGACAGGGGACAAAGTACTATTCTATCCTTCTGGGGATAGTTTTAATCTAGCTGTGTATGATGATGCTGAATATGTTGGGTACTTGGTGGATAGAAAAATTACCTCTAGAATAGCTCATTTATATAGTTCTTCTCTCATTTCTTTTGGTTCTAAAAAGTAAAATTCAGTTTTTTATCTACTGCTGAAGCTAAATATGTAGCTACTTCATGTTATTATTGTAACTTTCTATGGATAAAACAACAACAAAAGGATTTTAGAATTGTGATTGAAACTATTCCACTAATGTATGATAGTACAAGCGCTCTAAATATGGAAAAGAACCTTATGCAACATAAGATGATAAAGCACATTGATGTGAGTCATTATTTATTGAGGGACAATTTTGACAAAGAGCTATTTGTATGAAGTTTTGTAAGACTGAAAACCAAGTGGCTGACATCTTCATATAGGCTCTTCACAAGGAGCAATTTGTGAAGAACATGATAAGGTTAGGTTTTATTCAGATAGATTAACCTACCTAAGTGGATCAGATTCCATAAATTTTGTCTATGATTAGGAGACATGCATCCTTATTTCAATGAGTTCAATTTAGTCTAACTCAGTACCATACTTTTTACAGGTATGCACGCATGGTGAGCGATCCTTGAAGGAGAAATGATGAGACAAACATTAAATAAGGAAATTACTTTAAGAAAGGGGGGACCTGTTCCTACCCCACAAATTAGTATCATGCATGTCTTTTACAAAAAATTCATAAAATGACTCTCTGAAAAGACATACGTTCTTTGTCGCCTGTCTGAAAGCTGTCAAATAGCCTAAAAAATTAATGGGTATGCCTGTTGGGACAAGAAACATCCCATGTCCTTTAAGTTAATATGTTGCACGTCTTTACTTCTTTAAAACAAAAGTAAATCCCTTTTTTTACTTACTACATCCTAAATTAACTGTAAAACCCTCTCAACAAAATCTCTCTATTCTCTTAAAAAAATTCTTTCCTTGTATTTAAATTCTCTTCCTTAGAACTCAAATGGCTGACAAAGCTTCTCCTTCAAGCCCATCCAATGAAATTGAACTACTCATTCCCTTTCCCTCTACACTGAAAACCTACTCCTTGTACCTTATTTATTACCTATGCCCATGGTATATTCCACCATAGAAGCAATCTCTAACATTGTGTAACCAAAACCAAAAAAAACCATTGTTGTTGACACTAGTAAGGATTTTAATTCATCAATAAAAATTGAATTCCCTACAATTGCTACTCCCTCAGAATACCCAAAAGTAGATACCTCATTTGAGAACCCAAAAGAACCAGGTTCTCCTATCCTTTTAGAATCCAATCCTATTTTTACTCAGTTGTTTGAGGAGGATCTTTCTATAGAAAAGTTGAACCCCTCTAGCAGTGTATTAGTAGGAGAAGATTGGGTGGCTAGTTATCTTACTTTATTATCTATGTTTAAGGAGAGAGAATTGGTGAGTTAGAGGAAAATCTATTTGAGGGATCCTCACTCCCCACCGGGACTGAACTTCCTAACACAATTGTGTAGCCTCCTTTGGAGGATGATAATGATATGCCCTGAGGTGGGAAGTGCAAAATCAAAGAAAAAGAGAAAGATGGTGAATGAGAAAGTGATTAAGACTTACATCACTAGGAGTGCAGAAAAGAAATTGATGGAAGATTCCATAAAGCTAATAAAAAAACCACAACTAAGAGAAGAATGATGAATAATAGAACTGTGGTAGATGAAAAAAATATGGAGGTAGTTGATGTGGGAGAAAAAGATAAAGAAATTGATGTTGTTGTTGCTAGAACAATAGAGAAAAAAATAAGGTTCAAGAAGAAAGGAGGACCAAGTCCTTTCAAATAAAACCAAAGTTTACTACTCTAAAGAAACATATTGCTGTAAAAAGGAAAGTACCTGAGGGACCTGGTCTCATGAAAAGAAATGCAGTAGAAGGAAATGGATACTTAGGTCTCAAAAAGTCTTATCCGTAAGGGTGTTTGATTCCAAGATATTTGACAACTTGGAATTGTAGAACTAGTGTAGTGTGTGAGATACCATGGATTGTTACACCTCTTTGAGGAACTAATCCTTTTTGTGTTTGAGAAGGAAGTTAGAGAATTTTATTACACCATAAAATTTGCCAAAAATGGTTTGAGTTTTTGTGCCTTAATTCATGATGAAAAGGTGAAGTTAGATGAAGAAACTTTAGGGATGATTTTGGACATACCTATCATTGGAGTAAGATCTTTACAGAAATAATAACCTTTAGTGGAGTTCATTAAGGATGCCTTCAAAGTATGTTGGACTTCTGTAGCAAGAGTGAGAAAGAAGTTCCTAAAGGAAGAGTTCCAGTTAGTGTATGAATTTATGAACAAGGTGGTTCTACCTAGGTCAAATAAGAAAATAGTGGATTCTACAATTGATCTCAGTGCTTAAGTAAGTTTGAACTTATAGGTCCACAAGCCTTGATGATTGAACACATGTACAAAGTTATACATGTCAAATAAGGAAAGAATGGAATGCCCTATAGGTATTTAATGAATAAAGTATTCAATTATTTTGGAATTGTTGGTGAGAAGGAAACACTTAGGACTTCCAAACAAATGTTTACTCTGAGCACTCTAGTTGAAAATAAGTGTGTTGAAGGCAAACTAGGACCATGTACAAGTGTTTGAGCTGATTGCTACCTAAGAGAAGTGAAGTTTGGAGGTAGATAAATTGAGAATGGTATTGGACACAAAGGAAGCTGAGATTACATACCTCAAAGTGAGGAATCAACAACTGTCATTAGAAGGACCTGGTGTTGCAGAAGCACTAAAAGTTAAAAAAACAAAATTAAAGTCACATATCACTACATTATCAGGGAAGGTCAAAGAGTTGAATGCTAAAGTGAAGGACCTCAACAAGAAGCTTTTGAATTCTTATGTTGTTGAGAGTGTAAGAATGGATATGATCCTCAAATCCCTTAGCCCCAAATCTCCATCTTCGTAAGCCCTCGATTTTTTGTCTGATTAGTATTCCCTTTGCTACTTTTCTTTGATTGTTCCTGTGGCTACTCAGTTTAATTTTTTATGTTTTTTTTGAAAGTTGAACTGTATGGTACCAATCCTTCTTATTCTATGAATGGAACTCTTCTTTGTAACTGTCATTGTAATGACTTAATTTTTGGTGATTTTGTGGAATATTTATTTTTATGTAATTTGACTATTGTACCCCTCCCCGTGACTGCATTGGGGGTATTCCTAGAGTTTGGAATGATTGATATGATTTCCAATGATTTTAATCTAATTTGTGCGAGATTGTGGTTTTTGATGGTCTTAAAGGCTTATTAGTTGACTTCGGTCAACATCTTTTGATCTATGTGTCGGATGGCAAAACAAACTATGCCAACATATCTAGAACATCAATTTTAGTTTTTTAACATGTTTGGTGTGGTTTTACATCTTTTATCTCTTATTTCAAATCTTGCTTAAAAAAATTATGAAATTGAGTTTCGAGGGTTTCTGAAAACGACGTCTTTTCAAAAATTTAATATCGCTTGTGTTCGGAGTGTCAATTTTGATAGGGTAGCATAGTTTATTTGCATTCTAGAGATTCTGGGTGTATCTTGAGGGGTCCGTAGAGACTTGGAAAAATTCCAAGTGTCCACAACTGGTGTACCACTCAGGTGGTACAGCTACTAAAGCACCAATTTGGCCGGTTTAGCTGCAGCGCTAAAGTACCACTTGGATGCATTAGCAGACGACTACCAGCTGGGCAAGGGAATTTTTGTGGCCTTCGCCCACTTAAGCAGAGGGTGATAAAGCGACCCTTGTCCACTTTAGCAAACTGACATGTTAAATGGATACCGCTAATACGTCAAATAAAACTCCAACTGATCTCTTGATAGACCGGTCCACCATCAATAGCCTCATTGTTGTTGGAGTAGGAGTGCCAAATCCATGTTTTCAATAGATTGAATAGGGTATGAGATTGATGTTTGCACCAAGGTCACACAAATCTTTTTCAAAATTATGTGTTCCTATGGTCCAAGGGATTGAAAAAGCCCCAAGATCCTTCTTCTTTTCCACTATAGCGCTAATCCTTATAGCGCTACACCCATGAGTAAATTCAATGATTTCACTCTCAATAAGATATTTATTCAAAATAAAATTCTTCATAAGCTTAGCATATCCTGGGATCTCTTGAATTGCCTCTAGCAACAGGATATTAATTCATAGATAGCTAAGCTTAGCAAGGAACGTCTTGAATTTAGCATTGCCCTCCTTTTCGAGTCTTTAAGGGAATGGAGGGGGAACCTTCATGGTAGGCATCAGATCACTTTTCGGTTTATCATTCTCAACTACCTTTAACTCACCCTCCTCATCAACCACTTCTTCACTTAGCATCGATTGTTTTTATTTCCTCTTTGACACTTTGAAGTTTCCTTAGTTGAATCATTCACATGTTTCTTCTTCATATTTGTTTGCTAAAAATTATCCTTCTTTTCAACTTCCACTGCAAGATCACTGAGGGTTTTTCCACTCTTAGTGATAATAGCCAACACTTGAGCATCATTTTTTGGATTCACAACGGTATCACTAGGAAGACCTTCTTTTTGTCTAGAATTAAGTTAAGTGTAGATTTGACTGATTTGAGTCTCTAATTGCTTGATTGAGGTGGAATGTGATACAATCATTTGGTATATTTGTGAAAATCCCCCTTTTAATTCCCGGACCATCTAATCAGTTCCCTCTACTATCATCAAGATCCTTGCTAACACATCTTTGGTCTGGAATTTTTTGGGATAAATGAAATTGGGCTCTTTACCCTTTACTTGGTCATGGGGAGTCACATATCGATCATATTACCTTTTCTTATATCTCCAATCATGATCTCTATCATGATTATGCCAATCCCGCTCTGTTTCACGATCCATCCAACCTTGGTTCCCACCTTGCCTTTGATAGGACGGGTGGGAACCCACCGGATAGTTAGCCAAACACCGAATTTCTTCATCAAGACTCTTGGCCTCTTCTTCAACTTAGACTTTAGATTCCATGGAATTCATAATTTTTGTGGGTGCACAAACTCCAATTACATCATTATTGTTGCCATGTTCTCTTCCCTCTCTTCATATCTTTTCCTTTTCTCTTTATCAACATAGGAGGTGGTAGGAGACCCTTTAGCTACCTAGGTGTCTCAGGTATGCTATCCCCGATTTTGCTTTGTGACTTTCTCAAGCATGTTAGTAGACATATAATAAGACAACTTCATAAGTAAATACCCTACTACATTATCCAACACGGTTTTGTTTAGTTTATCCAAATCATAGTAGAAGATTTAGAAAAGCATCTTCAATAAGACCTCGTGGTTGGGACATTGCATAAGCTTTCTATTAAATATCTCTCACACCTCGTATAGAGTCTCTCTATTCAATTTACAAAAGTTTTTGATTTTATCACACAGTTGTAACATCTTCGATAGTGGGAAGTATTAGTGTAAGAATGCAATGGTAAGTTCATCCCATAAAGTAATTGAACCAGCCGAAAAACATCAAAGCCATAATACCGCCTCAACCATTAAAGAAAATGGAAAGAGGTGCAACCGTATAGACTCTTATAAGATGTTACAATGTCAAAGAGGGAACAAACTTCCAAAAAATTCTTCAAATACAAGTAAGGGTCTTTATGAGCTTGACCCCAAAGAGACTCTTCATTTGAAGCATATAAAACATAATGCTCATGACGTGGAATACCCCATTCCCTTGATTAGGTGGGATATAGATGAAACTCACACGTCCAACATTATGGAGTTTCTCTTTGCCATCAAGGGGACCATCAAAAGTCTCGACATTACTTGCATATCCACTCATAGTGTCGTAGACAATATCGAACTCATCTAAAAAACAAAAACAACAAACAAAGTAAATCAAAACCACCATGGGTATACCTAAAGCTACAATCAACACCACAAAAGTGAAATCTAAGTCTCACTCCCCGGAAACAATTCTATTTTGATCATGCTCACCTATACATTAGTTTTGATATGGGACGATCGTTGTTAATAAATCTCAACTCATGTTAAGGTAGAATCCTTGAGGAATGAGTCTAGTCCTCAAACCCTATAGGTGTTGATAGTATCTAGGTGTATGCCCATAGTGTAAAAAAATGAAATGCATGAATGAAAATGGGTGGGATTGGTTTTGAAAGTTCTTTTATCAAAATCAAATAAAACTACCAACTCAACATGACGATTGTGGTTAAGATTTCAATATGAGGCATGTATTGGGATTATGTCTTCCTAGGGGAAAGTAATGCATGGGTTCATGATAATTGAGTGCAAACTTTAGTCATCAAATACATGGATAGGCTAGGTTAGGATTTATTGAGGCTAGTATTTCATCCAAACTTCAAGATTATCACCCATGGATCCTTTCAGATACATCACAGATGTAGCCAGCAAAACCACCTAATACCTCAATTGGGCATCCCTATTTCTAGGAAGATGCTCAAGATCTACCTAATTCTGAACTCACCCTTATTTCTAAGATGATGAAAAGAGAATAAGCTAAACCTAAGTAATGTTTACTAATGCCTTATCATCCATATCCCTTTGTCAAGGATAATATTGGATCCAAAGGTACACTCACATCCCTCTTTCAAGGATGATATGAGAGTGTGAGAATTTAGGGTTTTTACCCACAAATCCATTTTGGGAATTTGGGTTATTCACCTATAAATCCCAACTAAATCAAGCAAGCATTAGTGAAACCCACAATCAATTACCAAGAATCTACATTAATAAATCACAACTCATACATATACACATTCTATTTCAATATATTCCCAAGATAAATGTTTAGCTACTCATGAAGTAAGGGAAAAGAAATATACCAAAAGGGTCATTCAATGCATCCATGGAAATTTAAAGTAAGAAGATTCTTCAATTTCACTAAACTCAAATTGGAAATTTAAATACAATAGTTTCCCAAATTGGTAGGGTTTTTAATGTCTCCAAATTCAATTTTCAAAGTGATGAATGCCAAATAAGAAAGGTTTTTTGCCTTATAAGGGATTTGGGGTCGGCTACATAAATTTACATAATTAACCTTGTGCATAAACCCACGATGCCACGATCACTGCATCTTGACCGTGATCGCGACTGCTATAAGATCATCACGATTACTGGCAGTTGACCAAGCATGACTGGCCACGGTCGCGGTAACTCAGATCAGTTCCTGCTCAGGGTCTTCTAGCTTTTGAACTTCTTTTCTCTTGTTGATCCCTTTTAAGCTCAATTTCACTTTTTTCCTTCTCGTCACCTATACCTGTAAAATATGGAAATTAGTGCATTCAACTAACAAAGTTGTCTTATTCATACCTTTAAATTATAGTAGTGTGCATGAAGTTAGATGTAAATGAGTGGTAAATTTACCACTCATCAACACCCCCAACTTAAACCTTTGTATGGTAAAGAAGTGTTACTTCTTACTCAACGAGACAATGCAAATTTAAGATCATTTATACAACCAAATGATCACAATGACTTCAAACTCTATTAACACCATAAGTAGCTCTCAAACATGGGCAAAGCTATTCTAAAAACTCCCCTTTACATGAAATACAATCTCAAAGATGCAAAGGACTTTAAAGAATAACAATGCAATAATTACTAACTCTCTAGATGTGACTCCCTATCAATAGAAATTCCACTATACTCTCCTTCCTCATTTTCCAAAAGATGATAATTTTACCCAACTCAATTAGTCTACATGCCTTCTCACGAGAAGGAAATCCCATACACCAAATTATCTACTATGCAATAAGGGATTTAAGTGCAAGCATTCACTCTCACAAAGAATCTCTCAATGTTAACAAGTACCATACCATATGCTTGCCCTTATTTTCAATCGGCACTACAATGATAACACTTGGTTGGAGATCTCGAAGGACTTTTTTAAGCTTGTAACATTAGTTTGGGAAAGGTTATGATACCATTTGGGTTCAAAGTTACTACACCCTTCTTGAACATCTGTATCACACTATTTAACCCAACTTTTGACCATGGACCTCTTCATTTGTTTCCAAAATTCACACATGCCTACTTTTGCTTCCTTTATTTACCTAATTCTTTAAAAGCATTTTCTTTTAACTATTTCTTTTGCACTTCAAGCTATTCCTTCTTTTGATAATTCCTTTCTTTTTCACTTTTTCAATTTCTCTCTTTACTTAGCATCATAAGCATCCACTTACATTATCATGGCCTAAGGTTATTTCTTCCAAACTTACCACCCCCAATATAGACATTTGGCCTCAATCTTCATTTTCCAAGTTCAAGAAAGGTAGATTTCAAAGGAGGGAAAAACTTTGAGTGGTTCAAGGCTTGTAATATGGTTGCCAAAAAAAGGCGTGAAGGCTCAAAATGGGTAACTAAGGATACTTTTCTTTGCATGGGTAAGCTATTTAGGATAAAGTGGGATCTTAATGTTTACTAAGAAGGCCTAAGGTCATTTCACCAACAAAGTATAATCACAATTATCCTTGAGAGACTAACGGGGCAAATTCTAGATGGTACAAGTATGCATGAGAGTTAGAAAATTATGCTCACCACACATGGCATTCAAACTTTTCAAGAAGGCTCAATTGCACTTCTTACTAGATATAAAAATAAGTATTTACCAATTTCTATAAGCTAAAGACTTTGTAGTCACAAAAAGCGGTAAGGTATTGTTATAAAATTCTTCAAGTCCATGTCCTCAAATTTTTTAAAAATTTATTTTGAACGGAGGAGGTGTTTGCTTCGCATATGCACCACACACAGTTTTCTATTTATGGCACCAAAGCAAGACGTCGTCTCATATTTTGGCTTTTATGAGTGAAAACCATATGGCTACTCAGACTTCACCATAGGTATAAGTGCGATCCCATATCCAGAATGCCATAAGTACTTAGATTTCCCTTGCATTTATAACTCCGATGCTACGGGTACTCAGACTTCCCCTGCATCCATGGCTCAAAACCCAATCACAAAAATTTTTCTTTAAGAATGTAGTCACTCAATCTATCATAGGGAATGGCTCGTCTGGTATCACCATAAACAAGATAAAGATAAAAATAAAAATCTAAAAATAAAATAGATAACTAATCCATGAAATGTGGGAACCATTAGAGTGCCTGAATATTACAACCTAAAATAAAATAAAAATCATAAAATCAACATCAATATATCCAAAAATATCTTAATAATATAGGCCAAATGAATGAATACGGAGATAGGCACCAGCATATAGAGAGTAAAAAAGAGCTTTCTATAACCGCATCAAGAGTTGTTGCCTCTCTCAGACTCAGCATCATCTCTGGCATTATCAGAACTAGACCACTCAGTTGGGGCTTCGTCATCACTATTAAATCTGGAAGAAGAAAGTGTGTCTCTGGGATTCAGGACCTTCCAAAGGCCCTTTATCCCCACTACATGTAGGTGAAGAACTTATCCATATTTTCTCCCTCCTTTTCATCTTCTCAAGTGAGTCCATGAGCTCCCTGTGAGACTCAGAAAAAGATGAATAGGCCCTCTCAAGCATAGCAATAGTGGCTCTCCGTGTCATCTGAGCCTTCAAGTATTCTTCATAATCAGACTCAGCCATATATGAATGTCGAGTGATGGAAGATTTTCCTGGCCCCTGAGGTAACCTAATATTATCTTCATTATTGCCATCAATTTAATTGAGATCTTATCAAAGGGGCCAACTATTAATGGCCTGCATGACTCTTTATCCTCACATGTCGACTTCCCCAAGTCAATCTTCCTCTTCTTGCTCGTGCCCAGTATTTCCTTACCCCAAATTTTGTGAGGATAGATAAGGTGATTGGGCACACCTAAGTATCTCTGTGATATTCTCTTTCTCTTACCCGCTTTCTTGAAATGCTTCATGTATGAGATCACAAGCCGACCAACATTCAAAGGAATGTTTTCCAATATACAGAAAACCATCTGGGCTTATATATCTGGAACAATAGTCATGTACGTTCATGGAGAGACCCATCTACAAATGATGTTCGGCCATATCCCTACCTCCAATGTGAAATCATTCATTGATATACCCCTCTTGGTGGCCTCCTAAGGAATATTCTTCCCAGGGCACAACTTTTCATCCATCTAGATCCCTAGTTCACACTCATTTTCCTTAAATTAGCTCATGTTTTCATCCTACAACCCTTATAGATCATTAATTTGCTCAACCTCAAAGTGCATATTTTTTTCCTGGATTCGCACAACTGGTTCGGAAAAAGATACTACAGTAAGGTTAGCATAGAATTCCCTTACCCACTACTGATTTGCCTGAAAGGGATCCGAGGAAAAATAATTCCACCCAGTGGATACCAAGCAGGCATGAAATGTCGGGAGCTTTTTTGGCACATTATCTAAGCAAATGCCTCTATCTGGGAGCAATTTAGTTTTGGGGAGCTCGACATAATATTAATTGTTTCATTCTGAGGCCATGAATCAATTTTGATCATATTCTTCCATGTTGAGCCTTAAAAACCTGAGAATAAGACAACAACACTCATCATTAACATTTTCATGCAAAAACTATGCTATGTTGTCCAATTTAGCTCATGGGGTGGTTTCTTGGTGGGTATTGAGAAAGAAATGAAATTGCAAGATTTTTGGTCAATGATTGAAATCACCCTTAGTTATAGCAATCACGAGCCACTGAGCAAAAATCGTGGTATCTGAGGCAAGATCGGTAAAATGCTCAAAACTCAAATCATCTACTTTCATTGCCAAATTTTGTTTAGAATCAAGAAGTAAGCTTATGCACATGAAACTTATCCTCTAGGTGCTTGATTATGTCCTTGGAACATGGAAAAACAAACATTGAATTCGTTTGGGAATTTAATCAAGAATTTGGTGTGCACACACTATTTCTATCAATTTTGAACAAAATTTTGGGTACTCAGGACTTTTTATCCGTGTACACACTAACTACAACAGCAAACCACACAAATAAGCACATTTAAACAAAGGTTTAGCAATTGGAAAACCATTTTAGGCCTATAATAAAGCATGAATTCTATGGCCTACAAATACATATAAAAAAGAGATTGAACCACATAACAGATTGAGGAGTGCAAAATGATGTTGATGCTTAATTTGGATTCCCAAAACATAGCCAAAACCAATTGCAATTTGAGAGAAAATTGGAAAAGAGGGGGGGCGGGGAATGGGTGACTGTTTAGTTTCTTAAACTAACTTGACCATGATCGAGGTCTAAGTAACATGATCACAGTCACACACCTACCATGGTCACAGTGACACGTGTATTGCGATTGCGGTAACTGAGGCCAAATTTGGTTCTCTATTTTTCCTTGTTCAGTCCACTACTTCAATGCCCCATACTTACCCTTTCTCAAGCTCATCCAAAACACTCTATAGTACCACAATTTCATGGATCAATCACAAATAATATTAAATTTACTTTACTAATAAAAAATAAAAGATATGTTCCACTTTCGTAGCATTGGTGGATTGCCTTCCACCTAGTGCTTAATTTATCATCGCTCCACTATGTTCTTCATCTTCTCAAGTTGGACCCTCAAGGGACCCATCATTCACCTTTGTGTCCACAACATCAATGACAAACACCACTTGTAGTTCCATGAGTTATTTCTTAATTTTACAAACTTGAAAGGACACTTCATTATCTTAGACCCAAAATTTTATTTCTCCTAACACCATATCAATAATTGCTCTTCCAGTTGTAAAGAAAGGACGGCCAAGGATGATAGGTATCTCTTAGTTGATTTCATAATTAAGCACCACAAAGTTCGTTGAAAGAATGAAGCGGTCCACCTTCACCAAAATATCAAACAAAACTCCAACCGGTATCTTGATAGATCGGTCTTCCATCAATAGCCTTACTATTGTTGGAGTAGGAGTGCCTAATCCATGTTTTTGATAGATTTCATAGGGAATGAGATTTATGCTTTCACCAAGGTCAAACAAAGCACTTTCATTTCTGCTATAGAGATTGTGTCCCTATGGTGTAAGGGATTATAAAAGGGACACACTTTCAATTGTGTATCCCTATGGTGTAAGGGATTATAAAAGCCCCGACATCCTCTTTCTTTTCTGCTATAGAGCTAGTCATGATAACGCTACACCCATGAGTAACTTCAATGGTTTCACCATCAAAATGATGTTTCTTTGAAATCAACTTCTTCATAAGCTTAGCATAAATCAGGATCTCTTGAATTGCCTCTAGAAATGGGATATTAATTGATAGATTGCTAAGCTTAGACAGGAACATCTTGAATTTAGAATTATCCTCATTGTTTTTGAGTGTTTAAAGGAACGGATTGGGAATCTTCATGGTAGGCATCAGATCACTTTGTGATTTATCTTTTCAACTTCCTTCGGATCACCCTCTTCATCAACCACTTCTTCACTTAGCATCGGTTCTTATTTATTCCCTCTAAGACTTTGGAGTTTCCTCATTTGAATCATTCACATGCTTCTTATTTACATATGTTTGCACAATATTTGCCTTTTTTAAACTTCCACCATAAGATCACCGAGGGTTTTGCCACTCCTAGTGACAATAGCCAACACTTAAGCATTATTTTTTGGATTCATAATGGTATCACTAAGATGGACTTTTTTTTGTTTGGCATTAAGTTGAGTGGAGATTTGACTGATTTGAGTCTCCAATTAGTTGATTGAGGCATAATATGATACAAAAAATTTGGTTGATTTGTGAAAAGTTGCCTTTCAATTCCTATACCATCTTATCTGCTCCCTCCACTATCATTAAGATCCTTGCTAACACATCCTCAATCTTGAATTTTATAGGATCAACAAAATTGGGATATTTTCCCTTTAATTGGTCCTGGGTAGACACATATAGATCATATTCCCTTTCTTTATCTCTCCAATCATGATATTTATCATGATCACACTAATCCCTCTCTCTTTCATGATCTATCCAATCTTTGATCCCACCTTGACTTTTATAGGTCGGGTAGTAACCCACCGAATACTTAGCCAAATACAAAATTTCTTCATCAAGCCTCTTGGCCTTTTTTTCATCATAGCCATTGGATTACATGACATTCACCATTTTTGTGGGTGCACCAATCACATGTTTTATTAGCAACTCCAATTATATCATTATTTTTTCCATGTTTTCCTCCCTCTCTTCATCTTTTTTCCTTTGTTCTTTATCAATAAAGGAGGTAGTAGGAGACCCTTTAGATACCTCGTTGTCTCGAGTATACCATCCCCAATTTTGCTTTGTGACTTTATCAAGTATGTTTGTAGCCACATTATCATAAAACTTCACAAGTGAACCCCTGACTGCATTATCCACCACAATTTTGTTTAGTTTATCCAAAGCCCGATAGAAAATTTAGAGAAACATATTCTCCTAGACCTCATAATTGGGAAATTGCATGAGCTTCCTATTAAATCTCTCTTACACCTCATATAGAGTCTCGCCATTCAATTGACCAAAGTTCATGAATTTATCACATAATTATAATACTTGGATGGTGGGAATTATTGATCCCACAAAGTAATTGGCCTAGCTAGAAGAGATCGAAGCTACAATACCGCCTCACCAGTTAAAGAAAATGGGAAGATGCATAACCGTATGGACTTTTGTGAGATGTGAGAAATGTCAAAGGGGGAACAAACTTCCACAAAATTCTTCAAACATAGGTTGGGGTCTTCATGAGATTTCTCCTCAAAGAGACCCTTTATTTGAGGCATATACAACATAATGCTCGTGATGTGGAATACCTCATTCCCTTGATTCGGTGGGATATAAATAGAACTCGTATGTCCAACATCATGAATTTACTTCTCGTCATCAAGGTGACCATCAAAAGTCTTGGCATTACTTGCATGGTCACTCATAGTGTCATGGACACTATTGAATTCACCTAAAAAAACAAAAAAACAAAGTAAATCAAAACCACCATGGGTATACCCAATGCTACAATCAACACCGCATAAGTGAAATCTAAGTCTCACTCTCTTTCAATGACACCATTTTGATCAAGCTTACCTATACTGTAATTTTGATATAGGATGATTGTTGTCAATAAAGCTCAACTCATGTTGAGGTTGAATCCTCAAGAAGTGGATCTAGTCTTAAAACCCTATAGGTGTTGATATCATCTAAGTGTATGCACATAGTGTAAACAAAATAAAATGCATGAATTAAAATGGTGGGATTAGTTTGGAAAGTTCTTTTATCAAAATCAAATCAAATTACCAACTCAAAGTTCTTCCCAGGGGCAAGTAATGCATGTGTTCATGATAATTGAGTGAAAACTCTAGTATAAATGCATGTGTAGGCTAGGTTAGGAGTTATTAAGGATAATCTTTCAACCAAACCTCAAGATTATCACCCATGGATCTTTTTAGATACCTCATGGATATGGCCTGCAAGACCACCTATTACCTTAATTGGGTATCCCTATTTCTAGAAAGATGCCTAAGATCTACCTATTTCTCAACTTACCCTTATTTTTAAGATGATGAAAAGAGCATAAGCTAAACCTAACTAATGTTTACTAATGTCTTGTCACCCATATCCCTGTTTTAAGGATGATATAGGATCTAAAGATAGACTCACATCCCTCTTTCAAGGGAGATGTGAGAGTGTGAGAATTTGGGGTTTTCACCCACTAATCCATTTTGGGAATTTGGATTTCTAACCCATAAATCCCAACTAAATTATGCAAGGATTAGTGAAACCCATAATCAATGACGAAGAATATACACTAATAAATCACAACCCACACATATTTTTACCCTGTTTCAACATAATCCCAAGATAAATGTTTAGCTACTCATGAAGTTAGGAAGAATAAATATACCAAAAGGGTCATTCAATGTATCCATGGAAATTAAAAGTAAGAAAATTCTTCAATTTAACCTCAGTTTCACAAAACTCAAATTGGAAATTTAAACACAATAGTTTCCCAAATTGGTAGGGTTTTCAAAGTCTCCAAATTTAATTCTCAAAGTGATGAATGCCAAATAAGAAAGGGTTTTTGACTTATATGGGAATTAGCGTCAACTACATAAAAGAACATTTAGGGTTTCAAGAGTTTGATCAATTAGGGCTTTAAAGGGTGATTTGTCTCCATATATATTACTATTTAAGGCATGTTACTCTTCCCTCATTTTTAATTTGTTAAAAGGCATATGTATTAAAGTGTTGTTCACATGGAATTATTTTGGTTTTAAAAACAAGGGTTGTGGGTTTTGAATGCTTATTATTGAACAATGTTTTCTCATGGTTTAATTATGATTATTCATTCTTTAAATATGGTTTTGAACATGTGGGTGCATGGGTATGGTGAATGAACTAGGGAATTGTGATTTCCTCAAACTTGTGACTTTTGAAGAGGTTATGACCTCCACCCCAAATTATGACATTGAATTTTTATGAGAAATGTTAGAATTAAACATAAATATTGCATCATGATGTTGAATTGAACCTTATGAAATTATGTTTTCACAAGTTGTGGCCCAATTGAACCTAAGGGGTTATGAATTTTCCCAAGTGAAGTATTTATTTGGGCATGTTGTTGTTACCTTACAAGTGTAGTTGGTATGATGATACCAACAATGTATGTCATAATGTGTAATATGGTTCAATTAATTGGAATGCATGATAAATATTTTAATTGGGCTCTAATAAGGGTTATGTAGTTGAGTCGTGAAAGTGGAGGTCCGGGTGACCGACACTGGAAACTGTGTTTACCAATGCGGGGGTCAAAGTAACCTGCGAGATTTAAGTCCCCCTCATTATTATTTCATGATTAGGAAGGTTTGAGTCCCCCATAAATCATTATATGATCGGGTGCTTAAGTTACCTTAGTATATGTTGGGATATTTGAGTCCCCTATGTGCATATACAAGAGATTATTCTCTGGTTCGTATGTATACACGTACTAGAGACCGACTAGGGGGTGAGAACTAGGGCGCGTATAGACCGTGGGTACTATTATATAATGGTTGAGCTACACAATACAAGTTAAGTTTTAAAAGTGCATGCTAAACCTTGTTCCCTATCTCGGTATGTGATATATATATATATATATGCATTTAATTATTTGCATTTTTCAGAATAATATTAAATTATTGATCATGTCATTATGTTATCCTTTTCCTCGAGTTACATGCGAGTTTACCCCGTAACCATCTTCGGATACTGTATTCCTACACAATGTAGGAATTGGTCATACTTCTACTCCTCCTGCTCAGTGATTAGAATTTAGGATCAACTCGTGAGTTGACATTAAAATGGTGAGCTTACATACATCGGATGTTTATACTTTATGTTTTGTTCCTCTTATATCTTTGAATTATTTTTGGCTATTGTCGGGTGCATGTACTGACACTTTATTGATATTTAGTTTTGGATCATTTTTAGAAGGTTTGTTTGGAATACTATGGTTATTGGGCGGTGTCGATTGTTTGTTTGGACAATTATCAGTTATAGGTTATTGATGTGCATTTAACTTTTCTTAAGCTGTTGCACGTTATCTTGTTATATGTTCGAGATTCATCCATCATAAGAATGTGTGGTGTTTGGTTTGGTTAGGTGCAGGGGGTGATCTCTGATCCATATAGGACTTGAGATACCCGACACAGCCTGACCTTGGTTTGAGTTATATCAAAGTGGTATGAGAGCCTAGGTTTGGTTTCATTGGGTGTCCAACAAAGCCATGTCAAATAGAGTCTCATTTATGGGTGTGTAGCAAGCCACACTTATAAGGAAGAATCTATGAGGCATTTAGGAATGTTTTCCTTTTTTTATTGTTCTATTTCAAACTATACAGTCTAAGGTCATGAGTCTCTCTAATTCTCATGTGTTTTCTTTTCAGATCATGACTCCCAAATGATTGAAAGCTCATGGAAAATCCTCTATCCTACTTGAGGACAATATTGATGGGACATACCCTACTTATGGGGTACAAACCTGATCTAGGGGTCCAGTTCTTGATTTCCTTTCTACAGTTCCACCGATTCCCTCAATTCTTCCTTGAGCTCCTCAGGTTGATATGTCAAATATGGAATTTCATCAGTCTATTCATATGTTGGTTCAGTTGGTTACTTCTCAGTTTGAGTGTGTAGCTTTTATTACTCCATCTTATGGGGCCGCTAGAGTTGAACAATTCATGAGGTTGAGTCCTGTTGTGTTCATTGGTTCTAATGTTGATGAAGATTTTTACAACTTTATTGATGAGATAGTGAAGATCTTTTGGGTTATGTATGCTTTGAATATTGAGGGTGTGTAAGTCGTTGTGTATCAACTAAAGGATGTAGCATAACAATGGTATAAGGAATATGAACAGTCTAGGGGAGATGATATTGAATCTACACTGTGGGATAATTTTTCTAGTTCTTTTCTGGATTGTCTTTTTCCTTATGATTTGAGGGAGGCAAAAACGGAAGAGTTTGTTAATCTGAAGTAAGGTAGGATGATGGTTAAGGAGTATGCCTTGAAATTCCATCAGTTATCCCGATATACTCCTGAGTTAGTATCTAGTATGAGGGATAGTATAAGGAAATTTGCTTTTGTGTTGTCCTGTAATTTGATTCTAGAGAGTAAGGCTACCTCATTGAATAAGGATATGGACATCTCAAAATTGGTTATGTATATGCAGCAGGTTGAGAAAGAGAAAAAATAGGCAAATATAGGGGAAAAACAGAATAAGAACTTTACATTTTCTAATCAGGGTAGAGTTCAATAGCTGAGTGGGAGAGATGGTGGAAAGTTATCTAAATTAAGTGAGAAAGTTCTTGTTCCTACTCTATGGCTAGTGCTATTTATTTGAAGCCATCGGGTGATTGCCATTCTCATCATGATAGTGGGTTTAGGGCAATGGGTTCCCAATCTTAGGCTAGTGGGTCTCAGTCAACTCTATTATATCCTCTTTGTAGATTCTGCGGGTAGGTGCACCATGATTTTTTATGAAGAAATGAGGAACAGATGTTTTAAATGTGGTCAAATTAGACATTTGCACAGGGATTGTCCTTCTAAGGTTGCTTTAGGGGAAAATAAAATTCCTGTTACCACTTTATTAGCTTTTGCACCAAAGAGTGTTTCTTCTGATTTTAGTATCGACATTGACCAGAATTGTTTGTATGCTCTTGCTACCAGTCAGGACTCTGAAGCATCTCCGAATGTTATCATTAGTATGTTAAGATTCTTTTCTTGTGAGTGAATTGCTTGTTTGATCTGAGGACTAAATTTTTTTATGTGACCCAATTTGTGGCGGTGCATTTTGGTTTTGGTCCCGAGTGTATCCCTAATCCTTTTTCTATTCCTACCCTAGTAGGTAACTCTGAGGTTGCTATAAGATTCTATAGGAGTTGTGTGGTATCAGGTGGTGGTGGAGAAACTCTGGTGGATCTGATAGAGTTAGAGATGGTTGATTTTGATGTCATATTAGGGATGGATTAGTCGCATTCGTACTATGCCTCCTTAAATTGTCAAACTCATAAGATCATGTTTAAATTCCCAAATAAGCCAGTTATTAAGAGGGAAGGAGGGTCTCTAGTGCCTAAGGGAAGGTTCACATTATATCTTAGAGCCTGGAAGCTAATTTTCAAGGGTGTCTTTAACATTTTGTATGGGTTAAATATTCTAGCTTGGAGAGTCTTTCATTGCCTTCTATTCCTATGGTAAATGAATTTCTTGAGGTCTTCCCTGATGATCTTTTGGTATCCCTCCCTATAGGAAAATTGACTTTGGGATTGACCTTTTTTGGACACTCGTCCTAACTCTATTCCTACCTATAGAATGGCTCCGGCTGAGTTAAAAGAGCTTAAGGAGAATTTGAAGGATTTCCTTGATAAGGGTTTTATTGGCCCTAGCATGTCTCCATGGGGTGCTTCTGTTCTCTTCATGCATAAGATGGATGGATCTCTTTGGATATATATTGATTACCGCCAACTAAATAAAGTAACTGTGAAGAAAAAATATCTACTTCTGAGGATTGATGATCTCTTTGATCAGCTTCAAGGTGCTAAGTTCTTTTGCATGATTGATATTTGGTTTGGGTACCATCAGTTGAAGGTTAGAGAGGTGAATATCCCAAAGACTGCCTTTCAAAAGCAGTATGGTCATTTTGAATTCTTAGTGATGTCTTTTGGTTTGACTAATTCCCTGGCGATATTTATGGACTTGATGAATAAGGTTTTCTATCAGTTTATGGTTTTGTTCGTTATCGTGTTTGTAGATGATATTATGGTGTATCACAAGAGTGAGGCATATCAAGTCGATCACCTTGGTATCGTGTTGCAAACCTTGAAACATCAGCATTTGAATGCTAAATTTTTTAAGTATGAGTTCTGGTTAAAAGTTGTTACCTTTTTAGGTTATGTCATTTCAAGTGAAGGGATCATGATCGATCCGCAGAAAGTTGCAGTGGTTAAGAAGTGTCCTAGGCCACGACTCTAATCGATATTTGGAACTTCTTGGGTTTAGCTAATTATTATAGGAGATTTGGAGAGTTTCTCCATTGTAGGTGCTGACCCAAAAGAAGGTGAAGTTCTTGTGGTCTGATGCTTGTGAGGGTAGTTTTGAAAAGCTGAAAGATAAGTTGACTTTAGCTCCAGGTTTGACCCTGCCCGAGGGTAATGATGGATTCATGGTTTATTGCGATGCATCCCGTGTGGTACTTTTTTGTGTGTTGATATGGCATGGTAGGGTGGTGGCCTATGCTTTTAGGCAGTTGAAAGTTCATGAGAACAATTATCCAACTCATGACTTAGAGTTATTGGATGT
Source organism: Capsicum pubescens (assembly GCA_030864215.1). Classification (NCBI taxonomy): domain Eukaryota; kingdom Viridiplantae; phylum Streptophyta; class Magnoliopsida; order Solanales; family Solanaceae; genus Capsicum; species Capsicum pubescens. Next base: position 216,710,734 of record CM061546.1, read on the forward strand.
GGTGTTCGCATTAAAGATTTGGCGTTACTATTTTTATAGAGTCCATGTAGATATCTTTTCCGATCATAAGAGCCTGTGATATGTATTCTCCTAGAAGGAGTTGAATCTCAAGTAGAGGAGGTGGCTTGAGTTTCTAAAAAACTACAACATGAGTCTCCATTACCACCCAGGTAATGCTAATATAGTTGTTGATGCTCTTAGTATGTTATCCATGGGGAGTCTAGCTCATGTGGATGAGGATAAGAAGGAATTGGTGATAGATATTTACCATTTTGCTATCCTTGGAGTTCGTCTCTTAGATTCTGAGGATAGAGGTGTGCAAAAGGTGGCACAATTCTCTCTTGGTATTGAAATAAAAGAGAAGCAGGTATTGGATCCTGTCTTAATGAAACTTAAGAAAAATGTGGGTCAGCAAAGCTTTGTATCTTTTGAGGTTGGTGGTGATTGTATCTTGAGGAACCAAGGCATATTATGTGTTCCTGATGTAGATAAGTTGTGAGAGAGGATCTTGTTCGAGGCTCATGAGTCACGATATATAATTCATCCTGGTTCAATAAAAATGTATCATGATCTTAAAGAGATTTATTGGTGGAATAATATGAAAAAGGATGTGGCTAGATTTGTGGCTAAATGCATGGTGTGTCAGTAAGCGAAGGTTGAGCACTTGAGACCTAGAGGGTTGTATTAAGAAATTGAGTTGCTTGTTTAAAAGTGGAAGTGATTAATATGAACTTCATTACTGGCCTTTCTCAGTCTCAGGATTAGTTTGATTCGATTTGGTTCATCATAGATAGGATGACTAAGTCTTCTCACTTCTTGCCAGTAGGGACTAATTTTTTGACAGAAGACTATGTGAAGTTGTTCCTCTAGGAGATCTTGAAGTTGCATGGGATAGCTATTTCTATCATGTCAGATCGTGGTACTCAGTTCTCATCACAGTTTTTGCATTCGTTTTATAGAGGTTTGGGAACTAAAGTGAGCCTTAGTACTACTTTTCACCTGCAGTCGGATGGGCAAGCAAAAAGGACTATTCGGACACTTGAAGACATGCTTAGATCTTGTGTGGTTGACTATGGTGGTAGTTGGGTTGATCATTTACCTTTTATAGAGTTTGCATATAATAATAGCTACCACTCTAGTACTGTTATGACTTCTTTCAAAGTCTTGATAGTAGGAGGTGTAGGTCTCCCATCATGTGCTCTGAAGTTGGTGAGGCTGAGATGTGTGGCCCAAATTTGTTTCACCAAGTGATGGAGAAGGTGATAGTTATTTGGGGTAGGCTTATAGCCACCTAAAGTCTACAAAAGTCCTATGCAGATGTGAGGAGAAGGGAGTTAGAGTTATTGGTGATTGGGTGTTCTTAAATGTATCCCCCATGAAGGAAGTAATGTAGTTTGGTAAGAATGGGAATCTCAGACCCCAATATATTGGTCCATACTTGGTGTTGAAGAGGGTTGGTAATGTAGCATATGAATTGGAGTTGCCCTCTAGTTTGAGCTTCATTCATTCGGTGTTTTAAAATTTATTGTTGAGAAAGTGTGTGGGTGATCCTATGACGGTTGTTCCTTTGAAGGAGGTAGGTATTTTAGATTCCTTATCCTATGAGGAAGTCCTAATTGAAATTTTTGATTGGCAAGTTCATTGATTGTAGATGAATGACGTAACTTCGGTAAAGGTTCTATAGAGGAACCACAAGGTTAAAGAGGCTACGTGGGAATCCAAAGAGGACATGAAGTCCAAGTATCCGTTCTTGTTTTCTGCTTCGAATAATCATGTTTAAGGTATGTATATTCCTTAACATCTTTGTTTTCTAAATTTGTTAAGGGAAAGAGTGATTTGCTTAGCATCTTAGTTTTCTGTCGTTATTAAAGGTATGATTAGAGGTGTATGGCATGAAATTATGCTAATAATGCCTTGTCCCATCATTGGAGGACTAATGATCCAAGTTGGGGAGAATTGAAACACCCCAAATTTTTGGCCCTTGAAAATTTCTTGAGCTTTGAGCTCACTACCTTGGTAACGACTCACCCTATGAGTCATAAGGTGTCCTGATGAGTCATTGGGATGAGTAATAACCAAATCAGTAAATTTATAGATGGATTCTGCTCTGAGTATGAGTCGCTCACTAAGAGCCGTAAGGATATGTTATGAGTCGTTAGGTGTAATCGTAGGATGTCCAGTGTAAGTCCCAATTTAGGTTTTGTGTTGACTATGATTAGACCCCACATTCGTAGGGTCCCATTAAGATTAATGTGGATGAGTCGTAAGGTCAGCTAGTATGTTGCCTTGGTGGTACTGCCTTGGTTATGACTCATGGTGAGGAGTCATAAGGAGTGCTTACTAGTTAACGGTTGACTCGTAATCAAAAGCAATACTTTTTCAGCTTTTAAGTTAAGGGTATTCTAGACATTTCACCTCTTACCAACTTAAAACCCACGTATTATAACCTTAATAGGGTATCATTTTCCCTCAAAAACACATCAAAGTAACTTCTCAACACTCTCAAATTCCTCAAGGTCAAGAACACTTAAGGTTTTCAAGAGGTTGATCAATTAGGGCTTTCAAGGGTGATTTCTCACTGCACATCTTACTATTTCAGGCATGTTACTCTTCCCTCATTGTTAATTTATTAAAAGTCATATGTATTAAAGTGGTGTTCACATGAAATTGTTTTGGTTTTGAAAACAAGGGTTGTGGGTTTTGAATTCTTATTGTTGAACAATGTTTTCCCATGGTTTAATTATGATTATTCATTCTTTAAAGATGGTTTTGAACATATGGGTGAATGGGTATGGTGAATGAACTAGGGAATTGTGATTTTCCCCAAACTTGTGACTTTTGAAGAGGTTATGACCTCAAACCCAAATTGTGAAATTTGTTTTGTTATGAGGAACGTGGGAATTGAACTGAACTATTGCATCATGATGTTGAATTGAACCTTATAAAATTGTATTTTAATAAGTTATGGCCTAATTGAACCTAAGAAGTTGAGAATTTCCCCAAGTGATGTAATTATTTGGGCATGATGTTGTTACCTTGCAAGTGTAGTTGGTATAATGATACTAACAATGTATGCCTCAATGTGAAATATGGTTCAATGAATGGAAATATGTCATAAATGTTTTAATTGGGCTCTAATATTGTGTAGCTGAGTCGTGAAACTGGAGGTCCAGGTAATCGAAACTAGAAACTGCATTTGCCGATATGGGGGTCAAAGTGACCAGGGAGGTTTGAGTCCCTCTCACTATTATTTTACGATTAAGGAGGTTTGAATCCTCCATAAATTATTCTATAATTGGGTGCTTAAGTCACCTTAGTATATGTTGGGAGGTTTGAATCCCCTATGTGCATATATATGAGATTATTCTATGATTCATGAGGCTACACTGGGGCCTGACCAGAGGGTGAGAATTGGGGCCCATATAGCTTGTGGGAACTATTATATGATGGTTGATCTACATAATCCAGGTTATGGTTTAAAGGTATATGTTAAACCTTGTTCCCTATCCCGGCATGTGATATATATATATATATATGCATTTGATTATGTGCATTGGTTTTAATGATGTTAAATTGTCGATCATGTCACTATGTTTTCCTTATCCCTGAGTAACTTTCTAGTATTCACCCCACTAATAGTCTTGAGATGTTGTATCCCCACGTGATGCAGGAATTGTTCATACTTCTACTTCTCCTTCTTAGTGATTAGGATTCAGGATCAGCTCATGAGTTGACATTGAAGTGGCGAGCTTTCATACATCTGAAGTCTACATTTCATATTTTGTTCCTCTTATGTCTTAGATTTATTTTTAGCTATTGTCGGAGGCATGTCCTAGCACTTTATTGATATTCAGTTTTGGATCAATCTTTAGAAGGCTTTGTTTGGACTACTGTGGTTATTGGGCGGTGTCAATCGGTTGTTTGGTCGGTCTTCGATTATCGGTTATAGATATGCATTAAAATTTTCTTAAGCTATTTCACTCTATCTTGTTATATGTTTGGGATTCATTCGTCATATATGTGTGTAGTGTTTGGTTTAGTTAGGAGTAGGGGTGGTCTGTGGTCTACATAGGTGTTGAGATACTTGACATGGCCTAACCCTGTTTTGGGTCATATCAATTGGTTAGCCCCTTATTATGTTGTCCTAGATTATTACGCTAAGACCATGACTCTAGCTTTGCCGAGAGTGCCAAGGATAGCCTAGAAAGGTGTGCTTCATTCAGTTCCTAAGAGAATCATATCTTTCCTTCAAGCTCATTGTTTGGTAAAGTAGGGATATTTTTCTTATTTGACCTATATTTGTGATACTAGTGTTGCTTCCCCTCTCTTAGTAGATTCTGTTCGTGTTGTCTGTGAGTTCATAGATTTTTTGCCAATGGATTTGCCTGGTGTGCCTCTAAATCATGATATTGACTTTGTTATTGATGTCAAGCAAGCACCAAGCCTATTTACATTTCTTCTTATAGGATGGAACCAATAGAGTTGAAGGAATTGAATGATCAGTTGTAGGAGTTGTTGGAAAAGGATTTATCCGACCTAGTGTATCATGGGGTGTGCCTATCTTGTTTATGAATAAAAAAGATGATTATCATCAGTTGAACAAGGGTTATGGTTAAGAACAAGTATCCCCTTCCTCGTATTGATAATTTGTTTGATCAGCTTTAGGGTGTTTTAGTATTTTTGAAGATTGATTTGAGGTCGGGGTATGACCAGTTGAGTATTAGAGCTTTGGATATTCTTAAGACCGCCTTTGGGACTCAGTCCGATCATTATAAGTTATTGGTCATGTCCTTTGGGTTGACCAATGCCCTAGTCGTATTCAAGTAGTTGATGAATCAAGTTTTTTGACCGTATCTCAACTCTTTTGTCATTGTATTTATAGATAAATATCTTGGTTTATTCCAAGAATGAGGCCGATCATGAGGATCATTTGCGGATTATGCTTTAGATATTGAGGGATGAGAATTTGTATGCTAATTTATTTAAGTGTGAGTTTTGGTTGGACACTGTTTCCTTTTTGGGTTATATGGTAATCAAGGATGGTATTATGGTCTATCCAATCTAGATTGCAATAGTTCATGATTGGGCTAGGCATATTACTCCTATCAAGATTCAGAGCTTCGTTGGTTTAGCGGGCTACTATCAGTGTTTTATTAAGGTTTTTTCATCTATTGCAGCTCCATTGACCAAGTTGACCCAAAAGAAGATTTCGTTTTAGTGGTCTAATGCTTATGTCGCGATCTTTCAAAAACTCAAGGATTTATTGACTTCAACTCCTATCTTGACTTTGCCAAAGAAGGGTGTGGGTTTCCACTTCTGTGATGCTTTTGTTGATGGGTTAGGTGTTGTTTGATGTAGGATGGTGAGGTAATTTCATATGCTTTTCGTTAGTTGAAGCCCCATGAGAGTAATTACCCTACCTATGATTTGGAGTTTTGTGCACTTGTATTTGGTTTGAATTTGTGGAGGCACTTTTTGTGATGTTGGGTGTATTTATGCATTCTAGTGTCACTATTCTAGTCGTTTTAGCCTTGTTTTGAGGATTATTCATGCACTATATGGGTTGATTAGGAGATTAATGTGCATATAAGTGTTAAAGCATGTGTTTATAATGTTCAAAGTTAATTCCAAACAAGTTTGTACTTCAATGAGTCATTTAGAGTTCAATCGAGGAAACTAGCGTTACTAGCTTGAACTAGGTTCTTGTCTTTTTTATCCCGTTGGATTCAATTGTGTTTTGGTTTTAATGTGTAATTATGAGTGGAATAACTTGTTGGTAATTTGCAAGGTTCAATTTGATTAAGTTAAGAGTCGGAACATAAAGTTAAAGATAAATGCGAATAAGCCTAGCCTTAGCTCTTGTTTTGATTCATCGGTATGGATATTGTGTTGTTATGATCTCTAATTCGTGGTGTGTGATTATGTAGGATTCTTTGTGAGCTTAATATAATGATATTTTGATGTTGAAAAGGCTGGAAATCCATGGGAAATACACCACAAGTCAAGGGATGAAAGATGGGAGGATCAACACTTAACCAAAATTCAGGAAGAACATTCCAGCATGTGCCCACGATATGGGCACGTCGCCCCCTCCATTCAGTGCTCCCTTGCCTTAGAAAATATTTTGAGAGAAAATTCCAGTTTGTTCTCATGATTTTCCCGCAACGCGGGCTCTATTTTAGCGCAATGAAGCCCGTGACTGCCCCTCCAGAATGGTGCAATGGAGCCCGCAACGCGTTCTTTATTCCACGCCTGACTTGCACGCTGAATCCTTTTCAAACATAGCTTGGGCTTACTCTATTGCTAAAAATACATCTTTGTACACATTTTTGTTCATTCTTGGACATCTTGAAGAATTGAGAGGCTGCTACAACTTCATCTTTTAGGTTTTACATTATTTTTTTAGCTTTCTTTTAGATTATATCATGGATTCAACCTTTTGGATCATGATTATGACTATGAGTGGCTAAAAAACATCTTTTTGGGGTTAAAGCCAAGAACATGATTAGTATTGTTTTGAATTAAGTTCGTTTAATTATGTTTATCATTATTTTTTGTTTGTTTATTCTTGATTTAACTATTTTATGGATTAGCTACCCTTAAAATACATTAATAGTCGATTATCTCGGGAGAGGGAATAAAGCGATAGAACATGGGAATAAATAAAGTATGTTTTGCATTCTTTTATGAAATAAGGAATTTAAATTAGTGTCTAGGACAGGGATGTACTTAGATGCCTTAGTTGATTCACACGTAGGACGATAGCTTAAAGAACTTAAGTGGACTATTACATCCCCGCTCAACTATGTAGTTGTAAGGTCCAAATTAGGTAAAGAATTAGAGGTCGGGAGACCATGATCATGCGAATAACCCTACGAATTAACGAATGAAGTTAGATAACATAGTATGATTGTTCAAAGTGCTTTAACCCTGGGCTTTAATCCATTGATTGTTTCATGATTTTTATTTTACGCATTGTTTACTTTTCTTTAGTTAAATATTAAAAAATCTTCTTTGGTTACGTTTGCATCAAATTAATCTTAGAAGTTAAACTAAAATTGAATAGTTGTTAGATCAAGTCCTTGTGGGATCAATACTTGGCTTCTTGAAGGCCACTTTACTACTTGGTAGACCACGTACACTTGCGTGGGCGCTATCAAGTTTTTGGCGTCGTTGCCAGGGATTTGAAATTTGGAAACTGTTTATTTTAGTTTTACTTTTAGATTTATTTGGTGATTTTACTCTTGGTCTTGGTTCTATTTTTGCAAGGAACGATTTATAAAAGTTGGCAAGGGATCAGGACTTGGTTGAACCAAGCGCCGAACTTAAGCAACTTTTTCATCAAAGAAGGAGAGAAGCAAACCTTCTCCCTCAAATTCTGCAAATCCAAGAATACCAAGAAAATCCTACCATCATGAATGATGAACTAGCAGCCCGCAGTACAGTCAGAGAAGTGGCAATCCCACTTCCAACCAATTTGACCTCCCCATTTCAGAAGCCGTTATCTGGAGGCAATTTCGAACTTAAGCATAATATGGTATAGCTTTTGATAAGTAGTGGACAGTTCATAGGGCTTTCACATGAAATCCACAGTTCCACTTGCAGAATTTTTTGGAAATTAGTGATATATTTATCACTATGGGCATAAATCAAGATTATGTGAGGATGATATTTTTTCCATTTTCTCTGTTGGGGGAATCAAAAAAGTGGTTGGCTGCAGAACCGGCGAATTCAATCACTTCATGGGATGATTTGTACAAAAAATTTCTTATTCGATTCTTCCCGTCTGGCAAGACAGCAAGACTTCGCAGTAAGATAGTGTGCTTTAAACAGAAGCTAGACAAGAATCTCTATCATGCTTGGGAACACTTCAAGGCTCTTCTTCGGGACTGTCCACATCACTAACATTCTAATGAGGTACTTTCTCATACTTTTGTAGAAGCACTTGATCATAATATGAAGATTTTGCTAGATTCAGCCGCAGGTGGTCAAGCGCTGGAATTGACTTATGATGAGTTGTACTCCTTGTTGAACCACATAGCACAAGGAAATCTCGAGTGGCATTCAGATGCTAGAAGTGCCACAAAAAGAATTGCAGATATATTGGAGGTAGACAAGTTTACTTCCTTATCATCTCAGGTTGCGGCATTGCAAAATATGATAAGCACTCAGTTCAGTAGCCAGAAATTGGGAACTCCACAGCCTAAAGCAGCAGTCAATGCATTTCAGCAAACTTATGGTTGGTGTGAGATCTATGGAAATAGTGTCCATTCAGCGGCCATGTGTGCTTCAAATCCGGAATCAGTAATGTATATGGGCAATTCTCAAAGGAATTATGGTTATGCCTAAAACATGAAGTGGCAGACTCAGTCGTGGAATGCACAACAATAAATTCAGCAACCACAAGCACAAGAAAATAAGTAAACCAGCATAGAAGAGATGATTAAACAAATCTTAGCTGGTCAAGCACAAATGGCTGTAGATATGAAAAATCAATAGGCAGAATTGACAAATCAGAAAGCATCCCAAAGAAGCTTAGAGTTGTAGTTGGGGCAGTTACAACAAGCATTGACTACTAGGCCTCAAGGTGGTCTGCTAGCAGATACAAAAAATTTGAAACAAGTTATGGCAATCACATTGAGGAATGGTAAAAAGCTTCAAGTAGAACCTCTAAAGGCAACTAAACAGGTAGATGCTGATGTGGTGACTGAACAAGTAAATAAAAAAGTTGCTGAGAAATTGAGAAAGTCTGAGTACTCAAAGAAAAAGTTGTTGCGGAAAAAAAGAAGCAGATTCTTCCTCTACCCTTCCCTCAAAGGCAAATTAAAGAGAATGAGGATGTAATGTTTAAGAAGTTCTTTGATACATTCAGAGAACTTCATTTTGACTTACCTTTGTTAGATATTTTGCAAGGTATGCCTAAGTATGCGAAGTACTTAAGGGATATGGTTGCTAATAAGGTGAAATTTTAGGATGCGGGGGAGATAACATTCACTGAAGAGTGTAGAGCTGTAATGACACAAAAAATCCTAAAGAAATGGAGAGATCTGAGAAAGTTTACTCTCCCTACCCAAATTGGGAGTAGAGTGGTCCACGCACTGAGTGATTTAGGGGAAAGCATAAATTTGATGCCCCTATCTCTGTTTGACACATTGGACTTGGAAAATCCTAGATCGACCACTATGGTTTTGTATCTCGCAGGCGGATTAATGGCATATTTTGAAGGAAAAATAGAGGACGTCCTCATAAAGGTTGGTAAATTCATTATTCCTGCTGACTTTATTATTCTTGATTTTAAGGCATACGAACAGGTACCAATTATTTTGGGGCATCCATTCTTAGCAACTGGAGAAAAATTGATTGATGTTAGAGAAGGCACGCTCAAAATAAGGGTAAAGGGTAAAGATGTGGTATTTGAAGTTAATAGAAAACCCATAATAATGTTCAACTATAAAGATTTATGTATGATCAATCTTATTAAAGGGGACAAGTGTGGGGTGGTTATTCCACCAAAGACCTCTTTGAACTACCTGATTGAGGAGCCTAAGCTTTTACCACCTAATCCTGACATGAAGAACGTTGATGAGCTTGAAAAGGCTAAAGTTGAAAAACCTATTTCTCTTGAAATTTCACACCCAAAACGGGTGAAAGGAATAAGAAGATGGAGACCAAGCATGAGAAAGAGAAGAAAAGAGAATTACTAAGTCGTTAAGCTGGGTCGTGTCGCGACACTAAATCAGGCACTGCTTGGGAGGCAACCCAAGTTAAGTAGGTATGTTTTATTTTTAGTTTTTACTTCACATAGTTTTTGTTTTTGATTGAGTCACAAGTTTATAGAAATTCTGAGTACCGAAAACCTAAGCTAAAGAGAATGGCGAAAACTGAGTGTGGGGTCCCACAGATCCCATGAATGCAAAAGATACTACTAGCTAGGCCTAGAGGCCTCAGGGAGTATTTCTACCTCTTACTTTTAAGTTCACTTTGGGGACAAAGTTGATTTTTAAGTGTGGGGTAGGAAAATTCCCAATTTTTGCCTTAATTTTAAAATTTTGTGTGTAAGATATTTGACTTGGTGCTATTTTTGATTGCATGGTGCAAATGGTTCGATTGTATAAGCATGTTGATTGATGTGAATTACTACTTTTGGGACTCCTAGGCTCAAGTTGTTTACTCTTGTACTTTTTGGCTTAAATTTGAATTCATGCTATTGTCGGTTGGGGCTCTGTGATGATCCTATTAAGTTGAGCTTGTTCCATATGCGTGTGAGTTATTTGTATATTCTTTGTTGCATGTGATACCTAAAACTTTCTCGGTGTGTGTGCAAAGCAAAATAAAAAGTGTGGGTTTAGCAGATGATATAGGCATTTCTTTGATAACCTTGTTTTATACCCTTTTAATGGCCTACTCTTTGTGCTTAATCCTAGTCAACCCCATTGAGACTTTAGCTTTTTCTTTAGGAAACTTATATATAGTCTAATCCCTTCTTTGATAGACCATAATTTAATCTAATGCTCCTAAGCACTTTAGTGTAAAATTAGTGAGTTAAAGAGTGTGAAATTAAAGAAGAAAAAGGAGAATTTGATGCCCAAGGTAATAGTTATTGGTGTTGATAATTGATGTGTGGCGGATGGGTGAGAAAAAAATTGTGTTAAAAGTATTACCATAATTATGAAAAATAAAAATAAAAAAATTGATTCCTGTGCTAATAAGAAATACTTCATCCACGTGTTTATGAAAATGCTTAAAAGAGATGGTGTAGTTTGGTTGTTAGAAATTGGTTTTAATCGTAAAAAGTGATGTATTAAAGAACTTAGAAAAGATTGTCCCTATTCATCCAAAATAGTTCCTACTCATCCCTTAGCCTACATTACAACCCGAAAAAGACCTAATTGATCCTATAATCGACATTCTGATATTATTGGAGGACTACACTAAGGGAAAACCTATAGTTCATTATGTGTAACTTGTGAATTCCTTGTGAGAGTGAGTGTAATTTGATTTTTGTACCCATCATGTTATGAATTGCTTAATTGTGAGTGATTATGGGTAACTCTCTTGTTGTGAGGGGAACATATTTGATGAATGTGGGTGATTTGTATAACGTCCTTGATTGAATGATGAGCATGAGTTTTCCAACTAGGTGAGTCAATTCTTGAGGCTAGAATGTTTTGAAGTAGTTTTCATAAGCTTTCAATTGTGTTTGTAACATGCTTAGTGTAGAAACTTGCATTATGAGTAGTCATGGTAGTACTAGCTTGAGTGTCTTTCATGCAGTAGAAGTGTAGAGTCTCCTCAGCGTATAATGATTATAGTTAAGAGTTGTTCGAGGACGAACAATATTTTAAGTGTGGGGTGCTGATGTTGGGTGTATTTATGCATTCTAGTATCACTATTCTAGTCTTTTAGCCTTGTTTTGAAGATGATTCGTACGCAATATGGTTTTATAATGATATGAATGTGCATATAAGTGTTAAAGTATGTGTTTATAATGTTCAAAGTGAATTCCAAACAACTTTGTACTTCAATGAGTCATTTAGAGTTCAAGGTTCAATCAAGGAAACTAACATTACTAGCTTGAACTAGGTGTTTGTCTAGTTGATCCCGTTGGATTCTATTGTGTTCCAAAGAGTTTTAATATGTAATTATTAGTGTAATAACTTATTGGTAATGTGCAAGGTTCAGTTTGATTAAGTTAAGAGTCGGAACATAAAGTTACAGATCAATGCGAATTAGCCTAGCCTTAGCTCTTGTTTTGATTCATCGGCATGGATATTGTGTTGTTATGATCTATAATTCATGGTGTATGATTATGTAGAATGATTTATGAGCTGAATATGATGATATTTTGATGTTGAAAATGCTGGAAATCCATGGGAAATAAACCGCAAGTCAAGGGATAAAAGATTAGAGGATCAATACTTAACCAAAATTCAGGAAAAAATTCCAGCATATGCCCACAATATGGGCATGCCCCACTCCATTACAGTGCTCCCTTTCCTTAGAAAATATTTTGAGAGTAAATTCCAGTTTCTGCCCGTGATTTTCCCGCAACGCGGGCTCTATTTCAACGCAATGAAGCCCGTGACTCCCCTCCAGAATGGTGCAATGGAGCCCGCGATGCGTGCTCTATTCCACACCTGACTTGCATGCTGAATCCTTCTGCAACACGGCTTAGGTTTACCCTATTTCTATAAATACATCTTTTTAAACGTTTTTATTCATTCTTGAATATCTTGGAGCATTGAGAGGCTGCTACAACTTCATATTTTAGGTTTTACATTATTTCTTTAGCTTTCTTTTAGATTTAGCATGTATTGAACCTTTGGGATCATGTTTATGACTATGAGTGGCTAAAAACCCTCTTTCTGGAGTTAAATCCAAGAACATGAGTACTATTATTTTGAATTAAGTTCGTTTAATTATGCTTATCATTATTGGTTGTTTATTTATTCTTGATTTAACTATTTTAAGGATTAGCTACCCGTAGAATACATTAATTGTCGACCTTGTGATCTCGAGAAAGGGAATAAAGCGATAGAACATGAGAATAAACAAAATATGGTTTGCATTCTTTTATGAAATAAGGAATTCAAATTTGTGTCTAGGACAGGGATGTACTTAGATGCCTTATTTGATTCACACGTAGGACGATAGCTTAAAGAACTTAAGTTGACTATTACATCCCTGCTCAATGATGTAGTTGTAAGGTCCAAATTAGGTAAAGGATTAGAGGTCGGGAGACCATGATCATGCAAATAACCCTAAGAATCAACAACTAATATAAGAGAATTAACAAATGAAATTCAATAACATTGTATGATTGTTGAAAGTACTTTAACCCTGGGCTTTAATCCATTGATTATTTCAAGATCTTTATTTTATGCATTGTTTACTTTCTTTAGTTAAATATTCAAAAGTTTTGTTTGGTTACCTTTGCATCAAATTAATCTTAAAAGTTAAACTAAAATCAAATAGTTGTTAGATCAAGTCCCTATGGGATCGATGCTTGGCTTCTTGAAGGCCACTTTACTACTTGGTAGACCACGTACACTTGTGTGTGCTTGGGCGTTGTCAATTTGTATGGAGTCCGTTGTGAGATTTTCTTGGATCATCATAGCCTTTGATATTTCTCCACCCACTGGTATCTTAATATGAGGCAGTGTCGTTGGATTGAGTTTTTTAAGGATTATGACTTTACTACTCTCTATCATTCGGGCAAGGCTAACATGGTTGAGGATGCCTTAAGCCAGAAGTCCACTATCTTGAGTAGCTTCACACATCTTTTGACCCAGGAGAGGCCTTTGGTCTTAGAGGTTCAGTGTTTGGCTAACCATATGGTTAGGCTTGATGTTTTAACACCTGCGTGTGTTTTGCATTTTGTGGAGTCTATCTCTTCATTGGTGGAGCAAATTTGGGTTCATCAATTTGATGATATTGGGTTTAGAGTGATTCAGGATAAGGTTTGGGTTTATCAGTTTGATGATATTGGGTTAAGAGTGATTCAGGATAAGATGTTGAGTGGTCAGAAGCCTCTCTTCATCCAAAAGGTGTCTTTATGATTGATGACTGAATATGTGTGCCGGGAGTGGGTAATTGGATTTGGTTAGTTTTGGAAAAAAATCATTGTTCCAGGTACTCCATCCATTCGGGAGTGACTAAGATGTATCGTGAATGGAGGCAACATTACTGGTAGGGTGGTATAAGGAAGAATATAGCAGATTTGGTAGCACATTGCCTTAGTTGACACCAGGTGAAGGCCGAGCATTTAAGACTTGGTATTTTGTTACAATGGTTACTCACTCCCAAGTGCATATAGGAACAGATCACTTTGCACTTTGTTACTTGCTTGCCCCATACTTTTCATAGTTTCGATAGTTTTTGGGTCATCGTGGATATATTTGGCCAAGTCTGCTTATTTTATTTTGGTTCATGTTTTCTTCAGTGTTGAGAGGTTGCCCATATCTACATTCATGGGGCAGTTCATCTTCATGGTGTGCTAGTGTCTATCATCTCAGACTGAGGTTCAATGTTCATATGTCACTTTTGGAAGACTTTTCAGAAGGATTTAGGTACCGGAGTAGATCTTAGTATAAATTTTCACCCCAGACTGACGGTCAGCTAGAGCGAACTATTCAAGTTTTAGAGAATATACTCCATGCTTGTGTTATGGACTTTGGAGGTCAGTGGCAACAACATCTAGCTTTGGCAGAGTTTGTATATAATAATAGAAACTATTCAAGTATTAAGATGATGCCTTTTGAAGCTTTGTATGGTAGACACTGTCTCTCACCAGTTGGTTGGGATGAGGTTTTAAAGATTATATCTTGAGGTACGGACTTACTTGTGAGTCTTTGGATAGAGTTTGGTTCATTCAGGATAGACTTCAAATAGGTCAGAGTAGGCATAAGTTCTATTCAGATCATAGACTTTGTGCCTTGAGATTTAGTGTTGGTGATCGTGTCTTTCTTTGTGTTTCACCCATGAAAGGTGTGATAAGGTTTGGGAAGAGGGGAAAACTTAGCCCCAGGTATAGTGGACTTTTCAAAATCCTTCGAACTATTAGGAATGTGGAATTTGAACTAGCATTACCCCAATATCTATAAGCTATTCATCTAGTTTTTCAAGTTTTTATACTTCGACATTACAATCTAGATGAGTCTTATGTCATTCGTTGGGATTCATTTTAGTTAGATGATTGGTTGTCTTTTATTGAGGGGTCTGTCTCCATTCTACCCTCAAATATTAGACAGTTGTATTCTTGAGCTATTCCAATGGTTAAGGTCTAGGGGAGACATTAATCTGTAGATGATTCTACTTGTAAGGTCAAGTATGATATGTGTTGTACGTATCCCAAGCTTTTTGCTGATTCAGGTATTTCTATTACCCTTAGTTTGAGGTTGAACTGGATTTTTAGTGGCGGATGATGTAATGACTTAATTTTTGGTGATTTGTGTGAAATATTTATTTCTACATAATTTTACCATTTTACCCCTCCCAATGGTTGCATGAATGTATTTCTGGGGTGTGGGAATGATTGACATTGTTCCCAATGGTTTTTGGTGTGATTTGTGCAAGATTGTGGTTTTTTATAGTCTTAAAGGTTTATTAGTTGACTTCAGTTAACATCTTTTGATATATGTGTAGGATGGAAAAATGAACTGCACTAACAGATTTGGAACGTCAATTTTAGGTTAGTAACATGGTTGGTATGGTTTTACGGCTTTTATATCTCATTTTTTCCCTTAGTTAAAAAATTTGCAAGATGGATTTTGGGGGTCAATTTTGTAAAAATGGCATCTTTTCAAAAAATTGATATTGCCATTAAGTTTGGAGCATCGATGATCATAGGGTAGCATAGTTTGTTTACATTCTCGAGATTTCATGAAGTCTCAAAAGCTGGTGCACCACATAGCTGGTGTAGCCGCTACAACGCCACTTTGGCCGCTTTAGTAGTAGGCACTAAAATACCACTTGTCTATTTTAGCGACCGATTACCATCTAGGCAAGGGAATTTTAGTAGCCCTCGTCCACTTAAGTGGAGGGTTCTGAAGCAACCGTTGTCCATTTTAGCGGACTGACATGCTAAGTTGCTATCGTTAAAGTGGGTACCAGACCCCTTTAAGCGGTGACCGCTAATGCGACCACTTGACTGATTTAGCAATACCTGACACCTGGGTATGTAAATTATTTCTCACTTTCTTCACCATTTTTTAGACTTGGAGCTTTGAGCTTTAGGGTTTTTAGGCGATTTCCTCTAATTTCAAGATTGGGAAACTCCTAACTCCTATTTTAACTACTTTTCTTTTATTCTATCTTTTAGGTCTTGTTTAAGCTCGGATTTTATTAGTGGAAATTGGGAATTTTGTCCAGGAAGGCCCAAAATTGCATTTCTTCGATCCAAACCCTAATTTCAACCCATTTTTACTTGATTTTTATCCTATGAGTTCCTTTAATCCTGATAAATATGTTTTTGGACTAAAATTTTAGATTTACCCTTCTTTTTTGAAAACCCACTTCAGAGGTCCATTTTGACCCCAATTTGGAAGTGTTCAATGTGGGTAACGTTGACTTTGTTTTGTCATGTGGATTCTATATTTATGTGTTTTAGATGATTCTGAGTCCGTGCATGAGGTGGAAAATTAATGATAAATACTTGTTTGTTTTTATTTTAGCAATTGAGGTAGGTTATGGATTACCTTCTTAAGAATGGGTGGGGTAGTTATTAATAATGTAAAATCATTCTATGGATATGGGGTTGTATCATGGAAAAATATTTTTAGGTGATTTATGTTCCCATGTATAGGCCTTTGTGGATAATATTTGATGGTCTTGAGATATTACTTGCTATGTGTGACGGTGTGGGGTCTTGCATGATGTTGTTGGCCTCGTATTGATATATGTATGCTTTATTGTACTTCTTTTAGTGGGAAAAAGCCTAGATTTTTGAATTTATGCGGTATCTGTGATATTTTCTTGCATGTTTCACTTGGTGGTTTGTGGTTATATAGGGTTCATGGATGGTTGCTTGATTTGAGTGGATTTTTGGCTCACGTGGTTGGTATATAGGTTTGGTATTGAATATTCTCATTTTGGTTGGTTGTGAGAATTACATCCTCATATTATATTCATTCATGAAACATTGGTACCAATGTGGAAATACTGAAAACATTGACTTTTTCTGACAGAAAATCTGACATA
The DNA here is from genome assembly GCA_030864215.1 of Capsicum pubescens. NCBI lineage: Eukaryota > Viridiplantae > Streptophyta > Magnoliopsida > Solanales > Solanaceae > Capsicum > Capsicum pubescens. The sequence continues at coordinate 216,727,432 of CM061546.1, forward strand.
TTTAAAAATCCTCTACTAATGTATGTTCCCGGGAGGAGTTATGGATATTGGTATTGGATATTGGTTGTATATGTGTTATCGGACCCCCATGGGTCGTACCTCGAGAGCACATCTCGGTAGGTGTATACGGAGGTTGTGTGACGACCTCGTGCATCATCATTATCTTCATTGCAATCCACATATATTGTGCTTATTTCATGTTGTGTTTCTATTCTTGATACAATATATGATTATTTGTATTCCTTTCCCCTACTTGTACCTGGTATATGTGCATATCTGTGTTTCATTCTCATATTAGTAGTTATTTTATGTGTATATAGTAGAACTGTTTGTGGAGATGATGTGGACTACCATTTGTGACATTTTCTTATTATAGGTGACCTTCCCATAATTTATGTTTATAAGCTTCAGTTTCTACTTTACTCAGTCGTCCTATGATACCAACTGAGTATAAGTGGACCGTACTCATCCCTACAGTGCCTTTTCAGCGTAGATCCAGGAGCGAGTGCACCGCATGAATAGATGACTCAAGAGATATTTGGAGTATATTCGAGGTAGTAGACGTCATATGCTTCATAAGTTAGCATACTAACTGTTCATGTCTTTGTCTATGTCTTATTTAGTATTCTGAGATAGATTTTGGATTCTTTTTGGACTATTATTGTAGCTTTGACATCCGAGATGTATTTAGTAGTTTTTACCCTATGACACCAGGTTTTTGGATTTTGGTTTGGTATCATTGATTTTATTTCCATTATTATTATGTTTGTGTGGTTAGTCTTTGCTCTAGAAGCCTTGCCCTGGGATTTTTAGTATTGATTTCCTTTTTAATATCAGTTTGGGTGACAGATTTACTTGTCAAGGCTTGCCGCAACAAGTGACATCATGACCCTTGATTTTTGGATCGTGACAATCACTTGTCTCTATTTTATAAAGTAGAACATTCATGTTAGTGTTTTCCCAATGGCCATGATTTAACCTGATTGTGCTAATTATTTATCTTGGTTTACTGTCTTTACTTTTTTGTGATGCCAAAAGAGGGAAATGATTAACTACAAGGCAGGTATCAGTGAGGACCTAGTCTCTATGTAATAATCAGGAGTTTTATTGATAGGGGGGACAAATTCACTTATTCATAAATAGATGACGTGTTATTGATAGGAGGAATATTAAATGCTTGGTTAGTGTTGGTGATATGGGGAATAATGTTATTGAAAAAGGAATGATGAATGACTAGGTGATATTTCTAATAGGGGGAATGCTTGTATGAATGTGCTTAAGTGAATGAAACTTGAGTGTTCTTTGAATATGGTCTGTCATCATCAAAGAGGGGGAGATTATTGTTTCATATTTTGATGATGACTACATGTACATGGGTTGCAGAAGGACAATTGTCACACTCTCCACAATTTTTTCCTGTAGCATAAATACTGTGAACGTTCACAGTGTAGAAAAATGGACACCTAGTCCAATCAAATTTCTATCAAGATTCCTACACTCCTAGATATACAAAAAAAAACAATTTTGATCATTAGTTTTTGCAATCTGATTTTCTTGTGGATGCAACAAAAACCCTATCGGATCAAGATTTACAATTTATTGCTCTTAGTCTTAGTTTTCTTGAGTCATCATCAAAAAGGGGGAAATTGTTATTTCATATTTTGATGATGACTACATGTACATGGGTTGCTGAAGGACAACTGTCACACTCTCCATAGTTTTGTCCTATAGCACAAATATTGTAAAGGTGCACAGTGTAGCAAAATGGACACCTAGTCCAATCAAATTTCTATCAAGATTCCTACACTCCTATATATACAAAAGGAAGCAATTTTGTTCATTAGTTTTTGCAATATGATTTTCTCCTGGAGGCACCAAAAACCCTCTTGGATCAAGATTTGGAATTTTTATTGCTCTTAGTCTTATTGTTCTTGAGTCATGTCCTAAAACTAATTTACTCTAGTGCTGGGAGAAATATTTTCTTTTTGTTTCTGATTTTTCTTAGGTAGAGTTACCTAAGTTATGTTAGCTAGAGTTAGTCGACTTGGAGAGAGTTTTGATAGAGTTGTCTTGTGAAGGTTTGCAATAGAGCTATTGCAATCCTTATGAGAGTTAAGTCCATTTTAAGTGTGCAATCAGAATTGATTTTGATTATAGTGGAGCTTGAGAAACTATGTGAGGATAGGTCGTGGTTTTCCTCCCTTGATAAAGGAAGTTTCCACATAAAAATTGTGTGCATTGATTTACTTTAAGCAATTACTTTGCATTCCTATTTGACTATCATTTATTATTCTTAGGGACCTGGTCCCTTAGTAGTGGTGAACCCTTATGATTTAACAATTTGTATTTAACTCATGCCATAAAGAAGCACACAAAATTTGCCTTCCAAAATTAGCCAACACAACAAACTTTGGCTTGTGCCTCTCTGTGCCTACAAATAAGCCACAACCCTGGCACATTCCCATATCCTAAAATAGTTGACATCCCTAACTGATTGGCATAAATTAAATTCAAATACATAATTCAAATTTTAACTACGACAAAGTCTTCCACATAGCCAAGGATCGGTTATAACTGCCCAACTGCTAGTAACTGCAAGGCACATGCTTAGTTCCAACATACTCTTGGCAACATTTATGCCAATTTCACACCAGGGCCCTAGGCGTCCTGTGCATGCATCCACACCACTACATCGTCAGTTTGCAACACCCTTCCTTTTCCATGTCAACTCTTATTCCCTTTCCTTAGCCACATTGTCACAATACGATTTGCCATAGCCTTAATTTCCCTTAATTCTAGTCCACCTTAACTTTCCCAACCCTTATCATGTCTTAGACACGTATGGTCTTGCATGCCATGGCCACACCAATGTCAAGATCTTGTTATTCCCTGTCGATATGACCCACAGACTGACCTTAAGTAACTTTGACCTTGATTAAAGTCATTAGGTCATGTCTAGGTTAATTATGCATATCCTTGGCCACACCCGAGCTTCCTAGACCATTAAGTTAAGAATCTAAATTCCCTATTAGATGAGCTCGCGTCCTCAACAAGGTAGACTCTAAGTAGGCCTTGATTTTGTCTTTTAATTGCTACAATAATGGTCCTTTCTCCCAAGTAGCATCACATACTTGCTTGCTCTTTCATTAAACAAGAAACAATGTTCTCCTAGTCTTCGTGCATCATCCCAAGGTTTGATGATCTAAGATCTTTTAAATCATCTCTTTATTTTGCTTCCACACAACAAGAACAACACATCTAGTTGCCAACCTTATTGGATCTTTAGCATCCTCATAAAATGATTTCAAAAATCTCACATGGAAAGTAGGTTCGATTTTTAGCCTTTTTGGCAGATTTAATTGGTATGCTACTTTACCCACCCATTCTATCACTTCAAAAGATTCACCATACTTCAAAAGTAGACCACAATGAATCATCTGGCTATAGATTTACTTCGGAATTTAGGGATTAAGCTTCGGCAACACATTGTCACTGACTTGGAATTCTAAAGAATATTGATATCTATCAGCATCCTTCTTCAATTATATTTTGTGCTTCATCTAGAAACTATTGCTTATCTCACTCATATATGTAGGCCGCAAGAAAAATCCTTTATTCTTGACTTAGTGATTTCCAGTGATGTATTAGGCTTCATAACCCACACTAGTTAAAAAATACCCCCTTTAGTTATTGAGGACCTATGCAAATTATAACAAAACTATGCACTATCTAATAATTCCACCCAGTTTCTCTAACTTGAAATCACATAGTGACTTAAATTCTCTTCAAGCAGATGATTGATTCTTAGAATAGTGGTCGATCCTTTGGGAGTTACATTCATAACTTAATGTAATGTTATGTTCACGCAGTGATATTCTATCTTTCCAAGAGTACTACCCTGTACGTAGTCTATGTCTGGGGAGCATACTTGATAGGAGATAGACACAGGCGGTAGAGGGGTCCCCCACTTTGATTGCCACCCCTATATTTATGAATGATTCACAATTGAGAACTTTAATTTAGTACCCATCATGTTAAATAATATAGTCTAAAATGGCCTATGAATCAAGTATCTTAATCACTTACAGTATCAAGTGGAACCATAAAGTTTTTCATAATAAATGTGTAGAATAATTAACCAGCTATCTCTAGAGAATAAAGAGTAGGAGCAATAATAAAAACATCATACTTTGAAAAAATGTCTACCACAACCATGATCGATGTTTTACCATAAACTTTGGAAATCTGCTAATAAAATCCATAAGGACCGAAGCTCATGGACGTTTTACAATAAGAAGAGGTTGTAGCAAAACAACTTTTTCCCTTCTTTTAATCTTATCAAGTTGACACACAAGACAAGACTTCACATAGGCTTCCATTTCGTCTTTTATTTTCTCCCAGATATATTTTGATTCCATTATCATTTCAACAACGTGCTGACCAATATAGGTAGTATCAAGTGCTTCTTATAGGAGTTTCAATGCAACCCATCACTTTGTGGAACCACGATTCTCCTCCTTTCTTAAAATATAGTGGAGCATCCTCAATCAATCCTATCTAACTATCCCCTCTTTCACTTGATCTAATAATTTCACATATAATGAATTAAAGGCAGAACTAAATTTTATTTTATCTGAGAAATCAAAGTCAAGTCTAGTGTGTGTAAAACTATAGAAAATACCTTATTTTGACTCAATACATCGGCAACTTGATTTTGCTTTCCAGGTTTATGTATCTGAATAAAGTCATAGTCATGAAAGATTTCCTACCATTGGGTATGTTTTTGACCCAATTTCTATTGATTTTTGAAGTATATATTAGCCATATTATCCATCCTGACAAGAAACTTCATTCCTAGCAAATACACCCGCCAGATTTAAAGACAATAGAGTACTACCACCATCTCATTTTCATGAACAGAATAGCTTTGCTATATAAAATTTATTTTTTTGCTCCCAAATGGTACCAAATTGTCCTCTTTCCCTAGCACACCACCAACTACATAATCAAAAGCATCAATGTGAACTTCAAAAAGCAAATCAAAATTAATCAACTGTAATATTGGTTCAGAAGAAATGGCTTTTGAGGTGATGTATTGGTATATGATAGGTGTCTTAGTCTATAGAATCTTTTGGAATGAGAAATAAGTTAGGAGAACTCTAGTTATGGAAATTACCACTATAAGATAAATTTGTATAATTGAAAAATCAAGAGATTGTTGTAAAAGGTAGAATTTTTAGAAACCTCCCAACCTACTTGTTAAGGACCATTATAGTGGTCTCAATACCACTGTATTACGACCACTATGGTGGTCAACTGACCATTGTAGTAGTCAGTAAGGTTAAATGATGAAACGTCGAAGTGAGCCTCTGGTTACTACAACGGTCAATGGGTAGTTAAGTTGTTCGGTTTATTAGTTTTGACGTTATTTTCCCAAATATCTAACTCTTTAACCTAAGTCTTGAGAGAGGAGATTTCCTACTATCTTGAATGATTTCTACTATTTAGGTAAGATTATTACACTATTCTAACATCTATTGATCCATTTAATCCATAGAATCACTTATCAAGGAGTTATAGTAAAATTCATGGTTTAAAGCTATGATGAACTCGTAGAAATTGCCTATGAGTAGTCCTAAAATCACTTGATAATGGTTCTAGGTTGTTAAATTAAACTTCCTAGAATATAATTCCTTTCCTTTGATGTGGATTATTGGGATTTGGGGTAATTTAATAGGTGAAACACCCCCTTCCCCCGAATTGATGATTTAGGCTACGAACTAGGGTAAAATTAATAGGTTTTGGTCCCTAATGACTAGAAGTGAAGTAAATTATTAATTACTCTTTATTTGTTGTTTCTAGACCAAGAACGATCCAAAGACTTAAAGATTGGAAAGGCTCTAGCGGATTAGTTGCATTTGGGATTATTTTTTAGGTAGATTGTTACTTCTATTATAGTTGTAGAATTGATTCAAACTCTGTGCCTAATCACAAGTTTAATGTTTGTGAGTTAGCCTTCAGACATACTTTTGATTAGTAAGCTTGATTAACATTGTTTGTATGCATGAGATGAATGAATGAAATTGACTAACTATTTTATGATGATAAATTGACTAACTTGATTTCACATTTTGTGTATTTAGGTGGTCATAGGTTCTCTCTATTATGAATATTGTACTTGTGGTTGTGAAACAGTGGATAAGGTGAATTTTGTGATCTAATTAAAGATATTGATTGGTGTTATGTGCTCTAGCTGTGGAGGTTGTTGGTTGAGTCAAAATTAATTATTATGTCCTGATTGCTAGTTTAGTTATATTTGATTTATGTTTGTGTGGGTTTGAGTTAAGTCAGCTGATACCAACAAGTACATATTGTTTATATCGATACTACTCTATGCTCTTCTTTTATTGAGTGCAGTTGGTGTTCCAAAAACTTTTTTGAGACCTCACCTCTAGTGTGTTACCGGCTATTTTTTATCCAAGGTTTGGCATTGATCTTCTAGCTACCTTGGATCACCTCCGTAGATCATGTCCATTTGTTTGGACAATGATAGTCTTATGTATCTTATTATTTTAGGATATTTTCTTATATAATGGTTGTTGTTAGAAGTTATCATATGATGACTTTTGGATCCTAGAAAATTGTAATAAGTGGTTGATTTTTCTGCATTATTATCTATATATTAGGTTTTGTTGAGACATCAATCATTAAGGTTGAGTTTTGCGATTTTAGGTCTTAAAAATGGCTAAGTATTTGGGTTAAGATTGGGTTAGATGTTTCTCCCACTGGAGGGTTAGTGTGGGTAACACTAACAACCATTTGAGTCATGACAATGTTAGTATCAGAGGCCTAGGTTTTTAATCTTGTTGTATAAGAACATATCTAGTAAAGTCTTCAGAGGCTATAGGACACTAAGAATTACTCAATTTCTTCTTTCTTTTGTGCTATTACTTTATTCCAATTGGTATTTGGTGATCCGGATTAGTGTCAATCTTCTTTCATTCTTATTCTCACAGATGGTGAGAGAACAAGCTACGAAGCTAGAGTATAGGTGCCTAAATTAGTTGTTGCGGTTTGTGGTAGAGGATAGGAGTAGGGAGGAAGACGTAAATGAAGGAGAGATATGCCAGGGGCAGAGCTTACACAGTTGCTGACTAGAGAAAGGTCAGAATCTCCTACCCCACCTAAGAATATTCCAGAGTTTGTAGAGGATGGAGTTATACCAGTTTAGGTTGAGGGATACTATTCAGAGAGGTACAACTCTAATGCAAATGTCTTCTAACATGATATAGTAGGTGTTGAGATTTTTGAGTGTTTCGGCCGGGACTAGGGCTACACTACTAATCCTACTTTTCAACATCTGGGAGTGCAAAATACTATTGTTGTGGATCCCAAAATGGATAAGGCATCAGAAACATCGTGTTTTCCAGAATTGTACTCAGTAGGCATCATCGACTGACCAAGCAAAATAGATAACAAAATATATAAAGAAAACTACGAATAATGCTTCCACATGCAAATAGAAATATTCCAACGACTCAAGCTGTATATATTCCTAGCAATTCAATATTTCAAACTCAAGAGTAGTTTTAAGAATATCAACAACATATATAAGTCCAAATCATGAAATCATACACATAACAAAGATAAAAATATAGCGAAACTCAATGATATGGTATGTAATGCAATGCTCAATTCTCACCTTATATAAACCCTTATATCCTAAGCTTCCAAAAGAGGACCCATGGGTGTTTCTCTACCTATATACTAATCATAATCTCATTAAACAACCTTACCGGCACTTCCACCAGCTAAGGAGCTTTATAAAATGGTACTTTTTCTCTTGAAAGAAAATCCAAGTTACCGGCACTTCCACCAGCTAAGGAGCTTTATAAAATGATACATTTTCGTTTGCAAGAAAATACAAGTTACATAATGATATAAATTGCATTAAATGTGATAAAGGATTATGGATGACCAAAGAAAAATTAACAATATTTAATAATATGCTAACAATGGCATGAATGAACTCAAATCAACCAAATCCCAATAATTCCCGATATAGTCCCTTATGGCAATGCAATGACAAAGAATCATATAAGACATCAAATATATCAATCCAAGACCCTACACATGCATCACAATAGTAATAAATAACAATCAATGCCAAAATAGACCAACACCAGCCCCCCCACAAGCATCTCAATGATAATATCTCTCAAAACAATAGTAAGGTTTACACAAGCCCACACACGACCAGTATGATAGTAATAATAATTTCAAAAGATTAAGACAATGGTAAAATACCAACTCATAACATACTTTACATGAATGGTTATCTACCCAGTCTGGTCTGAATAAAAGTTAAGTTGTAACCTATCTAAAAAGTCTAAAACACAAACATGAACTCTTCAATCAGAAGAACTTCTTTTCCCAATATCTTCATATCCCTCCCAATCTATCAAAAATGGATACTATGCATAATTAGGTGCCAATTAATACCCAAATTAGCATACTTTAGTTTCAAGTTCAAAATCACTTAAAAAATAAACCCTAAAAATAAAAAGATAAATCTTAAATTTTAATAAAGAATCATGCTACTCATACCTTAAGAGTTATAATATGAAACATCATTAAAAATAAAGTTTAAATCAAGCTCCAAATCATTGAAAAATCAATTTCTCCCTTTACCTGGTAAAACACAAAATATTAAGTTTAAAAGCTGAGTTTTAAAGTTGTTTTAGCAAAATTATCAATGGATAATGATAGAAAATGGGTTTAGAATCTTACCCAATCAAGTTTGAAGGAAAAACCTCTCAAAACTTCCCAAAATCGAGGTGCCAAAGTCCAAAAATGGTAAAAATAGAGAAAAATTGTGAAGGAGGAATTTTTATATTTTTCTGTCAATGGTACCTCATGATCACGACACATCCCATGAAATCACGATATCAATGTTGACCACCTAAGGGATTGGTCATTGTGATAGGGGAAAGGGTCCTTTCAATCATGAGGCATTACCCTGACTCAACCCAACTTACTCCTTGCAATCACGATCAACCTCCATGTGATTGCGATGAGTCATTTGGTCAAATCTCACGATCAAGACACATGACCATGCAATCATGATGAAGGACTAGGTGTTGCACCAATAGTGTTTTAGACTAGAAAAATGTCTCAACTAAACCCTTGGAATTCATTCACTACCCCATAAAAATAACCCGATAGTACTACTAGGTACTTTTGATGTTTCAAACTCAATATTACCATCATATTTACCAAAAGAATTCTTTGTCAAATATTTACACCCCGCAACCACTTTAGACCAAAATAACGAATTTTTTCTCAATTACTTAAGACTCATAATATAGTTTTGGAATTCAGTCCAACCACGCTACTAATTCAAAATAAATATTTTGAATCAAATGTAATTGCTAGAACTCTCATTCGACATTTGGTTCACAAAATATGTGCCAAAGTCAAGTATATCACTACAAAGGCTACTCCATACCTCAAATACATTTTAAGACTGTGCAAACCATTTCCATAATTCATGAATACAACAAGGCAATTACAGGGAAGGTCAAAATGATCAATACATGAAAAACACTAAAAATCACCACAAAGATTGTCATATTTTCCACCACTATGACACGTTTATCCTTAACCAAAAAAAGCAAAAAGTATCTGAACCAATAAGAATTTAGGGTTATCTACTCCATATATCAGACTCAACCTCCGATGTAGCCTCCTCATTTAGTTGATATATCCACTGAACTTTTATAGAATTGATATTATGGATCTCAACTTTCTAGTTTGCCTATCCAAAATTACAAATAGGCTCCCCCTCTTCAAAGGTCAAATTATAATCTAAAGAAACTAAGTCCCACCAGATCGCATGAGAATCGTCAAGATGGTATTGCTATAACATCAAAACATGGAGTACCAAATGCACAACTGGAAGGTTTAGAGATTGAGCCAACCTATACACATCTCTAATATTCTCAAGAATCTCAAAACATCTAACAAATCTTGGACTAATCTTAACTTTCTATCTAAATTTCATCACACCCTTCATGGGTGACACCTTCAACAAAGCCCGCTCACTAAACATGAACACCACATCATGAATGTGTCAATCAATGTACCTCTTCTTCCTATACTATGCAGTCATAAGACTCTAATACATCGACTTAACTCAATACATAGAGACACAACCCAAACCAAGGCCTAGTCATGTCGGGTGCCTCAAGTCCAATTGGGACAGGAGATTACCTCCAATACCCAACCATAACTTCCCTACACCCTATGTTAGATAAATTCTGAATATATATATAACATAAAAATAGAACAATCATAAAACAATTACAGTCAGATAGTGTCAACCGCAATACAAATACCAATACTAAGGATGACACCAATACCAACACGGCATATGCCAATCCAATGTAGTCTCATGGAGCCTTTATCCAAAATCAAAACAAAATTTGGTCGGGACATGCCCCCGATCATAGTCAAAAATCAAAGTCTAAGAAATAAAAAAGTAAGTAGAGAAATCCATAACATGAAATGGAGCCTTCCAAAGTATGGAAGCTCACCACTTTAATCTGACACAAAGTTGTCCCCGAATCTAAGTCGCTGAGTAGAAGGAGTAGTATGGCAGGTTCCTGCATCACATAGGAATAAAGTGCCCGAAGATGGGTTAGCGGGTGAATGCTAGCAAGTACTCAAAAGTAAGGATACAATAATGCCAACATTCAATCACAACCATACATATATATATAATTCATGCTAAGAAAGGGAATCGGGTTTAGCATATATTTAAAACCATTAACCTGGGTTTGTGTAGCTCTACCATCATAATCTACCCACAGGTTATATGGGTCCAGTGTTACCCCCTGAATGGGACCTAATACATGTAGGCGCATGAACTGGAGATATCATAGGGGATGAGGATTCCCGTGTACCCTTTACCCTCTATGATACATATGTATAAGTATAAGCATAAGGGATTCCTGTGTACCCCAAAAGTATATGGTCACCATGACCAACCCTCTTATCGACAAACATAAGTTTCCAGTGTCCATCCATTGTACCCATACCTTCACAGTTAGATATTAAAACCCTCCACTATTGCCCAATTAAAATCATTAGCACATAACCAACCACCAATCCAGAAATTATTAACCAAGGCCTTATGAAGTGGTATCGTCATATTGACTATAGCTTGCAAGCAATATCATTAGCCGACACTTAGGGGATTCACATGTACCCCACATGAGTTTAAATTTACAAAAACCATAGCCACCAAGGCCCTACCAAATCATTTAAAACTATTTAAACCAATTTAGGTTCCATTACTATATTATGCAATGCAATTGTTTCAATAAAAGTCAAACTATGTGACAAAATGATTCTCATAGGCATTTTACCAAACATGTTGAGGGCATATAGTTTCCAAAACCAAAACCAAGTATCAATTGACCATTCCAATCCAAACACATGTTCAAACCATAATTATAATATGAAAAACCAGAAGTAAAGTATGAGGAAAAAATATCCAACCATTTACAACCAAAACCCCCAACATATAATTCAAAACCAAACAATATCCATAATTAAATCATGAAAACCATTCATTAAAACATGAATTTAGTTGAACTAACAATGAGGGAGAAGTAACATGCCTTAGATACCAAAGAGTACAGAGAGAAACCATACTTGAGAGCTTTAATTGACCACCTTGAAGGAAACCCTAGCCTCTTCTTAACCCAAGAGGTTAAGAGAGATTTGAGAGTGTTTAAAGTGTTTTTGATTAAGAATAATAGGGTAAATGAAATCCAAAAAGTGTTTTAAGTCGTAGGGTCAAAAGAGGTTAAGAAGGAAAATGTCCAGAATACCTCCAACTTAAATTGTAAAATCACCATAGAAAGGTACAACAACAACACCCAAAATATACCCACAACATACGAGTGGTACCCACCACTCGTACCCTAGGCAGCTACTTCGACACTAATATTGTCCAACATACAAGTTTATGGCCTAAATTGTATATAATCATACGACAAATACCTTAGAATCATACTCTAGGTATCTTACCAAGATCATGACATACTGATCAACTTACAAGTGGTTTTCCTCACTCGTACCACCTCCATACGACTTGTATGGTGTCCATTCGTATCTTGGATGAGTAACCAACCAAAAACACACTGAGTAACATACAATTGAGGCCCCTAACCCGTACCCATATTATACAATAAGTACCCTCAAGTTGTATGATGTCCATAAGCTTAAACTCAAGAAATTTTCTTAGGGTCAAAAGCCAAGTTGTTTCAATTCTCCCCAACTTGGATCATTCATCCTCGAATGATAGGACAAGTCATGACTAGCATGATTTAAACCCCAAACACCCTCTAATTCAACTTTTAACCAAGTTAGAAAATAAAGATGCAAGGAATTCAATCTTTCCTTCAACTAAGTTAAAAAATAAAAAGGTGTTGGAGAACACATACCTTTCACATAATTTTTCAGAGTAGAAAATAGGAAAGAATACTTGGACTTCATACCCTCTTCCGCTTCCCAAGTAGCTTCTTCTTCTTGTGGCTCCTCCATAGAACCTTTACCAAGTAAAGGCCCCACATGGGAAACACTCAATAGAAAATATTGTCACACTCTTTTTGTACCAAAAAATTATAATTAGAGTTCAAAAGGGGTTTTAAATATGTAAGTTACTGAAAATGTTTCAAAAGGGATTTAAAGTTAAAGATCAGTGTTGTCATTTGACATTGAGTTATTGTGTGCCAAGTCATCTAGAAAATAGTCCTTTTCAAAAACACCTAATTCTAAAATAATCAGCACATAGAGATTTTGGTTAAGGAATTTTGTTGACCAAGGGGAAGGTGTTAGGCATCCCTCCATCTTGTGGTTTTAGCATGGTTACTTTGCTGAAATATATATGCTAAATCGGCAATATAAGGTGAATAAACTCACAAAAAACACACAAGACAATTTTACAAACAAACAAATAAGAGTTTCAAATGAAAATAAAGTCCAGTCCGATTATACAATCCAAAATAAAAGAAAAAGTATGGAAAGATAAACCTATACTAGTCTATCCTATTCAAAGGCTATGGTTTACTTGACCTCCCAGGCCTTGATCACGAATAGACTTCGAGTACATAATACTTTGGGGCATTCGCCAATTAATGAATACGTAGTAATTTAGGGCTTTCCCCAACAAATAGATACAATTGAGCAAAATAATAAAACTAACACGCAAGAAAGTGATTCAAATACACTCCGGTATCAAATCTTAAGTTTGACTACCCAACCTCGCCCTAAACATGATACTAATAATTTAAAAATATAACACTTATTTTGAATTAATCAACAACTAATGAATCAAAGAAAGCTAATCATATACACTTTTATCAATTTTCAACCCCTCTCCAAAATAAATAGTAAACCCTAAAATACTAATTAACTCAACAAATAACAAGATTATGCTACTTTATAGTTATCAAACAAATATGGCATCAACATTAATCATTCATAGAGATAAGAGATTAAGGGATGAAATGAACCTTTATAAAATTGAAAACCTCTTTAGATTAAGAATCTCCACTAATTACAATTACACTCTATGAGGAGCAAATATTTGACTGATTTTGACTAGAGAAGTGAATTTCAACTAAAAATCACAAATTGAACCTCAACAATGAACAAACCTCGATTGAAGTATCAACTAAATAGTCCTAAATTTTGAAGAATGAATCAAATGATTGACCTCAATGACAAACCTAAATATTAAAATTATTAAAGTAAAATTGAGCGTGTATAGAATTGAGCATCAATATTTCTATTAAAATTGGGTGATGGTGGTTCACCGATTTCAATAGAGTTAGTGTTGAAAATTAATAGGTATGTCGGTGTTAATAGAGTTTTTCCCAAGACCATAGAATTAGATCCTCAACCACCATGGATTCTCTTTGTTTTACACTGTATGTTGCATTTTTTTTGTGTGTATATATATATATATTATTTATTCTTTGTGATGCTTGTTCTTATAACTGCTATCAATGGCAAAAAAATATTGTTGCCCCTTTTTTATTTTTCTCGATGTGTGTATCTACTCTTTTTATATATTTTATCAATATGCATGTGTGTGTTTATATGTGTATTGTTATAGTTAATTGTTCTTATTACTTGTATGTGTCTTCTTCATAGAGGATTAAAATGATTAATCCAGTAAGGTGATGTGAAGTGTATATTATTTTTTTTTGTTTCTCTTTGTTCTATATGGTGAGGGAGAAGAGCAGTATATTGTTGTTCTCGTTGATTCTATATGATAAGTACAAAAAATATCTAAGGGGTGAGTGTGAGGTGTGTATGGGGATATTAGATGGGACTAACTATTTTTTTAGGAAATATGATGGGGTCACTTATTGGGTGTGAGGAGGTGCATGGTAGTGTATTGAGGAAGAGGGTAAGTTTTATTTATTTATTTATTTCTCTTAGGAACCACATAATTAGAGTATGATTTGATTAGGGTGTATATGTAGGTACTATAGCATGGCAAATCTTAGTAGATAAGATAAGAATAAAGATAAATCAAAACTCAAAAATATTTTTGGGATCAATGAAATCAAACCAAGTGGCATCATTTGATTCGTCACTATTTTTGGATTTTTGAATTTTCATATAATGAGATGGTTAACTAAAAATAATGCAATAAAACAAAGTATGAAGCTCGAAAGGATCAAAAATTACGTGTCTACATCATGACCCTCTTTGACTATAAACACAAAGTGTTTCCAGACAAAAGATAGACAACGAGACAAGTTTTGACCCGACCATTATTCAAAGGGAGAAAAGAACGATAGAGTGCGACCGAGTCCTAGTTTTAGATATCCTACCTATCCTGAGTTATAAGGAAATCAAGTAGCATTTATTTCAAGGGTATGAAATAAAAGTGTTTATATCGATATGGGGAGTTGAGTAAGGTCCTATAAAGGTTTTGGTATGTGGATCCTGTCATTACATCAAAATGAAAACTAAAAGTTAAAAAGGAAAATGAAATCACGCAATCTTATATATTCAACTTCTCTCAGTCTTGACTTGAATCTTTAGTTATTTCTCAATTAATGAGATATCCACTTTCCTTTTTGGTTGAACTTTGAAAATAAACTCTTTCTACATGCATTTTTTGGTGTTAAAGATGAACTTGAAAATTGAAAGTCTTCACCTTATTCTCCAGGCAGGCTCCTTAACTTTAAATTGAAATTCTTCACCAACTTTCCTGGAGGGATCCTAAACGTGAAATGGTAGTTTTCACCCTATTCTCTAGGCGAGCTCCTGAACTTGAAATTAAAGTCTTATCCTACTCTCCGGGTGGGCTCCTAAACTTGATATTAAAAGTATTCGCGTTATTCTCTAGGCAGACTCCTGAAATCAAAGTCAATAGTGAACTAAAAAAAAGTTATCTAAAAAGGGTTATGATAAAGAAAAATCTCATTTTCCAAGAGGATCCTAAATAGAAAATAAAGTCCCATTCTTCAGGAGGATCCTACCAATCCTATTCTTCAAGAGGGACATTCTAATGCCATTTCTAGGGGGTCCCAATAATTCTATTTCTAGGAGGGTCTCATCGATAATACCATTTATAGAAAGGTATCGAATATAAAATTAAAGTCCCATTCTCCAAGAGGGTCGTGCTAATCCCATTCCTCAAGGGGTCCCGATAATCCAATTTCTAGGAGGGTCCTAATTGATAATCCCATTTCTTAGAGGGTCCCAAATAGGAAATTGAAATCTTATTCTCTAGGATGGTCCTAATAATCTTATTCTTTTAGAGGGTCCCAATAATCCGATTCCTAGGAGGATCTCAATCGGTAATCCCATTTCTAGGAGGGTCCTGAACAAAAAGTAAAGTTTGATTATCCATGAGGGTCTGATTATCCTAAGGGTCTTGAATAAAAAATAAATTACCATTTTTAGGAGGGTAAAGAACACAAAGTAAAGTCCTAAATAACATGAAAAAAAAATTCCCTAATTTATTAGAAAATAAAATTATAAGTGCCAAACTAAATCATAGCTACTTGAAAAATGCATAATAAAAAGGTTTATCAAGACTCAGACTAATAAATGCATCTCCTGGGATAAAATTGAATGACCAAGACTAAAAAGTGCATCTCCTAAGAGTTAACTAAAGAATCTAACTAGAAAGTGCCTCTTCTAGGAGTAAAGGTTCAAATTAGGAAGTGCATCTTCTATAAATGAAACATGAAAGACACAAACTAGGATGTGCATTTCTTAGGGGTTAAATTGAAGGATTCAATTAGAAAATGCATCTTCTAAGGGTTAAATTGATTGATTTTAACTAGAAAGTGTATCTTCGAGTGATTGAGTTAATAGATTCCAACTAGAAAGTGTGTTTTCTAAAAGTAAAGACTAAAACTAGGAACTGCTTATCCTATGAATAAAATTTGAAAGATCCTAACTAGGAAGTGTGTCTCTTAGGGTACATGATGCTTAGTTTTACCATGATTGTGGTTACGAAACCAATATAGCAATATTGCTTCTGGCATTTGCAAAAGTGAGGTATTCCACCTTTAAAAATATAGGCCTAAGGCCTTTGATTTGAAGGTAATATGTTCTTCTATTTTATATAAAAATTGTAAGAGTTTAAAAACATGGTGGTTGGTTTGTGGCTTTAGCTTTTGAGGCGATTTCTCTTGCACATGTAATATTTAACTTACTTTAAACTATTGGCATGTGTCGTTAACTTGCTGCACTACTGACTCAAACTCAGATTATTAAGATTGACTCTAACGCAAACACTTATTATGCCATTTACCCAAACACAGGCTATCAAGAGTAACTCTAACTCAAACACTGTACCTCTGTCTCATGGTACCGCTAAATTAAACTACATTGAAATTTTATATTATCATGTGTTTACAACCTGTCAATTGATAGGGATTCTTTGAATATTTTGATTCAATTTAGATCATTTTACCTTCACGTGATGGAACTTTGTCTTGCTTTGTTCAATTTAACAAGTTGGAAGCAAGTTTTGAAGTCCTTTGTTACTTGCTTAAATATGAACTTGGCTAAAAGACATGACAAATAATAATAATTTTCTATTCGGATAACAGACCCAAGAGAACAAAAATAGAAATATAGAGAGGAAATAAAAGACAATGAATATTACTTTCTAAAAAATGATAAAAAAAAAGAATTTATTTAAGTTTTGCATCCAGCTACAAGGATTATGACATGCATTTTGCATTAATCTGCCTAATCTTTCCATCCAAACTATTCATCAATTATTGTTAAATCAATTAACCTAAAATCGAGTTTCTTCATTAATCTCATTGCACTCATAGACCTTGTTCATCTAGTGATGCCCTAAATTTTTTAGTACACGCCCTATCTCATTTTCATTGCTCTCAACTTACTATCACCTTATGGTTCCCATGAAGGTTTTCACCAATAAGACTCTCATTTTGTTCATTTTTCTCAGCTTACCTTTGCCTTTATGGTGCTCGTGAGGGTTTTCACCAATAAGACTTTGTTTTTTCAGTTCTATCATATTTTTTTATGATGATGAATAAATATAGTAGTTGAAATGCAATGTCTCATATCCATCGCTTTGTTAACCTTGACATTCTCCAAGATTGATTTGAAGGTCTTCTTTTTGTTGTAATAAGACTTTTGGATAAGGTTATAAAGAAGAATGGAATGAGGCTCAAATGACACTTAAAAGAGGGTGGGATTTACAAATTTTGAAATTGACTCAAACAACGAAAATTAACTTTTGACCCAATTTCTTTTAAACTGGGTAATTTGAATTTTTACTAGGTTAGATCAAACCCAGAGTAGGGTTGCTTATGTATCTTGTGGTAGAAATAATTAGGTCAAACGTAGTTTAGGTAGGTAATTCTTTTGCTTTGATTTAGATAGGTTGTTCTTTTGCTTTGACTCTAACTTCAACCCTTTTTTTCTTTCTACTTTTCACTTTTTGGACTTTTCTAACTCGATACTTTATTTTTTTATGACACATTTTTGGATATCTTCTGGATCTATTTCTTTTGCTTGACACTTTCTCTTTTTTGAACTTTTGCCGACTCTATCTTGATTCCAAAAGAGAAGTACAAAAGAAAATATAAATAAAGCTCAAACTGGGTAAGAAAAGAATGATACCATGTTTGGATAGCAAAATGAAATGCCTTTGTCATATCAATCCTTAAAATTCAAGTACATAGCATGCAATATGAAAGTAGAAGATGAAAATCACTTATAACATATTTTCTACAACACTAAATTTAACTAAGCATGTGTGTCACTTCTTCTGCCACACTTTTCAAACATACAAATCTATATTTTTTGTACATACTTCATATCGGATAACTCATAATTTAGTGGGAAAAAATTTCCTTTTATTTCTCTTGATAGAGGAGATCTTCCATCCTCTATTTGATCCAATTCAAAATGTTTGAGATGCGCCTTTCCATTGATGACAAAGTCATTCTTGTGATTCTCAAAGTGATTACCTTAATCCATTCAAGTGAGGCTTCAATTCGATCACCAAATTCCCCACACTTTATCTATTACCTCATAAATCTTTTTCAATTTAAACTTTCTGATTCGAAGTTTCATGAATACATTCGATTTTAAAATCTAGATAAATATTCTATAAGCATGCCATATAACTAGAACTAGTATAAAATGAACTATGTAAAAAAAATATATCATATATTAAAAATAAAACAACAAAAAGGGCACAATATTTTTTTAAAAGAAAAGATAGAAGGTTTTGGAAATAAACAACAAAGAAACAAAACAAGATAGATACCAAATTATAACCTTAAAAATAGAAATAAAAATAAAACAAACTACCAAAATTCCTTCATAGTAGGAGATGAATGACTTTTCATTTGCAGATCCTGACATCTTAGACACTAGTAAGCATATCAACATGATTAAAACTTTCACCACTATCAAGTACATTTCCCTCAATAAATAAGTTATGCGTCCTTATGACTAAATCAACAGTTCCCACCTATTGTGCATTATTGTGTGCTGGCAAAAAATTCTATGCAATGCTTGTAGTGCCAATGTCCTATAACATAATTGATTTTTATTGAATTATTCTTTATATTTCTCATTTCATAGCATGAAAATAATAATTACTACGACCCTAAACATTAGAATGATAAGCACATTAAAACACCCAAGATTTTGGCCTTGCAAAAAATTTTGAGTTTAGGACATTCTGTCCATAGTACGACTCAATGTACCACTCGTACCCCTTAGTTATGAGTCGTATCATACGCTAATAAATTTGGTGAGATTTACTCACTATCCTAGGTATGAGTTAGATTCCCTAAAATTATAGATAAGTGTATGAGTCGTACCCAACATGATCATAAAGAGTGTGTCTTGATCAAAATATGGACTATTTTGGATACAGTTGGTGGGTATGGTTTAGAGTACCATTCATACCCTTGGGTACGAGTCATATATGTATTGTCGTACCTTGGTCAGTATAGGGGTCCTTGACGAAGCCTTGGGTAAGAGTTGGGGTACCACTCGTACCCTAGGGTATGGTTTAGTCATGATAGGCGAATTTACGCGCCTATATCAATATATTTTGCCCATATTTTAGCCTAGTTTTGAGAACAAATTATATATTTCATGCACTTTTAGTCCTTTTTCCTGTAAATGAGCTAACGAACATGATTAGTAAAGTTTCAGGTATAAATGATGCATAATTCAGCATTTTATGGCTTACTTGACGCTAAAGAAAGCTCACGAAGGAAGGAAAGGGAGTTTGGACGCCTAAAGGACCAAAAGTGATGCATGGAGAATCTGTCCCGGGCTAAAACAGCATTTCTGAAGACTTTGGGGACTTGCAGTAACTTAGTTGGATTTGGACAATGATACATTAACCTAGTACAATTGGGTTATGTATTTCATTAGTTTATCTGGATTATGATAATGTTACATTAACCTAGTACAATTGGGTTAAGTATTTCATTAGCTTAGTAGGATTTGGTTAAGCATTTCATTAGCTTAGTAGGAATAGGATATGGGTATTATAAATACCCTATCTTGCTAGAGATTTTAATTAATTCCGAATTCTTCCATTACTCTACAACTCTTCTTCTAATTCTCCCATTAATTCTATTTTTCTTCTTCTACTCATCTATTCAACAAGAGAAATGTTACCTTGCTAAAGAATTCACGCCTAAACGGCTACCACACCATTATAAATGTGAAATCTTAATTATGGTATAACAACAATGTCAATTGTGATTTCCTTTGCACTCATGGGTAACGAAACTTCTCTGTTGGGGTTATGGAAGCCGTATGAGATACTATCTATTGCTGTGAGGTTGTGAGTTCGCGACACGTATACTGCTTATATCATTATTCTCTTCATCTTAGTCTACATTCTTTGTGGTTGCAAATGCAAGAATACGCCAGTATAACATTTAACTTATTCGAAAGAAAGGTTATTTGTCTGGAAAAGAGATAATGTCAGGGTAGTAGGGTCACCCCCTAAAATTCCCTACTAAAAAGCTAGTGTCGTAACTGGACTAACCTCTTGGAGAATTCGTACCGTTAGACACGCTTTAAGCTTGAAAGAGTTAAAGTGAAATAATCCTCGAATAGGTCGAAAGACGCCTGGATTTACCATCAAATACAATTCTCTATAAGCACATGCATGTATGAATTCAACACACTCATAGTCAATAGAGACGTATAACTCAGAAGGTGGACATAACCCCAACTCCTCAATTCTCATTGTTTCACAACCTACTAAATATTCTTTCTTTTTACTTTGCTATTTTTAGTTTTTGCTTTAATAATTTGGTTACACATTACAAACCCCCCTTCTTACGAGACTTGCACTAAAAGTCTAGTAATCGTTGCTTACTTGTTGACCAAGCTATTCCCTGTGGGATCGATACCCAACCCAGGTTGGGTTCTATATTTGCTAACGACCGCTTTACACTCCTACGAGAGCTGTAGATTGAGCGTTATCAAAAATTCGCGCCGTTGTCGGGGAATACAAGTGTCAATCAAGTTCGTGATAATTACTAGACCCTTTGGTCAAAGATTCTCGTACTTTTTGTTTTAGTTTTTGTTTTTGTTTACTGCAGGTTTTTATTCAGTGCATGCCCCATACCTGAAGTTCTAGTCAACCATTATTACCTATCAATCCTGAACCACAACGTATTCGCAGAATGGAGGCACAACACGCAATTGAAAAGATGGCTTCTCAATAGGAACAGGCGAGACTAGCTGCGCTAGCCGCCACTCAAGTGCATCAACAGAATATTGATAACCCTGGGCAAGCAACAAATCCTGACGATGAAGATCTAGGTGATGACGAGATACTAAACCCTAGGCATGCCGCTGAGATCGCAACACCTTCTAACAGAAGATATTGTCAAGCTAGGTTTAGGCCTGAATGCCAACCCATGCAACCAGCTTTCGATGAGGATGATGATGATCTTGATGGTGCCGGAGCCACTGGAGCTATAATTCCACCACCATTAGCGCCTGGAGCCAAGTGCAACATCACAAGCACCATGATTCAGTTATTGCAACTCAAGGGATTGTTTGGTGGACTAGCAGGTGATGATCCAAATATGCATCTCATCAACTTTATTTCTACATGCAAGTCTTTTGACAATCCTGGTGTTGGTCAGAATGCAATTCGATTACGTCTATTTCCATTGTCTCTGTCTGGGGAGGCAACACTATGGTTGAATGGGCTGACTCCTGATTCAATTACAAATTGGAGGCAATTGAGAGACGCTTTCCTAGAAAGATTCTTTCCGCCTTCCAAAAGGGCACAATTGAGAGATGAAATCATCAACTTTCGTCAGCTTCCCACTGAAGCTCTTCATGAAACATGGGAGAGGTTCAAGACAACGCTAGCGAGATGCCCAAACCATCACATGACTAATGTTCACCTCATGGAGATATTGTATAGAGCCTTGAATTCAATAACTAAGCCAATGGTGGATAATGCAGCTGGAGGATCATTTATGGACCTCACCTTTGGTCAAGCAAGCAATATGCTAGATCGCATGATGAAACAAAGTAGAGCTTGGCATACCAGGGATTCTGAGGTAGCAGGCCCCACTTTATCTATAGGCATGACTGCAGACCAAAGAAGAAGACAAGAAGAACGTGATCAAGATATGGCGCACATTAAAACACAAATGGATCTTCTTACAAAGCATTTATTATCAGGGAAGACCGAAAAAGTGAAAGCTGTGGCGCTAAAAGAAAGAGACGAATCTGATTCGGAAGAGGAGGCCAACTACTTGAACAATCAGGGGGGTTTCCGTGGGAATACCCAAGGAAACCAAGGTCGGAACTATTATGATAAATATGGAAGAAAAGACCAAGGTAGTTGGAAGAAAAACAATGAAAAGAGTGGTTTGTATGTTTCCCCTGGTAGACGTGATACCACCACATCTAATTCTGGAAGTATGGAAGACATGATGGCTAAATTATTGAAAGGAGTGGAAGCAACGAGCGCGGGAGTTACTGAGGTAATTAATGATTTGTCCTCCATGAAACAACTAGTTGATTCTCATTCCACTTCAATCAAGCAAATAGAGCAACAATTGAGCCAACTTTCAGCAGCACTCAATCCAAGAAAGGCTGGCACTTTACCTAGCGATACTGTGCAAAACCCAAGGAATGATGGGTCATGCATGGCCATCACTACCAGAAGTGGTAAGGTGCTGGAACCTTCAGCAAAAGGCAAGAAAATGGTTGACGAAGTAGCGGACATGGATGATAACGCAAAAGGAGAAGATGCCGCAACAACCAGTCCTGACGTCAAAGACGTCACGCCCAGTGACGTACAACCTGAAAAAATGGAAAAACGGAAGCAAGAGGAGAAGAAAACCGTGGAGATAACACTTCCATACCCACCACCACCTTTTCCCCAAAGACTGAAGAAGGTGGCGAATGACACTAAGTTCAGCAAATTCATGAATATGTTAAAGCAGCTGACCATTAATGTTCCATTAGTGGAGGCACTTGAAAAAATGCCTGGGTATGTGAAATTTATGAAGGACCTGTTGACAAAGAAGCGGGCAGCAAGTTATGAGTTAGCGGATAATGTTCATCATTGTAGTGCAATCACTACAAGGTCGCTAGTTCAAAAGAAGGCAGATCCTGGAGCTTTCACTATTCCCTGCACAATTGGATCGTTGAATTTTGCCAAGGCATTGTGCGATCTAGGAGCTAGCATCAATGTGATGCCACTATCTATCTACAAGAAGTTGGGTCTAGGAGATCCAACACCAACCAATATGAGGCTCGTGATGGCTGATAGGTCGGTAAAACGACCTGTGGGTATCTTGAATGATGTGTTGGTGAAGGTATCTTCATTTATATTTTCTGTAGACTTCGTTATTCTGGATTGTGAGGTGGATTCTGACGTTCCCATAATCTTGGGACGCCCCTTCCTCGCAACTAGAAGTGTGCTTATTGACATGAAAGATAATGAGCTTTTGTTTCGAATTAATGACGAAGTGGTCCGCTTTGATATATGCAAAGACATAAAGAAGCCCAGTGATATGAATGAGTTATCTATAGTTGATGTTCATCATGAGGATATGAAAGCATTATCTATAGAGAAACAGCCTACTGTTGAGCCATTGTCTGCTGCGCCACTGAAAGTTGAGCATGAGGATAATGAAAATTATGAAGAACTTATCGGTGCTCTAACAGAAATAGAGTCTTATACTCCTAAGCAACCGTTTGTGCTCTAACATCAAATCAATCTTCACCAACAGCGGTGACTTCCATTGAAGAGCCACCAGTGCTAGAATCGAAAAAGCTCCCCAATTATCTAAGGTATGCGTTCTTGGGAAGTGGAAATACACTTCCAGTGAGTGTTGCAGTTGTGGATGATCTAAGTGAATAGCACGTAGAGGCTCTCATCTCTGCTCTGAAGAGGCACAAGAGAGCTATGGGTTGGACTATTGATGATATAATTGGTATCCCTCCTGGGATAGGCATGCACAAGAGTCATATCGAACAAGATTGCATGCCTACAAGTAAGCATCAACGTCGTCTGAATCCATTCAGAAAATGATGCCCCATCTATCTCGATGAAGTCTAAGTAATCGAGATAGCTATGTCGTGCCGCGATAATAAATCAAGCGCTTGGTGGGAGGCAACCCATCGTTCTAATCGTTTTTGTTGTTTTTGAGTAAGTGTAGGTGCAAGAGGTGTAAAGGAGGAGATTGGTTTCAAATTTTGATTTGGAAGTATTGCATGTCGAAGGTGGTAAGTTAGGAATGAAGAAGCAAAAGGCTATGGGTTAGGCATGGCCTATGTAAATCTAGGCCACGAACAAGGCATGGCCTATGCTATGGCACTCTGCTCAACAATGCCATAGCATAGGCGCCGCCTATGCTATGGCACTCTGCTCAACAATGCCATAGCATAGGCGCCGCCTATGCTATGGCATTCTGTCTCTGAATCTAGTATGTCATGGCATAGGCTCCGCCTATGGTCACTTTTGGTCTCCAAATCTGATTCCAAATGGGTCAAAACCCGACCCAAGCTTGTCCTATAAATAGAACCTTAGTCTTAGAACAAAAATGCATTGCAACTTCAACCTAGGTGCCGCCTACCTCTCCAAAATCTCTCAAAAAAATTTCTTTTTGCTCTTTTACTTTGCAAGAACACCTTGCGAGGCCATCAACCAAGTAAGTACTTCTTTGTTCTTCATTCATATTCCGTAAGTACTACACTACTACGCTTATAATAAATTGTTAGATCTTGAAGTAGTAGTAGTGATTTGAATGTGGTTGATTTGTTGCGATACAACTAAGTGAGTGAACGAATACGTAAGGATGATCTTAACTTGTTTCCAACTTGTATTTGATTTTGATGCACTGTCATACTTTTTCTGAATTGACATGGTCACGAAAACTGCATAATCTTGTAAATAGAAAGCTTACATGTTGGAATGACTTGTTCATCGAGATAAGAATCATGGTTAAACTACCAACTTGTGAGGTTGTGATTATTTCTAGATGTTGTACCTTGATTCAATCTCTATGTAGTAGTCTTGATATATCAAACATGAAAGTATTGCCAAGATTTCAAGAAGTATGACTGCACTAATTACATTGTTGGAATCTAACGCCTAAAACGTATATCGATGAAGTCTAAGTAATCGACAACTTTCACTCCATTAGTTTGTGCCAACAAAATAAGTGTGGGGTGGTGCCACTACTGCTTATTTATAGATTGTATCCATCGAGATGATGCTAACATGAACATTGTTTTAAGTCTCAGGTACAATGGCACCCAAAGCAAGACAAAGCAAAGATAAGGCTACCACTTCACAAAAAGGCAAGAAAAGAGGCCGAAAAGAGCAAGGAGAACCCTCATCGCTGCAAATACCTCGACTCATGCTTGGAATTAAGTGGGATACTTATGAGGAACCTCTAAGGATGATGACTCTGATGATGATTCCAATGCAAGGGGTATGACCCCAGACATAGAGAATGAGTCCGACTAACCAGGTTCTTCTTATTTATTTTCCACTGAGGACAGTGTACCGACTAAGTGTGGGGTGGTGGTATTGCATGCTATACTTCTCTACTCGCATCTATGTTTGTTTGCTTTTGTTTAATTTTGTTTTATAATCTCATAGTTAAGATTTTTTTTAGTAGCTAATATTTTTTTTTAACTTAGCATCGCATGAGATTATTCTAATAGGCAGCATGAGATTATAACAAGAGTATGTGCTACAATTATGACTATTGAGACGTTTAGGCTCCAGTTGTGACTCATTATGTGATATTGTGTGGTTCAATTCCTTCACTTATTGGGTCAAGAGTCTATATTACCACCAATAAAGTCGGTCATGTGCCTTGTGTGTGTGAGATAATAGTATTTTCTATGTTTGTGGCTGATGCTAGAACTTGCCTGGTATGTATGCAAAGCGAAAATAAGGAGTGTAAGTTTAGGAGGTGATTTAGGCATTTCTTTGGCAACCTATATTTGTTTACCTTCAGTTTTACCTACCCAGGGACATCATCCTAGTTAAACCTTTTTGAGCCTTTAGCCTATTTTCTTTGACAACCTTGTATGTAAGCCTAATCCATTTTTTTCAAGACCGTAATTTGATTCAAACTCCTAAGTGCTTTAAAGTAAAAAAGTCATGTGACAACATAAGAGGAAATTGGGTGAGTATGATGCTATAAATTGTAATGGTGCTTGAATGTGTTATGAAAAAGAAAGTGCTATCATAAGAGGTATGTTGTGAAAAGAAAAAGGAAAAGAAAGCTGAAAAGCGAGTTGTGCTTAAAATTGAAAAACAAAAGAGGAGAACAAGGGTGGTAGAATAAAAGAAAGAAAGGTTGAAAGAAAAAAAAGTGTCAATGATACAAAGTGATGTATTAAAGCGCTTAGGAACTTAGTCACTATTCCTGGCGAAAATAGTCCTACCCATCCCTTAGCCTACATTACAACCATCAAAAGACCTACTTGATCCTAAGCTTAGCATTCTAACATTTAGTAGAGTATTACATTAAGGGCAAGCCTATGGTCATCAGTTTCTACAAATGCATTCTTTGTGAGAGTGAGAGCAAGGACATTTTGATACCGATGTTTGAAAAATATGATATATTTGTGAGTGATTATGGGTACTATATTGTGAGACACACATGGTTGATGAGTTTTGGATAGTCTTATATGATTCTATGCACCTTAACGTTTGCATGCGAGTTGATCACCATCACGAGTCTATGCTAGAGGTTAAACTGTTTCTACTTATAATTGAAAAGATACTCTTTGTTGATAATTGTAGTTCTTGTCTTGACAAATATTTTGTGTTGTTGCTGTAAAACCCTAAGTTGATGTTTAGAAGGACATGATAGTTTGTTCGAGGACGAACAAAGCTCTAAGTGTGGGGTGTTGATGATAGGCAAATTTACGCGCCAATATCAATATATTTTGCCCATATTTTAGCCTAGTTTTGAGAACAAATTATATATTTCATGCACTTTTAGTCCTTTTTAATGTAAATGAGCTAACGAACATGATTAGTAAAGTTTCAGGTATAAATGATGCATAATTCAGCATTTTATGGCTTACTTGACGCTAAAGAAAGCTCACGAAGGAAGGAAAGGGAGTTTGGACGCCTAAAGGACCAAAAGTGATGCATGGAGAATCTGTCCCGGGCTAAAACAGCATTTCTGAAGACTTTGGGGACTTGCAGTAACTTAGTTGGATTTGGACAATGATACATTAACCTAGTACAATTGGGTTATGTATTTCATTAGTTTATCTGGATTATGATAATGTTACATTAACCTAGTACAATTGGGTTAAGTATTTCATTAGCTTAGTAGGATTTGGTTAAGCATTTCATTAGCTTAGTAGGAATAGGATATGGGTATTATAAATACCCTATCTTGCTAGAGATTTTAATTAATTCTGAATTCTTCCATTACTCTACAACTCTTCTTCTAATTCTCCCATTAATTCTATTTTTCTTCTTCTACTCATCTATTCAACAAGAGAAACGTTACCTTGCTAAAGAATTCACGCCTAAACGGATACCACACCATTATAAATGTGAAATCTTAATTGTGGTATAACAACAATGTCAATTGTGATTTCCTTCGCACTCATGGGTAACTAAACTTCTCTGTTGGGGTTATGGAAGCCGTATGAGATACTATCTATTGCTGTGAGGTTGTGAGTTCGCGACACGTATACTGCTTATATCATTATTCTCTTCATCTTAGTCTACATTCTTTGTGGTTGCAAACGCAAGAATACGCCAGTATAACATTTAACTTATTCGAAAGAAAGGTTATTTGTCTGGAAAAGAGATAATGTCAAGGTAGTAGGGTCACCCCCTAAAATTCCCTACTAAAAAGCTAGTGTCGTAACTGGACTAACCTCTTGGAGAATTTGTACCGTTAGACACGCTTTAAGCTTGAAAGAGTTAAAGTGAAATAATCCTCGAATAGGTCGAAAGACGCCTGGATTTACCATCAAATACAATTCTCTATAAGCACATGCATGTATGAATTCAACACACTCATAGTCAATAGAGACGTATAAATCAGAAGGTGGACATAACCCCAACTCCTCAATTCTCATTGTTTCACAACCTACTAAACATTCTTTCTTTTTACTCTGCTATTTTTAGTTTTTGCTTTAATAATTTGGTTACACATTACAAACCCCCCTTCTTACGAGACTTGCACTAAAAGTCTAGTAATCGTTGCTTACTTGTTGACCAAGCTATTCCCTGTGGGATCGATACCCAACCCAGGTTGGGTTCTATATTTGCTAACGACCGCTTTACACTCCTACGAGAGCTGTAGATTGAGCGTTATCAAAAATTGGCGCCGTTGCCGGGGAATACAAGTGTCAATCAAGTTCGTGATAATTACTAGACCCTTTGGTCAAAGATTCTCGTACTTTTTGTTTTAGTTTTTGTTTTTGTTTACTGCAGGTTTTTATTCAGTGCATGCCCCATACCCGAAGTTCTAGTCAACCGTTATTACCTATCAATCCTGAACCACAACGTATTCGCAGAATGGAGGCACAACACGCAATTGAAAGGATGGCTGCTCAATAGGAACAGGTGAGACTAGCTGCGCTAGCCGCCACTCAAGTGCATCAACAGAATATTGATAACCCTGGGCAAGCAACAAATCCTGACGATGAAGATCTAGGTGATGACGAGATACTAAACCCTAGGCATGCCGCTGAGATCGCAACACCTTCCAACAGAAGATATTGTCAAGCTAGGTTTAGTCCTGAACGCCAACCCATGCAACCATCTTTCGATAAGGATGATGATGATCTTGATGGTGCCGGAGCCACTGGAGCTATAATTCCACCACCATTAGCGCCTGGAGCCAAGTGCAACATCACAAGCACCATGATTCAGTTATTGCAACTCAAGGGATTGTTTGGTGGACTAGCAGGCGATGATCCGAATATGTATCTCATCAATTTTATTTCTACATGCAAGTCTTTTGACAATCCTGGTGTTGGTCAGAATGCAATTCGATTACGTCTATTTCCATTGTCTCTGTCTGGGGAGGCAACACTATGGTTGAATGGGCTGACACCTGATTCAATTACAAATTGGAGGCAATTGAGAGACGCTTTCCTAGAAAGATTTTTTCCGCCTTCCAAAAGGGCACAATTGAGAGATGAAATCAGCAACTTTCGTCAGTTTCCCACTGAAGCTCTTCATGAAACATGGGAGAGGTTCAAGACAAAGCTAGCGAGATGCCCAAACCATCACATGACTAATGTTCACCTTATGGAGATATTGTATAGAGCCTTGAATTCAATAACTAAGCCAGTGGTGGATAATGCAGCTGGAGGATCTTTTATGGACCTCACCTTTGGTCAAGCAAGCAATATGCTAGATCGCATGATGAAACAAAGTAGAGCTTGGCATACCAGGGATTCTGAGGTAGCAAGCCCCACTTTATCTATAGGCATGACTGCAGACCAAAGAAGAAGACAAGAAGAACGTGATCAAGATATGGCGCACATGAAAACACAAATGGATCTTCTTACAAAGCATTTATTATCAGGGAAGACCGAAAAAGTGAAAGCTGTGGCGCTAAAAGAAAGAGACGAATCTGATTCGGAAGAGGAGGCCAACTACTTGAACAATCAGGGGGGTTTCCGTGGGAATACCCAAGGAAACCAAGGTCGGAACTATTATGATATATATGGAAGCAAAGACCAAGGTAGTTGGAAGAAAAACAATGAAAAGAGTGGTTTGTATGTTCCCCCTGGTAGACGTGATACCACCACATCTAATTCTGGAAGTATGGAAGACATGATGGCTAAATTATTGAAAGGAGTGGAAGCAACGAGCGCGGGAGTTACTGAGGAAATTAATGATTTGTCCTCCATGAAACAACTAGTTGATTATTATTCCACTTCAATCAAGCAAATAGAGCAACAATTGAGCCAACTTTTAGCAGCACTCAATCCAAGAAAGGCTGGCACTTTACCTAGCGATACTGTGCAAAACCCAAGGAATGATGGGTCATGCATGGCCATCACTACCAGAAGTGGTAAGGTGCTGGAACCTTCAGCAAAAGGCAAGAAAATGGTTGATGAAGTAGCGGACATGGATGATAACGCAAAAGGAGAAGATGCCGCAACAACCAGTCCTGACGTCAAAGACGTCACGCCCAGTGACGTACAGCCTGAAAAAATGGAAAAACAGAAGCAAGAGGAGAAGAAAACCGTGGAGATAACACTTCCATACCCACCACCGCCTTTTCCCCAAAGACTGAAGAAGGTGGCGAATGACACTAAGTTCAGCAAATTCATGAATATGTTAAAGCAGCTGACCATTAATGTTCCATTAGTGGAGGCACTTGAAAAAATGCCTGGGTATGTTAAATTTATGAAGGAACTGTTGACAAAGAAGCGGGCAGCAAGTTATGAGTTAGCGGATAATGTTCATCATTGTAGTGCAATCACTACAAGGTCGCTAGTTCAAAAGAAGGCAGATCCTGGAGCTTTCACTATTCCCTGCACAATTGGATCGTTGAATTTTGCCAAGGCATTGTGCGATCTAGGAGCTAGCATCAATGTGATGCCACTATCTATCTACAAGAAGTTGGGGCTAGGAGATCCAACACCAACCAATATGAGGCTCGTGATGGTTGATAGGTCGGTAAAACGCCCTGTGGGTATCTTGAATGATGTGTTGGTGAAGGTATCTTCATTTATCTTTTCTGTACACTTCGTTATTCTGGATTGTGAGGTGGATTCTGAAGTTCCCATAATCTTGGGACGCCCCTTCCTCGCAACTGGTAGTGTGCTTATTGACATGAAAGATAATGAGCTTTTGTTTCGAATTAATGACGAAGTGGTCCGCTTTGATATATGCAAAGCCATGAAGAAGCCCAGCGATATGAATGAGTTATCTGTAGCTGATGTTCATCATGAGGATATGAAAGCATTATCTATAGAGAAACAGCCTACTGTTAGGCCATTGTCTAATGCGCCACTGAAAGTTGAGCATGAGGATAATGAAAATTATGAAGAACTTATGGGTGCTCTAACAGAAATAGAGTCTTATACTTCTAAGCAACCGTTTGTGCTCTAACATCAAATCAATCTTCACCAACAGCGGTGACTTCCATTGAAGAGCCACCAGTCCTAGAATCGAA
Source organism: Capsicum pubescens (assembly GCA_030864215.1). Classification (NCBI taxonomy): domain Eukaryota; kingdom Viridiplantae; phylum Streptophyta; class Magnoliopsida; order Solanales; family Solanaceae; genus Capsicum; species Capsicum pubescens. The sequence goes on from CM061546.1 coordinate 216,758,667, forward strand.
AAAACTCCCAAATTATCTAAGGTATGCGTTCTTGGGAAGTGGAAATACACTTCCAGTGAGTGTTGCAGTTGCGTATGATCTAAGTGAACAGCATGTAGAGGCTCTCATCTCTGCTCTGAAGAGGCACAAGAGAGCTATGGGTTGGACTATTGATGATATAATTGGTATCCCTCATGGGATAGGCATGCACAAGAGTCATATCGAAGAAGATTGCATGCCTAAAAGTAAGCATCAGCGTCGTCTGAATCCATTCAGAAAATGATGCCCCATCTATCTCGATGAAGTCTAAGTAATCGAGATAGCTATGTCGTGTCGCGATAATAAATCAAGCGCTTGGTGGGAGGCAACCCATCGTTCTAATCGTTTTTGTTGTTTTTGAGTAAGTGTAGGTGCAAGAGGTGTAAAGGAGGAGATTGGTTTCAAATTTTGATTTGGAAGTATTGCATGTCGAAGGTGGTAAGTTAGGAATAAAGAAGCAAAAGGCTATGGGTTAGGCATGGCCTATGTAAATCTAGGCCACGAACAAGGCATGGCCTATGCTATGGCACTCTGCTCAACAATGCCATAGCATAGGCGTCGCCTATGCTATGGCACTCTGCTCAACAATGCCATAGCATAGGCGCCGCCTATGCTATGGCATTCTGTCTCTGAATCTAGAATGTCATGGCATAGGCGCCGTCTATGGTCACTTTTGGTCTCCAAATCTGATTCCAAATGGGTCAAAACCCGACCCAAGCTTGTCCTATAAATAGAACCTTAGTCTTAGAACAAAAATGCATTGCAACTTCAACCTAGGTGCCGCCTACCTCTCCAAAATCTCTCAAAAAAATTTCTTTTTGCTCTTTTACTTTGCAAGAACACCTTGCGAGGCCATCAACCAAGTAAGTACTTCTTTGTTCTTCATTCATATTCCGTAAGTACTACACTACTACGCTTACAATAAATTGTTAGATATTGAAGTAGTAGTAGTGATTTGAATGTGGTTGATTTGTTGCGATACAACTAGGTGAGTGAACGAATACGTAAGGATGATCTTAACTTGTTTCCAACTTGTATTTGATTTTGATGCACTGTCATACTTTTTCTGAATTGACATGGTCACGAAAACTGCATAATCTTGTAAATAGAAAGCTTACATGTTGGAATGACTTGTTCATCGAGATGAGAATCATGGTTAAACAACCAACTTGTGAGGTTGTGATAATTTCTAGATGTTGTACCTTGATTCAATCTCTATGTAGTAGTCTTGATATATCAAACATGAAAGTATTGCCAAGATTTCAAGAAGTATGACTGCACTAATTACATTGTTGGAATCTAACGCCTAAAACGTATATCGATGAAGTCTAAGTAATCGACAACTTTCACTCCACTAGTTTATGCCAACAAAATAAGTGTGGGGTGGTGCCACTACTGCTTGTTTATAGATTGTATCCATCGAGATGATGCTAACATGAACATTGTTTTAAGTCTCAGGTACAATGGCACCCAAAGCAAGACAAGGCAAAGATAAGGCTACCACTTCACAAAAAGGTAAGAAAAGAGGCCGAAAAGAGCAAGGAGAACCCTCCTCGCTGCAAATACCTCGACTCATGCTTGGAATTAAGTGGGATACTCATGAGGAACTTCTAAGGATGATGACTCTGATGATGATTCCAATGCAAGGGGTATGACCTCAGACATAGAGAATGAGTCCGACTAACCAGGTTCTTCTTATTTATTTTCCACTGAGGACAGTGTACCGACTAAGTGTGGGGTGGTGGTATTGCATGCTATACTTCTCTACTCGCATCTATGTTTGTTTGCTTTTGTTTTATGTTTGTTTTATAATCTCATAGTTAAGATTTTTTTTAGTAGCTAATTTTTTTTTTTAACTTAGCTTCGCATGAGATTATTCTAATAGGCAGCATGAGATTATAACAAGAGTATGTTCTACAATTATGACTATTGAGACATTTAGGCTCCAGTTGTGACTCATTATGTGATATTGTGTGGTTCAATTCCTTCACTTATTGGGTCAAGAGTCTATATTACCTCCAATAAAGTCGGCCATGTGCCTTGTGTGTGTGAGATAATAGTATATTCTATGTTTGTGGCTGATGCTAGAACTTGCCTGGTATGTATGCAAAGCGAAAATAAGGAGTGTAAGTTTAGGAGGTGATTTAGGCATTTCTTTGGCAACCTATATTTGTTTACCTTCAGTTTTACTTACCCATGGACATCATCCTAGTTAAACCCTTTTGAGCCTTTAGCCTATTTTCTTTGACAACCTTGTATGTAAGCCTAATCCATTTTTTTCAAGACCGTAATTTGATCCAAACTCCTAAGTGCTTTAAAGTAAAAAAGTCATGTGACAACATAAGAGGAAATTGGGTGAGTATGATGCTATAAATTGTAATGGTGCTTGAATGTGTTATGAAAAAGAAAGTGCTATCATAAGAGGTATGTTGTGAAAAGAAAAAGGAAAAGAAAGCTGAAAAGCGAGTTGTGCTTTAAATTGAAAAACAAAAGAGGAGAACAAGGGTGGTAGAATAAAAGAAAGAAAGGTTGGAAGAAAAAAAAAGTGTCAATGATACAAAGTGATGTATTAAAGCGCTTAGGAACTTAGTCACTATTCCTGGCGAAAATAGTCCTACCCATCCCTTAGCCTACATTACAACCATCAAAAGACCTACTTGATCCTAAGCTTAGCATTCTAACATTTAGTAGAGTATTACATTAAGGGCAAGCCTATGGTCATCAGTTTCTACAAATGAATTCTTTGTGAGAGTGAGAGCAAGGACATTTTGATACCGATGTTTGAAAAATATGATATATTTGTGAGTGATTATGGGTACTATATTGTGAGACACACATGGTTGATGAGTTTTGGATAGTCTTATATGATTCTATGCACCTTAACGTTTGCATGCGAGTTGATCACCATCACGAGTCTATGCTAGAGGTTAAACTGTTTCTACTTATAATTGAAAAGATACTCTTTGTTGATAATTGTAGTTCTTGTCTTGACGAATATTTTGTGTTGTTGCTGTAAAACCCTAAGTTGATGTTTAGAAGGACATGATAGTTTGTTCGAGGACGAACAAAGCTCTAAGTGTGGGGTGTTGATGATAGGCGAATTTACGCGCCTATATCAATATATTTTGCCCATATTTTAGCCTAGTTTTAAGAACAAATTATATATTTCATGCACTTTTAGTCCTTTTTCCTGTAAATGAGCTAACAAACATGATTAGTAAAGTTTCAGATAAATATGATGCATAGTTCAGCATTTTATGGCTTACTTGACGCTAAAGAAAGCTCACGACGGAAGGAAAGGGAGTTTGGACGCCTAAAGGACCAAAAGTGATGCATGGAGAATCTGTCCCGGGCTAAAACAGCATTTCTGAAGACTTTGGGGACTTGCAGTAACTTAGTTGGATTTGGACAATGATACATTAACCTAGTACAATTGGGTTATGTATTTCATTAGTTTATCTGGATTATGATAATGTTACATTAACCTAGTACAATTGGGTTAAGTATTTCATTAGCTTAGTAGGATTTGGTTAAGCATTTCATTAGCTTAGTAGGAATAGGATATGGGTATTATAAATACCCTATCTTTCTAGAGATTTTAATTAATTCTGAATTCTTCCATTACTCTACAACTCTTCTTCTAATTCTCCCATTAATTCTATTTTTCTTCTTCTACTCATCTATTCAACAAGAGAAACGTTACCTTGCTAAAGAATTCACGCCTAAACGGCTACCACACCATTATAAACGTGAAATCTTAATTGTGGTATAACAACAATGTCAATTGTGATTTCCTTCGCACTCATGGGTAACTAAACTTCTCTGTTGGGGTTATGGAAGCCGTATGAGATACTATCTATTGTTGTGAGGTTGTGAGTTCGCGACACGTATACTGCTTATTTCATTATTCTCTTCATCTTAGTCTACATTCTTTGTGGTTGCAAACGCAAGAATACTCCAGTATAACATTTAACTTATTCGAAAGAAAGGTTATTTGTCTGGAAAAGAGATAATGTCAAGGTAGTAGGGTCACCCCCTAAAATTCCCTACTAAAAAGCTAGTGTCGTAACTGGACTAACCTCTTGGAGAATTCGTACCGTTAGACATGCTTTAAGCTTGAAAGAGTTAAAGTGAAATAATCCTCGAATAGGTCGAAAGACGCCTGGATTTACCATCGAATACAATTCTCTATAAGCACATGCATGTCTGAATTCAACACACTCATAGTCAATAGAGACGTATAACTCAGAAGGTGGACATAACCCCAACTCCTCAATTCTCATTGTTTCACAACCTACTAAACATTCTTTCTTTTTACTTTGCTATTTTTAGTTTTTGCTTTAATAATTTGGTTACACATTACAAACCCCCCTTCTTACGAGACTTGCACTAAAATCCTAGTAATCGTTGCTTACTTGTTGACCAAGCTAATCCCTGTGGGATCGATACCCAACCCAGGTTGGGTTCTATATTTGCTAACGACCGCTTTACACTCCTACGAGAGCTGTAGATTGAGCATTATCATTTAGCTAGGGGAGTTGTACCCTCATGGAAAGCCACTTTTGATCTATTAAGTCAAGGGCTTCATGGTCATTTCCCACCCCAAAATGGTTAAGTCCCTTCACTATATAAGGCAATGTAGCCTCCTAAACCCTCAATTACAAGACTCAAACATTCTAAAACACTCTCAAAGTTACTAGAAATAAGATTGGAGGCTAGGGTTTGGAAGGTGCTCATCTAAAAGCAAGAGGAGCTAAGTCTTCTTTGGTGAATCATCTTGTTTGAGGCGTGTAACTCTCTCCCTTGTTAAATAACTCAAAACCATGTATTTTCCACTTGAAAAAGTAAGTGTACATGAAGATTTTGAAATCAATATAAAGGGTTTTTGTAGTCAAATAATTAATAATGTTTGTTCTTTCTTAGACTTATGATTATACATGATATTGGTGGTGGTTTCCATATATGGGTGCTTATTGTTTGTGGGTTAACATGTGAGTCATGATTAACCCTAATGAAAATGATTTCTACTATGAAATTGGACTTGATAAAGGTATGCGCACTAGGTGTTTGTGAAAATATCTAAGTAAAATGTCTAGTAAAATATTAATGGTGTTTTAAACTATTGTATTGGTGTAGTGAATATGAATGAGGCAAGGTATCATTGTGATGTATGTTAGTACTTAGTAAAGATTTGTAAAGGTCATGTTGACCATGTATTTAGTCATGATGAATGTGAATGCTTGGTAAAAGATTGGTAAGAACCTTGTTAATCATGTAATGGATTAGTCTATGACTTTGGGTGGTGTGATGGCCCAATGAGTAGGAATGGTTGATAAATGGTATTGCAATGATACTTTTAGCCATGTAATTAGTGAATTATGACCATGTTGGGTTGATGGATAAGAAAGGTGTTCAATTCCCCTAGGCATAAACTAGAATTATGTTTAAACTAGGGTATGGTATAAGAACGTTAATGAATAACCAATGGTTTGTAAGGGTACTGGTGACCACCAGACAATTTAAATGATTAATTGAATCAAGAAACCTAGCCTATATAAATTATTAATGGTTAAATAGTTTTATAAAGGTCAAATACTCATCATGGTATTGATATGTAGTTATGGTAGCTTGAGTTACCAAAAAGGATTCGAGTCCTTATGTGTTGAATTGTATGGGCGTCAATATATGTGTAAGAAGGGTTCGAGCCCAAGTGTCAACTAGTAATGATGATGAGGAGATGGTTTGTCGTTTGGGTTTACTTACCATATAATGTGTGAAGATTTATAGTTCATGTTCACTTGCCATAAGAGGTGTGTCAGTTTGTGGTTCATGTCCACTTACCATATGAGTTGAGTTAGTTTGTGGTTCGTGTCTAATTACCATATAATATGTGTTAGTTTGTGGTTTGCGTTTTCTTACCATGTAAGATGTGTTGGTTTGTGGTTCGTGTCCACTAACCATATGAGGCATGTTAGTTTGTGGTTCGTGCCACTTACCATATGAGTTGAGTTATTTTGTGGTTCGTGTCCACTAACCATATGAGTTTTGTTGGTTTGTGGTTCATTTTTATTTACTCTATGAAATGTGTTGGTTTGTGGTTCGCGTTCACTTACCATGTAAGATATGTTGGTTTATGGTTCGTGTTTACTTACCGTATGAGCCGCGTCAATTTGTGGTTCATGTCCACTTACCATATGAGTTGAGTTGGTTTGTGGTCTGTATCCACTTACCATATGAGTTAAGTTGGATTGTGGTTTGTTTCCACTAACCATAGGAGTTGAGTTGGTTTATTGTTCGTGTCCATTTACCGCTTGAATTAAGTTTGGTTATGGTTTGTGTCCGCTTATCATCTAAGATGTGATAGTTTTAGGTTTGGTCCTCTTGTCTATTGTAGTGTAGAAACCCTATGTGTCTAAAATATAAGGCTGGAAGTTTGAAGTCCTTTACTCTATGTCTCATGAATGAATATTTCAAGAATGTATGTTATGACTTATTTCTTTATTTGGCATATTGTGTAACAATATGTACGTACATCTTCATATATGCCTATACTTATGTAAATGTGATTAAGTATGATGGTTTGACTTGGATTTGAATAAATACATTATTTTATCCTTATCCTTGGGTTACATGCTATCACTCCAACCACTAACCATCTTCGAACTCTATGTCTGCACGCAACATAGGGGTCAGAGCTTCAACTTCTTTTCCTGCATAGTGACCAAGTGTTCGGACGTATATGTGTAACATTGAAGTTGTGAGCCTCCATTCTTTAGAAGGCACATATTTCATAGTCTTTTATCTATGTGTTATTCTTGATATTGGCTATTATCGGGGGCATATTCGGACATATATACTTAGACTCCGGATTTTGTAGAGGCTTTGTGCACAACTATAGAATTAGGTGTATTGACTAGCTTATTGAATCTAATAAAATGGTTAGACATGTTTAAGGTATAACTTGCAGTATGATTTCCTCTATCTTATTGTACAATTGGAATTCATCTGACCATTATGGATTATCGTCGATGATTAGGTTGGGTTACAGGGCAACCTCCGATTCATGTGGGCCTGAGGTTCCCATATGATATAGCCCAATTTTTAGGTCATGTCAAGTTTGTATCAGAGCCTAGGTTCATGGTCAGTTGGGTGTCCACATTGTCATGTTAAGTAGAGTTTTTTTTATGGGTGTGAAGCACGTAACACTTATAAGAGAGTATCTACAAGACACTTAGGAATGTTTCCCTTTCTTATGTTTTAATCTCAACCTATAGAGTCTAAGTTCTTGGATTTCTCTTATTTCTATTTGCCTTATCTTTCAGATCATGCCTCTAAGGAGATCTGATACTTTGGCAAACTCTTTTGTCCTGGCTGGGGATAATTTGGATGGAGCTTGTCCAACTTTTGAGGTTCAAACCTGGGCGAGGACTGCGGCATCTAACCATCCTTATGGGGTTCTACCTATCCCTACTAACCCTTCTTATGAGAGTGACTCTCTTCCTCAGTTCCCTCAAGGGTATACTTTTAATGCTAAGTTTCATCGCTCTATCAACCTCTTGACCCAATTGGTAGCCTCTCAATTTGGGTGTGGTACTTATTTTTCTCCATCCTCTGAGGCCACAAGGGTTAGGTAATTTATGAGGTTGCACCCTCTTATGTTTACGAGGGTGAAGATTGAGGAAGATCCTAAAAGTTTTATTGATGAAATAGAGAACATCATCTAGATTAAGCATCCTTTGGAGATGGAAGGTGTCGAGGATTCTTTCTATAAATTAAAGAATATAGCATACCAATGGTATGAAGAGTGGGAGATATCTAGAGGTGTGGGTGCTAGTGTTGCTAGGTGGGGGGATTTCTCTAGTGACTTCTTTGATCTCTTCTTCCCTCAAGAGTTGAGGGAAGCAAAAGCGAAAGAGTTTGTGAATTTGAGGCAAGGTAGGATGTCTATTAAGGAGTATCCCTTGAGATTCCATCGGTTTTCTAGGTATTCTCCTGAGATGGTTTCTAGCATAAGATCTAGGATGCATAAATTTGTTTCGAGACTGTCTCCCAAATTTGTTCTTGAGAGTAAAGCAGTTTTGGTGATTAGTGATATGAATATCTCTAGGTTAGTTGTGTATATGCAATAAGTAGAGGAAGAGAAAAAGAAATAGAGTGAGTAATGAAATAAAAAGTAAGAGGTCTCGGCCTTCTAAGCTAAGTGGAGGCCAACAAGTGAGTGGTAGGTTGTCCAAGAGAAAGAATTGGGTGAGTAGTGATTCTCAGGCCAGTGAGGCCCAATCAGAGCCGACCTACCCTCATTGTAGATTTTGTATCCATCATCTTCATGTTGAGTATGAGAAAAGAAAGAACAGGTGTTTTATATGTGGTCAGGTTAGGCAGTGAGAGTGCCTTTCTCGAGTGGCTACTCGAGTTAACAGGGCCCCTATTGCTACTTTATCTACTCCTCCACCAAAGGGTGTTGTCTCTACTTCTTTTTCTGGTATCGGCGCTGGTCGGAGTCACTTGTATACACTTTATACTCACCAGGAGTCCAAGGTATCTCTTAATATTTTTATGGGTATATTGAAAATTCCTTCTCCATAATATGTATGCTTTACTTGGTATGTGTGATCCCATCTATGATTGTGTATTTCAATTTGATTCTGAGTTATTTTGGGATCCTTTTGTTTCTATCCCAGTAGGAGAATGTGGTCATAAGGAGTCTATAAGAGGTGTGTGGTAGCTGTTGGTAGTAAAGAAACTCTTGTTGATTGATATAAATGGATATGATTGCGAGGGTATCATTTTAGGGGTTGATGGGTAGCATTCGTGATATATTTCCTTAGATTATATCGAACCCGTAAGGTCATGTATAAAATTTCCTAATGAGCCGGTGATTGTTCAGAAAGAAGGTTCCTTAGTGGCTAAGGAGAGGTTAATCTCTTATCTAAATATCCCAAAGATTGATCTCAAAAGTGTGGTCATATAACTTTGTCCGAGTTGAAGACTCTAACTCTGGAGATCTTTCCCTAGAGTCCATCTCCTAGGTTGATAAATGTCTTGAGAATCCTTATCGATGACCTTCCTAGTATTCCAGTTGGTGGATTGAGTTGTGGATTGGTCTTGTCTCAGACGATTATCCAAATTTCTATTCCTTCTTTCTAGAATGGTTTTGACGAAGTGATTTCATTCTTGCATACCTAAGAAGGATAGTTTTCCCTGGGAAGGTATGAGTTGAAAGGATTGGCCCTCTAGCATGAGTCACATTCGTCCGGTGTTCCATGTTTTATGTTGAGAAGGTGCGTAGATGATCCTTTATTGGTTGTTCCCTAAAAGGACATTGGTATTTTTTGGTTTCTTGTCTTATGAGGAGATCCCGGTGATGATCTTGGGTATACAAGTTCATTGGTTTTGAAGAAAAGAGGTGGCTTCGGTAAAGGTTCCATGGAGGAACCGAAATTCCGACGAAGATACTTGGGAGGTGGAGGAGGACATAAAGTCCAAGTATCTGCATTTGTTTCCCATTTTGGACATGTGTGATTAAGGTATGTGTTAATCTTCCTTTCTTGAGTTATGTCTTCTTTAGACAATGGGTTAAAGACACTAAGTTGTGAAATAAGTAAGTGTCTTGATAAATGAAGCGTTTCAGTCCGAGAGTAAAGCAGTTGAATGATAGATTGATAATGATCATGTCATATGACTTACCCTTATTGTGTGTATATGTTTTCTAACTTGATTAATGAGGGGTTAAATTGATGTGTGATGATGTGTAAACTTGTGATTATGTTTGCCTTACTCTTCATTCGGGGAAGAATGATCCTTGATACGCCCAAATTACAACTCTCGTTAGAAAGTGTAAGCAGTCGCTGTCAAATATAGAACCCAACTGGGTTGGGTGTCGAATCCCACAGGGAATACTCTGTTCACTAAGTGTTGCAATTATTAGTAGACTGTTGGTCGAAAATTCCAAGGAAAAAGGGGGGTTTGGTTTAGGCGTGAACTAATATTATCAAAGTAACAATGGAATGATTTGCATAGTAATATTTAATCACAGAGATTGATAAGTTAGGGTTATGTCCACCTTATAAGTTCTACTTCTCTATTAACTATGAGTAACGTGGAATTTACACATGCATGCACTTATAGAGAATCGTATTCTAATTCTAAATCCAAGTGTTTCTCAACCATTAAGGATTTATTTCGCTTTAGCTCTCTCGAGCCTAAAGTGTATAACAAATGGTACAAATTCTCCAAGAAGTTAATTCGGTTAAGGCATTAACGTGTAAATAGAGGTTGGAAACCCTATTTCCTTGTCACACACTCTTTTCCAAACATGTAACTTTTCTCTCGAACAAGTTAATGCTATAATGGCGTATTCTCTATGTTTGCAACCATAAGAATTCAATCAAAACGAAGAGAGTAATGATATAAGTAGCATAACACATCAAGAATTCACAAACTCATAGTAATAGATAGTAGCTTACAAGGTTTCCATAACCCTAAAAGATAAGTTTAGCTACTCATGAATACAACGGAAATCAAACTAGACATCATCATCATACCAAAACTTAGAGAAATCTCGGCTATGGAGATGAAATGTGTTTTCTTTCTCCGTTGCTCAAGTGAGCCGTTTTCTATTCTCAAAACTAGTACAAAATCTTCAACGTGAAATGTCAATAATCGAATGATAATGATGCTGAAAAATTCAGCAATAAGGTTTTTAATAGCATCCTTGTCTAACAAGTTGCTACTGCATCCTTAAGTATTTAAAAATACTGGGTTTGCCCGGGAAAAAGTTCCCATGCATCACATTCAGTCCAAAAGCTGCCTTCCCTCTTATGTGAAGTTTTCCTTTGCTGCCCACAGGTCCACAAAGTGCTGAAATCTTCATCATTAGTACCTGAAAAACATGCTAATCACAAAGGTCAGCTCACTTAAAGGAAAATGGACTAAAAGTGAAAGAATTATATATTTTATCCTCAAAACTTAGCCAAAACATGGGTAAATTATGGTGCTTAGACGTATAAATACGTCCAACATCACCACCCCACACTTAAAGCTTTGTTTGTCCTCGAACAAAATATTACATCCATGCAAACACCTAACTAGAATTTCACAATAGCAACACAAAATTTTCAACAAGACATGCACGACAATTATTAACAAAGAGTAGGTTTCTTGATCATTACTAGAAACAACTCAGCCTCCAACATAGACTCATTAGGGTGTTCAATTCGTTATACACAAGTTAAGCCACAAAGAATCATATAAAACTACCCAACAACCATCAACCATGTGTGCTCACATAAGATATCACCCATAATCACTCATAGTTTTGCATTTTTCGAAACATGGGTATAAGACTCTCCTTGCTCTCGCTCTCACAAAGAATTCTTATATTGCAACTGATGACCATAGGCTTTCCCTTAGTGTAATGCTCTACTAATATCAGACTGCTAAGTTTAGGATCAAATAGGTCTTTACAGGTTGTAATGTAGGCTAAGGGACAGGTAGGACTATTTTGGCCAGAAATAGTGACTATGTTCCCTAAGCACTTTAATACACTACAATATGCCATTTACACTATCTTTTAATAACCACTCTACCTCTCTTTCATCTACCAACCCCTTTTCACCTATTTTGTTATTCAATCATAAACACAACTATCTTTTTGTTTTTCTAATTTTTTTTTTTATATTAAGCAAGCATCCCTATAATAGCCACTCTTTTTCACAACAATTTCAAGTACCAATACACCCTGAGGCATCACTTTCACCATTATTCTTTTATTTTTCCACATGATTCTACAATTTTAAAGCGCTTAGGAGTTTGGATCAAATTATGGTCTTGAAAAAAATGGATTAGGCTACATATGAGGCTGCCAAAGAAAATAGCTAAAGGCTCAAAGGGGGTTCACTAGGACAATGTACAAAGGTAGGTAAAAAGAAGGTAAACAATTTCAGGGCTGCCAAAGAAATGCCTAAATCATCTCCTACACTCACAATCTTTATTTCTCTTCACACACACACCTGGCAAGTTCTAGCATCAGTCACAACAAAGAATATACAATATCCTCACACACACAAGGCACATGGTCAACTTCATTGGGAGCATAATAGATTCTTGACCCAACAGATGAATGAATTAAACCACAACAATTTATCACACAGTGAGTCACAACTTAGAGACTAAGTGTCTCAATAGTAATGATTTAGCACAAACTCTTGTTATAATATACCATGCCGTCTATCAGAACAATTTCATGCAACATCTAAAATCTACTAACTAATTACAACTAACTAACTAACTACTAATTCAAACAAATAAGAATAAATGTAGGCAAACAAATACAATACAGAAGACATATACCCGCACCCCACACTTAGACGGGACACACTGTCCTCAGTGGAAATAAATAAGAAAAACCTGATTAGTCGGACTCTTCTTCTATGTCTGGGGTCATACCCCCTGCGTCGGAATCATCAACAGAGTCATCGTCATCAGTGTTGTCCTACACATCTGAGTCTGGCAGTCGGTGATCATCGTCAGTCGGCACGTCATCATCGAGAGGTTCCTCCAAATTATGTTCTAAGGTTGAGGATCTATTTAAAGGCTAAGCCATGGGTCGGGTTTGATCCATGTACAATCGGGTTAGGAGGCAAGAAAAAAATAAGTAGGCGGCGCCTAATGCTTTGCCTATGCTTAGCATAGGCGGCTCCTTTCCTATCGCCTAGATTGGCATAGGCGGCGCCTTGCCTATCGCCTAGATTGGCATAGGAGGAGCCTATGGCATTACCTATGTGAGGCAGTGAGCATATGCAATGGCATAGGCGGCGCCTATAGCATTGCCTACATTGGTATAGGCCTTGCCTTGTCCATTTCCTATGTGAGGCAGTGAGCATAGGCAATGGCATAGGCATTGCCTTGTCCGTTGCCTAGATTGGCATAGGCAATGCCTAACCTATAGACTTTGCTCCATCATTCCTCACTTACCACCTTTAGCATGGCTCACTTTCAAAGCAAAATTTGGGAATAATCTCCTCCTTTGTATATCTTGCACCTACACTTAATCAAAAACAACAAAAATGATTAGAAGGATGGGTTGCCTCCCACCAAGCGCCTTAGTTTTTGTCGTGGCTCGACTCTTCTTTTTGAACTTTTATTTATCAAAAACAAAATCCTAACGAAACAAACTCCTAATGATGGGTTGCCTCCCATGTAGTGCTTGATTTATTGTCGCGGCACGACATAGTTATCTCGATTACTCAGACTTCATCAAGATATCTGGTAGCTTCGCCGGTAGTGAGGGTCGATTCTTAAGGTCAAGGTCCAGCTTCTTGGGGTCATATGAATACGACCTCATTCCTATCAAAGCACGGATAGTTTCTTCATTCTCTTCAACATCCTCACGCTCAAAGTTCAAAAGCATAGCAGCCAATGGCTCAACAGTAAGCTGCTTCTCTAAAGATAATTCCTTCTCATCCTCATAATGAACATCATCTATAGAGAACATATTCATATCTTTGGGCTGCTTCATTGATTTGCTTACATCAAAACGTACCACTTCGTCATTCATCCGAAATAAAAGCTCATTTGCTCGTAAATCAATAAGCTCACTTCCTATTGCGAGGAAAGGTCGACCCAAGATTATGGGCACCTCAAAATCCACCTCGCAATCCAAAATAACAAAGTCTGCAGGAAAAATGAAGGTAGAAACCTTCACTAATACATCATGTAAGATACCAACAGGTCATTTTACCGACCTATCTGCCATCACGAGCCGCATATTGGTTGGTGTAGGATCGCCCAACCCCAACTATTTATAAATAGATAGAGGCATCAAATTGATGCTAGCCCCCAAATCACACAATGCCTTAGCAAAATCCAAGGATCCAACCGTGCAAGGAATAGTGAAAGCACCAGGATCCGCCTTTTTCTGTAATAAAGATCTCATGGCAATTGCACTGCAATAATGAACATTATCTGCCAGTTCATAACTTGCTGCCCTTTTCTTTGTCAAAAGGTCCTTCATGAATTTGGCGTACCCTGGCATCTGCTCCAGTGCCTCCACCAAAGGCACATTAATAGTCAGCTGCTTCAGCATGGTCATGAATTTACTAAACCTGGTGTCATCAGCCTTCTTCTTCAGTCTCTGAGGAAAAGGTGGTGGTGGATTTGGAAGAGTCTTTTCCACCACTTTCTTTTTGTTTTTCTTCCGGTTATCAATCTTTTCAGGCTAGTGACATCTAGGTATAGTGTCATGAACGTTCTCATTCTGATTTTCAGCTTCTACAGAATCATCACAATCATCTTTAATAATATTCTCTTTTGTATTATCAACCACCTGCTTGCCTTTGGATGGATTTTCCAACACCTTACCATACCTGGTAGTAATAGCCATACATGATCCATCATTCCGTGGATTTTGCACAGTGTTACTAGGTAAAGTGCCCACTTTTCTTTGATTGAATGTCGCTGATAGTTGACTCATTTGTTGTTCCAGTTGTTTTATTGCAGTGGAATGCGAGTCAACCAATTGATTTATTGAGGATAAGTCATTTTTTACCTCAGCTAGTCCCGTGTTGGTTGCCTCCACTCCTTTTAAAAGCTTGGCCATCATGTCCTCCATGGACATCTTCCCAGAACTAGTTGCAACAGCTTCACGATTTCCAGGAGGGACATACAAACCACTCCTGTCAGTCTTATTCTTGAATCTGGATTTTTCATAATAGTTCCGACCTTGGTTTACTTGGGCATTGCCTCGGAAACCCCCCTGATTATTCAAATAATTTGCTTCCTCCTCAGAATCGGATTCATCTTTACCCTGTCATACAATAGCCTTGACCTTTTCTGTCTTCCCTGATAATAAATGCTTGGTAAGAAGGTCCATCTGCGTTTTCATGTGAGCCATATCTTGGTCACGTTCCTCTTTTCTTCGCCTCTGTTCTACTGTCATGCCAGTAGATACAGTAGAGCTTGCTACCTCAAAATCCCTGGTATGCCAAGCTCTACTCTGCTTTGTCATACGATCCAGCATATCACCAGCCTCAATAAAAGTAAGGTCCATAAATGACCCACCTGCAGCATTATTAACCACTGGCTTAGTCACCGAGTTCAAAGCCCTATATAATATATTTCCATCAAGTGGATGTTGGTCATCTGATGATTTGGGAACCGCATAAGCTTCTTCTTGAACCTCTCCCATGTTTCTTGGAGAGCTTCAGTTGGAAGCTGTTGAAAATTGCTGATCTCATCTCGTAACTGTGCTCTCTTGGATGGCGGAAAGAATCTTTCAGAAAAACGTCTTTAAGTTGCCTCCAATTAGTAATAGAGTCAAGAGTCAGACCGTTCAACCATAGAGTTGCCTCTCCAGATAGAGACAATGTAAATAAGCGCAGTCGAATTGCATTCTGTCCAACTCCTGGATTGTCAAACGACTTGCATGTTGAGATAAAGTTGATCAGATGTATATTCGGATCATCGCCTGCAAGTCCACCAAATAACCCTTTGAGTTGTAATAGCTGGATCATGGTGCTGGTGATATTGAACTTGGCTCCGGGTTCCAAGGGTGGAGGAACAATATCCCCTGTGGCACCAGCCCCGTCCAAGTTGTCATCATCATTATCAAAAGTGATTTGCACAGCTTGGCGTTCAGTTCTCATTCTCGCTTGACGATCTCTGTTGACATTCTTGTTCACTGGTGCAGCCACATCATCTGCACGCCTTGGATTTAATAACTCATCATCACCCAGGTCCTCATCATCAGGATTTGGTACCTGACCTGGGTTATCAGCATTCTGTTGATTTACTTACGCAGCTGCCAATGCAGCTAATCTAGCCTGCTTCTGTTGAGCATCTATCCTTTCAGGGTCTCGTTGCGCATCCATTCTGCTAATGAGTTGTGGTTCAGGATTTATAGGTAATAATGGTTGACCAGATCTTCGTGTATTTGGCATACACTCCACTAAACCTGAACAAAACAAAAACAACAAACAAAAAGTAAAATTTGAGAATCTTTTACCAAAGGGTCTATTAACTATCACAAACTTAGTTGACAACTGTATTCCCCGGCAACGGCGCCAAAAGATTGATACGCCCAAATTACAGCTCTCGTTAGAAAGTGTAAGCGGTCGCTGTCAAATATAGAACCCAACTGGGTTGGGTGTCGAATCCCATAGGGAATACTCTGGTAACTAAGTGTTGCAATTATTAGTAGACTGTTGGTCGAAAATTCCAAGGAAAAAGGGGGGTTTGGTTTAGGCGTGAACTAATATTATCAAAGTAACAATGGAACGATTTGCGTAGTAATATTTAATCACAGAGATTGATAAGGTAGGGTTATGTCCACCTTATAAGTTCTACTTCTCTATTAACTATGAGTAATGCGGAATTTATACATGCATGCACTTATAGAGAATCGTATTCTAATTCTAAAACCAAGTGTTTCTGAACCATCAAGGATTTATTTCGCATTAGCTCTCTTGATCCTAAAGTGTATAACAAATGGTACAAATTCTCCAAGAAGTTAATTCGGTTAAGGCATTAACGTGTAAATAGAGGTTGGAAACCCTATTTCCTTGTCACACTCTCTTTTCCAAACATCTAACTTTTCTCTCAAACAAGTTAATGCTATAATGGTGTATTCTCTATGTTTGCAACCATAAGAACTCAATCAAAACGAAGAGAGTAATGATATAAGTAGCATAACACATTAAGAATTCACAAACTCATAGTAATAGATAGTATCTTACAAGGTTTCCATAACCCTAACAGATAAGTTTAGCTACTCATGAATACAACGGAAATCAAAGTAGACATCATCATCATACCAAAACTTAGAGAAATCTCGGCTATGGAGATGAAACGTGTTCTCTTTCTCCATTGCTCAAGTGAGCCGTTTTCTGTTCTCAAAACTAGTACAAAATCTTCAATGTGAATTGTCAATAATCGAATGATAATGATGCTGAAAAATTCAGCAATAAGGTTTTTAATAGCATCCTTGTCTAATAAGTTGCTACTGCATCCTTAAGTAGTTAAAAATACTGGGTTTTCCTGGGAAAAAGTTCCCATGCATCACATTCAGTCCAAAAGCTGCCTTCCCTCTTATGTGAAGTTTTCCTTTGCTTCCCACAGGTCCACAAAGTGTTGAAATCTTCATCATTAGTACCTAAAAAACATGTTAATCACATAGGTCAGCTCACTTAAAGAAAAATGGACTAAAAGTGCAAGAATTATATATTTTATCCTCAAAACTTAGACAAAACATGGGTAAATTATGGTGCTTAGATGTATAAATACGCCCAACATCAATCCTAAGTGAGGGAGAATGAAACACCAAATATCTTGACCTTGTAAAAAATTTTGAGTTTTGGACATTCTGTCCATGGTATGACTCAATGTACCACTCGTACCCCTTGTATACGAGTTACACATATATGGTCGTACCTTGGTTAGTATAGGGGTCCTTGATGAATCCTTAGGTATGAGTTGGGGTACCACTCGTACTCTATGGTACGGTTGAGCTAGGGGAGTCGTACCCTCCTTGAAGGACACTTTTCAGCTTTAAGTCAAGGGATTCATGGTCATTTCCCACCCTAAAGACCTTAAGTCCCTTCACTATATAATGTATTTTAGCCTCCTAAACCCTCAATTACAAGACTCAAACATTCCAAAAAACTCTCATAGTTTTTTGAAAAAAAAATTGGAGGCTAGGGTTTGGAGGGTGCTCATCTAGAAGTGAGAGGAGTCAAGTCTTCTTTGGTGAATCATCTTGTTTGAGGCACGTAAATCTCTCCCTTGTTAAATAACTCAAAACCATGTATTTTACACTTGCATTAGTAAGTGTACATGGAGATTTTAAAATCAATGACAAGGGTTTTTACTGTCAAATAATGAATAATGTTTGTTCTTGCTTAAACTTGTGATTATACATGATATTGGTGGTGGTTTTCATATGTGGGTGCTTATTGTTTGTGGTTTAACATGTGAGTCTTGAGTAACCCTGATGAAAATAATTTTTTCTATGAAATTGGCCTTGACCAAGGTATGCCCACAAGGTGTTTGTGAAAATATCTAAGTGAAATGTCTAGTCAAATGTTAATGGTGTGTTGAACTATGTTATTGGTCTTGTAAACATGAATGGGGAAAGGTACCGTTGTAATGCATGTGAGTACTTTGTAAATGATTGGTAAGGGTCTTGTTGACCATTTATTGAGCCATGATTAATGTGAATTCTTGGTAAATGGTTGGTAAGAACCTTGTTAATCATGTAATGGATTAGTCTATGACTTTGGGTGGTGTGATAGCCCAATGAGTAGGAATGGTTGATAAATGATATTGTAATGATATTGTTAGCCATGTAATTAGTAAATTATGACCATGTTGAGTTGATGGCTAAGAAAGGGGTTTAATTCCCCCAGGCATAAACTAGAATTGTGTTTAAACTAAGGTATGGTATAACAACGTTAATGAATAGTGAATGGTTTGTAAAGGTCATAGTAATCATAAGACGATTTGAATAATGAATTGAATCAAGGAACCTAGCCTATATAAATAATTAATGGTTAAATGGTTTTGTAAAGGACAAATACTCATCTATGGTGTTGATATTTAGTTTTGTGGCTTGAGTTACCAAAAAGGATTCAAGTCCTTATGTGTTGAATTGTATAGGTGTCAATATATGTGTAAGAAGGGTTCGAGTTTAAGTGTCGACTAGTAATGATGATGAGATGGTTTGTGGTTTTAGTCCACTTACCATATAATGTGCGAAGGTTTGTGGTTTGTATCCACTTGATATACGAGGTGTGTCGGTTTATTATTCATGTCCACATACTATATGAGTTGAGTTGGTTTGTTGTCTGTGTCCACTTACCATATGAGATATGTTGGTTTGTGGTTCGTGTCCACTTACCATGTAAGATGTGTTAATTTGTGGTTCGTGTCCACTAACCATATGAGGTGTGTCGGTTTGTGATTCTTGTCCACTTACCATAGGAGTTGATTTGGTTTGTGGTTCGTGTTCACTTACCATATGAGTTGAGTTGGGTTGTGTTCTGTGTCCACTTACCCTAGGAGTTGAGTTGGTTTGTGGTTTATGTCCACTTACCATATGAGTTGAGTTAGGTTATGGATCGTGTTCGCTTATCATCTAAGATGTGATGGTTTGAGGTTCGGGTCCTCTTGCCTATTGTTGTGTAGAAACTCTATGTGTCTAAAATATAATAGTGGAAAGTTGTAAGTTCTTCACTCTATGTCTCATGAATAAATGTTTCAAGAATGGATGTTATGACATGTTCCTTGATTTGGCATGTTGTGTAACTATATGTACATGTATCTTCATATAAGCCTTTACTTATGTAAATATGAGTACGTATGATGGTTTGACTTAGATTTGAACAAATTCACTATTTTATATTTATCTTTGGGTTACATGCTAGAGCTCCAACCGCTAACTATCTCCAGATGCTATGTCCCCACATGACATAGGGGTCGGAGCTTCATCTTCTTTTCCTGTGTAGTGACCAAGTGTTAGAGCGGATCGTGTGTGACATTGAAGTGGTGAGTTTTCATTTTTCAAAAGGCACATATTTTATAGTCTTTTATCTATGTGTTAGTCTCGACGTTGGCTATTTTCAGAGGCATGTCCCGACATATATGTACTTAGACTCTAGATTTTTGTAGAGGCTTTGTGGACAACTGTAGAGTTGGGTGTATTGACTAGTTTGTTGAATCTAATGAAATGGTTAGATATGTTTAAGGTACGACTTATAGTACAATTTTCTCTATCTTATGGTATGTTGGAATTCATTCAACTTTTGTGGATTATTGTCGATGATTAGGTTGGGTTATAGGGCAACCTCTAGGTCTTGTGGGCCTGAGGTGCCCATATGGCATGGCCCGGATTTTTGGTCGTGTCACAAATTGTACATTAGGATCAAAATTTCTTAAATATGGGTTAGGAGTATACCCAGTAAGAGTAGTGATCATGCCCCATTATCTCAACTACTAAAACAAACTAGTATATAATTCCCCAATTAGTATGAAACTATTCCTTGGCTTCTTCCCCCTTTCATAGTTTAAATTTGATAAGAAATTGGGTCTAGAAGAACTTTGGTATGCTTGTGGAGTTGGAGGATGATTTTGAGGCATTGGGGTGCTCCATTGTGGAGAAGAAAATGGATGGACATATGATTGTCCACCGTGCAGAAGATACTGACTAGAATGAATGAAATATTTTTAATTTTAGGGTATAAAACTTTATCGTAAGCAAATATATAGATCTTGTGTATAACTCGGGCTGAGGTTGGCGATATTAAAGAGTTGGGCCCCTTGAGTTTCATCGTGGCCTAGGTATAGTAGTAGATACATCTTCTTTCTTCTTATGCCCTCAAAAATTTCCTGAACCATTTTGAATATCTTGAGTAGTTTCTTTTAATGCTGCAAAACTCATAATGAAATTGGTCTTAATCCCATCCTCTATCATTTCTTTCATTTTGAGGACCTCAATAAATGTCTTGCCCAATGTTAGCAATCGGTGTTGAAAATATGCTTCATCGTACACTTGAAAAAACATCTCTACCATTTTTCTTTCTTTCATTGGTGGTTTCACCATCACAGCTTGTTCACACCACCTAATGTCATATTTCCTGAAATATTTTACACTTTTCTTTTTCATGTTGGTCAAGGACTTTTCATCGGGGTCCAAATCAATGTTGCATTGAAATTACTACAAAAATTCACTATCCATATCATCCTGACTATTCCACTTAGTAATGTATTGATCAACAAACCATTCAGAAGCTAAACCTTCTAAACTTTCCCCGAAATAATCCATAAGCAATTCTCTTTCCCTTCAACTCACCTTAATTGATTACAATAACATCTCAAATGTGCAATGGGATCATCGTGTCCATTTTACTTCTCAAACTTTGGCATCTTAAAGCCAAGAGGGAGGTTAACACTTGGAAATATGCGCAAGTCCTTAAATGAGACACTTTTGTAGCCCCCAATTCCCTGTAAGTTTTTAATAGTCTATTCCAAATTCTTTATCTTTCTAGCTATTTATTCTTATTCTTTTATCACGACGGACTTCTAATAGCAAAAGGAGATCTAGATAGTTGAGTGTAAATAAAAGGACTAGTTAACTTAAATATGATATTAGGAGCATGTCCATCATAAAAAATATTCAATATAGACTCACTAAAAGACAAGGGAAGCACAATTATGGGATAAACATAAAAAATAGGAGCTTCAGATAGAGTTGGAGACACAAAAACAGGGACAATAAGTGGAGTTGTATATATGGTAGTTTTATGTTGAGGAGATAGGAAATGAATATTGGAAGTCTTGGGATAATGTTTCCCAAAAGTAAACCCTGATGTATGTTTTGGTGGGTCAACGGAAATAAAAAAATTTACATGTGACACTAGGATAAGTTAGAAGGATTTTTTAGGATTATATGTAGAAAATGGAGGAGGAAACCTTCTAACACCAAGCTTAGTGCATTTCTATTACTTGTTGCTTTAGTCTCAAAATCTCTTTATTAGGCCCTTAATTCTCATCTCCTAGACTCTTTTTGTAACACCCCACAAACTTTTAGCCAAGCTTCTAACCATTTGTCATATTTTTAAATGCCCAAAAATGATTATCTTACACGTAGATAAGTTTCATGATCGATTACCTTGTGTTAAAATTACTTTTGATGTGAATCTTTCTCATAGGAAACATTTAAAGCGAAGTTGATTTGAGAGCATTTGTTATCGATTGAGTTTTAGTATTCGATCCTACAAGGGTCAAATTTAATTGAGTATAACTTCTATAATATATTGATTTTTGGGTCTCAAGACCCACCAAATGAAAGGTATATGAGTCCTCTTTCCAACACATATAATTTTGCTTTAATCAGATACCAAAGTGAAAACTTATTTGTATTTTCATAAGCAAACTAGTAAGGATTTGTGATAAAAGTGTAGCACTTTAGTTTGCTCTGTGATAAGAGCATGGCACACTAGCTATGCTCTGGGATAAGACTGTGCAATGCCTATGGTCTTGATGATGCTAAAATCCCATTATTCCTTTAGCTTTTCAAGGGCAAATGGATTATATAGGTCTTAAATGAGCCTATAACCTATACTAAAGTGTTTTACCTTACCCCATAACACACATTCATGTCTCCTCTTCTTCGAAACTCTCAGGAACATTAAAAGAAGGGTTTCCTCTTAAAATATTCATAATTTCAAGGATCCAATTCAAGTTTTACTTCAAGAAATCTACAAGACCAGGTATGTGGGGTTTGAACAAGTATTACTTTCCATCCTTGTGCCCGAAAATTTTGGTTTTTACATCAATTTATGAATTTTATAATTAGAGTTTATACCCACGTTATGTTCTTTTGAAATTATGATATTTTCTTCTGATTTAAACTCCATTTAACACAAGAATTCATGATATAAGGAAATTCTTTTAGAGTTGTGAGGGAGAAAATGAAGATTCTCAAAATGAAATTGGTGAAATAGAGGGAAAAAATTTATGGAAACTTTTTCCAAAAAGTTTTAAAATGGAAGATTTAGTGAAAATAAAGAAAGTGCAACTACAAATCAATACTCAGAGGCTAATAGAAAAGAGATTTTAGGTGTAGAGAATTATTTAAAAAAAAACAATAATAATTAGAGGAGGAGTATTGGAAACAAAAAGCCAGAATGACTTGGTTCAAAGAGGGGGACAGGAACACAAGGTTTTTTCATTCCTATGTAAGGGAGAAGAATGAAGAGATTAACAGAGATTACAAGTGATCAAGGTGTTCTTATGAAATAATCACATGATATTGGGGAGGAAGCTGTAAATGTTTTTGAGGATTGGTTCAAAGAAACATGACATAAGGATGATTATTCTATGATTGATTTTCTACCAAAAATAATCATAGAAGAACAAAGAAGTGACATGGATAGAACACCAAAAATAGATGAAGTGATTGATTTCTATGGATTCATAGCACTTAAAATGCTTAAACTTGGAGAATATGCATGTACTTAAGGCTATTTTGTTGGATTTGATGTGTTTTTGGAGTGACGTTGCAGGAAATTAGGTTTTGAAGTTTTGGGATACATACTGAGGAACTTACTTGGAGTAGTTTCCACTTACTTAAGTAAGTTCCTAAGTAGGTGCCTAAGAAGGTGTCATAACTAGAATTCTAGAAGCTCAGGAGTGGGAAAAAGAAGACCCTGACACTTGCTAAGGGCACCTAAGGCCCATAGGTGTCAGAGTAGGTTACAGAACCATGAAGTACAAAGATTTTTCAAAAATTTTGAAGGTCAGGGAACTTAACAATGATCACCTACAGGCCATAGGTGAACTTAGTAAGTGGTCACTGGCCTTAATTTTTTTGGATCATTTCAAAATGGTATCCTAGGGTTTTCATGTAACCTACATACACTCCTATGATTTTTTAGTCCTTATTATGTGTGTTAAGTCAAAGTTTTCCTATTTTATTTTGGATTTAATTTCTTGAATTTCTTATAATCTATAAATACCCTTTAGACTTTGTTTAGTAGAGATATAAAGAGGTTGAGAAAGCCCTTTGGGGGCTAAGTTTACAAATTCAGAACATCTTTTGATTCGAGGATTGACTTGTGATCTTGGATCTTATTGTTCTTGGTTTGTTATTCATTTTAAGACTTTGGTATTTATTCTTTCATTATTGTGAGATTGATGTTGTAATTTTGTCTATGGATTCCATGATAGATCATCTCATAACTATGAGCGACTAATTTTTTTAGCTAGGGTTGTGGGAACCCTTGTGAATTAAGGAAGTAAAGGAAGATCCAAGTCGTTCTTGATAAAGATTCTTTCATTTATCGGGTTTTATTTGTTCTTATTGATTTCTTAGCGGTGGCCAACATTAAGATCCCACCTATATTCAGTACTTGCTTCACAAGAGAGGTAGAGTGTAGGAAGAGAAGATCACAATAGTAATTTTGAGATTAATTATTGATCTAGGCTAATCAGCTTCATCCACGTAAGACAATTATCTTTCATCTAATAACTTGAGACTCAAAAGGTGATAGTTTACTGGGATATAAGATAAAGGTTAGTTAAGTGACACCCTAAACTAAAAAGGTAAAGGGTGAAATCTATCAATGAGTCCAAAACATAGTTAATGGTATATAACTTATCAGATTCTTCATGCAAGGTATCAGAATAGTTCGACAGTGCACATTAAATCTACAGAGTTAGAATCCACGGGAACATAACCATAGTGTTCGTCTTAGATTGATTACAACTTAAAAAATCCAAATCTAGTTACTATTACTATTTTAGTAAATCCCCTCTATTTACTTTTCTGTACTACCTAGTGATTTCAACAAGTTCAAGCATGATTTCTGATGTATTGCCTGTGGGATTGACCCCAACTTAGTTGGGTTACTATATTTTGACAGCGATAGCTTCATCCTTCTAAGGAGGGGTAGTTTGGGCGTTATCAAATTTTGGCACCGTTTTTAGGAAATATGTTTGTATATTAACTAATTGAAATTATTGAAGTTGTTAGTTTTTCTTTTCTATTTTTCTTTGGGCATATGCTAGTGTATGTCTACTCTTCTTTATATGACAACTTGGCCAGAGAAAGTATGGAGTGACGAAGACTTCTTGATTATTGATCCTTATTCTTTCGATATAGTGCTTTATTATAGGACTGCGGCAGATTTAGTGTGTGAACACAAGGATAGCCTAATGGAAGCATTAACACACCTTGTCCATAATTATCATGAGCTTATTCAAAAGTTTTATTTGTTTGGCTTGGATATTAACCACTTACAAGTAGGGTTGAATTCAAAAGTTGTTGTATGTAACGCCCAACAACTTAGTTATGGGTTGTGTGAGAATTAAACATTTATGAAAAGACAAATTAAGAAGCCGAAATTAGAGAATTCAACAATTGCTCATACTCTTATGGATAGTGTTACTTTGAAGGAGAGCATACTAAAGTTATGTGGGGATGTAAATAAGACTGCAATTCCTGAGTTGGGGCATACTGGACCTCATTCAAAGCATTTTTCCATATTGTGTTTGGATAGCCCGATCTTGATCAAGCCCTCCAAACCCAAAGAAAAGTACAAGAAAGAGAAAACATAATTCTATATTCTTGAATTTGTTGAGTCCAAAATAAAGAATTACATTTCTCACGCACGGAACAAGAAGTACAACTTGCCTCACCTATTTAGGGGGTCTTTTATTTTTATACCATCGTCCCTAGAACATAATGGGGAATCATAAAACCAATTAGGGGTGCAATTCATAAGTTCAAAGTAGAAAGAGAAAACTGAAGGCCAACTTTAGGGCTACCTTGATAAAGTTTGAGTAATCAAGGTACCCATGGGCTTGTTGGTGAAGTCTTAGTAACCAACCAAGTTCTGTCATGCCACTATGTTAAACCAGGCATTGCTTGGGAGACTCCCAAGGTATTTTGTTGTTTGTAAATATTATTGTAATTAACATTAGATCTACTCACCTATGGTGACACGGGTATGTTCCTTACTCTCTCGTTTTGTAGGAGTCTAATACATTAGGGACAATCCATGTCTTGACTTGAGGGTGAGGCTACTTGTGCATCTTGATGTCATCTTGGGGGTTTTGTTGCCCTGCCTCTTTCCCTTTGAGTCTTGTTCCTAGTAGATTTGGTATGTTTAGGTGTATTGTGTTTTGCTTCATGATGTTTTCTATTTAACTAGGATAAAAAACAGTATCTAAGGCAGTTGACATGTTTTTGTTAATTTTTAAGAAAAATGGTATCCCTCCAAAATCTAAGTTTTGAATTGTGTGATGTATATATATATGACTATTATTAATCTTGATATGGCATTAGGATCAGAGATATGATAATCATTGCTAACAATTGCTTAAATCGGATAGGTAGTAGATTGTGATGTAACCTTCTGCCATGTGTGAGACTACTAAGTTCCATTTGTGTGTTGAATTCAAAACTTACACGGTTATTCTTTCCTAGGTTGTAGGATAGTCGGTTTGGAAAGGATCGTAGGCCATTTTTGAGGTTAGTGCACTTTAGCCTAAATGACCTTTCAAATGTGAAATAGTATCCCTTGATCTCAATTTTTTAGCCTTAAAGCCTATTTTTCATGTTACACTTTTCACCTTCCCATTTGTGTTATAATGAACCTATTTTGGCCTTGGTCCTCCTTGGACGTTGTGCATCTCAACTCAGGCACATCGCCATAATTAAGGGAGGCTATCATAGGGGTGTGTAATGTAAAGTGGGTATGAATAAGGGCAAAATAAGAGAAAAAAATAACAAGGTTGGGTGTGGTAGAAAGAGAAAAGAATAAAGAAACCACACCAAACCTTAATGTACAGTAAAAAAAAAATAAGGGTGGAATAAAAAGAAATTGGTTGATAAGTGGACCCCAAAGTAAGTGTAGTGCCAAGGAGATTTAGTCACTATATTCCCATATGTATCTTATCAACCCCCAAGCCTATATTACAAACCAAATAAAGTCCTATAGTGATCCGAACTTGACTGTCCCTACATTGACATGTATGATTTCATATAAGTGATTGGGACTTCCTTGTTGTGAAGGAACATGGGTTGTATTCCTAATTGCTTACTTATTTGGGTAGTGTGACTTATATATATACATGGTTGTATATTGCTAATGTAAATTCATAGCTTGATTCCCTTGTGTCACATTATTGTGCTTTATGTATGCACACAGTTGGTCTTAATGCATTGAACTTAGAGAGGGTAATGTGTTTTGGGATAAATTTGATAATTGACTGCCATAGGTATCTTAGGTTTCTCTTGGTTAAGTATCATCGTATATTTTTTTCTGTTTTTTGTTTCCTGAGGACATGCAACATTGTAAGTTGAGGGTCTTGATGATCAATCAATTCATAGCACTTATGATGCTTAAACTTGGAGAATATGCATATACTTAAGGCTATTTTGTTGGACTTGATGTGTTTTTGGAGTGAGTTTGCAGGAAACTAGGTTTTGGGATACTAAATAGAAGAAAAAGATGAAACATTAAAGTTTTAGGCTACTTACCGAGGAACTTAATTAGAGTAGGTGCCACTAATTAAGTAGGTGTCAAAACTTGAAGTCCAGAGGCTCCGGAGCTGGAAAAGGGAGACCCTGACACTTACTAAGGGCACCTACAGGCTATAGGTGCTATCCACGGTCCTTAGAAGTCAGAGTGGGTTGCAGAAACATAGAGTCTAGAGAGTTTTCATAACTTTTGAAGGTCGGAGAACTTACCAAGGACCACCTACGGTCCGTAGGTAGTACCTACAGTCTGTAGGTGACCTTAGTAAATGGTCACCGACCTCAATTTTTTTGAATCGTTAAATCATTTCCTAGGGTTTCCAAGTAAGCTATATACACTTCTATGATGTTTTTAGTCCTTATGATGTATGTTTAGTCAATGTTTTGGGGGCTAAGTTTACATCATTCAGAACATATTTTAATTCGAGGATTGACTTGTGATCTTAGGATCGTATTATTTTTGGTTTGATATTTAAGTTAAGACTTTCGGATTTTTTCTTTCATTATTATGAATTGATTTTCCAATTTTGTCTGTGGATTCCATGACTGATCTCATAACTATGAGAAACTAACTCCCTTAGCGAGGGTTTTGGAAACCCTGGTGGATTAACGAAGTAGAGGAAGTGCCAAATCGTTCAAGATAAAGATTCTTGCATGTATTGGGTTTTCTTTTTTGTTATTAATTTCTTAGAAGTGGACAATAGTAAGATACCACCATTACAATCCCATCTATATTCACTACTTTCTTCACAAGTAGGGTAGAGAGTAGGAAAAGAAGATCACAACAGTAATTTAGAGAATAATTGTCAATCTAGGGTAATCAACATCATTCATGAAAGAAGATTATCTTTCATCTAATAACTTAAGACTCAAAAGGTGATATTTAACTGGGATCTAGGATAATGGTTAGTAAAGCGACACCCTGAGACTCAAAAGGTAAAGGGTGAAATATTTCAATGAGTCCACAAGACAGTTGATGGTGCATAACTTAACAGATTCTGCATGCAAGGTATCGGAATAGTTCGACAATGATTTTCTCTTTATACAAGGATATATGTTTAAAGGACCAAAAGCATTTATTTTAACCATAAACAAGTGTTATGATCATTTACCTAGTGTGCAAAGTGCTTTCGATGTTAAACAGGGTGATAGGAAATATTTTGAGCAAAGTTGAGTTGAGAGAATTTGTTATCGATTTAGTTTTAGTATTCGATTCTAGAATGGTAAACTTTAAATGAATATAACTTCTAAAATATATAGGATTTTGGAGCTTAAGTCCTACAAAATGAAAAGATATTTGATTTCTTTTTTCAAGGCATCCAATTTTGCCTTAATCTGGTACCGAAGTGAAACATTATGAGGATTTTTGTGAGAAAACCCGTAAGGGTATACGATAAAAGCATGGAATGCTAGCTATGTTCAGCGATAAGAGTGTGGCATGCTAGTTGTGCTCTATGATAAGATTGTGCCACCTCCACGCTAAAGTCCCATTTTCTTTTTTTAGGATAAACTAGTCATTTACATCCTAAATGATCCTATAACTAAAAATTCACCATTTCCTCTCCTTCCAAGCTCTCAAGAACATAAAAAGGAAGGGTTCCTCTAAAAAATCCCATCTAAAGAACTCTAAATTCGGTGTTCCTTTCAAGAAATCAATAAGCTCAGGTATGTGGGGTTTGAACAAGGATTATCTTCCACCCTGTGCCCAAAAGTTTAATTTTTATATGAATGATTTCAGAACCTAAGTGTAATTACTCACTGACTTTACCAAATTTTGCTTTATGACATGCGTTATGATATTTCAACTTTTGGTTTTATTCACAAATATGGTGATTTTGTATACACTTAGCATACAGGTTTTTAAGTTTATGATACATATCATTTTCTTTATTATTGCATACACCCCCATATACTCAGTACATTGTAGAAGTACTGACCATATATATATCACAATCCAATTTCTCAGGTCATGATGGCACCTACTATAACCTAGTAGTAGGTAAGATGGCCCATAGTCCTGAACTACTAGTAACAAAATACCGAGGGAAATGAATAAAGATAGTGGAATAAATATGATAAAATACTAGTACATTGATGTCATTCAAATTACACCTCCCAATAATGTATAACGCTCGTCAAACAAATATAGAACCAAACTAGGTTGAGGTCGATCCCATGAGGAATATGGTTAGAACCTAGGTCAATGCGGTTATTTAGACTATTATTTAATTATTTTTGAAAGGTAAGAATAAAAAAAAAAAGTAAATAGTTTGTGAATTAAAGCAACAAGTAACCAAATATCAGTTTATGTTGATAAAATCAATGAGAATGATGAACTAGGACTGTGTTCCCCATGTCTTCATAACAACACAGGTTATACGTGTTAGAAATCTATTCGTACGCATTGCATGAAAAATCTAAAAAGATATGTATCCCCAAACCGTCTCTTGACCTTGATTTAGAGGATTTCACTCATCTCTTCTCAGACTCAGAGCGTTGTATTACTAACACGTGTTTTGTGATCTCAGATTAACTAGCCCAGTTATGGCTCAAGTTAATTAGATGAAGGTTGGCAGCTTCAAATTACTATTGTTATCTCCTTTTCCCAATCTCTATATCTCTCTCAAGAAAGACTAGAATACAAGCGAGTTTCTAAGGCGTGCACCTAACAAGAAAGTGATCAAATCAATGGAAATACCAATACATGCAAGCACATCGGTCTAGAATAATTTTGCACTTAGCCCCATTTCATTGTTCATCATGGTTTCCACAATTTTAGTTGTGGGATTTAGCTACTCATGACTTGAAAATCATAATTATAAATCATAGACAAAATCGTAACTATGAACTTATAAATTGAGTAGAGTATCAGAAATGTTGAATTCTCAAACGAAAAATTAATAAAGATGAAAAAGAAAAGAATAAACCAATTTTTATTTGGCCTCAATGACAACTCCAAGCTTTCTCTAAATAAAAAATTTACAAGTTACTTCTATAATATTTCAATGTATTAATAATTATCGAATGTTGCCAATAGTTACATAAAAACTATTCTTGTGGAATATTTATAGGTGTAAGAAAAATCTCAAAATAAAACAATTGGGTCCAAAATAGACTGAAAAAAATAAAAACTCAGTCTAAATTATACTGGATTGGACCGACTTCAGTGGTCACCTCAAATCCGTTGGCTTCTACTAATGATGTTGTCAATAGGTCTTTTTCAATTCAATTTGAATGTAAAATGTATTATTTTAATAAATTTAATCCATTAAGCTACCTACTTGATTTCCTTATATAACTTCTCAATTTTATTTTTATTTTTGCTCCTAATTTCTTTATCTTTACACCAATTTAATCCAACAAATAAAATTATAATACTAAGCTTTATCCATAAAATTAATCCTCAAAAATAATAAATAAAAATACTAAATATGAGATAAAAATGACTAGATATATGTAATTTTGTCCTCACATCATATATGTATGACTGTCCCTAAACCTGGTGGAATCAGTACAAGAATTTCTAATGTAATAAGAATACAAAATAAAGTACTACATGAATATACAGGTACAACCCATCTTTAAATACAACATAGAGACCAGTCTAATCTATAAGAGGAAGAATTGTAATACTCCATATTCCATGAGCTCACCCTAAATCTCCGATCCATAACTGCTCCGCACGTGCACACAACAACAGCGAGAACTTAAACTATGATCTGCAGGCTGTAGAAATATAGTATGAGTACCAAACATGTGGTACTCAGTAGGCAATTGCCGACTGAGCTCCAATGATAATGAAAATATAGATAGTTTGCAAGCAGGAATGTAAACTACAACCAAAAGTCCATGATGCAAACATAATAAAACTAGAGAGGCAATAAGGATGACCTATCCTATTCTAGCCTTACTTAGGCGCTAAAGTATATACCATATAACAGTGTCCACTATACATATAAAGGGTGGAAGAAGGATATATATAGTAGTAAACGAGGACAAGAAATGGACATACAAAAAGAATAAATGAAGGAAAAGAAATATATACGATAATACTATAGCTAGATACATATATATATACATATATATATGGGTATAGGTATATAGAAATATCTCAAAGGTAACAACTGAAGGTAGACAACCTAAATTCTTAAAGCTTCCTAATTGTAGTAGGAACTAGTGCTGGCATAATCAGGATCCTAACCTAAACATCTAAACATGAGATAATTATCCATCGAAAAATAATTTTAAGAGAAAGGAATACATAGCTAAAATCTTAGATCCAGTCTATAATCAACCTGCCACGAAGTAACCATAATAATATCAATAAAGTAACCGACTAGTTCGGACAACTAATACCTTAACCTGGCCCAATAAAACGAAAGGTCCAATTATCACACAACAAACAACTCTCATAACCTATATCCATGCAACCCCCCATAAAGCTGATAGATATAGGGACCAAATAACATACTGGTGATGGGCAATACGCATGCATGAATGAATGCAAGTAAATCAATAATACCAAAAATGATCCAAGTGTCATAACGTAACCCAATATATACACCTCCTCCATCTTGACTAGTTGGTAAGGCAGGACCTACGACGACCTATCTTCTTCGACATGAAGACTCACAAATGAAGGGGGGCCCTATGGGGTTTGAGAGTACTCGTATACGCTGACCTGCTCCAGATCTAGGATTTCCAATCATCATGATCATTAATATACTCCTTCCACTATTGGAGAGAATGATCATTAATATTCTCCTTCCACTATTGGAGAGATGTATATATAATAAATGCATAGACTCGAATTGTGGCTAAAAAAGGTATAAAATGGTTGGAATCTCTCTTAACCAAAATAAATAGTAGTAGTAAAACCACGTACCGAAATCTATGTCGTTCAGATTTCTAAAATATTATTTTAGTTCCAAAATCTCATAAATCATCCATTAAGGTGATACAATTCTCGTCATGAAAGAATCTGTTTGAAAGTGAAAAGTGGGAATAAATCTTTTTTTAGGAAAACAGTAGTAAAACCATATTTTTAGTTGGAATCATACCAATAAGTGAGCATGAATGTATCGAATCTATGCATATCATCACCAGTATCCAAACAATACAATATAAGTGTATAATGTCCATAGACTACAACTACATCTTTTACAAGGATAAATCAACCACCCAAAGTCCAACTGATATCGTCATCACGACCTTGAGCCCAATAATATATAACCAATATGACCATAATACTGTAATCCGAGAAACCATGATAATCCACTGAGTCAAGTAGTAAACCTTACACTAAAGGTGTCCCTAGCCTCAAATATATCTAACATGCTAGTAACCTAGGGTAATTGAATCCTATATGCATAATAATTATTTTCTTTTAAGGGTCGGTTCACCCTTCTATTCCCTAACTTCTAAATTAGGATAAGTCATGGAATTCTACTCATAAACATATCCTAACATCCTTACCTACCATGCAATATATATATATAATACACTATCTAATGAAGAGGAGTAGACCAAATCCTACCTCAATTTCGAGCCGCAAGTCCTTCAATCGTCCACAAATCATTTTCCTTTGCCCCACAATCCTGAAATGCCACGTTATCAAAATAGTAACCTACAAGTAATTAGGAGTAAAATAAGACTCGAATTGATATATAGAGTATCGATCAGAATTTGGGTCAAGAATGTGCCAGCGGTGTCCATAAATAAAATCCAAAATTGAATCTGTCACGAGGTTCCTCAAAGAACAAGGAATGTGTGCTCAAAAGTTGAGCACAAATGGTGTATAAATTAAGGCCCAAATAAGTTCCCATGATCTAAAGGTTTTAAAGACCTAATTTCTAAGAATTTACCATGAATAGGATGGAAATTGATGGAAAAAATAATGGGAAATGACCAAGGAGTGTTAGGCTAACTTAACATAGATTTAATAGATGACTCTCCACTATTTACCTCTTTACAATCTCTCAAAATAGTTTAGAAATAGAGGTGAAAATCATGGGAATTTCAGGTGAAAAAAGGGATTTAAAATCCCCCAGGTGTTGCTTAAGCAGTCACCTAGTTGCTTGAGCGATAATCGCTTTAGCAGCTCCTCGACTGCTAAAGTGGTCTAGCTTGGGGAACAGGTATCGCTTAAGCGATGTCTACTAAAGTGGACATTAATCACTTAAGCAGGCCTCGTCTAAATGGCCAAGACAGCTAAAGTGACCCAATGTCTCTAAAGCGATGATAGCTTAAGAGGTTGCACTAAAAACCTGATGTATCAAATTTTCTATGGCCAAAATGGACTCTGATTGGATGATCGAGATTCATTCAAAACTTCGTGTACAAACAGACTATGATACTATACCAAATTCGACATTCCAAACTCAATGAAACCATCAAAATTTTCATCTATTATCATTTTGGTTTAATATGGGGCCCACACCTATAGTTCCATTTTCATATAATCCACCCAACAGCCCAAAATGAGTTTGGAAGCCTCGAAACCTAAACCAAGGGTATCCCAGCCTAAAATCAGTGTTCAAGAGCTGATAGCGTTGTCAAAATTCTCATCCGAGGTTGTCTACTAGAAGTTTAGGTCTGAGAAAAAAATCCTAAAAACCAAAATCTCCAAATTAGGAAAATAATCCTAAAACCCAAACGAATTATTCGATAATTGATCCAACAGTTCTGGGAAGTCATAAATGACATGTAGCTACTGTTGGAAAGCTCAAGACATCATAAATGCACGTAAATTAAGGAAATTACCTAGAGGGTGATGACAATATCCACTATTGAAAGGACTTTCGTCTGCAGTAAGTTAATGGATAAGAGGAGCACGAAAGCTCGAAGAAATAATGTACTGGGCCCTTATGCTTTGAGCACGACTCCCTAAATAACCTTCAAAAGGAGATAATCTTCCAAGGGATTTCACCATAGGTATCCCTTTTTGAACTAACTTCTTTTCTTCAATTCCTAAACAACCAAAACTTAACCTCAACCACCAATGGCCTTCAACTGAACTAAGGAAGGTTAGTGCACGTTAATCTAAACAACAACATAATGATACCACTCTGATACTAACACAACCAAGCAAAAAACCATCCATACCAAAGGCAAAACCAATGTATGAGTCATGAAAACATCTACAATATCCAAATATAACATTTTTTTTACCTTTCCAAACCTGCAATCCACTCCAACCTAAGCAGAAGGTCAGTAGAGTTCTATTCGCGTAACTTCTTTTCACTATCCTCGATGAGCTGAAGTTGATCCACCAAAATCCACAATGGAAAGCATAAGAGTAAGCCCATAAGGCACTACCTGGGCACATAAATGGTGATGACCAATGTCTGTAGCCTACTGCCAATGCTATAACTATTCTGAATGACCCTCAAAACTGGCAGTCAAGAGTTTAAAGCACAAACACTCACCACTGAATGATCCTCTCTAGGATGTCCCACCATTTGAGGATGAGATCACCCAAAATATAACTTGACTATACTTATTTTACTGAGTAGATCATCCAAAACTCAACAAAAACTAAAAATCAAGGTCAAGAGTGGGAGAAACCATCTTTTAGTGCCAACGAGCCACCAACCCAACATCAATCAACCAGAATCCACCGAAACTATAGAAAACTGAATAGGTAGATAAAGAGTAGGCTTAGACAACCCAGAAATGAAACCCCAACAGAGAAAAATTTGAAAAAAAGGCCAAACCTAAACTCTACAACTTCTCAGTGAATTCTCAACACAAGGTTGAACCTCTTAATATCAACTATCCAAACCAATCCTATAGATAAGTAAGCATCTATGCTACAAATCTATCATAACCTTTAAGCTGCCATTCTAAGGCGTAAAATAAAAAACTGAAGTCGACAAGTCTAAACCAAGGGCAAACACACAACTCACCCTCATTATCCAAAATCAGGCATATCCCCTACTGGATCCTGCCAGACCCAAAATCAAAATGCAGTTGAAAGCCAACATCACAACAATGGATGCACCATAAGCTGAAAGCACAAGCTACTAACTCTATCTCTGTGAAAGGGCATTAATCATCAAAATATACCAACCACTCGCCAAGGTTGTAATAGTAATAGTTCTAGACAAAACTCTAGCAACTCAGAGAAATGCAACCTTAGCCAAAAATTAGTTAATCCAATACTCCATCTTAGCAATGAATACCTAATTACCAACTAAAGAAACCATCATAGAAAAGATCACCTATCTCTACCTCTCTTAACTCCACTATAACAAGAACTACATCATGGTAAGAACAGAGTATCTAACTCCATACCAAGACCACTACTGAGCGATGATCTAGCTAAATCAGAAGAACAAATCCCAAATTGGTCAATCTCAGTAATAAGTTGTAGAGAAGAAAAGCCGATGCTGAAGTCTCCACAAACTAGAAGGCAAGTCTTAGAATCTCAACTCAAACATGGGCAATACAACAAATCGCTAACTCAAAAACCATAATAGAACCACAGAATGATAACTTACATTCACTACCATAACCCACTCAACAGTCAACCTAACATCAGTAATAAAAAAAAGGAATAACTAACCCTACCTTGCTACATGAGAAAAATCATCACACCGAGCAACCCGTCTATGCCAATAAATAAGGACTGCAAGGAAGAAAACTCTAAAGAGATAATGCTAGTCTAGTCATCTATCAAGCAATGATTGATCAACATCAAATAATGGCAATACAATAATAAAGACATAAGTATAAGGAGTAGGTTGTAGGAAAAATAAAATCAATAACAAGTACCATGCTAGGGCCATAAGAAGACCAATATACCACGGTAAGTGGGACTCGAACCTAAATACTACACCCCTAAGAAATATCAACTTCGATCCACTCTACCCACTACTAAAAAAAATCTTCTATGGGGGTATTCATACAATCATGAACTCTACACTAAGGCATACAACAACTAATATAAACCTACCAAGGCATATAATCACTAATGGGCATAAAAACCCTAGTACACTCAAATGAAAAGGTAAAGGTAGTAAATAAAAGACGTACCCTATCATGGTGGAGTCTGAAGTCAAATACCTAGC
This sequence comes from Capsicum pubescens, assembly GCA_030864215.1. NCBI lineage: Eukaryota > Viridiplantae > Streptophyta > Magnoliopsida > Solanales > Solanaceae > Capsicum > Capsicum pubescens. The sequence continues at coordinate 216,794,790 of CM061546.1, forward strand.
ATGGCTGAGGGAGAATGAATCTGAGCATGTCTAAAATAGAACTGAGCATATAAATTACCAATTGTGGTACTAAGTGCAGTACCTCCAACTGAAGGTGTCACAACATGATGAAACTAATTTGGGCAAGTCGAATGACTAATAATCCTATATTGGGGACACTTTTTTGACTAGTGACCAATCTCTCTGCACTCATAGCAAAACCTTAAAGCCCTAACCTGGAGAGAAATATGAGCTGACCCCTACTGGCTAACCAAATAATATTAGGGGAAAATTTTATAAAAAAGATCATCCTCCAGCAATCTTAGCATACCTTAGAAGCCTTAGGCTGGCGGGAAAAATATGCTCACTCAGCCTGAACAACTAACTTATGTCTGGGGCACTCTCTAGACCATTGGACCATCTCATCACAACCATAGAAAGCCATTGAAACACTCTAAGGAACTATTTCTACTAATCCAAAACAACCACCATAGCCTAAATATCCATACCAAAAACTCCACAAGGTCCGACGAGAACACTTCCTATTGTGACAACCATAACTGATCTGAGAGCCACCTATAATTTGGAATTCTACCTATGTATAATTGATAAGCTGGAAGTGAAGTTGATTTTTGCCGAGCAAATCCTCACTCCTAGATGGAATACAAATAGCACTATACTAATGACATGGCCTCTTACCGCTACCTCCATAAGTCTTAATACATGCTTTCTCAATGGATCTCGCATAATTAACAATCTAAAAGAAGGAAAACACAACTTCTATCAAATACTCTGATGCTAAGCGAAGTGGAAAGGCCAATCCTCTAATTAACCTACACAACATTTCCTACTTTGAAGAATATTGTATAAGAATATGCCTATCCACTCAAGAAACCCAACCTCATACTTTAAAACTAACAAGGAACTCTAGTGAACAGCAAAAAATTGAACTCTGGCCTAAGAACTGCTTGAAAAACTGGACCTCATCTCTGGCAGTGAGGTATTCATAAAAAGACTCAAAATCGCAAATATTGAATCTCAAAAGGCTAAAGCAATCGCAAACTCTACCGGAGATTGGATTGGCTCAAAAACCCCTAGCCGATGCTAAAGGTCTTTGATGTAAACCTTTGAGACCCTAGTCTAAAGCTGCGTTAAAACTCTAAAAATACGTGTCGAAGTCCCATCTGCATTTATCGATAACCTCATATCATACACATGGGATAAAATAGAGTGAATATGTTTATTTGAGGCTTATACAAATATGGATACACGATAAGAAATCAGGAATAGAATTTTCTAAGAATTCCCTATAGCTTCCCGAAGATAGGATACAAACATCTCCGCAGCAATCTGTGAGATTCTACTAAACACCAAGCTCTTGTACGCACACACCGGTAAACCTATGCTCTGATACCAATTTATCATGATCTAATTTCTCAAGTCATGATGGCACCTACTATAACCTAGTGGTAGGTAAGTCGACCTGTAGTCTGGAACTACTAGTAATGGACTACTAAGAGAAATAAATGAAGATAGCAGAATAAATATGATAAAAGGCTAGTAGATACATAAAAATTCCAAAACCTAGTGGAATCAGTACAAAAGCTTCTAATATAGTAAGAATACAAAATGAAGTACTAAATAAATATATAGGTACAACCTATCTTTGAATACAATATAGAGATTAGTCTAATATATAAGAGGGAGAATAGTGACACTCTGAACGCAAGGTGCACACCTTAAATCTTTGATCCATACTTGATCTGCATGATGCATGCAATAATGGCAAGAACACTTAATATAATCTACAGGACACATAAGTGTAGTATAAATATCAAACAGGAGGTACACAGTAGGCAACTACCGACTGAGTTCCAAAGATAATGCAAATATTGATAACATATAAGCAGAAAGTAAACTACAGCCAAAAGTCCAACAATCTAACATAATAAATTTAGCGAGTCAATAAGGATGAATCATCCTATTCTAGCCGTACTCGAGACTAAAGTACTATACCATATAAAACTGGCTAATATATAAATAAATGATAGAAGAAGGATATATATAGTAGTAAACAAGGATAAGGAATGGATATGCAATATGAATAAACAAAAGAAATAAAGGATATACAATAATACAATAGCTAGATACATTAATATGTGTATAGGTATATAGGACTAACTCAAAGATAGACAACCTAACATCTTAAGACCTCCTAATCATAGTAGGAACTAGTGCTAGCATAATTAGAATACAGATTCTAAATTTCTAAACATGAGATAATTATTCATAATAAAATAATCATAAGATAAAGGAATCAGAAACATACCTCGAATCTCAGTACCAGTCCATAATCAACCCAACTTGATCTAACCATAATAATAACAATAAAGTAACTAACTAGTCCAGAAAAACACTACCTAAAATGAGCCTTATAACTAAGAAGGATCAATGAGAACACATCACACAATAAACACCACTCATAACCTATACCTATGCAATCCCCCATAAGGCTGATAGATAAGGGACCAGACAACATACTGGTGATAGGCAATGCGCATGCATGAATAAATAAAATTTAATTCTTAATACCATAATTGATCCTAGTATAATAATGTAACCTAATATATACACCTCCTCCATCTCAACGGCTTGTAATGGCAGAACCTATGATAACCTCTTTTCTCCAACATAATGGCTCACGGATGAAGGGGCCTCTAGGGGATTCAGAAGTACTCATATACATCAACCTTGTATCGGTCCAGTATTACTAATAATCATCATTATCATTATTAATCTACTCCATCCAGTACCAGAGAGATGTATATATAATAAATCCATGGACTCAAACCGTGGCTAAAAGAGTGTAAAAGGGTTAGAATCTATCTCAATCGAAGTAAATAGTAGTAGTAAAACCACGTACCAAAATCTATCTTGATTTGATTTCTAAAACATTATTTTAGTTTTGAAAGATCATAAATCATCCATTAAGGTGATACGATTCCCGTCATGAAAGAATTAGTTTTAAATGAAAAGTGGGAATAAATCTTTTTTTAGAAAAACAATAGTAAAGCCATGTTTTTAGTTAGAATTATACCAATATGTGAGCATGAATGTACCAAATATGTGCATGGCATCACTAGTATTAAAATAATACAATTATAATCATCTGATGTCCATAGACTATGGCTACACCCTTTACAAGGATAAATCACTCACCCAAAGTCCAACTAATATCGTCATCACAACCTTGAGCCCACTAATATATATAACCAACATAAGCATAATACTGTAAATTAGGAAACTATGATAATCCACCAAGTCAAGTAGTAAACCTTACACTAAAGGGGTCCTTAGCCTCAACTATGTCTAACATGCTAGTTACCTAGGGTAATATAATCCTATAGGCATAACAATTATGTCATCTTAAGAGTCGATTCACCCTTCTATCCCCAAACTTCTAAATAATACTAAGTAATGGTATTATACCCATAACTATATCCTAATACCCTTACCTAATATACAATATATATATAATACACTATCTCTTGAAGAAGAGACGACTGAAGCCTACCTCGATGCCAAATTGCATATCCTTAAATTATCAACAAATTATCAGTCTTTGCTCCGTGATCCTAAAATGCCGCCATGATATAAAAATAGCAACCTACATGTCATTAGGAGTAAAACAAGAACCCATATTGATATATAAAGAATTGGTCAAGATTTGGGTCAAGAACAGGACCATGGGTCCCACATATGGAATCCAAAATTGGATTCATCACAAGGTTCCTCGACGGACAAGAAATGTGTTCTCAAAAGTTTAGCATAAATGGTGCATATATCGGGGCCCAAATCAGACCTTAAGGTCTAAGGGTTTTAAAGAACTAATAAGTGTAAGGCTAGCTTACCTTAGCTTCAATAGATGATTTCCATTCTTTACCTTTCTACAAGCTATCAAAATAGCATAGAAATAGAGGAAAAATAATGGGAATTTCGGGTGAAAAAGGAGATTTAAAATCCCCAAGGTGACACTTAAGTAGTCACCTAGTCACTTAAGAGACAACCGCTTAAGAGTCTTCTAAAATGCTAAAGCTATTTGGGACGGGGCCCGAGAATCGCTTAAGCGACGTCTAGGCCTCTTAAGAGATGTCCTCTAATGTAGACATTGATCGCTTAAGCAGACCTTGGCCAAATGGGAAATATCTATTATGCAACAACCTCTTAAGGAGTGAAATGATCACTTAAGCTATTGCACTAACAACATAATGCATCAGATTTTCTAAGTCCAAAATAAACTCTATCGAATACTCAGGATTCATTAGGAACCCCATGCGCGCAAACAAACTATGCTACTGGACCGAATTCGATATTCTAGACTGAACAAACACATTAAAACTTTCATCCAAGATTGTTTATACTAAATGTGGGACCCACACCTGCAGTTCCATTTTTCATATAATCCACCCAATATCTCAAAATAAGTTTGGTATCCTCGATACCTAAACCAAGGATCCCCAAACCTAAAATTAATGTTCCAGAGCTGATGGCGCTGTCGAAATTCTCATCCGAGCTCATATACTAGGAATTTTGGTCTCAAATAGTGAAATCTCCAAAATAGGGAAATAGGCCTAAAACCCAACAAACTGTTCGATAACTGATCTGACAGTTCTGATAAGTCATAAGTGACCTATAGTCGTTGTGGGAGGTTCAAAACATCAAAAATAAACATAAATCAAAGAAATAACCTATAGGATCATTACAATATATGTTTGTGTGGCTACAGTATTTTATTTTATATGTATCAATTCTAGCTCACAAAATCACGATCAGGCAGTTTAAAGTTTCCGACCAACAGGTGATAAGTTCTCTTTATTTGGGGACTCAAGTTAGTTACAGTTCTGGCATCCGATTAGATATAGTTGGGGATCATGTCTTGGCTACCTATAGTCAGTATTAGTAGAGGCCTCATGTAATGCCTCGAGTCTACACTTTGAATACCACACGGTGCTTACGACCTCGAAGGACCATAAGCTAACCCATGACCGGTACCTACTATGAGCACTGAATAATAATACTATAATAATGTAGAACATAGGTTGAAAAGTCATAAGGTTCATAATCTGAATTCTAATAATAATAACATCTGACAATCGTATCTGAAAACTGAATACTGTTTGAACTAGTCTAGTCCAAATAGCTTCTAACTGAACTGTTTGAAAGTGAAGTTGATGGGATAAGCCACCAACTAACTCCGACTACTGAAACACTGATAAATTCAAATACTAAAATATAAGCATATCCTCAATAGATAAGGACTCACTACTATAATCTAATACTGGTGACTAAATCTGGCTAAGCGCGGTAAGGAACCTGAGTGTCTGAACCTATAATATAATACATCATAGAGCAAAGAGAAAGTATGCGTCAGTACGTGGAATATATTGGTATTCTAGACAAGGTAAGGATGAATGCAGAGGGTCATATGCATGAACAGTAACTGGCTGAGTAACATGAATATAACTGAATGAGAGTACATATATATATAAAACTACTGTAAATGCTGATTATGAAATACCATGCACATAACTACGTATACTGTAACTGAGATCATATTAACACTGGTTACTGAGTTCTGATAACTGAATGACTTATATCTGAGTTTACTGATAACTATATTATTGTTAACTGGGTAACTATTTCTGACAGTCCTGATTCTGTAGAACTGAACTGAGTTCTATACTGAGCTAGGTGATTATGTCTAACAGTCCAAGATCTATAGAAATGAACTGAGTTCTATACTGAGACTGAAACTAAAACTATGGGAGGTAATCATCTAACCGACATGCCCCTCTCTAAATTGATTGGGGTCCAACCTGTAACCCCATTTGAGACATGCCCCACGGGTATAGACAAGTAGCTGAGTCACCCTCATTTGGCAGGTGCTCTGAATGAGAATAATGTTACCCTCAAATGGCAGGTAAAATACCTCATCAACCTTCAACTAGAAGGTTGATGTCTCAACCTATGTTTGCTACGTAGTTCTGGAATGCAAGGACTGTTTCTAAGGATCACACTCTCTACTGGCAGGTGAGCCCCTACCCTTGGGTCTACTTGGTGCTGAATCCTACTCCCAACAAAATAGACACTGTACTGATTTCTAAATTGTACTAGGCTTGACTGAACTATTACCGATCGTGATAACTGACTGAACTGGACTGAGTTCACTGAGCTTAACTGAGTTCTGTACTAACTTAACACTACTGATAGTGATATTATTGTGACTATTCTGTAACTACTATAGCTCTAGGTCAACGACTAGATTTCTAGGTATTGAATACCCCCAGGACTCGATAGCATGGAAATTAAAGCATAGCGTAATCTTAAAAGCATAATAGTACTTGCTTACTGACAATGCATTTACTTAGATATTTTGTCAAAGACTATATATACATGAGCTTGTGCATGAATGGGATCTCATAATAACATGTCATGCTTTCACTAGTAAATTATCAAAAGAATTTTATCAAACACTTAGGGAGCATGGTTATTTCACATAGCAATAAATAAGTAATAATATCATGGCTACAACATTCAACTTGTAAATCAAGTGTTCAACATGAAGATCACATAAAATTGCTAAAATTGTAATAAATCATAGAATTAAACCCCAAACATCAATTCACATATGAACACAATCCAATTCAACCATGTAAATTATGAAATCATAAATCTATAGTTTTAAAAAGGAGTTTTGGACTTCATGGGTGAAAGAAACCCATGAATAAACACCTAACATACCTTGGTAAATAAATTTGTGAAGATAATGGTGTGTTCTTGAAGCTTGGACTTGAAATCGAATGCCCTAGGGTTTGTTCTTGAAAGAAGTTTGAGAGAAATTGAGAGAAAGTGATTAATTTTGCCTTTTGAAATTTTTAATCTCGTGTTTTAGGGCTGAATAGGAGTGGAAAAATGTGCCCAGCGACACGCAGATCAATGCACCACGTCAATGAGGTCGACGCGATGGCCGATGCGATGCATCAAGATTGCATCGACTCATTGGAATTTTTACTGGGAGCTGGGAAAAAATATCTATCGACGTGATAGGAGAAGCGGCGCATCGAGATCGCATTGATCCACTATTTTGGTCACCCAAACATATTTCAAACGAGGTCCAAAAAATCCAAAATTCAGCCGAAGTGACCTATTGATACACCTGATCATGATTCAACCTAAAAATCAACATATTAAGGTCGTAAGGGTCAAAAATAAGTTCACGGAAATATAGAGGCCGAAATAAGTCTAAGTATCAATACTTAGCTTAAAATTTTCTAAGTCTGGGACCTTTTTTCATGCTATAAGGGACTGAGCTAGCCTTCAAATTTTATGAGGTCTTATAAAATCTTCCCCTTGGGAATATTCATCCCCGAATGATACTGGATAAGATGAGAATACTGATAGACTGAGTTTACATACTAAACATGCACAACTGAAGCATGATTTCATGACTGAAACTACTGGTATACTGAGTTTTCATACTGAACATGCATAACTGAAACATGATTGAATTTTGATAACATAAAGCATGACTGAGATGTTTCATGAAGGTGTGCATTATATGAGAATGCTATGCAACTGAACCAATACAGAGTTGTAAAGGTAATCTGAACATGAGACTGAGTAAATCTAAGGAAGGTTGTTACCTTGAGTTGAGTGAGTTTACGGAGAAGAGGTGAGGATACTTGGTCCTCATATCTTCTTCCACTTTCCAAGTAGCTCCCTCAACGAACTGATTTCGCCAAAGAACTTTGACGAGAGGACCTTCTTTGTTCCTCAGTCTGCGAATCTGATGATCAAGAATTTTAACTGGAACTTCCTCATAAGAGAGACTGTTCTAAACATCTATACCCTCTATAGGTACTACAACTTTTGGGTCACCTATTCACTTCTTAAGCAAGAAAATGTGAAATAGTATATGTACTGAAGCTAAAGCTGAAGGCAACTCAAGCTTGTAAGCTACCTTTCTAAAACGGCTGAGGATTCGGTAAGGACCGACCTATCAGGGACTGAGCTTCCCCTTCTTACCAAACCTCTTCACTCCCTTCATAGGAGAGAATTTCAAATACCAATAATCACCAATATCAAACTTGAGATACTTTCTTCGCACATTTGTATATGATTTTTGTCAGCTCAAAGCTGTCTTAAGCCTTTCCCAAATCAACTGAACTTTTTCTAAGGTATCAAATACCAAGTCAGGCCTTACCACTGTAGCTTTACCTACTTCAAACCAAGCAATGGGAGATCTACATCTCCTCCTATAGAGCACCTCAAACGAAGCCATCTGGATGCTGGAATGATAACTGTTATTATATGCAAACTCAATCAAGGGCAAGTTGTCATCCCAACTACCCTTAAAGTAAATGGCACACGCTCTTAACATATCTTCTAAAGTCTAAATGGTCCTTTATTCTTTTCCATCTGTCTGAGGGTGAAAGGTTGTACTGAGGTGAACTTGGGTACCATGACCCTTTTGGAAGGCTTTCCAAAAGTGAAAGGTCAACTGCATACCTCTATCTGAGATGATGAAAAATGGAACTCCATGCAATCTGACCAACTCTCTAACATAGAGATTGGCATAATCCTAGACTGAATAAGAGGTATGAACTGATAAGAAGTGAGCTGATTTGGTCATCTTATTCATAATGCCCCAAATAGAATCATACAGGCGATGAGTACGGGGCAAGCCCGTTACAAAATCTATGTTCACCTCCTTCCACTTCCAAGTGGGAATACTGAACTCCTGCATAGCTCCACTAGGCTTCTGATGCTCGATCTTAACCTGCAAACATATCTGGAACTTAGCTACAAACTATGTAATATCTCTCTTCATCCCACTCTACCCATAGACCTTCCGCAAATTGTGGTACATCTTAGTGGCCCCTGGGTGAATCAAGTAGCATGCACCATGCACTTTTGAAAGAATCCACTATCTTATGCCATCTACACATAGCACACATAGTCTACCCTAGCAATGCAACATACCATCTCCCCCTTGGGAGAAAACCTCTACCTTCTATTCTCTGACTGACTCCTCCAATTTAACTAAACTGGGATCCATATCCTACTTTTCTTTTACTTCAGAAACCAGATATGATTTTGAACTATTGTGTACTGATACGCTACCCTCTTCTGAATCGACTAAGCGACCACCTAGTTGGGAAATATGGTGAATTTCCTTAACTAACTTCTTATTACCATCCTCTACGTGAGCAGCACTACCCATAGACATCCTCCTGAGAGCATCAGCCACTACATTATCCTTGCCCAGATGATACAGAACACTCATGTCATAGTCTTTCAACAACTCTAACCACCTTATCTAATGCAGGTTCAGGTCTTTCTGAGAAAATACATACTCCAGGTTTTTATGGTCTGTGAACACATCAATATGCCCCCATAAAAATAGTGCCTCAAAATCTATAAGGCAAATACTACAGTTTCTAACTCAAGATCATGGGTAGGGTAATTCTTTTCATGGGGCTTAAGTTGTCTAGAGACGTAGGCTATGACCTTACCTCTCTACATCAAAACACACCTTAAACCAACTTTGGAAAAATCATAATACACAACAAATCCATCTAAACCATCTAGTGAAGTCAAAACTGGGGCTGTAGTGAGTCGAGTCTTTAACTCCTGAAAACTCTTCTCTCAAGAATCTGACCTCCGAAATTTGACTTTCTTCTGAGTCAATATGGAAATGGAGGATGCAATGGATGAAAATACTTCAACAAACCATCAGTAATAGACAGCCAAACCAAAGAAACTCCTAATATCTGATGGAGAGATGGGACACTGCCAGTTTCTTACTGCTTTGGTCTTTTGAGGATCAACTCTAATGCCACAACCAAAAATTATATGACCAAGGAAAGATATTGACCTTAGCCAAAATTCACACTTACTAAATTTAGAGAACAACTGATGGGCTTTCAGAGTTTGTAATACTATTTTGAGATGGTCTGTTTGATCACTTTCATTACGGGAGTAGACAAAAATATCATCAATGAAGACTATGATGAAAATGTCCAAGTACTGCTTGAAAACGCGGTTCATCAAGTCCATAAAGGCTACTAGAGCATTGTTAAAACCAAATGACATGACTAGGAATTTGAAGTGACCATATCGGGTTTTGAAAGTTGTTTTCAGAATGTCAGCTGATGCTAGCCTAATCTGAGGTCTATTTTAGAAAAGTAGCTGGCACCCTAAAGTTGATCAAAGAATTCATCGATTCTGGGATGTGGATACTTGTTCTTGACTGTGACTTTATTTAGCTGACAGTAGTCTATACACATTCTAAGAGAATCATCTTTCTTACGCACAAATAGAATGGGTGCACCCTAAGGGGATATACTGGTCTAATGAATCCCTTATCTAGAAGATCCTTCAACTATTCTTTTAATTCGATAAGTTCTACTGGAGCCATTCTGAATGGAGGAATAGAGATGGGCTGAGTATCTGGAAGAAGGTCAATTCTGAAGTCAATTTCCCTTTCGGGAGGAACTCCGAGAAGATCTTCAGGAAATATATTTGGAAATTCACATGGTACTGGAACTGACTCAAGATTGGGAGTATCGCAAATAGAATCCTTAACTTAAACAAGATGGTAAAAACATCCCTTAGATATCATTTTTCTCGCCCTTAGGTAAGAAACAAACTGACCCTAAGTGCTGAAGTACTACCCCTCCATTCAAGGACAGGTTCAATCAAAAATAGAAAAATGGACAATTTTGTTTCTGCAGTCAATTGAAGCATAGCATTAATGAAGTAGTCCATGCCGAGAATGATGTCAAAATCTATCATCTCTAATTCTACTATGTCTGCTGAAGTAACTTTCTCAGATACCATAACCGGACAGTTTCTGTATACCCGTCGGGCTATGATAGATTTACCCACTAGGGTAGAGACTGAGAAGGGCTCTGCTAGGATTTTAGGACTGACTCCGAAGTCAACAGCTATATAAGGAGTTACAAAGGACAAAAAAGTTCATGGATCTAGTGATAAACTTGTAACGTACCAGTGACCACATCAGGAGAACTTGTATGATCCTGTCGGAACTGGAGTGCATAGAGTCTGTTTGGGCGCTGCCCACTGGTCACACTGGAAATAGTACCCTGCAGATTCGAGTGATCAAACTGAGCTGAAGAACGATTATACTGACCCTGAGAACCTGACTGAGGACAATCTCTGATTTTATGGCCTGGCTTGCCATATTTTAAATACACATCGTTATCAGCTCTGCAGACACCCTAATGGTTTCTGCCATATTTCTAGCAAAAAAGTTTGTTCGGGCACTATTAACACTACCCTGAGGTTTAGATCCTGGAGCCCTATCTTTATTACCATCTCTGAATTTCAGCACTAGAGTAGTGGCTGAGGATGGAGATGGAACTAAAGATTTCAGGTAGAACTGGGAACGGTTACCACCCTCTAACTTAGGCTGAGTGAATTTAAAGCTACTTATTCTATCCCTTTTGTTCTCCTTCTCCTTCTCCTTGGTCTTATCATCTTCTATCTGCTGAGTATAGACCATAATCCTAGATATGTCCATCTCCTTAATCAGCATTACGGTCCTACACTCTTTGACCATACTGCTAGACACACCTGACATAAACTTACATATCTTAGATCTACTATCTGCTACCACATGAGGGGCATATCTGGCTAACTGAGTAAACTTGAGAGAATACTTCTTCACTGTCATGTTGCCCTATTTTAGATTAATAAACTCCAAAACCTTTACTTCCCTCAACTCCAGTGGGAAGAACCTATCCAGAAAAGCAGTAGCAAACTCTTCCCATTTAATGGGCCCTGTATCTGCGGCCTTCTATACCTTCCACTACTTGAACCATGAGTAAGCCACATCCTGTAACCGATATGCGTCCAACTCAGCATTCTCACTAGAAGTTACCCCCATAATATCTATGACTCTCTTCACCTGATCAAAGAATTTTTGTGGGTCCTCATCTGACATAGACCCGATAAATAATGAGGGATTTATTTGGGTGATGTCCCAAATTCTAGCTGTAGCAGAAGTGGACACTGGGTTGGCCTAGACAGTAGTTAGACGTTTATTCTGGGTGGCCACAGAATGAGCCAATGTGGTAAAAGCTGCTCTGAATTCTGCGTGAATAATATGCTCATCCAGGAGATTTGGTTGGATGAACGGAGGTGCTGGTTGGTTTCCCGTTCTTCTTTCGTTAGTATTTTTGGGAGGTATATTCTGTAAACGGAAGGGAAACTTGAATTAGATAGAGAGTTTAACTTGAGCTCATGCTCACTCATATGATATAAATGCTTAAAAGAAGGCAAACTTTTCTAAAACGCCTCATAGCCTCTTATCTATAAGTGTGGCGTGCTACACACCCTTGCACAAGACTCTACTTGACACGGCTTTCAGACTTTAAGGACTCTATTGAACCTTAGGCTCTGATACCAAGTTTGTAATGCCCTGAGTCTGCACCCCGGACGCTAAATGGTGCTTACGACCTCGAAGGACCACAGGCTAATCCATGACTAGTACCTACTGTGAGCACTTAATAATAATACTGTAATAATGCGGAACATACGATGAAATTCCATAGGGTTCATAATCTGAATACTGATAATAATAACATCTGGCAATCATATCTGAAAATAGAATAATGTCTGAACTAGTCTAGTCTGAAAAGCCTCTAACTGAACTTTCTAAAGGTGGAGTTGATGGGACAAGCCCCCAACTAACTTCGACTACTGAAACAATGATAAACTAAAATACCAAAATATAAGCATATCCTCGAAAGATGAGGACTCACTACTGTAATCTAATATTGCTGACTAAATCTGGCTAAGCGCGGTCAGGAACATGAGTGTTCAAACCTATGATATGATACATCATAGAGCAAAGAGAAAGTATGTGTCAGTATGTGGAATGTACTGGTATGCTAGATGAGGTAAGTCTGAATGAAGGGGTTCATCTGCATAAACAGTAACTAGCGGAGTAACATGAATATAACTGAATGAGAGTACATTTATATCTGAAACTGCTGTAAATACTGATTATGCAATACAATGCATATAACTACATATACTATAACTGAGATCATATTAACATTGGGTACTGAGTTCAGATAACTGTATGACTGAATAACTGTATTACTGTTAACTAGGTGACTATTTCTGATAGTCCTAATTTTGTAGAACTGAACTAAGTTCTATACTGAGACTGAAACTGAAACTGTGGGAGGTAATCATCTAACCAACATGCCCCTCTCTGAATTGATTGGGGTCCAACCTGTAACCCCAGTTGGAAGAGTGTCAGTACTTTGCCACGGGTAAAGACAAGTAGCTGATTCACCCTCATCTGGCAGGTGGTCTGAATGAGAATGATGGTACCCTCAACTGGCAGGTAAAATACCTCATCAACCTTCAACTGGCAGGTTGATGTCTCAATATATGCTGGCTACGTAGTTCTAAAATGCAAAGACTGTTTCTAAAGATCACACCCTCTACTGGCAGGTGAGCCCCCATCCTTGGGTTCACTCGGTGTTGAATCCTACTCCCAACTGAATAAATATTGTACTGATTTATAAACTATACTGAGCTTGACTGAACTATTACTGATCATTTTAACTGACTGAACTGGACTGAGTTCACTAAGTTTAATTGAACTCTGTACTGACTAAATACTATAGATCCTGATATTACTGAGAAAATTCTATAATTATTGTAGCTCTAGGTCAACAACTAGATTTTTAGGTATTGAATACCCCCAGGACTCGATAGCATGGAAAGTAAAGAATAGCGTAATCCTGAAAGCATAATAATACTTTCTTACTAACAATGCATTCACTTAGACATTTTGTCAAACACTTGATACATGATCTTGTGCATGAATGAGATCACATAATAACATGTCATGCTTTCACTAGTGAATTCACATAAGCATTTTATCAAACACGTGGGGAGCATGGTTATTTCACATAGCAATAAACATGTAATAATATCATGGCTACTACATTCAACTTGTAGTTCAAGAGTTCAACCTGAAGATCATATAAATTAACTCACAATTATCTAGTTTTCATAAAACTTATAATAAATCATAGAATTAAAACCCAAACATCAATTCGCATGTGAACACAATCCAATTCCAACTTATAAATTATGAAATCATAAACTTGTATTTTTAAAAAGGGTTCTTGGACTTCATGGGTGAAAGGAACCCATGAATAAACACCTAACATACCTTGGAAAATAAATTCATGAAGATTGACGGTGTGTTCTTGAAGCTTGGAATTGAAATTAAATGTCCTAGGGTTTTTTCTTGAAAGAAGTTTGAGAGAAATTGAGAGAAAGTGAGTGATTTTTCCATTTGGAATGTTTAATCTCGTGTTTTAGGGCTGAATAGGAGTGGAAAAATAACCCAAATATTCTTATAGATGCGTACTTTTAATTATTAAAAATGTGCCCAGCGACGCGAAGACCAACATGTCGCATCAACGAGGTCGATGTGATGGCCGACGTGACACGTCGAGATCGCGTCGGTTCAGTAAAATTTGCACTGGGAGCTGGGGAAAATATCTATCGACACGATAGGTGATGTGGTGCGTCGAGATTGCGTTGATCCACTGTTTTGGTCACCCAAACATGTTTCAAGCGAGGTCCAAAAATTTCAAAACTCGCACGAAGTGATCTGCATACACACCTGGTCATGATTCAACCTAAAAATTGACATGTTAATGTCATAAGGGTCGAAAATAAATTCATTGAAATATTGAGGCCAAAATAAGTCTAAGTGTTAATACTTAGCTTAAAATTTTCTAATTCTTGGACCTTTTTTCATGCTATAAGGGACTGAGCTAGGCTTGAAATTTTATGGTGTCTTACACCTCACAGTCAGTCAAAGTTGAATTTTAGTTTACTTTTATATAATCAGTGTTGCAAACTTTGAACCATAATGTATTGATATTGATTATCTCATGATTATGCTTCCACTCAGTAAGTTTAGATTTTATTCATGTTTATTCAATTGCTCTTGCATTATTCCTGTACCATGGGTTAGCTTGGGATCACTCATTATTCTAAGCACCATTATGAAATCTAAGGGGTAGTCTCGGGGTGTTACACTGTCTATGATCAGTAATAACAACCTCAATATCCTTATTGGAAATTGCTAACTTTTTTTGGACATGATGTAATACGGATGACTAGCCCGAATGCCACAAACTAACCACCTTAAACTAACTGAATAACAGAGAAAAACATATGTTTAAGTTCAACATTTTTCAACATCTCTTTTGTATTTTTATTTTTGAAAAAATCACCAAACCCACGAAGGGCGTCTATGTATCTCACACCTGAAAAGGGAGAATCAGGTATGCATAGTTTGTGAAATTTTGACAAAAAAAATCAACCAAGCTCTCTTATTTTTTTTTTAAACTTTAGAGGAAAAGAAAATAAAAAGACACAAAAGAAAAGAATTAGTTGTTGTTTTTTTCGAAAGAAGTTAACCAAATTCTTTTTAGATATTTCAGCTTTAAAGCCTCTATTAAAAATGAAACCTACAATTAACAAAGAACAATCTTTTTGTATTTTTTTCATTTGAAGAAATGCGTGAAATAACTAATCTAAAAAGAAAAGTAAAGAAAATCTTTTTCCTGTTTTTTCATTTCAAAAGATATTGACAAAAATCTTATTTGAATTTTCAATTTTGAATCCCCTATGAAAAATGAAACCTACAATTCATAAATGAAAATCTTTCTGTACTTTTCGTAAGAAGAAATGTGTAACACAACTAATCTAAAAAGAAAAGTGAAGAATTTTTTTTTCCTGTTTCCAAAAGAAATTGACAAAAATCTTTTGAATTTTTAATTTTGAATTTCATGCAAAAATGAAACCTAAAACTAAAAAGGAAAATCTTTATGTATTTTTCTTTGGAAGACATATATGAAATTCCAAATTTAAATGAAGAGTAAAGATTTCTTGTTTTTGGATTTTTTAAAATAAGATTACCAGACCCTAGAAAGGTTGCCTATGTAACTTATTGTGCGTAGTTCGTCTAGATTAGACAATTAAGAACTAAATAAAAACTGGACCCTGACTTGGGAGATAGGATGTTACGTCCAAATACACACACAAGTGTACACAGTCATACAAATAATATAAGATTTTTAAATCCAGCTATTGTACCCACATTAACTTGTCGATTAACTATTTTTCTAAATTAAACTAATTCTTATTATTTATTTAAGAATTAAATCTCAAAAGATGTATTTATGAATTAACTAAACTAAAAAAAGTAATAAAAAAGAAAATAATTAATCAAGAAAAGAGCAGATTCTGACTCAATTAATGGATGAACCGATCAAGGATTATGGTTTCGCTAACAATCATGTTTAGAATCAATTTCATCAACTTATTCGATTATCCAATTGTTGATTTACAGAGTTGATTTTATGATTCGTGAATAGTCATCCTCTAATCGTCTATTAAAACTAGTCTCACTAGTACATCAATGAGTGGGGATGTGAGAAGCTAATTCATACGCATTTATTTATCTTTTCATTTTGTAATCAAGCAAGCTAATCTAGGTATATTTCTATCCTAGATACAAATCAATTCCTTATTCTTTTAAAGAAGAGATCTTACCCCCTATATTCTTTATCCTAACATTCCGTTCCCTTGGTTAGCTCACTTCGGGCTCAATGATTTATTTTAAAGGTCGTGAATCTTCAAAATAGTAAGAGCAAGAATATAAGGACAGATATATTGATAATCAAATAAATAAAATCAAGAGGCACTAAACAATCATTTAATTATCTACCATAATCCTAGAAAGAGAAGTTTAACTTCACATAGACATGGAGAAATTACAACAAATCATTCAAAGAAAAAATGTAGAATTAAATATCTAAGGATAAGAAAATATGTAATCAATATTCTCCCGCCTTCACGTGGCTCTTAGCTCTCTCTAGGTCAAAAGTTATGTAAAAATTAATTTTATAAAATATTTATAGGTGTAGAAAAAAACTCCAAATAAAATAACTGAATTTAAAATGGACTGATATTAATAAAATGCACGAATGGTGTGACACAGGCGGCTAACTTGCAACATTGAACTTCCTTGGGTCACTTTTGAATATTACAATAAATTTATTCCATTAACATGCTTGGTTGATTTCCTTCTATAATCCTCCGTCTTTAATTCGCTTTAGATTTAAATTTCTTTATCTTCACATCACTTTAATCCTACACATCAAATATAATACTATGCACAATTCATAAAATTAATGCTAAAGAGGACAAGTAAAAATACTAAATATGAGATAAATAATGACTATAAATGTATTATTTTTGCCTAACATCACCACCCCACACTAAGAATCTTGGTCTTCATCGAGCAATTAAAGATCATCGCAATAAATCAAGCTAGGAAAGCCACCATTTTGGTTGATACAAGCAATTAGACCATATCATAATTCAAAACGGCAAGTAAACATTTCAATCATTATACAAGAAATACAAACAAACAATAAATTTCTAACCTCGTAACCTCATAGATGGACTCTAACTCATCAAATTTAAGTTTGCTCATCTAATCATGTCAAAGAAAGCTAATAACACCACCTATCTATCAAGAAACAAGTATTCTCACAAGAAAAAAAAATAGTCCACACACTCAAATCAAAAGATTGAATATAATATAAGGACTTAGCCTCAAAAAATAATTCTCACACTAAAAAAAATTCACATGTATGCACAAAGAATCATAAGCTTGCCCATTATGTACATCTCCATTAATTAAGTGTGCTCGAATAGAATCAAATAGTACTTTAACGAGTTGTAATCAGGGGTGGCTCAATAAATTTGGTGGCCTAAAGCCGAACTTTAGTATGAGGCCTTCATTTAAAAATAAATAAATAATAAAACTTATCGCTCCCCCCCCCTTTTATGCATATATACAAAGTCGTTGTTTGCTTAGATAAAAGAGAAAATGAGAAGGCATAATTTGCTTCATTTATTCCAATTATCAAATGTAAATGATCTGTAAAGAATCATATTCAAAGAACGTAAGGATCTAAAAGAGTAATTCATATTATCTAAAATGAAAAAGTGCAATGCTACTATCATTCATAAGTTCAGAAGTCTTCTTTTTTATTATACTTACTTCATATTAAAGTACTTTTCATGCTCCGTTTTAGACTGTCAAACTGTATACACCTGAAAAATTAGAATTTATAGAGCTTTTCGTTTAATTTATGAATATCTGATGTTTAATTTTTATATGTTAAATTAATTTAATCTAATTTAGCTTCAAAAATTATTCAAATTAACTTTTTAAAAGTGAAATATACCAAGTATTTTGAATGAAAGAGTAATTATTTGTAGGTTTTACACTATTTTTTTAGAAAAATGAATAAATAACATGTACACATACAATTAGTAGAAAATGGGGGGCCCAAAAACTTGGAGGCCTGAAGCATTTGCTTCACTTGCTTTACATAATAGCCGGACATGGTTGTAATGTGGGCTAAGGGACAGGTAGAAAAACAATATAATAGTGACTTACACTTCTCTAAGAACTTCACACTTTTAGACTTCATCACCCATTATTTTCTTCACTTTATTTTCATCCCTCTCTTCAACTATTATTTTCACTAGTATTCTCATCTTATCAAGAATGTTTCAACTACTTTTTCTCAAATATTTTTTTCTTTTTTTTCTCATGTTACATTCTCTCAAAGAGGACCTTTTTATCACTCTACAGCTATCATTGACTACTTTTTTAATACTCAACTATTTTTTTTCTCTAAATTTATCAACTTCTTTATAGTCTATGCTACAGTACTCAAGAAAGTATGGTGCAAAAACTAGGGACTCAACAAAAAGGTCAACGGAAAAATATGGCTACCAACAAAAGGCTACAGACTCAAAGGGGCTACTAAGTGGTATAATATCTTAAAAGACTAAAATTATCAAGACAAATCATAAAAAAATTGTTATCTTCTTCCAAAAAGAGCAGCACTTTCATTTCATTTCCAATAACGTACAAGGTAAGTTCTAGACTAAGATACATAACATGAAATAGACAAAAGATCCTCACCACAATGGCACAAGTATCAATCAATATGAATAAATTTCAATTCTTAGATAAACAGGGCAATAACGAACTATAAAATAAAATGAGTTATATATAAAGTCATAATTATGAGCCAAAGTCTGCTATTTCATTTACATTCAAGCATTCACAAGAAAGTACTATTCAAACTCAGGCCTAAGTTTCTAGTAGCACACTAGTAAACTAATATGGTCTTCTCTTTTCTCTCCAAAAAATAATAATAATTACTACTCAAAAAATAAAAGATACCCGATTCACAGGGATCCCCCTCTAAAAAGAATAGAAAAAAAAACTATGAGGTGGACAAAGTATGCTCTAATAAAGACTAAAAAAACAAAACCCAAGAAAAATTAATCTAATCTAAAGATTTAAAAAAAAAATTGTTTTTCATCTTTTTTTGTTTTGTTTTTTTTTAAGCAAACAACTAAAACTTAAAGAAATCATTTAGCATACTTCATCTTAAACAAATATCGAAAGATATACCACCTCACAGATAAAATTATGCTTTTTCCCCTACGCAATAAGTAAATTAAAAGAAGGATTAAAGATACTACCCGACGCCCTTTAAGGCCTATGTAGAAGCATAATATTCATCAAACGATCGCGTACACCCCACACTTAAGCTCAAACGTGCTTCTTAGCTTCAAATTTTGGGTACTCAGACTTTCCCTGGATCTAAAAAAATAAAAACAACACCAAAAGTGAAACTAAAATAAAAACAAAAAATAAAAACAAAAACTTCTTACTACATGTAATTTAACATCATGGCACAACCCATCAACTTTTTACTTCACCTTGAGGATATGAATTTCATCCCCGATATTGCATCCGTATTTTTTCTTCACTCATAGGGTGGTGGTACAAAGATAAAGAAACCATGTAATGGATGGTGCATGTTAAACTGTTTATCCTTGAAGTGAGACATGCTTTTGAGTTGCTTGTCCGATGCAAATTTAAGAATATAAGATTCTTGTTCCTCGTCTTTACACTCTTCCACTATTTCATATGACTCTAAAGCCATGTCATCATCTAAATATAATGAAATAAAGTTCTTTGAATGAGACCCAACAAATTTCACTTTCAAATGTACAACATCCACACCATGCTTACTCTTACTCACCTTTTCAATGTCAATCTCAAGAAAAAGTTGATAGTTGAATGGTTTAAATTCTTTTGTCTGCTCCACGGATTGGGTAATATCCACAACAAATGGTAAAGGTGCAAACCACTTGCTTTCCTGAAAATTTTGACAAATACACTCCCGGTGGGGTCCTTACAAAAACAACAAGAATCATCATCATTCGACCATCATCTATTCTAGGAGACATATCAAGAAAAGTGATAAAAAAAAAGTAAAAGAAACTAAAAATATATACAGAAAAAAAAATACACTATATACTACTCAAACAAATAAAAGAAAAAAGTCTAATTTAGCTAAGCAATTAAAATCAAAGCACCCAGCGACGGCGCCAAAAACTTGTTGCATTCAAACACACACGCAAGTGTACATAGTCGTACAAGTGATATGGGATTTTTAAGTCCAGATATCGTACCCGTAGGAACTTGTCGATTAACTATTTTTCTAAATTAAATTAATCCTTATTTATTATTCAAGAAGTAAATTCCCAAATATGTATTTATGAATTAACTAAGCTAAAAATAAAAATAAAAATAATAATAATAATAATTAAAAAAAATAACTAATGAACAATTAACAAAGAAAAGAGCAAATTCTTCCACAATCAATGGATGAATCGATCTAGAATTATGATTTCGCTAACAATCACATTTAGTATAAATTTCATCAACTTATTCTATTATCTAGTTGTTGATTTATGGGGTTGATTTTATAATTTGGGAATACAACCTCTAATCTTCTATTCAAACTAATCTCACAACTACGTCGTTGAGCAGGGATGTGAGAAGCTAATATACATGCATTTGTTTATTTTCCCATTTTGTAACCAAGTAAGGTGATCTAGGTATATTCCTATCCTGGCTACAAATCAATTTCTTATTCTACTAAAGAAGAGATCTTACTCCTTATATTCTTCATCCTAACCTTCCGTTCCCTTGATCAGTTCACTTCAGTCTCAAAGATTTATTTTAAAAGTCGCGATTCTTTAAAATAGTAAAAGCAAGAATATAAGAACAACTATAATGATAATCAAATAAATAAAATCAAGAGGCACTAAACAATCATTTAATTAGCTACCATAATCCTAGAAAGAGAAGTTTAACTCCACATAGACATGGAGCAATTACAACAAATCATCCAAAGAAAAAATATAAAATTAAATAAATAAGGAGAAGAAAATATGTAAATAATATTCTCCAGCCTCCAGGGTGGCTCCTAGATAAAGTCATGTAAAAATTAATTTTATGAAATATTTATAGGTGGAGAAAAAAAATTCCAAATAAAATAACTGAGTTTAAAACGAACGGGGATTAATAAAATGAATGGATGGCGTGACATAGGCGGCTAACTTGAGACATTGAATTCCCTTGGGTCACTTTTTAATATTATAATAAATTTATTCTATTAAGTTGCCTGGTTGATTTTCTTCTGTAATCTTTCATTTTTTATTCGTTTTAGCTTCAAATTTCTTCATCTTTACATCTTTTTAATCCTACACATCAAATATAATACTATGCACAATCCATAAAATTAATGCTCAAAATGGACAAGTAAAAATACTAAATATGCAGTAAATAATGACTAAAAATAAATAATTTTGGTCTAACATGACACAACTATATTTGCTAAAAACAAATGATGAAAAATGAAAATAAAATATTTTTTGAGTTTTCAATTTGAAATTTTGTATAAAATGAAACCAAAATTACAAAAGAATTTTTTTCATTTTTTCAAATGGAATTGTTCGAAAATAAAGCCCTAACATACATAAAATATTTTTTAAAGTTTTGACTTAGAAAAATATGAAGACACTAAAAGAAAAAAAAATCATTTTCTCTATATAAAAATGTACAAAACTTCCTATCGAATAAGCAAAAATATTTTTGGATATTCTTGTATAAATGCATGCTAAGGGGAATAAAAGGCATTTTTTCTTTGATTTTCAATTTTAACGAATGAATGCTAAAAAGGGAAAAAATCTTTTTGAGTTTTGAATTTGTGAAAACAAAGGCTATAAAGCTCCTATAAAATAAGAAAATCATTTTTTTGAGTCATAAAGAACTCCTAAAAATAAGAAAAATCTTTTCAATTCATTTTTTCATTTTTTTACCAACTGAGCTCCAAAGATAATGCAATAGGCAACTGCCAATTGAGCTCCAAAGATAATGCAGATATACTAACATATAAACAGAATGAAAAACTACACCCAAAGCAACCACATAAGCAATCCAGTGAGATAATAAGGATAAACTATCCTATTCATGTCCAAGAGACTAACATAATAAGGCTAAGAAAGTATCAAGGATGAGCTATCCTATTCCACCCATACTCAGGAATCTCAACACTATACCGTATATCCCTAGCCAATCTCAACACATCATTATTAATCTCTTTTACATATAAGTTATTCATAAAGACAGGCAATTATTAGTGTGATGAAAACTGTTATTAAGATGAAAAGTGGGCTTTAACCCGTATTTAGGAAAGATAGTAATAAGATCATATTTTAGCTAGAATCACATTATTTACCAATTTAATAAGAATGAATGTACCAAATATATGCATGCCATCACCAATATTCAAACAATGAAACCATAAGCATCAATATATATATTCATAAACCACAACTGTATCCTTCACAAGGATAAACACTTGTGGGATGTTCAACCGATATCATAACACGGCCTTTGGCCCAATAATATGTCTGGAATAATTACAATATCATAATTATCATCTTAGGCCCACATACATTTCAGACTCACATCAATAATTATATTTGTAAGCCAGCTCATATCTAGAAGCCATAGCATAACTAGGAGGTATAGCATATCTATAAGCCATAAAGAATATTTGTAATCATCTCTCCTCTAGAAGGCATAATATCAATAAGCATCTCACATATAAGAGGCGTAATATCAATAAGTATCTCACATCTAGGAGGTATAATAATCACTAGGCCATAAATCATAACTATGAGGCATATCATCTCTATAAGGAATCTCATATCCATAGTTCATATATCATAACTATTAGGAGTATTATCTCTATAGGCCAATTACCAAATCTATGAGGAATATCATCTCTATAGGCTAAATATCACATTTATACCTATTTCATAACCTTGAGCCATAAATCATTCTTCGGGGATAATACCATCATCATTCGCCAAGTCGCGAAGTAACCTTACTCTAAAGGCTTACTAGTCTTAACTATGCCTAACATCCATAATTAAGTCCACGTGGGCTAACACATGTCTTATCCTAAGATGGGCCGAAAGAACCCACTTCTAATCCTTGAATTCTATATTTAGGCAATCTATACCTCAGACTAGGCTAAGGTATCTAAATTCACTTCTTGATGGTACATAATCCATAATCAGATCTAAGATAGGTAACCCACCGAGAAACATGAGCAATTAAGTCAACTCCAACTAAATTATGGTTTCAAGATCATTAGAATAGTCCAACTAAGGTTAATCATACTAATCATGCTTCCAATGCTTAAACCACATCCCAAACTTAGCATCATATCATATCCATTCTATGAATTATCTCAATCTAGGGAGAATGCAATAGGATTTACAAGTGTAATAAGCATTTTACCTTATGGGTCAAAAACCTTCATCTAATCTCCAATTCTTTAATAATCAAGATTAATTCATCCTACCCAATATCAATATTATCATTCATATCCACATGGAATATATAACATTCATCATCATACTAAGAAGAGTAGATAGAAGCATACCTCGAAGCCAAACTGCAATTCCTTAAATCGTTTATCAAATATTTGTGTTCACTTCATGATCCCAAAATATTGTCGTGCTATCAAAATAATAATCTACTCATTAATACGATAATAACTATACCCATATTACACCATTATGCTTCGGGTCTAAAAATAACATCAAAAAACCCATGTGGGTCCCACTTACGAGAAATGTATTTTCTAAACCAACCAACATCCATACATGATCAAGGACTCATAACCCTCAAGAATGGATGAAAACCAAGCTAAATTAGGATAAAAATCAAGCCCTCAAGCTATTTGGGATTTTAGGTCAAGAATCAAGAAAATTCACCAAGAAAGGGATGAAATCTTACCTTAATTCAAATGATAATCACAAAAAAAATGTTAAACAAGCTCCTAAGTTACCCAAAAGTCTCAATTTTGAGCTATCACACTCTTTAGTGTTTTTTCTCTGAAGGGATTGGTGAAAATGGGCTAATTCATGACCTAAGGGGTCTATTTATACCCCCACCAGGTAATCAGGTGTTGCAATTGCATACCCAGGCGTACAATCGCACTAACTGACCTCAGGAACATATGTGGTAATAGATACAGCCCTTAGTACGATTGCACTACTTTTTCTGCACACAGAGGTATGATCGCCATCCAAGAAGGTGTGATCACAGGCCAATCAAATACTTGCTGAAACTTGGAATCTTTTAAGTTTCCACCAAGGCCTCGAGATTCATTCAAAATCCAATATACGCAAATGAAATATGTAGACATACTAAATTTGATATTTCGTACATGATGTCCAAGTTGAATTTTTCATCCGAGGTCATTTCAACCAAATGTGGGTCCCACACTCATATTTCTAATTTTCCAGCTTCCCGACCAATATGTTGAAATAAGCGTGGGTGCATCGGGACCGACCCATATCAAAGGTCTACCGAACCTTAAATTAATATTTTAGAGCTGATGGCACAGTCAGAATACGAATCCAAGATCATTTTACTAAAGTTCTTACTTGATGGCCATTTATAACCAGCGAAGACTTCTAAATATGAAATTGGCTCTAAAAAACAAACGAACTGCTCGGTAACCGAACTGTCAGTCCCAGTAAGTCATAAATGACTTCAGGCAGCTATAGAAAAGCTCTAACAGTAAAAATAAGCTAAACTATGAAAAATGACCTGAAGGGTCATTATAAATCGTTAGAGTTGTCACACCTTATTTTTACCAAAAAATTATATTTAAAGTTAAAAAGGGGTTTCAAATATGAAAGCGACTGAAAATGTTTCAAAAAAGTAATTTAGAGATAAAAATTGGAGTCGCTACTTGACATTTAGTTTTGGTGTAACAAGTCATCTAGAAAATATTTCTTTTTGAAAATAATTGACTCTAAACTGATCAGCATATAGAGATTTCAGTTAAGGAATTCTGTTGTTCGAGGGAAAGGTGTTAGGCACCCCTCAATTCCATGGTTAGAAAATGGTTACTTTGTTGAATCGTATTAGCTAAATCGACACTATAAGGTGAATAAACTCACAAAATCACACAAAGGAAAAAAATAAACAAACAAGTGTTATAAACAAAAATAAAGTCTAGTCCAATTATACAGTCCAAAATAAAAGAAAAATCACAAAAAGATAAACCTAGACTAGTCTATCCTATTCTAAAGCTATGCTTTACCTGGCATCCCGAGCCTTAATCACAAATAGCCTTTAAGTACATAATAATTTGAGGCATTCCACGGTGAATGAATACGTAGTACTTGGGGGCATTCTCCGACAAATGGATATAATGGAGCCAAAATGATAAAACAAACACGCAAGTAATTGATTTAAATATAATCCAATATCAAATCCTAAGTTTGCCTACCCAACATCAACCCAAACTAATGAATTTAACAAAAATAACACCTATTCTGAATTAATCAAAAACTAGTGAATCAAACCAAGCCAATCGTATCCACTTTTATCAATTTTCAACCCCTCCCCAAATTAACTTTACCCAAAACAAACAGCAAACCCCAAAATGTCGATTAACTCAACAAATAAAATAAAATTATGCTATTTTATAGCCATCAAGCAAATATGTATAAATATCAATAATTCATAGACACGTGAGATTAAGGGTTGAGATGGACCTTCACACAATCGAAAAGATCTTTGGATTGAGAATCTCCACTAATTATAATTACACTCTATAAAGGAGCAAATAATTAACTGCTTTTGACTGGAGAAGCAGATTTTAGCTGAAAAGTTCAAATCAAACCTCAACAATGAGCAAACCATGACTAAAGTATGATGTAACATGGTTGTATAGAACTATCGATGCTTAAATCTATGAAAATATATAAATACTTAGGCCATTTTTTAGATCTGATATGTATTTTTGTGTCCATTGTAGGGAAACTAGATTAGAAGTGCAATGGACAAAAATAAGAAGAAAAATCTCTAAAAAATAAAAGTACTACCTGGACTATGAGTCGTTGGGTGATTATACGACTCGTATCCTAAGTCGTTATGAAACCAGTAAGACCTGCTGAATTAATGAGTCAAGTTGTGGATAGCTATGACTCGTAGGGAGTGAATACGAGCCATAAGAGGAAGTCGTTCTGAGCAAAAAAAACCAAAGTCCTAAAGATATCCAAGTTGGAGTACCAATGGAAATGACGGTAATTACGATTAGTAACATCAAGCTACAACTCGTGAGAAGAATTATCCTATCAACAATCAGAAAAGTTTTGAAAAGAGAAAATCCACTAGAGTGACAACGAGTCCAGCCAGCGACTCATAGGGTCTCACAACTAGTTGCCATCTCTAAGCACAGAATAGAGGCAATGGAGCCGATAACGAGTCGTCATCATTATAGATAACTCATTTCCTATGTCATATGCACTGTCGTCTTTAGTTTCCTAGTTTGTTTTGGTTAGGTTTTTTATGTTATTTTGAGACACTATAAGTACTCTTTTGATATTTTTGTAATAGTTTAGGCACCAATATTATTCACAAATATAGATTGATTTCAAAATTGACTTTTGATCTTAGAATCCTTGGGTTCTTGATTTTTTTGATTGATTAATTAAGTTGAGACTTTGGGTTTTATTCTTCCATTGTTGTAAGATTATTTCAATTCTTTCTTTATTGAATTCCATAGAGTTTCTTGCAACTATGAGTGGCTAAATCCCTTAGCTAGGGTTGTGGGAACACTATTAGAATAGTAATGTAGGAGAAGTGTGAGGTTCTTTTAGATTATTATTTATGCATGAATTGTTATCTTCTTCAGATTAGTTTTTTCATTAGCTACTGTAGAATCTAAGGATTTGCCTATATTCACAATCTTCACAAGACAGGTCAAGATTGGGGAAAAAGATTACAATAGCTATTCAAGGATATCAATACTAATCTAATTAACTTGATACTCACAAGGTAATAGTTAGATAAGGATTTAAATAGCGACACTCGGAGACTCACAAGGTGAAGAATGAAATTTTCCAAGGCGTTTATAAGATGGTTGGTGATACATATCTTGTCAGGTTCTATATGTGGGGCATTAAGATAGTCAAACTAAGCACAATAAACCTACAGAGTTAGGAAGCCAATGGGAACAAAATTCTAGTGTTTATCTTAGACTAATTACAACCAATAGCATTCAAGACTTGTTATATTTTAGTGTTTACTATAAATTCCCCATTTACTTTTCTGTAATTCCAGATACTTCAACAAGTTTGAGAGATGATTTGACCTATTCCTTGTGGGTTCGACCCCAACCTAATTGGGTTACTATAATTTGAAAGAGGCCGCATTGCATCTTCTTAGAGGGTACAGTTTGGATGACATCAAATTTTGACATCATTGCCAGGAAGTACAATTGTAGATTTGTTGATTGAAGTTGTTGGGGTTGTTGGATTTTACTTTTTTGTCTTCTTAGGGTATACACTGGTGTATGTATAATATTAAGAGTCAGGGAAATCCCTTCATCCCATTTGATCTAGAACTAGAAAGAATCCTACAATAGAATTGTAGGATGTTGGAACATAGTCGTAAAGCTCATAATGAAAGGCTTTGAGATAATCCATATGACTTGCCTCCCCCACATCCACATGGTGTTCAGGAGACAGTCTAGCAAAATATTGCACGGTTATTAGTAGAAGTAAATGTGAGATGGGATAATGAGGTTGCACAACGTACTGCTCTAGAGGTGAGACAAAGACAGTAAGCTAATCATCGAGAAATACTCGACAGAGGTAGAAGAGATAGAGCTCTATTCCCCTAGATTTTTAGTATTTGCCAACATATGAAAATCTAGATGAAGACATGGTGTATGTAGATCCTATCGAGAGGATCTATTATTTCTCCTGAGTTTTCCCACAGGTGAAGTTTGACATCACTAGTTCTATGATCAAGTTATTGAATCTGAAAGGTGTGTTTGCTGGCATGTTGACTGATGATGCAAACATGCACCTCATACATTTTGTTGGAATTTTCACTTCATATAATATACATAGGGTACTTTAGGAAGCATTGAGACTCGGGTTGTTCCCATTCTCTCTAATTGGTGAAGCGACATTATGGTTAGGGGAACTACCTCGTGGATCTATTACTACTTGGAATGAGTTGCAAAATCAATTCTTAGACCAATTTTTCCCTCTTACCATAATGCAGTAATTGAAGGATGAGATCTATAATTTTAGGTAGTCGCATTCTGAACCAATGTATGATCCATGGTTTCGATTTAAGAAGAAGTTGATGATGGTGCCTAATCATAAAATTTTAAGAAGAAATCTACTGGAGATTTTATATCAAGTCTGAATACCAGTTCCAAGCTATGGCGGATACTATTACTGGCAAAGCATTTATAACCTGTGCTAGGATATTGCATCAAAAATCTTAGATTGGATCTCTCTTACAACCTGAGGGTAGCACACTCAGAAGGTAGAGAAAGGTATTGGTACTTATAATATTGGTTCTTATGGTAAGCATAGAGTTGTAGATGATTCAGTGGCTCAAGAGGTTGCACAGTTAAGGATGGAGATTAGGTTATAACAAAGAAGTTTACTACTATAAATTTTGAGAAGGTGAATGCTTTGGGCGCACAAGGTAAAGCTCCTAAGTCATATGATTCTGATGAAGATGGAGAGGCGAAGTACCCAAATACAGAGTTTGCAGGTTTTCGAGCCAACGGCCAATCATTTTCTCAAGAAAATTGGAATTCGAAGTAAGAGAAAAAAGGTGGAACTACTATGGGGATAGATTTAGGGATCAGTGAAGAGAGAGATAGTGATTGGAGACGTAAGGATGATTATATGGAGATGAGTGGTGCATATGTTCCACCGGGAAATCATGACACTGAGTCAATGATGGAGGAATTTCTCACTAAGTTGGTTAAGGGTTCAGAATATCAAGAAATTTGCCTTAAGGAAACTAAGGCAGACATTTTAGGTTTGACCCAAAAAGTGGAATGCATGCTACTACGATCAATTAACTTGAGCAGCAATTTGGTTAGATGTCAGCAACCTTGAATCGGTGCCAACAAGATACTCTTTTAAGTAGTACTATGCAGAATTCTAACAATGATAGTCTTTGTTTAGCCATCACCGCTTGCAGTGGTAAGTCAACTGTTAATCCTCCCATGCCTACAGTTGATCAAGCTAAGGATATGTTGATGTAGATGAGACACCTAAAGCAGGATCTGAAAAGTTGGTGACTAGTAGTAAGTCATCAAAAAAATTGACTTTTGTTGATAAAAGAGTTGAGGAGGACAAAGGTAAGGGAAAGGAAGTTGACCATATACTGAAGACCATTCCACGACCTCTACCACCTTTTCCTCAGAGATTGAAGAAGAAACAAGGGGAAGGAAAGTATCAGAAGTTCTTGTTGATGTTAAATGAACTGTCTGTTAATATTCCTTTTATAGATGCATTGGAGCAGATGCCTGGCTATGCTAAGTTCATGAAGGATTTGGTCACTAAGAAGCGAATGGTGAGTTTTGAGCCCACCGATAGTATGCATCATTGCGGTGTCATTATTTCTCGATCATTGGTTGAGAAAAAAGAGGACCCTAGTGCATTTACTATTCCATGTATCATTGGGTCCTTCAACTTCTCTCGAGTTTTATGTGATTTGGGAGCTAGTATCAATCTGATGTCATTGGTAGTGTACAAGTAGTTAGGGTTGGGGGCACCCAAACCTACATCCATGAGGTTATTGACCGAATAAAATTGGAATTTTGTTTTAAAAATACATTTTCCTAGTTTATAGGATTCTACAGTTTAAATTCACACAAAATCGAGCTTAAAATGAGGCTTAAATTAAAGAAAAACCATTTTAATCCTTACCAATAAAAACCCCAAAATTCCATTTTGAAATCACAATTTATAGGTGGTTTCGGAGACGTAAACAATAGGAAATAATGTAAATATATGTTTGGAGGTTACCCACATGAAATATGATAAAAAAAAACCTCAAAATCATCTTTTCCAAAGCTTAGAGGTTTAAAAATAGAGTAAAATCTTGAAATTAAGGTTTTTATACTATTTAATAAACTGTGCCTCATAAACACGGTCAACCATTTGCATTCGCAAGGGTCAAATATGACCAAGCCACTAAATTTTCCTTAGCATTTGTGGTCGAGGCATCACATTTATAACAGCCTCATCACGTTCACGAAGAAGGACTCATCCACCCTTCATAATTGCGGCCACTATATTTTGATCGTGGTGAAGGGGAAATTCCTTCTCTACATTTGTAGCCTCTAATCGTGAATGCAAAGAAGGATCTAACATGCACCATATATGAGAAACTTTGTTGATTTTACATGCCTTCAAATTCTTCGAACGGACCCTCGAGATTCATTCAGGACCCAATAGAAAAAAAACATATATGCTACCCAACTATTTTTGACGTTTTGAACTCAATGAAGAAATTGAATTTTCGAAAAATATTATTTTCAATAAATTAACTCCCAACACTCATTTTTCACCATTTTCAAACAAAGGATAAAAATGTAAAATAAAGGTTCTGAACCTAAACCGTCCACTCTACTAACCAAATTTGATATTCTAGATCTAATGAAAGTGTTAAATTGTCATCCGATACTCAAAAAACAAATATTGTCAAAGTCAAGTATATGACTTATTAAGCCTCTAAAAACTATAGACTTGTCAAAATCACATTTAATCGCATCAGAAATCATGTCAACCATTCCCACACCCCAAAATCAATATGTAGAAAATACAAGGAAGGAAAAATAGTGAAACTCATAAAGAAAGATTTCACAAATTAGGCCATTTCAAATGCTTCTTTGGTAACGTTTGCCTGAAGTGTAGGCTAACATTTTCAAAATTTACAAAATCGATAAATACTCCCACTCTTTCCATATATAAAGCACATTCCCTTTTCATAATTTTATTGATTTTATGCTTGGTTATTTTCACCATTATTATTCTTGGGATGTCTACCATTATTTTTATTGAATTTTTCATTCTTGGTCTTCAAAGAAGTATTTTTGTTAGTATCGGGGGAAACATTAAATGAAGTAGTTAAATTTACCTTCGGGTGATGTTGTTCTCTTCTATTTGCATATTTCTTCTTGGCCCCTTGCCTCTTCTTTCATACAGATTCTCATTATTAAAGTCTCAAGAGAAGTTTTCTTTTATTTATGGAACATAGTTTTTGAAATTCATTCCAAGAAAGTGGAGGTTTGTCTATTATGACACAAATAATAAGGTTATCTCTAATTTGACTTCTTCAAACCTGAGCTCTCCAATAATCATTATAAAGTTCTTATCTTGGTCCGCCACTGATTTATTTCCATCATTTGAAAATGAAAAAATCTGTTAACAACATATTTTTTGCTTCACCCTCCTCGGTATCATACTTACTCTGCAATGATTTTCATATTTTCCTTGCACTATAGGAGTTCTATCATGATAATCGTAAAATTATCAAATAGATAATTAAGTAAAAAATACCAAGACTTACAGGAATCACCATCTTGCTTTCAACTTTCTCTTGAAGAGAAATAAGTTCATCTTCATTCATGAAAGAGTTATCTACTTTATATGGATTCTTCTCAGTTAACACATAAGAAATATTGAGAAGTCTTAAGTAGAAAAGCAATTTACCCTTGCACCTTTTGAAATGAGTATTGTTGAACCAATATGGCTTTTGAGATCAACCATCTTAACATATGCAGAATTTTTAGTTGTAGCCGTTAAATCTCCATAAAATTATTGGTGGAAGTTACAAAAAATACAATTGAAAATTATAATGGAGAGAAAAAAATATCTTTTTCTTAGCTGAGGCGCGGATATCTCATTCTCTTTAAAGAAATTCAAGACCACTACAACAAATATTTTAATCGGTTCAGCAGTAATCTTCTTGACTTGTTCCCTCCAGGATACAATAGCCTTCTCATAAAGTACAACTCAACAAACTCTGAACAAGAACTGAGTTTAAAAACCCACAAAAAATAACAAACAACTTCTTTCAACTAATAAACCCTTTTTTGTTACTAACTTTTATGCACTCTATATTTTTCTGTACTTAGAAAAATATGCAAGACAACATCTATTTATATGTGTAGTATTTATCTATCACGATCCGAACTAGGGTCTGGCTGTGACGAGTACCTCAAATCCACCATGGACCGAAGACCACCCCCATAACCTAACCTCAAGAGAACAATAGTAATAATAATAACAATGTGGAAGCCAATTAAATAGTAATAATATAATGAATGGATAACTCAAAGAAGACTACAAGTCAAACAACAA
The DNA here is from genome assembly GCA_030864215.1 of Capsicum pubescens. Lineage (NCBI taxonomy): Eukaryota > Viridiplantae > Streptophyta > Magnoliopsida > Solanales > Solanaceae > Capsicum > Capsicum pubescens. The sequence continues at coordinate 216,827,571 of CM061546.1, forward strand.
TAACCAACCTACATCTGTCCACAAAATCCCCTTAACCATAATAACATCTAAGTCGGGACATGCCCTTCACTATGAACAAAAACAATCCAAAAGTACTAAGTAAATGAAGAAAGAACAATGAAATGATAAGGCCTTCTGAATGATAGAGGCTCACCAATTCACAGAAACTCAACGAACGTGCTAATCCACCTAACATTGCACAGGAGCAACAAAATTATCTTCGGATCCTATATCATGAAAAGATATAGCATCCTAGGACAGTTAATAGGATAAGCACTAGCATGTAACTCAGAAAAGTGATAACATAATGCCCTGTCCAAAATCAGTCAAAACCACATGTGCATACTCATATATACAAATATAGGATGTCAGGATAAGTTAAAGGTCATGAAAATATGTGTTTTAAAAGCATTAACCTAGACTGTATAGCTCGATCCATCCTAAAGACACCCATGGGCTATATGGGTTCAGCTTCTCCTGCTGAAAGGGCCATAGTATGTTTTAACCGCATAAACTGAGGAAAATCCAATGGAAAGCTAGAGCCACTATTGGCGTATTGTCATAACAATACGCTTACAAGCTAAATTAAACATGCCAAACCAATTCACATCCAAATGGGACTCCCAACTTCAGTTAAAATCCAAACCACGAATACCATTGCTATCAAAATTCCTTTTTATATCCTATTATCCATTAATACAATGCATTGAGTTCAAAAGTAAGTTAAACCATGAAATTTCCCATAATTAAAATCAAATTCACAATGTGGGTTGAGGTTTATGCAATTCCAAGCCAAAATTCATCCAAATTGTGGAAACCCATGTCCCTCATTCCAATTATTTAAATATTGTTCCAATTCAGTTCCAAAAATATCAATTTAAAGTATGAATAATCAATTCAAAACATGGGACAAGTAATTTAATTAGTAATAACTAAAACCTCTCTACTCGATTTCAAAACCTTAAGTTTAAGAAAGAGAAACATGCCTGAAACACACAAAAAATTGAAGTCAATTTAAAGTTTGGAACCCAAATGATGAATGTACTATAAAACCCTTAAGTTATCTTGGTTATGTTATTATAGAAGAGAATAATAGTGTTTGATCTTTCTAACTTCAAGGAAAAAGGTCAATTTTATATTTACAGGTCTGGAAAGGGTGAAAAAACTAAAACCCTTCACCCTTCAGTGAAAAAAACTGGCTGAAATTAACACCTTAGCGTGACACGCCGCTCCGTGCCATGCCAATATCATGGAGGCTAACCTCCATGGCACAGTGATATCGTGGAGTCACACTGCCTCAGAGTTCCAAAATATCCCTGAACCCTTTCCGAATATTCCAAAACTTTCCCAAATTATAATTTTAATATCCCTAAACACAATCCAAGTCAAAAATTGATATTACGAACACGGGAAGGTCAAAAATAAAATAATCCAAATTTTGAGGGTCCTACATTATCCCCCCTAAGGGTCATTCGTCCCCAATAGATGAGTTATTACACTTTTAGCTTGAGAATAGCAAGAATATACCAGAATTAGTTGACAAACTCAGAAATTAATAAGACAAAAATGAAACTCATACCTTACGCACTTTCATCCACCCTGGGGAACAAGAATGGATATTTGGCCTTCATATCTTCCTCAGCTTCCCATATAGCTTCTTCCACCTATTAAGTTCTCCAAAGGACCTTTACTAAAGCTACATCCTTGGTCCTCAATCTAAGAACTTGCTTATCCAATATCTCAATAGGGACTTCCTTATAGGACAAGGAATCTGTATCACCAATTTCCTCAACAGGCAAAATAAAGGAAGGATCATCTACACACTTTTTCAGCATGGACAAATTAAATGTGCAATGAATAGAACCCACACTCGCAGGCAATCCAACTCATACGCCGCATTCCTAACTCTCCTTACAATCTGATATTCTCCAACATAATGGGGACTAAGCTTTCCCTTCTTCCCAAATCTCATGACTCCTTTCATAGGACATACCTTCAAAATACCCAATCATTTACTTCAAACTCCAACTCTCTTCGCCTCATATTTGCATAAGACTTTTGGTGACTTTGAGAAGTTTTAAGTCTTTCTCTAATTACCTTCACCTTCTCCATGGCTTAGTGAACCAAGTCAGGACCAAATAGCCTAGTCTCACCAACCTCAAACCATCCAATAGGAGACCTATACCTCCTACCATATAGAGCCTCAAAAGGATCCATCTGAATGCTCGAATGATAATTATTATTGTATGTAAACTCAGTAAGAGTCAAATGATCTTACCCAACTTCCCTTAACATCAATCACATATGCCCTTAGCATATCTTCCAAAGTCAGAATAGTATATTCTGCTTGTCCATCTGTTTGAGGGTGAAAAATAGTACAAAGGTTCATCTGTGTACCTAAACCTTTCTAAAATAAACACTAGAAGTGAGAAGAAAATTGCATACCTCTGTCTAAAATAATAGACACTGGCGCACTATGCAACTTCACAATCTCCTGAATGAATAACTTTGCATAATCTTTTCCTAAGTAGTTAGTCCTCATAGACAAGAAGTGAGCAGACTTAGTCATCCTCTCCACAATGACCCAAATAGAATTCTACTAATTTTGAGACCACGGAATACTCATAATGAAATCCATATTGATCATCTCCCACTTTCACATGGGAAACTCTATCTCTTGATACATGCAACCAAGCCTCAAGTACTCAACCCTAACTTGCCGACAAACCATACACTTAGCTACAAAATTTGCTACATCCCTCTTCACATTGTTTCACCAATAGATCTCCTTCAAGTCATGGAACATCTTAGTTGAACTTGAAAGAATTTTATACCTGGACTCATAAACCTCAGTCAAAACCTTTCCCGCATCCCATAAATATTAGGAACACACAGTCTACCTTGATACCTCAATATGTCATCTCCCCCAATCTCAAAAGCCTGTTTCTCTTTCACCTCAACACCAAGAGATGAGTTGACCACCTCATAAACAATCACATCCCTATCCTCAGAGTTAAAAAGATAAACTCCCAAGTTATCCAATCTGTGAATGTCCTTCACTAATACTCTTTTCTCCTCATCAACATGGGATAAGCTCCGCATAGATAACTTTCTAAAAATATCAACAACAATATTAGCTTTACTTGGATGGTAGTGAAGACTCATGTCATAATCCATAACCAATTTAATCCACCTTCTTTTCCTGAGATTCAAATCCTTTTGAGTGAATACATACAACAAACTCTTATGATTTTAATATATATCTACAATCACCCTGCAGAGAAATACTAGCATGAATGAACCATTTATAAAGAAGATCTTTTATTTTCTTTTTTAGATTCTTTAATTCAGTCGGATCCATTCTAGATAGAGGAATAGAAATAGGACAAATATCCGGTAAAATATCAATCCCAAAATCTATTTCCCTATCGGGAGGAATTTTAGAAATATCATCAGGAAATATTTCAAGAAATTCATTAACCATAGAGACTTATTGCAAGAAAATACTTTTAGATTTAGAATCCTTAACCCAAACTAGATGATATTGACGCCTCTTTGAGATTAATTTCTGAGCTCTAAGATAATAGATGAACCTCCCTTTGGGTATTAAGGTGATGCCTTACAACCCAAAAAAGACACAAAACAACCCCCAAAAATGTCACAAAACATACCACAAACTGAGAGCCCAAGGAACCAAGTCTTGGCCATGAATGACAACACAAGAATAAAAAGAAAATTTGAGAATACTTCAACAATGGAGAGATAATAACGTGTATAACCACACCAAAACAGCAACAACACTATATTAATGTGATGAACAATAAGCTTACAATAACAACAACCAACGATTACAAGAGGACAAGACACAACTACTACAAGATGACAACAAAAGTAAAGGGATAGATAGTTAGACAAAGGTGGTGTAAATCCTAGTAACCAAAGAGTACGTTAAACTGTAAGACCCCTAACACCTCCACACACGATCACCTAACTCTTACGATGACACAAGAGAGGATTCCACCACTCAAACGCCAAGGTTTCTCAAAAACAAGCAATCACAAGAGATTTCACCCTTGAATTGCTATCCTAGTTACAAGTTTTGGTTTGCCTCAAGTAGAGAGAGGACTTTGGTGTTTCAAATGTCAAGACATACAACAATAATCAACCAAGTAATGAAAATTCCTACTACTAAACTATATATGGTCTCCTTATTATGTAAAAGATGAAATGCCTAAAAGACCCTTAATGGAAAGGGGGTGCCCATCTAGTGTAACAAATGAGCAAATAGGGCGGCTTTGGTATGTCTTTGATCCTTCTCACGTCTCAACATTGAACTTCCTAGGATGATACTTTGTTGCACTTGTTCACACGTTTATCTTCATAGTCGCACTTGTATCATTCCCTCCATCTTGAGAGAAATTTTCCCTCAAATTCAAGAAACTATCATCGGCAAGCTCTCCTCTTTGGATCATTTCTTCATTTCTCTTCCTAATGTTAGTATGTTCAATCTAGGGTCCCATGAGATCATCAAGCATGATCCTTGGACTTATATGTTCTACAACCTGAACATAAGAAGATTTGATACTAGGCAAAGTGCTAGTATCTTGGTTAGTAATCAACAAAGAGTCCTTATGGGTAAATCCCACAATCCCAACTCTTGGTTTCTCTCCTTCTTCATCCTCCTCACTCTCGACTTCTTTTTCCATACCCTCAATAAGCATAACTTTACTTTCCATATACATAGGCACTATAATCTACCTTCACACAGCCAAACATCTTCCTCATCCCCCTTCCTTAGCTCCTCGAGTTATACCTTCTCTCTATCTTGAGATTGATCATTAATCTCCTTCGGTTCAAGTCCTTCCTCCTCCCTAAGAAAGTATAATTTTCCCTTCCTTACGATAACATTTCTCCTATTTTGGCACTCGTTAGCCTTGTGTCCCCAACCTTGGCATTTAAAACATTGAAAGCCCTTAGAACTAGAAGAGGAATGTAGTTTACCTTCATTTCTCGGAGGGTACCTTTGGTGAGCCTTGTTCTCAGCTTGGTCAGCCTTGTCCTCGGGTTTCTCCATATTAGATGGGTCATTTTTGTCCTTTTTCCAACCCGAGAAAGATTTCCCCTTGAGCTTGCCACTCGGTTTCTCCTGTAATTCCTTCTTAACTTCTAAGGTGGATTGGAAGATAGAATCAATAGTGTCAAACTTGTGAAGTTTCAACTGTGAGGCAATGTCCCTATTTAACCCAACCTTGAATCGAACGATGTTGTGGATCACATTCTCCCCTCGGTGATCAAGTTTTAAAATAAGTTGTTGGAACTCATCATAGTAAGACACGACGCTTTTGTTCCCTTGCCTCAAGTTATACACTTAGCAAGGAGCTCTTGATGGTAACTCTCGGGTAAGTACCTTTGTCTCATAAGATACCTTAACCTAAACCAAGGAGAGGGCTTCTCCTTAATCAAAACATTGCCAAATCTCTTCACATACTCCCACCACGTAGTAGCATAACCCTCAAAATGTGCAATCATATAACAACTCTTTTTCTCCTCGGTAAGATCATTAACATGGAAGATTCTCTCACAAGCGGATTCCTAAGCTAGAAACTCTTCTGGATCACTCTCACCTTTGAAGGTTGGAATCCCACCTTGATGGTATTTAACCCTACATCACGGTTTTGGTTTCCTTGTTGGCTCCAAAGGCCAACTCTTCCTTCTAAGTCGTGAACTTCCCTTGGATCACCTTGCCTATCCCTCATATCTTCCCTTCTCATGTAAACATCATCATATGGTCCATAACCATTATGTTCTTCTCCTATACCATACCTCTCAATATGAACGGGTCTATTTGGGTTAAGTGAAGCTTGTAGCGGCAGGATTAGATTTGGATAGTGAGGTCTTTGGTCAAGTGGAGTTTGGATGGGAGGGCTCGAGTTTGGTAGTGGTATTTGGGTACCAAGTCCTTCTTGTTGGACTTGGTGAAGTGTAGGGTATCTTGGTCTATCATGATCTCGGTTTTGGGAGTAAGGGTTGGTTTGATTTGTGGCAATAGGTGGATATAGCATTTGGTGCATGGCCTCGGGAGTACTAGTTGGTGAAATGTGTTGAGGGGTAGAAGGTCGGCTTCTTTGACTTTCCACTCTCTCCAATATCCCACCCATAATTGACACTTTACCCTTCATTGATACCACATCCGAGTGTAGTTTTTCAATACTCATGGTCATCCTAGCCATGTCTCAGGACATAGCTTCAAGGCGATCCAAAATGATACTAGTAGCATTGTGTTCCCCTGTGGGTTGAGAGTGTGAGGTCTCGGGTTCCATTGCACCAAAAATAGACCAAAATGTCACACACAAAGCACCAACAAAGATTCAAGTCTTTGAACCACAAGCAACAACACCACATAAACGACAAGAAAACTAAACAAGTTTACAAGACAAAACACACGTTGTTGAAGAGAATTTGTTCCAAGACTTTGATGAACAATACTACACCTTTGAGGAAGATATTTCGTCTATGGTATAGGCTTACAAGACTTGAGACTCTCTTTTCAAGAGTCAAAAATCTTTCCACCAACTTTCTACCAACTTGCACTCTTTTTGCAAGACAACTTTTTGGGGTAGTCTTGTCTCTTTCCTCTTTTGTCTAAGTTTGAAAAGTGTCTTACTCTTTTTTGGTAACTTGCTTTTTGGAGGGCTCTTTTTATTTTTCTACTTTGGTGTTGTCTTGAAATTATTTTCAAGACAAACACAAAGTCTTATACTTCTTTTCTCTCTTAATGATAAATCAACAAATTCTTCAACACAACACAAGAACACAAGATGAACATCAACAAAACAACAAAAAACCGTCCACTTAACACTACAACACAACTCGAATCTTGCTCAAGAATTTGGTTGGTATACTTAATAAGTGTTGAGGAGAAAGAGAATAAACTCTAGAAACAAACTAAGACAACAAAACACACTCAAATCTAGACACAAATCTCGGAAAAACACAACAATAACAACAAGAACACTCGGCCAACAACAAGAACACTTCAATCTTTTTTTATTTTATTTTTTTTCGACTAAGAGAGCCCAAGATTGGTAGTGTAGGAACACAACCAGCCTTAGCTCTGATATCAAATGATACCTTAAAACCCCAAGAAGACACAAAAAAGGCCCCAAAAACGTCACAAAACACACAACAAATCGAGAGCCCAAGGAACCAAGTCTCGGCCAAGAATGACAACACAAGAATGAAAAGAAAATCCGAGAATGCTTCAACAATGGAGAGATAATAACGTGTATAACCACACCAAAACAGAAACAACACTACATTAATGTGATAAACAATAAGCTTACAATAACAACAACCAATGATTACAAGAGGACAAGACACAACTACTACAAGATGACAACAAAAGTAAAGGGATAGATAGTTAGACAAAGGTGGTGTAAATCCTAGTAACCAAAGAGTACATTAAACTCTAAGACCCCTAACACCTCCACACACGATCACCTAACTCTTATGATGACACAAGAGAGGATTCTACCACTCAAGCACCAAGGTTTCAAAAAAAGAAAGCAATCACAAGAGATTCCACCCTTGAATTGCTATCCTAGTTACAAGTTTCAATTTGCCTCAAGTAGAGAGAGGACTTTGGTGTTTCAAATGTCAAGACTTACAAAAATAATCAACTAAGTAATTAAAATCCCTACTACTAAACTATATATAGTCTCCTTCTTACGTATACGATGAAATGCCCAAAAGACCCTTAATGAAAAAGGGGCTCCCCTCTAGTGTAACAAATGAGCAAATAGGGTGGCTTTGGTGTGGCTTTGATCCTTCTCACATCTCAACATTGAACTTCCTAGAATGATCTTTTGCTGCACTTGTACACACGTTTATCTTCATAGTCTCACTTGTATCATAAGGAACTCCGTTTCTATCCTAATACTAGTTCATCTAGAAAGTGGAAATTGACCTTTTGGGTCCTACAATCCAAAGTACATATCATGAATAAAGTCAATCCATCCCCAGAATCACATCAAAATCCACCATATCCAACTCTATCAAATCCACCAGTGTCTTTCTATAAAAGATAGACACCACACAACCCCTATAGATTTTTCTAGCTACAATAGAGTCACCAACCATAGTAGACACAAAAAAGGAGTTAAAAATACTTTTAGGGCCAAAAAAAATGCACAACCATATAAAATGTCACATAAGAAAGATTAGAAACCGGATCAAGTAAATAATAAACATCACGAGAGAAAAGTTGTAACATATCAGTAACAATATTTGGAGATGCCTCAAATTCTTGGCAAATAGCAAGTGCATAGAGATTTTTTGGCCAGTGCCAATACCATAAGTAGTGCCCTTTATCACAGGAACTAAATATGCGGCAATCAGAACTATATTATCCCTAGTGGAAACCCTGGCTGAAGGACAATATCATGGCATGTGACCAAGCTAACCATAATTATAATACGGATTTCTTTTCTCTTCACAATATCCTTGATGAATCTTCCCATAAAAACAACGAGGAGGATAAGGTGGGGCCTATTATGCTCTACTACCCTAACACTGGGTGCCCTGTGCCTTAGGATCACTACTAGCCTGAGAACGACAATCATCTAAAGGCTTAAGATAAAGAGCACTAGCAGACGAATAAGAATTTCCACAATTCTTCTTCTTGATCCACTATCTACCATCTCTCCCGCTATTTTGTTGACCCCCACCCTACTTTGAATACCTAAACTTCCTATTCTACCCCTCTCCAATCTCTGTCTGCTTCTTCTACTCATCTTTTACCTGTTGCATATAAACTATAAGTCTAGAGATGTCCATATCATTGTTCAACATTACAGCCATACACTCCAGTACCAAGTCATGGGATAACCTAAAATAAAACTTTCCCATTTTTAATCTCTTATTAGATACCAACTCGGGGGCATAAAAAGACAGTTGCTGAAATTTCAAGGCATGTGCTTTCACACTCAGCTTACCCTACTTCACATTAATAAACTCATCAACCTTAGCTTCCTTCAGCTCCTGAGGAAAAAAAGTGATCAAGAAAGGCACCCGAAAACTGATCCCATAATATTGACTCCACATCATCAACCCTTTACTGCTCTCACTTCTCATACCACTGATAAGCTACATCTTTCAGCTAATATGTAGCAAACTCTACACCTTTAGAATCAGTAGCATACATTACTCTAAAAATCTTCTTCATCTCATTCACAAAACCCTGAGGATCCTCCTCAACCTTAGATCCTATAAAGGTTGGGGATTCAACCTTATGAACTATCCAACTCGAGTTACCTCAGACAAAGAAGTAATAAAACCAACATAATTCGATTGATGAGACTGAGATGACACCAACTAAATAAGAAAATAAATAGATCAGCAGAACTCCGTATTAGAGATGTCCCCTTGAGGTGGTTGATCACAAGCATTAACACCTTGAGAAGCTCGAGAAGGAATAATGGGGACAGATGAAAGTCTACGTAGAGCAGCACAATCAGGAGTGGGGACCCTAGATTGGGTATGCACTTTATATACTAGTCAAGTCCCTTCCACATTGTCCTCAAGTAGGACAGAGTTCCCAATAGAGTTTCTACGAACATCAGATCTTCGGGGAGGCATGATCTGAAATATGAGGAATCTAGGAGTTAGAGAAGTTTCACAACACTAGACTCTATAGCTCAAAATAGAACATGAGAAAGGAAAACACTCCTAAATTCCTTGTATCCTGCTCCTTATAAGTGTGGCATGCTATACATCCATAAAAAGGACTTTACTCAACAAGGCTCTGTGGATACCCGACGACTATAAATTATGCTTTGATACCAATCTTATCACAACCCAAACCAGGTCCTAACCATAATGGGTATCTCAACTCCATGATATACTAGAGACCACCTCCTTAACCTAACCTCAAGAGCACACTAATAATAATAATAACAATGCGGAAGCTAATTAAATAGTAATAAAATGATAAATGGATAAATCAAAGAAGAATATAGGTCAACCAATAATAACCAACCCACATATATCCATAAAAGCCCCTAACCAAAATAATATCTAAGCTGGTGAAATACCCCAGATTATTCTTAGTTTAGTTCAGCTCCTAGTTACATGCATAAGAGGATTAAAACCTGAAAATTTCACTAAGTGTTGGGGACTTAATCGTTTTTAAGGAATCTTAACTTTGAGGATTTTTAAGTTAATCTTCCCAAACTCGAGATGTTAGTTTTTGAGTTAATTCATGATTAGGGGTGTAAGAAGCATATCTCAAGGAAATTTTGGATGTTTCGAATGGGTATTGGGTCATGTTTAGATTACTATTCCAGTAGCTCATCGCGATTAGGATGTGTTGCAGTCGTAATAGCGATGGATCCCTCATCACGTCATGGTGCCCCTTTAAAACACATTCTAGTTACAAAATTATACGTTTGAGGGGCAATTATGTCTTTTCTCCTCAATCAAAGTCATTAAATTATGAATTATAACATCAGGTAGGGTATTATTTGCCCATCTCCTCGAATCCTTCTCTCAAAGAAACCCTAGTCATCTCCCAAGAACATCAAATTCCATTACTTTCTCTCCAAGAAAACCAAGAATTCAAGTTCCCCAATTCAATAACATTTAAGAAAGAATTAAGATTGGTGTTTCTTATTCAAGCATAAGGGTTTAAGGTATGTGTGATGTTCATCCTTGGGCCCTTTTCACCCATGGAGTCCAAGAATCCTGTTTTATATTTTAAATTATAAATTTTACATGATTATATTGAATTATACCCATGAATATCTTGATAATTTGATTTCAATTTATGATTACACGTGGTTTTGATGGAATGAGCCATTACATGTTTTGAATATGAACTCTTGTCATTTAAAAACTTAATTTCATGGTTCTAGTATTGTAACTATGTTATGTTAGTATCATGTGATTTACCCATTCCCATCCTTAAGTTCATGACTCTCATGTGTTTCATGAAATGCCTAGGTGTTAGATTTTGAACAATGATTCCCTACTATGGTTTTAAAGATTTAATATGTCTATATTGTTATTTTCATTCAATTCTAGAGGTTATGAATACCCGATACTTAGTTGTTTACATAATTTTAGTATCTTTGGAATGATTTCAGATATACCATGAAAATGATCATTCAATCAGTTATTATGATCAAATGTTTGTTTAGTTAAACTTAGTTCATTCCAGTAAATAGTGTCATTTTATTTGAAGTAGGATTTGGCACCGAGTGAACCTAGGGATGGGGGATCACCCTCCAGTTAGGACTGGGTCCTTAGTAACAGTCCCTAAGTTACAAAACTATGTAGACAACATAGGATTATGAGATATCACTCGTCGTTTAGGACTGACACTCTCTTAGGGGTCACTCGCCTATTTAGGACTGACTCCCTAGTCCTTTGGGACACCAGTTTAGTGGATCCACATAGTCATTGTTAGTACCTATGGTACGGTACTGACACCTTCCAACGGGGGTTACAGGTTGGACCCTAATTAGCTCAGATTGGGGCATGTCAGTTAGATGATACCTCCCATAATCTCATTTTAGTATTCAGTATAGATTTCTATTCAGGTTTTCTTGACCATAGCATACAGACTTCCAGTTATTTAGTTATTAAATTTTAGTAATTCATTTTACAGATTATTTCAGAAACATTATATGCTTGGTCTTGCATTCTCAGTATTTCAGTTTTCATACATGCATACTCAGTTATCTCATGTTATTTAGCCAGTCATTACTTCATGCACAGTTAAACCATGAATTTCAGCCTAACCTCATCTCATATACCAGTAAGTTTAAAGTACTGATTGCATACGTTTCTTTGCACTATGATGTCTTATATCATAGGTTTGGATGATAAATTTCTTGACCGCGCTTAGATAGTTCAGTGTTATAGCATCAACAGCAGTAGTGAGTCATCATCCTTCAATGTAAAGTTTATCTTTTATTCAGTTATTTCAGTATTTCTTTATTATAGTCAGTTGGAGTTAGTTGGGGTTTGTCCCATCAACTATGTTTTCAGATATGTAGACAGTGAGTTAGTTTTATTAGTTTTATCAATCTTAACAGATGTTTTCAGACTTATGAATTCAGTTGTATCTTTAATAGCTAAACCTTATGGCCTTATCAATTATTTTCCATGCATGTCTATTGTCATTATATTATTCAGGGCTCACAACATGTACCAGCTCATGAGTTATCTTGTGGTCACTTGTGAACGTAAGCACCATTGTCACGACTAGGGGGTAGCCTCGGGCCATGACAAAACTTGGTATCAAAGCCTAAGGTTTTATAGTGTCCGAAGGATTCTTAAAGCCGCATTAAGTAGAGTCTTGTGCATGGATGTGAAGCGCACCACACTTATAAATAAGAGGCTACAAGATGTTTTAACAAAAGTTTACCTTCTTTCATTATTTATGTCATGCAAATGAGCATAATCTCTATTTAAAACTCTCTTTTTGAATTATTCTTCCTTCCCTTTAAAGATAATGCCTTCCAAAAAAAGGAGAAATGGAAATCAGCCCGCACCTCCGCCTATTCAAGAAAATCCCCTGAACAAGCACGTCTCTCATGCCGAGTTCAGAGTTGCATTCACTATCTTAGCCCATTCAGTAGATGCTCAGAATAATTAGTAGGTTGTTTCCCCAGCTAATCCAGTGGTAAATACAGTTGCAGCTAGGATTCGGGATTTCACCTGAATAATTCCCTCTTTATTTTTGGGATTTAAGTCTGAAGAGGATCGGCAGGAGTTTTTTTATATGGTTTAGAAGGTGACTGATATCATGGGTGTCACTTTAAGTGAGAGTGCATATTTGGCTGCATATCAGTTGCAGGATGTAGCTCATATGTTGTATAAGTAGTAAAAGAAGGATAGGGGTGCTAAGGCAGGGCCTGTAGAATGGGAGAAGTTTGTCACAACCTTTATAGACAGGTTCTTTTCTTTAAAGTTGAATGAAGCTAAGGTGCTGGAGTTTCTTAATTTGGAACAAGGTAATACGAGTGTGAAAGAATACTCGCTTAATTTATCTCAATTAGCAAGGTATGCTCCTTCGATGGTGGCTGATAATAGGTCTAGAATGAGAAAGTTTGTTTCTGGTGTAATTGATAGTGTGGTCAAAGAATATAGGACTGCTACGTTGATTAAGGAGATGGACCTATCTAGGCTTATGGTTCATGCTAAGCAAATTAAAAATCAGAAGCCTAAGGAGAAAGAGAAAGAGAATAAGAGAGCCAGAATAGGTAGCTTTAACTTTTCCCAACTGAGGTCATAAGGTGGTAACCGTCCTCAATTTCATCAAAAAATTTTAGCCTCAGCTCCATCTTCAGCTAGTGCGTCAGTGCTAAAATTCAGAAATGATAGTTGGGATAGGGCGCCAGGCTCCAAGTCCCAGGGTAGTGTGAACAGTGGTCGTACAAATCTACTTTGCCAGAAATATGGTAGAAATCATCATTGTGTGTGCAAGCCTGGTAGTGATGTGTGTTTTGAGTGCGGAAAGCCAAGCCACAGGGTCACAGAGTGTCTAGTAGTTGCTCAAAGGAGAAAGGATTTGAGCCAATAAGGCCAGTCCAATCTGTCATTAGCTCCAGCAGGTCGCCCGACTCAGCAGGGCGCTACTTCCAGTGCCACCATTAGATAGCGCCAGAATAGGTTGTATGCACTCCAGTCCCGGCATGATCAGGAAAGTTCTCCTGATGTGGTTACGGGTATTTTGCAGGTCTTTCATCTTTATATTTATGATTTGCTAGAGCCCGGAGCCTCACTTTCTTTTATAACCCCCTTTATAGTTGTTAATTTCGATGCCAGCCCAGAAACATTAGTAGATCCATTCTCAGTGTCTACCCCAATGGGCAAATCGATCATAGCCAGACGGGTATACAGAAATTGTCCGGTTATAGTATCTCAGAAAATCACTTTAGTTGATCTTATGGAGTTAGAGATGACTAATTTTGATGTCATTATTGGCATGAATTGGATCCACTTATGTTACGCCTCAGTTGACTATAGAAATAAGGTCCTTCATTTTTAGTTTCCCAATGAACCAGTTATTAAATAGAGGGGTAGTACTTCAATTTTTAAGGGTCAAATTATTTCATAAGGAAAGAAAAATGATATCCAAGGGGTGAATGTACCATCTTGTTCGAGTCAAAGACTCTAATTCTGTGAATCCCAGTATCGAGTCAGTTTCAGTAGTAAGGGAATTTCCAAACATTTTCCCTGAAGATCTTCCTGGAGTTTCTCCCAAAAGAGAAATTGACTTCGGAATAGATCTCCTTCCAGATACCAGCCTATCTCTATTTCTCCCTGCAGAATGGCTCTAACTGAGCTAAAAGAGTTAAAAGAACAATTGAAAGATATCTTATATAAGGGATTCATCAGGCCCAGTATTTCCCCATAGGGCACTCCAGTCCTGTTCAAGCATAAGAAAGATGGTTCTCTCAGAATATGCATCGATTATTGTTAGTTGAACAAGGTCACAATCAAGAATAAATATCCACTCCCCAAGATTGATGACTTGTTTGATCAACTTTAGGGTGCTAGTTATTTCTCTAAGATAGACCTCAGATCTGACTATCATCAGCTCGGAGTCAGAGAATATGACATTCTGAAAATAGCCTTTAAAACTCGGTATGGTCACTTTGAATTTCTAGTTATGTCTTTTGGACTAACAAATGCCCCAGCATCTTTCATGGACTTGATGAATATAGTGTCAAGAAGTACTTGGATATGTTCGTCATCATCTTTATTGAGGATATTATCGTCTAATCCCGTAGTAAAAATAATCATGCAGACCATCTCAAAATTGTATTGCAGACTCTTAGAGCCCATCAATTATTCGCCAAATTCAGTAAGTGTGAGTTTTGGCAAATATCAGTAGCTTTCCTTGGACATATTATTTCTGGTGATGTCATTAGAGTTGACCCTCTAATGACCAAAGCCGTGAAAAATTGGCCCAGGCCCATCTCTCCATCGGATATCAAGATTTTCTTGGGTTTGGTTGGCTATTATAGATGGTTTATTAAAGATTTTCCATCTATTGCATCCCTCGTGTCTCGATTGACTCGAAAAATTTCAAGTTTTAGTGGTCAGATTCTTACGAGAAGAGATTTCAGGAGTTGAAGACTTGACTCGACTCACCTCAGCCCCAGTCTTAACTTTGCCAGATGGTTCAGATGGGTTTGTTGTTTACTGTGATACTTTCAAAGTTAGTCTTGGTTGTGTATTGATGTAGATAGATAAGGTCATAGCCTATTCCTCTAGACATCGTAAGCCTCATGAAAAGAATTACCCTACCCACGATCTTGAGTTGGAAGTTGTGGTTTTCGCCTTGAAAATTTAGAGGCATTATCTTTATAGAGTTCATGTTGATATGTTCACGGATCATAAAAGTTTGTAGTATGTGTTTTCACAAAAGTATTTAAATCTTCGTCAGAGAAGGTGGCTTCATAAAAATATTATGATATGAGTGTGTTGTACCATTTGGGCAAGGCCAACATGGTGGCAGACGCCCTTATTAAATTATCTATGGGTAGTGTTGCTCATGTTGAGAATGATAAGAGAAAGTTATTCAGATAGGTTCATCAGCTTGCTGGATTAGGTGTGCAGTTAGTTGATTCGGCTGAGGGTAGTATATGGGTTCAGAATAGTTCGGAATTTTCTTTGGTTGCTGAAGTGAAAGAAAAGCAAGATAGGGATTCAAATTTTGTTAAGTTAAAGGAATCAGTTAGAGATCAAAAGATAGAGGTTTTCTCCAAAGGGATGGATGGTGTGTAATGATGTCAGGGTAGGTTGTGTGTGTCATGTGTTGATGGTTTGAGACATCAAATTATGGTTGAAGCGTATGGTGCACGTTACTCTTTACACCCAAGAGACATTAAGATGTACCATGATTTGCAGGAAATCTATTGGTGGAGTGGTATGAAAAAAGATATTTCAGAGTTTGTAACTAAGTGTTCTAATTATCAGCAGGTTAAGGTTGAGCACCAGAGGCCTAGTGGCATGTTGCAAGAGTTCAGCATTCCTACTTGGAAGTGGGAAGAGGTAAACATGGATTTTGTGGTGGATTTACCCTGTACGCGTCGTCAGCATGATTCGATATGGGTGATTGTAGATAGAATAACCAAATCAGCTTATTTCTTGCCAGCTCATACTCCTTATTTAGCTGAGGATTATGCCAAGCTCTATATTAAAGATTTGGTTAATTTGCATGGAGTCCCGTTGTCTATCATTTCAGATAGAGGTACTCAGTTTACCTCTCACTTTTGAAAGGCTTTTCAGAAGTGTCTTCGGACCCAAGTTCATCTCAGTGCAAATTTTCATCCTCAGAAAGATGTTCAGGAAGAGAGGACCATTTAGACCCTAGAGGATATGTTTAGGGTACGTGTTCTTGATTTCAAGGGTAGTTGGGATAATCACTTACCTTTGATCGAGTTTTCCTACAATAAAAGTTATCACTTTAGTATTCATATGGCTTCATTTGAGGATCTCTATGGGAGGAGATGTAGATCTCCTATTGGTTGATTTGAGGCAGGTGAGGCTACTTTAATAGGACCATATTATGTGTTTGATGCAATGGAGAAAGTAAAGCTGGTCTAGGAAAGGCTGAAGACAACCCAAAGTCGTCAGAAATCTTATGCAGATGTGAGAAGAAGAGACCTTGAGTTCAATGTTGGTGACTTAGTCTATCTGAAAATTTTTCCCATGAAAGGAGTGAAGAGATTTGGCAAGAAGAGTAAGATCAGCCCCCGATATGTTGGTCCTTACAGAATTTTGAGTCGTTTTGGAAAGGTAGCCTATGTGCTTGAGTTGCCTGCAGATTTGGCATCAGTGCATCCAGTGTTTCATGTTTCTTTATTAAAGAAGTGTATTGGTAATCTAGTTGTTCTAGTTCCTTTAGAAATCACAAATGTTTAGGATAGTTTTTCTTATGAAGAAATCCCAGTCGAGATCCTTGATCGTCAGATTCAAAGACTAAGGAACAAATAAGTTCCCTTGGTCAAAGTTCTTTGATGGAATCAGTCCGTTGAGGGAGCCACTTGGGAAGCAGAGGCATATATGTTGACCAAGTACCCTGATCTTTTCTCTGCAAAGTCAGACTCAGCTTAAGGTAACAGTTTTCCTTAGATTGTCTCTTTTCCATTCTCAGTTCCAGCTATGTAATCATATTCATGTCATTACATGTATTCACTAATTCAGACTCATTCATGTAATCATGTTTCCAATTATGCATGTTCAGTATGTGATCTCAGTTGCCTTAGTTCAGAACTCTCAGCCTAATCAGTCTCATTCGAGGATGAATGTTCCCAAGGGAGAGATATTATAATACCCCGTATTATTCGTAGCTCAGCTCAACTCCTAGTTGCATGCATAAGAGGCTTAAAACCTAAAAATTTCACTAAGTGTTGGGGACTTAGTAATTTTTAAGGACTCTTAACTTCGAGTATTTTTAAGTTGATTTTTTCGACCACGATATATTAGTTTTTGAGTTAATTCATGATCACGGTTGTAAGAAGCATTTCTCGGGGAAGTTTTAAATTTTTTAAACGAGGATTGGGTCATGTTTGGATCGCGATTCCAGTAACTCATCGTGATAGGGCCGTGTCATGGTCGTAATAGTAATGGAGCCCTCGTCGCGTCGTTTTGCCCCTTTAAATGCATTCCTGTTACGAATTTAATTGTCTGGGGAGTAATTGTGTATTTTCCCCTTAATCGAAGTCGTCAAATTATGAATTATAACGTCACTTAGGGCATTATTTGGCCATCTTCTCTAATCCTTCTCTCAAAGAAACCCTAGTCATCTCCCAAGAACATTAAATTCCATTACCTTTTCTCTAAGGAAACCAAGAATTCAAGTTCCCCAATTCAAGAACATTCAAGAAAATATTAAGATTGGTATTTCTCTTTCAAGCTTAAGGGTTTAAGGTATGTGTGATGTTCATCCATGGGCCCTTTTCACTCATGGAGTCCAAGAATCCCTTTTTATGTTTTAAATTATAAAGTTTAAATGATTAAGTTGAATTATGCCCATGAACATCTTGATAATTTGATTTCAAGTTATGATTACCCGTTTTTTCGATGGAATGGGCCATTGCATGTTTTGAATATTGAACTCTTGTCATTTAAAAACTTAATTCATGGTTTTAGTATTGTAACTATGTTATTATCACGTGATTTACCCATTCTCGTGTTTAAGTTCATAACTCTCATGTATTTGATGAAATGCCTAAGTGTTGGATTCTGAATAATGATATTCCTTACTATGGTTTCAAAGCTTTTATATGTCCGTATTATTATTTCCATTCAGTGCTGGAGGGTTATTGAATACCCGATACTTAGATATTTACATAATTTCAGTATCTTCAGAATGATTTCAGAAATACCATGAGCATTATCATTTAGTCAGTTATTTGTTCAGTTAAGCTTAGTTCAGTATAGTAAATAGTGTTATTCAGTTGGGATTAGGATTTAGGAATAAGAGAACCTAGGGATGTGGGATCACCCATCAGTTAGGACTGGTCCTTAGTAACAGTCCGTAAGTTCCAGAACTACATAGCTAGCATAGGATTATGATATGTCACCCACCAGTTTAGGACTGACACTCTCTTAGGAGTCACCTGCTAGTTTAGTCTTGACTCCCTAGTCCTTTGGGACACCAGTTTAGTGGATCCACACAGCCATTGTTAGTACCCGTGGAACGATATGGACACCCTTCCAACTGGGGTTACATATTGGACCCCAATTAATTAGATTGGGTCATGTCGGTTAAATGATACCTCCCACAATCTCAGTTCAGTATTCAGTACAAAATTCAATTCAGGTTTGCTTGACCATAGCATATAGTCTTCCAGTTATTCAGTTATCAGATTTTAGTAATTCAGTTTATAGATTATTTCAGAAACACTATAGGCTTGGTCTTGCATCTCAGTATTTTAGTTTTCATGCATGCATACTCAGTAATCCCATGCTATTCAGTTAGTTGTTACTTCATACACAGTTAACCCATGTATTTCAACCTAACCTCATCTCATATACCAGTACATTAAAAGTACTGATCGCATACTTTTCTTCGCGCTATGATGTCTTATATCATAGGTTCGAAGGCTCAGTTTCCTGACTGCAATTAGATAGTTCAGTGTTACAACAGCAGCAGTAGTGGTGAGTCCCCATCCTTCGAGGACAATTTTATCTTCCATTCAGTTATTTCAGTATTCCTTTATTATAGTTAGTTGGAGTTAGTTGGGGGTTTGTCCCATCAACTCCACAGTCAGTCAGTTTGAGGCTTTTCAGATATTCAGACAGTCAGTTAGTTTTATCAACTTTAGAAGTCTTGATAGATATTTTCAGACTTGTGAATTCAGTTGTATCTTTAGTATCTAAACCTTATGGACTTATCAATTATTTTCCATGCATGTCTATTTTCACTATATTGTGCAGTGTTCACAGCAGGTACCAGCTCACGAGTTAGCTTGTGGTCACTTGTATTGTAAGTATTGTTGTCGCGACTAAGGGTAGCCTTGTGTCATGAAAATCGGGATATGCCCCCAACTATGACAAATAAGTATCCAAAAGTACTGAGTAAATAAATAAAGAACAATAAAATGATAAGGCCTTTCAAAGGATGGAGGCTCACCACTTCACAGCAACTCAACGAACATGTTAATCTGCCTAACATTGCACAAGATCATCAGAAGTGTCTTCAGACCCCATATCATGTAACGATGTAGCATCCTAGACGGTCAGTGAGATAAGCACTAACATGTAACTCAGAAAAAGTGATAACATTGTCATGTCCAAAATCAGTCAAAACCACATGCATACGTTCATATATATATATATGATGCCGGGATAGGGTAATGGTCTTGAACATGAGAGTTTTAAAACCATTAACCTGGACTATATAGCTCGATCTATTCTAAAGGAAATCATGGGATAGATGGTTTCATCTCCCCTTGCTAAAAGGTCCCAAGTGTGTGCTAGCCGCATGAACCAACAAAAATCCAAAGGAAAGTTAGAGCCACTATGGGAAATAGCCATCCCAAATATATATGTATCAAGTACACGGTCATATAGACCCCCAATGCCAGCAAATATGATTTCCAGTATTCGTCCCCCGGGACTCACACCTTCACGGTTAGCTACACAACCTCCTTTAAGCCCAAATTAAAATAATTTGCACATAAACCAATTCATTAACCTGAGAGGCATTCCATAAGGCCATATGATTGCAAGCTAAATTAAACCCGTCAAACCAATTCACACAACCAAATTGGATTCCCAAGTTCAATTAAAATCCAAACCACGGCTACCAAGGCCATCCAAGCTCTTTTTAATATTCAATTATACATTAATGCAATGCATTGAGTTCAAAAGCAAGTTAAACTATGCAATTTCCTATAGTTAAAATAAAATTTACAATATTGGTTGAGGTTCATGCAATTTCAAGACAAAATTCATCCAAATTGGGGAAACCATGTCCCCCATTCCAACCATTTAAATAATGTACCAATTCAGCCCCAAAAATATCAATTTAAAGCATGAATAATTAATTCAGAACATGGGACAAGTAATTCAATCAGTAATAACCAAAACCTCTCAACCCAATTTTAAAACCCACAGTTTAAATTACATTAAAATCCATTCAATTTATACCACAGTGTAAAATTTAAGTTTAAGGAAGAGAAACATGCCTGAAACACAGAAGAAATTGAAGTCATTTTGAAGTTTGAAGCCCAGATGATAAATGCACTGTGAAACCCTTAAGCTTTCTTGGTTCTGGTGTTAGAGAAGAGAATAAGAGTGTTTGATTTTTTTAACTAAAGTAAAAAGGTCAATTTTATGTTTATAGGTCGTGGAAAGGGTGGAAAGATCAAAAGCCCCTCACCCCTAAGTGAAAAAAATAAAACTGGATGAAATTAACACCTTGGCGTGGCACGCCGTTATCGCAGAGGTTAACCTCTCTTCCACGCCAATATCGCGGAGGCTAACCTACGTGGATCAGTGATATCGCAGAGGCACACTGCCTCGGAGTTCCAAAACAGCCCCGAACCCTTTCCGTAAATTTCAATTTTTTCCCAAATTGCCCTTTTAACACCTCTAAACACAATTCAAGTCAAAAACCAATATTATGAATACGAAAAGGTCAAAAATAAAATAATCAAAATTTTGTGGGTCTTACATTATTCTTATATTGAATAAGAAGAATACATGGGAAGATAAATGAAATAGAGATTACAAAGGCTATAAGAAATAATGAGTGAATAAAGAGTAGGACGTTACATGAATTTCAAGAAAAATAATGGTCAAATTCTACCACCATTAACCAAAGAATCATGAGCATGTAACGAGGTTGAATGCTAAAAAATAACACACGTACTTCTGGCATAAAATGCCATTAACTCAATTGGTATATAATGCCATTAGTAATGGGAGTAAATGGCTTTAAGAGTCAACAAATGAATAGGGAGTATTTGTACTGTTGCACGATGGTAATGTAAGCTACCACTGTAATCGTAACTTAAGAGATTGTAACTTAGGCCAATAAAAGATAATGTAACATAAATACACTAATATGCAGTACCAAAATCTTTCACTAAGAGCAACATTTAATAAAAATATTAAAAGCTCTAATAAACCTTAGTTAGTATTGTGGTTGAGATAAAATCAATATGAATATACAGTTTGGTTGCCGTTGTATTGAAAATTAGATTTTTTTTAATGGCAATATAATATATATATATTTGAGACAAAGTGAGAAACAATTGTTAAAAGATGAATTATATTCATATTTATGTAAGTCAGAAGTGAATTTGGTCAATTCTCTGACTAAAATTTTTGAGAAAAATATAATGAAACTTCATTAGCAAAATATAATGAAACTTCAATAAGTATGAGACTTTTTTCAAAGTTGTATATCAAACATGATGGTAACTCAGCCTATGTGATTGGATACTCCATGATTTAGATTCATATGAGTAACAAGTCATTGTTTGATCTTGTACTCTATAAAAGTTGTCCCTTCTGTGATCTATTATGTTGTGCGTCAGAGACGGATCTAGAATTTTAAACTTGTGGGTTCCCAAGGGCTCCTTTCCTACCACTAAGCTATCCCTTGGTTTAGTTATTGGTTCGCACCTATTAATATTTATAACTTTTGGCAATTTTTTTATGTAATTTTAAGCCTTACAGTAGCGGGTGTGGGTTCCCGGGAACCCACACCTTCTACTCTACATCCGTCACTGTTGTGCGTATAGTGCAAATCTGCAAAGAAAGTGAGGTTGAGTTGTAAACTCTTAATCCATTACCATATCATTTATAGATGGTGTATTGTCTACAGGATACACTTGATGGGTAACCTATATGAGTGTGAAGTGGTGCCGCTTCTATGAAATTGTAACAGGTTTCTAGAGCACCCACAAATTCTAGGATAGATTCATGGTCTTTTCAACGCAAAACCGCGATAACAACAAATATTGTGCAAGTTTAATATGATAGAGTAAGATACTAGACTTACAAAAGAATTTCTTGGTCCATAAAAGTGTAAACTTCACCAATTATTTTGTATGTATAATCTTGTTCTATCTTGGTCGGATTCATAGTTTATGAGACACCAAATTCGACATATTGTACTTATATGTAGAAACCCAACAAAACTTGTTGTTTCTTTCTACTTCTAAATATTATTATTTCTGATATATATGAGAAATTATTATTAAAAAAAATTTAGTATCTCAAAAAGAATAAAATATGTAACATATTATGACTACATTGTTGGGTTTGAAAAAAAAGGCGTCATACGGAAGCTTATAATTTATAAATCATGGAGATGATAAAGAAAAAAATAATACTAGAAACATATTATTGAAACGGTTGGTCAAACGGCCTACATATTGAAAACTAATATTGGAAAAACATAAAACCTCTTGGGAGAAATCTCCCCCCAAATATGACCCTTTGATGACTACATTGTGGATGTTATTATGTTATGGTATAAGAAGAGGGGTCTTCTATTTATAGAGGTTCAAAACTTTTCCTTCAAGAAAGAAGTTAGTCAAATATGAAAGAGTTTTGTATTTTTCTTTTAGGAAAAGTATAAGTAATTATGATATTGTTTTTATTTTCCTTCAATAGAAAATTAAAACTCAATTTTGCTAAGAAAATCAGGGCAAAAATTCTAACAAATCTCTCCCTTTTTGTTTGATTTTATTCGTTTGATCCGCCTTCTTCATATGTATGATCTTCATTTTTCACATAATCTTCATCATTGTTTTTTTCCATGGTTAATAATAAGGTTTAAAATATGATGGTTAAAAATAAGTTAAAAAGTAGTATTTTGTTTTTGTTTTTAAAAATACAGCAGCAAGGATGTTAAAAATATGGTTGAAACTTTTTCACCACATGTAGTTGGACAAAATCTTCATTATCATTAATGTGCTTCCAGCTATAACTAAAATCGCCTTCACCCTGTCTTTAACCCATGACTAAATCATATGCTCTGATACTACTTGTTGGGTTCAAAATTGAAAGGGTGTCACGTGAAAATTAATAGTTGCAAACCATAGAGACAATAATTCAGACGACAAAGAAAAATATACTAAATGCATAATTATTATATGATTTGGCCAATACATATTAAAACCTAATAAAAAAATATAAAAAGCTATTAGAGAGAAACATCTCCCTAAACAAGACTCTTTAAATACTACATTGTGGATACAAAGTGTTATGGTATAAGAAGTGGAGTCTTCTATTTATAGAGGTATAAACAAAATATGGAAGAGTTTTATATTATTCTTTTAGGAAAAGTATAAGTAATTATGATATTATTTTTATTTTCTTTCAATAAAAAATTAAAAACCAATTTTGATAAGAAATCAAGGCAAAACCCTAACATATATCTAATTAATTTGATCAAAAGAAATAAATGTATACTTAGTAGCCTTTGATACAGATTTAATAATTAATTGATCTCTATAATATTGAAGGGGTTACAGCTGTATATATAGAGAACTGAAGAATAACTAATTACAGAATAACCCAGATGTATTTAATAATTATATATGTAGTCTATTATCCCCCCGCAAGCTGATCAGCGGTAACGAGGGGTAGCTTGGAGCAGAGAGACTGAAAAGGCTGTAACGGAAGAGGCTTGGTGAGAATATCAGCAAGCTGGTCAGTAGATGGGACATAGTGCGTGGCCATCGCTCCTGCAAGTACCTCATCGCGAACAAAGTGACAGTCAGACCCAACATGCTTCATACGATCATGAAGGACTGGATTTTTGGTAACACAAATAGTGGACTGATTGTCACAATAAATCTGTGGTTTCGTCGGGGGAATGCCAAGTGCATCCGTAAGGTATCGTAACCACATGGCTTCAGCAACACCCGCAGCCATGGCACGATATTCTGCTTCTGTGGAGGAACGGGACACTCGCGTTTGCTTCTTAGTGCACCAGGAAATCAGATTCGGTCCCATCATAACAATATATCCAGTAGTGGACTTTCGATCATCTTTGTCGTTAGCCCAATCCGAATCAGAAAAAACAGATATATCAAACGAGCCCTTTTGAAATAAAATTCCACAGTGAAGAGTACCTTGAAGATAGCGCAGAATGCGTTTCAAGGCCTGAAAGTGTTGTTCTGTGGGAGCATGCATTGATTGGGAGACTCGATTGACTGCATATTGGATGTCCGGACGAGTAACAGCAAGATAATGAAGTCCACCGACGAGGCTCCGATATAGTGTAGGATCGGCAAAGGGAGTATTCGGCCCTGGGGATTGGCGGACTGCCATGGGAGTGACCGCGGGTTTGCAGTCTGTCATTCCAGCCCGATTTAGAAGTTCAAGGGTATATTTTGTCTGATGCATCAATATGGTTCCCGATTTGCGGATGAGTTCGAGGCCAAGAAAGAACTCCAGAGGACCGAGGTCCTTAAGTTTGAAGTCACGATGCATAGCTTCAGTAATTTCAGTGATGAGTGATGACGAGCTGCCTGTAATAACAATATCATCCACATAGATAAGAATGATGACTGTCCCTCGAGAACAGTGAAGGGTGAAGAGGCTGTTGTCATGATGGTAGGTGCGAAAACCAAGACCCTGCAGAAAAGTAGAAAGACGTGTGTACCAGGCACGAGGGGCCTGTTTCAGGCCATACAGTGATTTGCGAAGCTTGCAAACATAGTGAGGACGGTTGGGATTAACATATCCCGGTGGCTGAACCATATAGATTTCTTCCTCAAGATGACCATGAAGAAAGGCATTGCTGACGTCTAGCTGATGAAGCGGCCAATCATAGTGAAGAGCAAGAGACAAGACCAGACGAATAGTCTGTTGCTTAACAACAGGGCTGAAGGTCTCCTTATAATCCACACCATACTCCTGATGATACCCTTTTGCAACCAGACGTGCTTTATAGCGAGAAAGAGATCCATCTGAATTTCGTTTGATGCGAAACACCCATTTGCACCCAATAGACTTTCGGTTACTAGGCAGAGGTACCAAATCCCATGTACGTTGTTCATTCAGAGCCTGAAATTCCTCATCCATAGCTTGGCACCAGAAACTATTTTTGGAGGCTTGGTTGTAGGTAGTAGGCTCAGTTGTGGGATGTGCATCAAAGGGTATTTGAGTGTGGTAGGCTTTGGGTTTGAAGGTACCGGCCTTGGCTCGGGTTGTCATAGGATGAGTGTTGAGTGGAGGGTGATTATGAAGGGGGGGTGGAGTTGTATGATGCGTGGGCGGGGGTTGGGTGGGGCTGCCGTGGGAGCTGGGATGTGCAGCGGTGGATGGGGTGGTTGTATGTGTGTTAGGAGTATGATGTAGGGAAGTGGTGGGTTGTGTGGCAGTCGGCTGGGTGTTCGGGTGGGAGGTTTGGGGTTTCGGGTGGGTAGTGGTGTAGTGGGGTACCGGGTTAGGTGCCGAGTGAGCCGGAGCATGAGCGTGAGAAAAGGACGGAAATAATGGCACAACGCCAAGTGGATTGGGGGAGTATGGAGTAGAGGAAAGACTTGTGTAAGGAAATTGTTCCTCCACAAAACGAACATGACGGGAAACATATGTTTTCTGAGATACAGGATCGAAACATTTGTAACCTTTGATAGTGGGATGATAGCCTAGAAAGACACAAGGGGTGGACCGAGGTTGAAGTTTATGTTGAGTGTGCGGACGCAACCAGGGATAAACTAGACACCCAAACGGGCGGAGATGGATATAGTCGGGTGGATGATTGTAGAGACGGGCATATGGAGTGGAGTTGGAGAGAGTGTGAGTGGGCATGCGATTTATGAGGTAGTTGGCAGTAGCAAGGGCATCAACCCAAAAGGAAACAGGTAAGGTGGAATCATGGAGGAGCGCAACAACTGTTTCTATTAGGTGACGGTGTTTGCGCTCAGCAACGCCATTTTGTTCAGGGGTATATGGACATGAAGTGTGATGAAGAGCCCCTAGATTTTGAAGAAAAACACCAAATGCATTGTTGACAAATTCTTTGCCATTGTCACTTCGAAAAATTTTGATTTTGGCATTAAATTGATTTTGAACCATTCGGTCAAAGTTTACAAAAATAGTATAAGCTTCGGATTTAAATTTCAGAGGATAAAGCCAAGTGAATTTACTGTAATCATCAACAAAACAGATATAATAACGAAAACCTTGAACAGAAGGAACTGAGGTTGGACCCCAAACATCAGAATGAATTAATTGAAATGGCGCAGTGGCCTTGTGTTCAGACAGTGAAAAAGGTAAACGACAAGATTTAGACACTGAACAGGACTCGCAATGTAATTTTTTTGAAAAATTAAAACCTAAGGAAGATAAAATGGATTTGGTGATGGCGGATGATGGGTGCCCAAGCCGGCGATGCCAGGTTGACGAGAGAATGGCTTGACTCACAACAGACGGAGACCTGGATGGAAGAGTGTATAGCCCATGCTCACAGCGGCCCGTGTACCGCACCCGGTTCGTGGTATTGTCCACTATCTGGAAATTGGTGTCATTAAAAATGAGGGTGCAGTTATTTTCTTTAGTAAAGCGATAAACAGATAAAAGATTGGATGTGAGGGAAGGGACGTGGTGAAGGGTTGAGAGATGAAATTTACCATTTGGGGTATAGACATACCCAGAGCCGGTGTTTGTGATGGGAAGGGATTGACCATTGCCTACTGTAATAGTTTCTGAGCCATGATACGGATGAGGAGCTTGAAGTTGTGAATAATCCGACGTCACATGGGTGTTAGCACCTGTGTCTAGATACCAATCGCCAGATTGAGCGTTTGTGGACGCATGCATCGCCCTTGATCCTCCGGACTGGCTATTTACATTCTGCGAGTCATCATAACGATACCAGCAATTAGCCGCAGAATGGCCCCGTTTAGCACAAATTTGGCACGTCGGAAGATCTCGTGTGGGCATCCGCTGGTTTCCTCGTCCCTGTCCGCGGCCTGACTGGAAGCCGTCCCTCGGTGGAGGCCCGCCTCTGCCTTGCTGCCCGGTGTTTCGACGGTCACCGCCGCCGCTGCCTCGCCCTTGGTTACGGCGATCGTCACCGCGACCCCTGGCCGAGCCTCCGCTGCCAGCCGAGTAAAGAGCCGTGACGCCAGGGGTGGAACTGGCTTCTCCGAGCAGTAATTTGTGTTCCATGTCTAGATTCAATTCTTCTGCATTAAGCCATCCAGACAGTTGATTCAGAGTGATTTCGACAGGCGAGAGGCGAATATGCTGTTTGAGAGAGGAATAGCCAGCCGGAAGACCACGTATCACGGCATTCACCACGTCTCGTTCAGGAATAATCTCGTTCACAGCATCTAGGTCAGACAGAATAGAGGCCACATCATCAAGGTATTGAGTCATCGTCTTCGTTCCCTTCCGAAGAGTATGCAATTTGTCACGCAACTGAAAAATATGAGCCGTGGACACAGAGTTGTACCTTGTGGCTAGTGCGTCCCAAAGTGAAGCCGATGTGAGAAAACCCCGGGCGTGTTTGTGCACAGAGGGGCTAATAACTGCGAGAAGACAGGCTCGGATCTGAGTGTCTACGATCATCCACGGAAGGTAGTCGGGATTTGGGAGCTTGACGCCGTCCTTCTCGGCTGTCTCGGGCTGCGGCTTCTCCGCACCGTCAATCCATCCGAGCAGCAAGTTGGCTGCGAGGGCGGTGCGGACGTTAAGTGCCCAGGCCGGGTAGTTGTTGTCAGATAATTTTTCGGGGATGAGATTGTGGAGATTCCTGAGCAGTAATTTTACTCCAGACGGTAATTTTGACAGAGGATCAATAACCTTGTCCATGGCGCCGACCTACGGTGGAGGAGGGAGGCCGTGCGGCGTGGTGTAGACGGTGGCGGCGGCGCACACACGTCGGAAAAGAGGAGAGATTAGGGTTTGGGCGGAAGAAGAAACCCTAGCTTTGATACCATGATACAGATTTAATAATTAATTGATCTCTATAATATTGAAGGGGTTACAGCTGTATATATAGAGAACTGAAGAATAACTAATTACAGAATAACCCAGATGTATTTAATAATTATATATGTAGTCTATTAGCCTTAAATATGACAGCAATATTTTGATCAAATAACTTTTGGATAACTTCAAAACTCATGTTTGATGATTACATGGTTTTAATTGACAATTAAATAGTTTTAATAGTATTGGTGAGCTTTTACTATCACTTTTAATGATTGGTTTAAGCCGTTGGGGCATTCTGATATTGTGGGATATCATTCTACTTCGTTACAAATAAGATCTTTCAAGTACTCATGAAGGTGGACGGAAAAACAGTGAGGAAAATACATTAAAAACAAATATATCCTTTTCTTTTTTTTTTGGTCTGAAAGGCTTTTATTTATGTAACAAAAGTTCTTCAGGAACAGTAACTGTGGCATAGCCACTACAGAAGAGCTAGCAGAAGTAGCTCTAGCTAAGCTAGTAGGAATATGTACAACATCAGCAGCACTTATATTATGTACATCCTGATCTATAGGTGAGTATTTCACCTTACGGGCTGTCAAATCTCCACGTTGGTCGGCACGCAAAATATCCATGAGGGATGGTGGAGATTCCAAAAAAAGCATAACTGTAGCCGGGGAGTTATGCATGAAAGCAGTAGTAGTAGTAATAGTAGATACTAAAGCATCCGCTAGTCTATTCTGTTCCCTGTAGATATGGCATATATCAGGACTACCCATTATTTAGAGGAGGCACCTGCAATCACACAAAAGTGGACAATTGTTAGTGGGCGAACAACCAAGTTGCTCAACAAGATCTTTAGAGTCAATGTTAATCTGAATGGAGGAGATTGCATGCTCCTGTCCAATGCTAAGTCCCTGAAAGACGGCTTTCGCTTCAGCTTCAAGAGTATTAGCACTGTAGCTAGAGCTAGCGAAGCGAAGTATCCAATTCCCATAGTAATCCCGAAACACGCCTCCGGTACGACATATACTAGTAGTGGAGTCAAAGAAAGCATTAGTATTTAACATAACATGAGAGTGAACCGGGGGGTTTCATTTAACATAAAGCATGATAGATCTCGTAGGGACTCTAGTTGGTCCTGCCAAAAACCAGAATTCTTGCGCCATATAGGCTATGTTATGAATTGTAAGATTGATGGTTGTTTCTTCAAAGATGAGTTTATTGCGGGCAGTCCATACAGACCACAAGTAGAAAGCTAAAAATACTTTTAAAGGTATTCTATAAATGTACAGTTTAGGGAGGATCCATATGAGATCATGCAGCCAATTCATAGAGGAAGGGGAAGTGTCAGCTAACATGTTAATTTGCTGAGAGATTCCAAGAGATGACCAAAGATCGGCCACACGATCGCATTTAAGGAAGATGTGCGAGGCATTTTCGATCTCTGCTGAATTGCAAGTCCTACAGAGAGATGAATGTAAGACCCCAATATGTTCAAAATATTTAGCTGTGGGGAGTCTATTATGGGCAAGGATCCAGAGGAATTGCTTTATTTTTTGCGAGAGGTGGAGTTTCTATATCCAGGCAAGGTTGGTACTGGTTCCCACAGAAGCTTCTTGCTCTGTGTTAGCAAGAAGTGACATGAAACAAGACTTAACAGTAAATTTGTCGGAGAAAGTTAAGCCCCAAGAAATGCAATCGTGAGATCTATTATAAACTGGAAAGTGAATGGTGTGTATTAAGGAAATGATACTTTGTGGCAGATTGAAGGATAAGGAAGAGAAGTTCCAATTCCCTTGTTGTCTAAAATGAGCTAGTGGCAAGGTATATTCATGACGTAGAAGTGGTCCATGAATGAGGTTACGAATTAAAATTTTAGGGCCAATCCAAGGATTATGAAAAAAGTTAATAAAAGAACCTGTGGCTGGATGCAATTTCAATCCTTGTTGACAGTAAGCCCAACCCATTTTAAGATTTCTCCAAATGAAAGAGCCTGATACTCGGGATCAAGATTGAGGCAACGTCCGAGGTCTACCATGCAAGTATTTATTCTGTAGTACTTTGTCCCAGAGAGTGTCTTTAGAATGAAAAAGTCACCAGACGGTAGAAGCTAGAATAGCTTTGTTCTTAATACGAAGATCTTGAATACCAAGTCCCCCACTATCTTTGGGTCTTGTAACAGTTTCCCAATTTACAAGATGAATCTTTCTATGATGCAGTGTTGAACCCCAATAAAAATTGCACTCAAACTGCTCCATCTTATTAAGAATTTTATTTGGGAGCTGAATCATTTGCATAAGATGAGTTGGGAGGGCGTTTAATGTGGTGCGAATTAACAATGCTCTCCCTACTGTGGACAATGTATTCGTTTTCTAGCCTGCCAGTCTATTCTTAAAATTATCCAAAATGAACTGAAGGTCTTGTTTGGTAGGCTTTGTGCCTGTGATGGGATAACCCAAGTATTTACCAAATTTATTTCCTTCCTTAATTCGAAAAGCATCAAGGGCAACTGATTTACTCCCTACAGAGGTATTCTTTGAGAAGAAAATCCTGGATTTGGCATAGTTATTTGTTGCCCCTAGAGGGACGAAAAATGTCTCATGATATGTGACGCCCCGAAATCGGATCCCGAGACGTCACACGGTGCTTAAGGTCACAAGTGACCCCAAGCTAACCCTTCATCTGCCATAACCCAAAGCAACTGAATAAAATGCATAAAATAGAAGGAATAATGCGGAAACAACCCATAACTTAGTCTGAACAACATGAAAATAAATTTACACGGTCACAATTCTGCTCATATATATAGACAAATCTAAAACTGAATACACTGACTACTAGTGACTATCTATGAAGCCTCTACTAGCATTGACCAAAGATAGTCGGGTCATGACTCCCAACTACCCCTACTCAATACGACCGAATACAGAAAATACAATACACCTCAAATCTGAACAACTCAAGTCCCTGAATCAAAAGGACTAATCACCTGCCGATCGAGAGTTGCGACCCAACTGAACATGATATGTGCGCTACAACTTGTACCTACATTTTGGTAAGAATGTAGCCCATGGAAATATGTAGGTCAGTACTTTGAAATGTACTGAGTATGTGGGGGTGCATGCAACAATATAAATAGTATAATCAATTTCATGAAAACATGCATACGGACAATGATGACTCACTTGGCTTGAGTTATATCAAATCATACTTTTCGTAATTTCATAATAAATAGTTCATATGATAAAATCTCATAATCCACGTAAATCATAAATTATGATAAATCATCCTAAATCATCATAAATTATCATATCGTCAAAAAACATCATAGGTAATTATAAATCATCATAAATGACCATAAAACATCATAAACATCTCAACTCTTTGACTCAAATCTCAGAGTGACTTGGTAATTCAAGAAACTTAATCTTATGAACACGGGAGTTTCCTATAACCGACAACCCCACGTGAGCTACGTGGAATACCAACGTTTGAAACCCCCGTTGGCGGGAGCGTCATACTCTTTTCCAGGGAATACGACCTTAAAACTATAATAATCTCTCTGGCCAATAATATCATCATCAAACAACCCTACGGTGGCACATAGGTTTGGAGAAATACCAAATTTCCCTCTCGGTGCTAAGTACTACTCCCCGACAAGTTCAGAACGAGTTAGAAAATCCACCACAACATCACAAGGGTCTATCATAAAGACCAAATCAAATCTCTTTCTCATTTATCAAATCATATCAATTTGTGGATTCCTAACTCAACACATTTTAGCTCAAAATATTTTAATCTTCCTCAACATCAACAAGGTATCAATGCATTGAACCATAACCGACTCGACATTTGGACAAGGATATGAAGACTCAATACGTAATATTTTCAATAATTTAACTCATCAAAACCATCCGAAAAATACCAAGACTCATTGAAACTTCGATATCAATATACCCAATAACTCAAATCATCATAAGGAAGCTCAAAATTTGACACATGGCTCGAAAATACTTGGAAATATCAATAATTCATTCTTGAACTTAAAACGTGGATACATGTTCAAAATATATCAATTCTTGATAGAAACACCAAGAATCCCAATATTAAATCTCAATTCATAGAACGAAAATAGTCAAATACTCATGTGATTCAAAACTTACAATTCAAATCTTTATAAGTTCATAATCGAATTATTTAGACATAATTCAACTTACAGAACCATATGAATCCATTAAATAATCATAATTGGCAAGCTTGAACAATTTACATATATACATAATCAAAATCTCATGGTAGGATATCTTGAAAATAAATTCATTTGTCAAACTCATAATAATCCATAATAAAAATTAAAGATACGGGCACAAGAACGGAAGAATTATTCTTGTTCAAACTCTACATACCTTAAAATTAAAGATTGGAATGAATTCTTGCCTCGGAACACTATTCACAAAATTGATTGATGCATCTCGAAGAGCTCGGAACGGGGACTTCATTTATCGGATTAATTTGGAATTTCCATGGTGGAATTGGAAGATTTAGGAAGGGGAATTTAGAGGTTTAGGGTTTCTTTCTTGGAATTTTTTTGAAAATAATAGACTTTGATGTCCAAAATCAGTTTTTATGCTTATTTCCACGAAATGGGGCAAGGGTGAAATGACTGGATTGCCCCTAAGGAAATTGAAAAATGGCAGAAAAATCCTGCGTACCTTGGCCACGAAAAACTGAATAACTCCTCGTTCGGGTATTGGATTTTTGCAAACTTTATATTGTTGGAAAGCTAACTCAAATATATTTAATTTTATATATGGTACGCCACCCAGTTCGTCATATATAAGGAGTTATGATCAACCGAAGTTGACCCAAATCAAATCCGTCCCTCAGTTACTGATTTGACATGCTGACATAAATTGATCGTAACTTATTACTCTGATGTTGGAATGGGGTGAAACCAATTGCATTGGAAAGAAGAATCAAAGATCTTTTGTTTGATATATAGTATATCTCCCAGTTCCTTATATTCAGGAAGTGATGATCGTTTGAATTTGGCCCTGAAATGCTGAAAATTTCTGGAGCATGCTAATCGCATGGTGCCACTGTTTTGGGTACCCAAACGTGCCCTTATGCTACTTCAAAAATTCCGAAACTCACTCGGGATGTATTACGACCTTTCCCCATCGCAACGCAACTTGAAAATCGAAAAACGGATGTCAGAAAGGTCATTAAATAAATACCCGAAGATCAGAGGTCTAAATGAGAAAGTTTCAACACTTAGCAATTTTTTTTTTTTGAGTGTTAAGCTTCTCTTGGCAAGATAAAAAGGGTTTAATGACTGGACACATTTGGGAGTGAAATATTTAACGGGGAAAACTCGGGGTATCACATCATCTCCCCCTTGGAAACATTCGTCCCCGAATGTCGCTCGTTAGGTCAGGAAGGCAAGGAAAATTGAGGATACGCAACTAAAATAGCTTGATGAACAAGTTTATATTTTTCTAATCTTTGGAGTACTTTCCGACGCATAAGCTCATGATAATCACAACGACATAGTTGAGTCTATTACTAAAAGAGTTGGATGAAGGAAAAATTATTAACTTCGATTTAAATCCGCATTCACAAAGAAAGAGATGAAAGATCTAGGATATGAAAACTCGGAATATCACAATATCTCCCTCTTGGGATCGGTTCTCCCCAAATAATACTAATTGATACACGGGACACTTTATGATCGACCCATGGCTTAATACTTGGGTCGGGAACAAAAGCAAAGGCTAAATAGAATTTGGTAACTCGTTTCGACTCAAATAAATTATTCTTGAAATGGTTATGCTCACGAAACTTCAAGTAGTGAGATTGGACCACATTGGAAGATGGAAGAAATATATGAATCCGTCGGAATAACTATCAAGTTGAATTTCTAGGTGCACGGACCGAATCAAGACACACTCTCATTCAATTAGGACATGATTCAAAATCTTTCCAAGGAACTTTCAACGCTACTAGGAAGCAATTGGGTTTGGGATATGGTCCGAACAATATATATATATATATATATATATATATATATATATATATATATATTGAAATAAGAATTTATAACTCGACCCCAATTTTAAGTACGGAGCGTAGGTCGATCAGTCTTATATCAAAATAAAAGTACTAGACCCCACGCAGTACAACTTACTTTCAAGCTTATCAATATGCTTCGCACACCCTTTTTCCGCAATACTATTTCCCCCAAATACCAAACTTACTTGATTCAATTCATAATTCTCACAAGGCATTTGCAATCTTGACTATTCAAATCTAACTAAGTCAAACTCTCTCTCCTCATTTTCAAGCTTAATTTGGAGTCACCAATTCCTCCACCTAACACCGTAACATAGCACCATTCCGAATTATAAATTTACACACATCCACATTGTTACAATTCCTCATCTCACAGATAATTCTTATTACCACTCAATCAACTCGAATCCACTTAATACTCACCATTTTCAACCATCATATTCATATCAAAAGTCTTGAAGCTTAGGGAACTATTCATAGGCATATACGCAATTCAACTTATAGCAAGGCCAAGGCTTGCAACTAATATCCTCAGACAGGAGATATATTTACAATACATGAGTGCTATGCAAGATCAATTTACAAGAGCTTTTAGCTTAGACTTCTAAATCAACATAGACACCAAAACTTATCGATAATATAAACTTTAATCTCCGTCCATATATACACACATGATGTTCAAGCCTATCTTTATAATTACGTATACACTCCTAATCAACACCCATAAAACACCTTTTTCAAATTCTACAATCCTTTATTAAGACAACTTTCGGGCACTATTCTTAAGAAAACACTCACTAACTTTTCCAATTAACTAAGTCATGCACAAGACTTCACTTCAATAATTCCCCACCTACAAACCTAGATAAACCATCACACAACCACTTTCACAAACACAACACGAAATGCTTCAAATAACCATGACATCCATCAAAAGCCTAGCCTCAAACTTACTCCACACTTGCCACCTTAGCTAAAATGAACATGCCACAATCTTTATCAACAAAAACCCACTCACTCTCTCCTATCGTCACCACTGTTCATCCACACTCCCTCAACAAATGGAAAGTCATGAAAGGGTAGAATATGAAGGGATATTGTGTATGACTTGGTGCGGTTATTGAGGCCGGAGAACTAGGGCATCAAATGTATGAATTCAACTAGAATCAAGATTAAAGATTAAGGACACCCAGGACATAAATTGAATCTTATCGGTCGCTAAGGGTGTTGTCAGTGGACTGAACTTGAACATACAATAAAACCTAATCACATGCATTATGAACCGCGCAACTTGAGTTTGGAGTTTATAGCTTATGAAATGTCGATTTCGCCCGCTAGAAAAATTGGGGCTCCATATTTCGATAGTTAGGAGAATACATGTTTTCCCATGATATGCATGAACATGTATTATGATCGGGGGAATGAAACATAAGGCATGAGAAAATATCGAAGTCATTGAAAAGGGTGGGGTAAAATAGGATCAACACCACCACTTCTCACCACCAACTTGCAACCCACCGATACACCTACCTGAATCCCGCAATCTTAACTTAGTTAAAAAAAAAATTCTACTATCTCCTCCTTAGACTTAAGCCAACACTCCGAGTCAACAAATCACCATACAAACTCTAGTCCACGGCATTCACTTTACTCCAGGTCCCCAGATATACCCATACACAAGATCCATAACTTAACCTGCATAACTACACCCGCGAGCGCAAAACCCATTCTTAATATAACTCTCAAATACCCACCAACTTAGACAACTTCAAAAGTTATCATACAACAATTCATGCACTCTGCAGCTTAGATTCTAGCACTTACCATGGATACATCAAACCTTCGCTAAACCATACTAACTTCTTCGTGCTTTACTAACATCACATCTCAAACTAACACCCTCGTCAACCTCTAATGCCCAAGTTAACTCTCAATTACATCGTATACCACATATCCTCATTCATACTTACCCGATCAAGGATAACACTAACCGCTTAACATTTAATATCTTAAAAAAAATCCCCATAACACCTTGAGCATACTACTACCTCAACACACAATATCACACTTGATCCCAAACAAATAGACTTAAGCTCTCGTACATACGGTTCAAACCTACTAAATCTCCTCCCTATCACTAACATCGTAGCAATTCAATCATTAAATTCATTTTTCTCATCACACGCTGTGCAAACTTAACAACTCACTCTAACTACGATTAACAACAATCTCAACAACCATTTCCATCTATCAAACACCCCAAACATACTAGTCCACCATAACCTCATAATGACAATAATCATCCACAATTCCATAGCCTATGCCATAATAATTTATTAACACCGCCTTCCACCATGTTTCCAACCACTGCAAGAACAACAAAGTAAACAGCCAGCTGCTAGTGAATCGAAACAGGCCTCACACGGCTTCACTAAACTTTGGTTTTGTATTTTGAAAAAGGAAATAAATATCAAAAAAATTATGCTAGTGAATAGAAATAAGCCACACACGGCTTCACTAGACTTCTAGTTTTCATCAAAAGATGATCAGAAAATATTTTCAAGAAATAAAAGCCTGGTACACCATAATCAAGGATCCAAGAATATGTGTCTCGCTTTACCTCAGCTGAACGACTCAAGAGGGATGAGGGTACATCTTGAAAGCTATGGAACCTTTTCTAGTAAGCCCAGGAATATAATTAAGAGAGGAAATTGGAACTAGTTAATCACCCTATCTCAACATTAGTACACGGATAAGGAAAATACGAAATCACATCATGAATTCTAGGGAGAAATCCAAAAACACTTCTGACATAGGCTTAATGTACAACCTTCAAAAACGTACATATGACACCTCAATTTTTTGGAACTCAAGAGCACTAATGAAATCATTTTTTTTTCTAGCTCACTTACAAGCCCGTAATATCAGAGGAGATTATCTAAGAAAGCACCATCTATAAGGATTTACGCTTGACTATATCCGGTATTTTAGAACAAAGCAAAATGGCCCAATTTATGCAAGATATGAACCCGTATGAATTTCTTAAGGAACCTTTCCACAGCACGATCTACGACTTGAAAGAAAGGGAATATTTTCCTAAATTCCTCGTAGCCTCTCGAAGAAAAGTACAGACGTCTCCGTACCGGTTCGCAAGACTCTACTAGACACGGCTTCATAGACACCCTAGGACACTTGAACTCTGTGCTCTGATACCAAGCTTGTAACGTCCCGAAATCGGATCCCGAGACGTCACACGGTGCTTAAGGTCACAAGTGACCCCAAGCTAACCCTTCATCTGGCATAACCCAAAGTAACAGAATAAAATACATAAAATAGAAGGAATAATGTAGAAACAACCCATAACTTAGTCTGACCAACATGAAAGTAAATTTACACAGTCACAATTCTGCTCATATATATAGACAAATCTGAAACTGAATACACTGACTACTAGTGACTGTCTATGAAGCTTCTACTAGCATTGACCAAAGATAGCCGGGTCATGACTCCCAACTACCCCTACTCAATACGACCGAATATAGAAAATACAATACACCTCAAATTTGAACAACTCAAGTCCCTGAATCAAAAGGACTAATCACCTGCCGATCGAGAGTTGTGACCCAGCTGAACATGATATGTGTGCTACAGCTTGTACCTACATTTTGGTAAGAATGTAGCCCATGAAAATATGTGGGTAAGCACTTTGAAATGTACTGAGTATGTGGGGGTGCATGTAATAATATAAATAGTATAATCAATTTCATGAAAACATGCATACCGACAATGATGACTCACTTGGCTTGAGTTATATCAAATCATACTTTTCGTAATTTCATAATAAACAGTTCATATGATAAAATCTCATAATCCACGTAAATCATAAATTATGATAAATCATCATAAATTATCATATCGTCAAAAAACATCATAGGTAATTATAAATCATCATAAATGATCATAAAACATCATAAACATCTCAACTCTTTGACTCAAATCTCAGAGTGACTCGGTAATTCAAGAAACTTAATCTTATGGACACGGGAGTTTCCTATAACCGACAACCCCACGTGAGCTACGTGGAATACCAACATTTGAAACCCCCGTTGGTGGGAGCGTCATACTCTTTGCCAGGGAGTACGACCTTAAAACTGCAATAATCATAATCGGGCTCTCTGGCCAATAATATCATCATCAAACAACCCTACGGTGGAAGATAGGTTTGGGGAAATACCATAGTTCCCTCTCGGTGCTAAGTACTACTCCCCGACAAGCTCAGAACACGTTAGGAAATCCACCACAGCATCACAAGGGTCTATCATAAAGACCAAATCAAATCTCTTTCTCATTTATCAAATCATATCAATTTGTGAATTCCTAACTCAACACATTTTAGCTCAAAACATTTTAATCTTCCTCAACATCAATAAGGTATCAATGCATTGAACCATAACCGACTCGACATTTGGACAAGGATATGAAGACTCAATACGTAATATTTTCAATAATTTAACTCATCAAAACTATTCAAAAAATATCAAGACTCATTGCAACTTCGATATCAATATACCCAATAACTCAAATCGTCATAAGGAAGCTCAAAATTTGACACATGGCTCGAAAATACTTGGAAATACCAATAATTCATTCATGAACTTAAAACGTGGATACATGTTCAAAATATATCAATTCTTGATAGAAACACCAAGAATCCCAATATTAAATCTCAATTCATAGAACGAAAATAGTCAAATACTCATGTGATTCAAAACTTACAATTCAAATCTTTATAAGTTCATAATCAAATTATTTAGACATAATTCAACATACAGAACCATATGAATCCATTAAATAATCATAATTGGTAAGCTTGAACAATTTACATATATACATAATCAAAATCTCATGGTAGGATATCTTGGAAATAAATTCATTTGCTAAACTCATAATAATCCATAATAAAAATTAAAGATACGGGCACAAGAACGGAAGAATTATTCTTGTTCAAACTCCACATACCTTAAAATTAAAGATTGGAATGAATTCTTGCCCCGGAACACTACTCACGAAATTGATTGATGAATCTCGAAGAGCTCGGAACGGGGACTTCATTTATCGGATTAATTTGGAATTTCCATGGTGGAATTGGAAGATTTAGGAAGGGGAATTTAGAGGTTTAGGGTTTCTTTCTTGGAATTTTTTTGAAAATAATAGACTTTGATGCCCAAAATCAGTTTTTATGCTTATTTCCACGAAACGGGGCAAGGGTGAAATGACTGGATTGCCCCTAAGGAAATTGAAAAATGGCAGAAAAATCCTGCGTACCTTGGCCACGAAAAACTGAATAACTCCTCGTTCGGGTATTGGATTTTTGTAAACTTTATATTGTTGGAAAGCTAACTCAAATATATTTAATTTTATATATGGTACGCCACCCAGTTCGTCATATATAAGGAGTTATGATCAACCGAAGTTGACCCAAATCAAATCCGTCCCTCAGTTACTGATTTGACATGCTGACATAAATTGATCGTAACTTATTACTCTGATGTTGGAATGGGGTGAAACCAATTGCATTGGAAAGAAGACTCAAAGATCTTTTGTTTGATATATAGTATATCTCCCAGTTCCTTATATTCAGGAAGTGATGATCGTTTGAATTTGGCCCTGAAATGCTGAAAAATTCTGGAGCATGCTAATCGCATGGTGCCACTGTTTTGGGTACCCAAACGTGCCCTTATGCTACTTCAAAAATTCCGAAACTCACTCGGGATGTATTAAAACCTTTCCCCATCGCAACACAACTTGAAAATCGAAAAACGGA
Source organism: Capsicum pubescens (assembly GCA_030864215.1). Taxonomy (NCBI): domain Eukaryota; kingdom Viridiplantae; phylum Streptophyta; class Magnoliopsida; order Solanales; family Solanaceae; genus Capsicum; species Capsicum pubescens. The sequence goes on from CM061546.1 coordinate 216,867,901, forward strand.
TGTCGGAAAGGTCGTCAAATAAATACCCGAAGATCAGAGGTCTAAATGAGAAAGTTTCAACACTTAGCAATTTTTTTTTTTGAGTGCTAAGCTTCTCTTGGCAAGATAAAAAGGGTTTAACGACTCGACACATTTGAGAGCGAAATATTTAACGAGAAAAACTCGGGGTATCACATGATAGTAGAAATATTATCGCATGTTGTAGGTGTAATCTCTCTACAAAGGATCATGTCATCGGCGAAGAAAAGGTGGGAGATAGGAGGCGAATGTGGAGCAACCTTGACTGGAGACCAAAGAAGATAATCAACTTCCATATCAATTCTCCTAGATAGGCGTTCCATGCACAGAATGAAGATATAAGGGGACAAAGGGTCACCTTGACGAATACCTCGTGTAGGAGAGAAGAAGGTGGTAGGACAACCATTGATCACAATAGACACCGAGGTTGTAGATATACAACACATGATAAGCTTTACCAAGTTCTTTGGGAGATTAAAGTAGAGTAAAGTATCATGAATGAAGGACCATTCGAGACGATCAAAGGCTTTTTCAAGATCTATTTTAAGCAGCATGAAGTTCTTTCTACCCTTAGTGCGTTTAAAAAAATACAGAATCTCCTGGAAAATAATAGCACTATCACTTGCACGTCTATTAGTAAGAAAGCTAGATTGGGTTGCGCCTATCAGGTCTGGCAAAAGAGGTTTGATCCAGTTTACAAGGACCTTGGTAATAATCTTATAAATTGAGTTGCAAAAACTTATGGGATGAAACTGTCCTATGGTGGCAGTTGTTTGGGATTTTGGGACCAGGCAGGTATAAGTGTCATTAATTTCCGGAGGGATTTCCCAATTGTTGAATACTGAAGTACAAAATTCAAGAACAGATCCACCAATGATATCCCAATATTTTTAGAAAAAAAAAATGTAGGCCATCGGGCCCAGGTGCTTTGAAGGGCTTGAAGGAATGCACTGTTGACATAAGTTCACGCTGAGATAAACCACTGACCAATGAATCATGAGAAGAGAGAGGCACTATTGCAGAGGTAGCATGGTGGTAGTGAATCGGGCTTATAACAAGTGCAGTTTCATATAAGTCTTTGTAGAACTGAATGATGTGATCCTGGAGGGCATTATTGTCCGAGATCCAGTAACCAGCAGAGTCCCTAAGTGAAAGGATGCGATTTTGTCTTCGCCGATTAAGTACTGAAATATGGAAAAACTTGGTATTTAATTCCCCATTATTTAGCCACATGATATGAGATTTGAGCTTTCAAAACTCATTTTCCTAGTGCAGGATGCTTTGATAATCGTGAAGAAGTTTTTGTTCTAGATTTTTAAGAAAAGAGCTTGTGGGGTAATGAACTGAACTTTGCAGTCCTGCAAGCCTCAATAAAATATTTTTTTTTCTAACAAAACTATAGCCAAAAACCTGTTTATTCCAAATGGAGGCCTATTGTTGAAAATGAGTTATAGAGGGGAGCAAAGAATGGTGCATGTCATTCCATGATTGAAGAATTAGATCCGAAAACAGAGGGTGAGACGCCCAAATTATCTCCATCCGAAAAGGTTTATTAATGGTATGAACCGGAGGAGTAAGGTTAAGTAGAATTGGGCAATGATCGGAATGAACTCGTGGCAAGTGTTTGACACATGCATTAGGGAAAAGTTCAACCCAGGCTGCATTGGCAGTAAGACGATCAAGCCTTTCTGAAATCATGCCCCCATGCCTCCTGATATTTGACCAAGTATATTTTGAACCTGAAAAAACAAGGGCAATCATCCCGCAGTATTCCAAGCAATTTGTGAAACGACTCGTTCTAGAAGGATAAATCGAATTACCCCCAAACTTTTCAGAAGAGGTGAGTACTTCGTTGAAATCACCTCCAAGAAGCCACGGCTCATTATGTGAGTCTGAAACTCATTTTAGACTATCCCATAGGGCAAGCCTACTAGTCCGGTTATTATGAGCTTAAATAGCCGAGAATAACCAAGCCACAGGAGAGGGAATTACCTGTACCATGCAGTGGATTTCCTTATCAGTAAGAGCAATATCGGAAATATGGAGAAGGTGATCATGCCATGGGATGGCGATGCCTCCTACTTGTCCAACAGGGGGTACGGCTATTACATTAGAGAAGTTGAATTCATGAGGCATGGAGAGATGATTTTCCCTATGAGTTTCAAGAAGCACAACTAGGGAAGGTCTATGAGTATCCAGAAGATCCTTAAAATTAATTCTAAAGTCAGCAGATTGTGACCCTCTACAATTCCAAATAAGGAAATTCATGGGACGCTGGAAGAAGTAGGAGCCCCTTTTGGAACTATATGCAGTGTTAGTGTCCCTCATTGAGGGACTCATTATCACTGCATACTTCCCCACCTCCGGGTTGAAAGTGGGTCTCACAGATATCGAGCATTTTGACATGTTTAGAGGGCAACTTACGTTTATTTTTTTTGCGAAGAATTTTCTGAGGAGAAAGACTCGTACTTGCCCATGAACGTGGATGAGCTCTCTGAGTCTAACGTCTCCCCAGGCATGCTCTGCATGTCCTGAGCTACTCTCTCTTGGTGCATTGGTGGTACATGCAGATGTTCCTGCGCCGGATCCACTAGTGCAGATATCACATATTGTTGGATCCAAGGCACAAACTCCGCCTCTGTTGGAGATTGTGGGTAGAACGGAAGATTCGGGAGCAGCAGATTGTTCACTACAGGAGGTTCGATGTTCGACGTTGAGGCCTGCAGAGGATTCGGAACCGTTAGTGGGATCGCAAACCAATGGTACTGGTCATAAGCCTCCAATCCGAGTTTCATACCCTCTATAATGATCTGAGCTAAGTCCTTCGAATTTTGTATCATCACTAGAGTCTCCTGTCCGGCCACATTTATCTTGTTGTGTTTTCTATCAATTTTGAAATCTTTATCTATTTTCAACTCCTAAATTAATATCAAAACAGTTTATTAAATTTTGAAAAATATATTTTAACCGATGAAATATTCTTAAGGACTGTATTATAGTCACGCCTCAAACTACTAGATTTTCATAATTCATTAATGTTCTACAACAGTAGTTTATCTTTTCTTATACGTTGGCCCACTCCAATTTTTATTCCACGTAATTAATTGGTAAATTTGGCAGTAGATGTAGGCATGTAACGACGTTTGGCGTTGTCATGATCAAAAGTAGACTCCGTAGAAATTGCCATGTCATTAAGTGAAAATTGAAATGACATAAATATCCTTTAATTCAATGTCAATTCCTCAAAGCATGTTGACGGAAACGTATGAGGTATTTATATTTATATCTATATATTTATATAATATATTAAAAGTATGAATGATCTTAAAAATATTTAAACTTTTTATTCATAAAAGTTTTTATTTTAAATAAAATTATTCGTTTATTATTTTTTTTATATTTAAGAGTTAAAAATTAATTAAATATATTTATGGTAAGATTTTTTTTTATTAAAAGTCATGAGAATTAATGACAACTAATATTTTTTTATTAGTTTAAAAATTCTAAATCAACTAAATTTGATTTTAAGAAGATTTAATTTTTTTAAAAATAAATATAAACAATTAATATTATTAGATTTTGTATAGAAAAAAAGAGTCTTAAAATATATGATAAAATAAAAATTGATAAATTTAAAATAAATCGTTAGGTTTGATAACGAAAAGAACATGATCGTTATATCTCGTACGTGGTTTTTCCATAATAGATGTCTTTTTTTTAGGTATTACTATCGTTTATTTTGATAAGTTCATCAAGGTATGAGATAATTTTTATATATCTTCTCGAATCAGTACTGTTATCTTAGATTTGTTTTGAAGTTTTTAATTTTCATCAATAATTTTATCACATATTTATATCGTATTATTATGATGTTTCCATATCGTATTATTTTGTTGTAGTTTTTATTTTATTTTTATTTGCTATTTTTGTTGGTCAATACAGTTGATAGATGGATATGCGGTTTGACCTTATGGAATTTTTGTGTAAAGATTTGATTTAATCATATTGTTATGATATCTCGATTATCATATTATTTTGTTGTAATTTCTGTTTTGTTGTTATCTACTTTTTTTTTTTGCTTAATAGAGATTTACTCATTAGATTTGCTTAAACAACATGTATGTTCTGGTCGAGGAACTATAGGATATGGGTTTTAAAGATTAGTAATAGTTTCATTCTTCTGATGCTTGAAGAATTTGCTCAAACTGGTAACGTATTTGAAGTGAAGAAATTTTTTTATGGAATGAGAACTACTGGATACTTATCTACCATGCATCTTTATAGAGTTATAATCGGGTTACTCTCCATACTAAACATTGTTAATTGATAAGTTCTTTATTTTATTTTATTTTTGAATTTTTGATAGTATCTATGATTGAAGAAATAAATTTGCTCGTGATTTGAGGTAAGTTTTCTAAAATTTTAGTATGTACTTGATGTTTACAATAAAAAATTATCGTATATTTTTATAGACAATTGTTAATTGGGAAGTCTTTTTTGTGTAAAAAATTGATAGTATATGTGATTGAAGAGATAAATTTATTTGTTATTAAGGTAAGTTTTCTGAAATTTTAGTATGTTCTTGATGTTTACAGATCATCATATATTTTGGTAGACAATTACTATTTGAATTTTTTTTGTGTGTATGATTTGAGTATGTTCTTGAAGTTTAGTATAATAAATTATCATGTATACTTAATAGACTATTTGAGAAATTTTTAGTTTATAATTTTTTTAGACATAGAAAACTTTACCCAATTAAAAATTTCTCAAAATTTTAATACTAATGTTGTAAATAAGGTGATTAATAAGAACATTGGTTCTTTCAGTAACTACTATACAAACAAAACATTGTCTCCTCTACAGTTTTGATTTATAGTGATAACTATCTAATATTTTTCTCATTTCCCAAAAATCCTTGTCATGCGTATGCTGATGGCTAAAAAATTTTGTACTAGAATTGAGCTAATCAATAAATATTAGTAGTCTAGAGGGTATTGAGAGAGCTTAGTAAATTAGCAGGAATGGTTAAATTGATTTTTATAGCAGTTTTTACGATGTTTATTGTAATTGCAGATTTTGCAAGTAATGAAGTTGTTGCGGGAGATAAATTAATACAAGAAGATGATGGGTATATTGATGGCGGTTTTTCTTCACTAAATAAAATGTTACAATGGGCTATAGGTACTTTTATTTACTCTTATTCTCCTTTTGAATTTTGTTTTTAAGTTGTAAATTGTGAAGCTTAAATCAATTATTTTTGTTCTTGATAATTTTTATATATGTTGCTGAGTCTTTGTAATATTTTGGATACCTTTTCTAGGTGTAGACACATAATTTTGCCTCTTTCAAAAGTCAATTTTATTCATTTAACTCAACTTACTATGCACCCCACTTCATTTCATAATTCTTTCATAAAAAAGACAAAAATAATTAACCTAACAAAAAGGATACCCACTTCATCCCCACGAAAAATGCCACTGTCGCTCAAAATTTTGATCAGTCCTCCATTTTCCGTCACCATTTGAGCTCGCCAGAGCTTCGGCGAGACGAAAACAACACCTCAGTCCAAAAACACTACGGTCCCAACCCCAAAACCACCAAAAAAATCACCCACAAGCTATCCTCACCTTGATATCGTAGTCGAGAAAATAGATTCAAAATTATGGTCTGTGTTCGAATTCGTGGTTAGATTTGGACATTGTTGTCCTGATTTTGCTCGAATTTCTCACGGGTTTCAGTTTCCAATCAGCTTGGGGAAATTTCTGTAGGAATTTGGGTTCGAAAGTTGGGGATTTGATGTTTGAGGTTGGAATTGTTACCGAAGTTTCAATTCGAGGTTCTCGGTGCAGACTCCATCTTGTTAATTGAGTAATACTTGATTGAAAGAGGCATTAAGGTCCATTCTTCATCTCATTCTCGATTAATTTTAATTGTTTGATACTTTGTGTGATAAATTCATGGTGTGTGGACTTTGTTTTCTTTTGATATGTTTGGATCATCGCAAGTGATTGTTGATATTGATTGATTGATTGTGTGAATTAGAAAAGAAAAAATTACAGAAAGTAGCATACTTAAGACAGTAATTACAATAAATAGCAACACTTTTGTAAAATTACAGTTTATAGCAAGAGTAGCATTATTTTACTCATTAACTAGACAAGTACATGTTTTACTCTCACTACTTTACATTTTTCTATTTTCACTCCACTATTTCACCTTTCCCAAATATAGTCATATCTTTTACCTCTTTTTTTCTCATTTTTTTAATCATTTTATTTTTTTATTTTTTTTATTATTTTTTTATTTTTACTTTATTTTCTCTCTTTTATTTCTCTTTTTTTTTTCCTTTTTTGTTTTTTTCAAAAAAAAAATTGTTTTCTTTTTCTTATTTGAAGATAATTAACTCCATGATCTTCAAGATTTCAAAATAAAATATTTTTACTGTCTTTCACTCTCTTATATCTCCACCTTTTTTTCTTCTTAGTTTTTTTTCATCTTATTTTTTTATCATTTTATTTTCTTATTTTGATTTCTTTTCTTTTTCATTTTTTTCTTTCCACTTTATTTTCTCTATTTTATTTATCTTTTTTTTTCGTATTTTTTTTCCTTTTCTATTTTTGTTTTCTTCTTTTTTTTCTATTTTATTTTTTTTCTTTTATTTTTACACTTCTATTTCTCTTTCTTCCTTTTTTTTTCTTTTTCACTTCTCTTTTTTTCATTTTTTTCTTTTTATAATTTTTTTTTGTTTTTGTTTTTTTACTCTTCTATCTCTAACTTTTATTTTGAAAAGACAAATATGTATATCACATACACATATTCAAAAAACATATAAAATATATAGTCATACAGATCTGGATATGTATTTACAGTACAAAACATACATATGTATTTACGAAATATATATCATATTCATATTAAACAATAACAAACATAACTATACTATATATCTTCATATGTATTTGCGAAATACAAAGGTGCCTCATATAAAATAAGAATACATATGGATCAGGTATGTATTCAGTAAATACATATGCAGAGCTATGTGTATTTTATACGATGTTGGATTTGTCTTTGAACTATACATACTATGTCATTTTAGAGGGTAACAAATGCACTTATTTGTTTTCTTTTACTGTTTAAGATATGTATCATGTATTTTTTTATTATCTATTTGTATATGTATAAATTGTCATTTTTGTTATAGAGATTTTGTGTCCTATATGTTTATATATACATGTGAGTCAGATATGTATTTCTATAAATACATATGCAGATATATATATGTATGTTTTTTACCGTAAATACATATGCAGATCTGTATGTCTATTTATTTTTTATATTTTTTGAATATGTATGTATGATATAGATATTTGTCTTTTAAAAATAAAATATAGAGATAGAAGAGTAAAAAAAATAGAAAAAAAAATGAAAAATAAAAATTCAAAAAAAAAGTGAAAAAGGAAAAAAATAAAAAAGAAGAGAAATAGAAACTAAAAATAGAAACTAGAAATAGAAGTGTCAAAACAGAAGAAGAAGAAGAAGAAGAAGAAGAAGAAGAAGAAGAAGAAGAAGAAGACAACGGAAAAAAATATTAGAAAAAAAAAAAGAAAAAATAAATAAAAAATAAATAAAAAATAAATAAAAAATGAAAAAGGAAAAAAAAAGGAAGAGAAGTAGAAGAGAGAAAATAAAGTGGAAACAAAAAAAAATAGAAAAGAAAAAGAAATTAAAATTAAAAAAAAAAAGATAAAAAAAGATAAAAAAAAATGAAAAAACTAACAAAAAAATAGTTAGAAACATAAGAGAATGATATTTTGAAAATCATGGAAATAATAATCTTCATATTTGAGTTTGATTTGGAAAATGATCTACTAATTTAAATAAGAGTAATTTATGAGAATTTAATTAGATGGGATAATTATTTCTTATTTAACTCAACTAATTTAAGTAAAATAAGGACCGTAAATCTTTTTGTCTATGTATTTGTACAGCAACAATTTACTTAAATACAAAATACAATTTAGTTTTAAATAATTAAAAGTTACACATGCGAGATAAGTACATTTAAACTAGTTAATAAAAATTTTTAAGAAATACTTTCCTTTAACATCTTCCTTTGCAAGTTGATTTACAATTCTATTTTTGTTGTTAAAATTGTGACTTCGGCATGGTCCCAAAGCATTGTCATCCAAAGTTAACATACATTAATTCTAATTTGGAGAAAAGACATAAAATCATCAATGAAGTTGTTTTAAATTTGTTAAAAGAAATTTTAAGTATGTGGGTGTCTTGTTACCGAATAAAACTTATAAAAACCATTTCAATTACATACTTTTGACCGAATTTTCCACCAACATCAGCGTGTGATGGACACTTTTTATTAAATAAATAATTTAATTAAATCAATTAATAAAGGATAGGTTTAAACCGATCGAATCCTTTCGCCTCCCCTTTTCAATATGTTTCTTTCCTTTCTTTTTCATTTCTCTCACTTTACTACCATTTTCAACTCGGACTGATAAAAAACTCGGACTGATAAAAAGCTTTGAGAGATGAAGATTAACAACATAGTTTAACTAATTTAGGACATGCATTGGTCATTTTTTTGATGAAGATAGCTGACTAAACAAAGAACTGAAAATTGGTCAAGCTTCAACTATTTTAACGGGGAATTGGGAAAGTTGAATTTTTTAAAGAGAAGATGGGTATTATGAAGAATTGACAAACTCATTTACATGTGACATTTTTTAATTTGTTGTTGCAAGAAATATTTCTGTTTCACGCGCGTCATCTGTGTGCATATAAACATAGGATGAAAATTGGTCAAAAGCGCCTATTTACAATAGTCTTTACAAGTTTTTTGGGTTAATAGGATGCCCGCAAACTTAAGGTTACTTTTCGCAAATTCAAGACAACTTCAATGATGACTTTATATTTTTTAGGCAAAACTCATACGAAACCCTCTTAAGTACGCGTCATTTTTCACTTAGGCACCTCAAGTGGACATTATTTCATTTTGGCACCTCAAGTAGTCATAAAGTGTGTCATTTTGACACCTTTTGCTGAGTTGGCTACGTGCGTGTATTGGACCTTCATGAAGATGCGTGAAAGTCATTTTTTGGCTGATGTGGTGCCCAATTTGGCCCACCAACAATATATTAACTCATTTTCATTAATTTATACCTTTTTTCTTATTTTTATCCATCATTTTTGTCAATTTTAAGCTTATTTAATGGTGAAAATTATTGGGAGAGATTTAAAAATTAGATGCATATTTAGGAGTTTGTCTTGCCAAAAATAATATATTAACTCAATGTCCATTAATTTATACTTCTTTCACATTTTTATCCGTTATTTTTGTCAATCTTAATTTATTTAACGGTAAGAATTATTGAGAGAAATTTATATACGCATTTAAAGATTCGTGAAAATTAAATAATAAACACCTTTTTTTTAATCATTAAGGGCAAAATCGATGAAGAAAAATAAAAAATAAGCAACATCAACGAAGAAAAACTAAAAATAAAAAAAAATCGATGAAGAAAAATTTAAAAATAAAGCTAAATCAGTGAAGAAAAATTGAATTTAAACAAAATCAATAAAAAAAAATTAAAATTGAAGCATAAAAACCAAGAAAAATCAATGAAGAAAAATTAAAAATCGAAGCAAAATTGATGAAAGCAATTTAAAAATAAAGCTAAATTCAAGAAGAAAAATTAAAATCAATTAAAAAAAACTAAAAATTGAAGCAAAATAGACGAAGCAAATCTGAAAAAAATGAAGATAAATTCATGAAAAAAATCTAAAAATCAACTAAAATCAGTGAAAAAAAATTAAAAATCAAAGCAAAATCGATTAAAAAAATTAAAGATGACTGGGGTGCGGGGGTGGGGAGAGGGTGTGAGATTTTTAAAGAAGATAAAGAGGGGAAGAAGAGTGGCGGGGTGAGTGGAGTGTTTGAAGAAAATATTAGCGGGGTGCGTGGGGTGAGGGGTGAAGGGTGGGTGGGGTGTTTTAAGAAGAAGACTGGTGGGGTGGGGGTGGCGGGTGGGTGGGTGGACTGGTGGGGTGGGTGGGGTGGGGGTGGGGGGTGGCGGGTGGGTGGGGTGTTTGAAGAAGAAGGTTGGTGGGGTGGGTAGGTTAGGAGGAGGGGGTATTTTTTATTTAAATTAATTATTTATAAATTATTTGGGTATTTTTATTTAAAGTTAATTATTTATAAATTATTTGGACAAAAATGACACGTGTCCGCATTTTATTCGTCACTTTCTACCTCAGCGGAGAGTGTGTTTCATGCACTAAAATTATTTTGCTGATTCAGCAAAACGTGTCAAAGTGACTCACTTGAAGGCCGCTTGAGGTGCCAAAATGGAACAATGTCCACTTGAGATGTGTAAGTGAAAAATGGTGCGTACTTAAGGGGATTCCGTATGGATTTTGCCTATTTTTTATCTTTAATTTAAAATAAAAGTGTAAATATGATTAACATTGTTGATAAAGTTTACTATCTCTTCTAAATTGTTACATTCCTAGCGGTTTGCAATTCTGATCCACCATTATCCTCGATCTTTGACGTGGTGCAAAGATTTCAGATTTTGTATTTGTGGTTTTTGATAATTCCTTTATAAGTGGTAGAATTTGTTACCTTTGATGATTTCCTCGTAAATCCTAGATGTCAGGTTGACCGCAGACCATTTAAGAGATGCTTAGAGTGGACATTGGCTCACTTAGCAAAACTTTAAGTAGCCTCTACCAGAAGCAGCAAGAATAAGATATTAGATTTAAACGTATAGTTTCTGAAGTACAATTAAATGATGAATTATAAGCTATATAAGAAGACTAGGCCGAGTTCATTACACTAAAATTATGAATGCAAACACGAGTGAAACATACCTAGCTTCATTCTTTGTACATGGTCAACATATTTCTTCATGACAATTTGAAATTTCTATTTAAAAAGAGAAAAGTCACCAAATCATGCCTTGCCTGAACTTGTCGGCACAATTTAATTTACACCCTTAACTCTATAAATAATTATTTATGCACCCCCCCCCCCCCCACCCTAAGAACTTTATTGTGAATTAAATATCACCCCAAAAATATATTACTCCTTTCGTTCCATTTTATATGTCATCATTTCCTTTTTTGTCTGTCCCTAAAAGAATGTCACATTTTCTTATTTGGTAACTATTTAAACATACAATTTTACTTTTACCCTTATTGATCCCACTTAATTAAAAATAATAATAGTACATTATTTTAATAAAGAATTATTTGGTAAAAAAAGCACCAAGTCTTTACTTATTTCTTAAGCTCCGTGCCCGGTCAAACTACATCACATAAAATGAGACGAATGGTGTACCACTCTCACCGAGGAAGATACATTACACATGTGCCACATCACTGTCATGTAAAGAATTATTTAAAAAAAATATTTTCACTAATATTATATAATAAAAATTAAAAAAAAAAACACTTTCTTCTTTACAACCCCCCCATGTATATTAATATTGCCACCATTAACACATTAATGCTGCCATCATAAACACACCACGTTTTTCGGCCTTGCTAACGACTCCAATTCAATTCTAATTTCATTTAAGTTTATTCACAAAGATAATCAAACCAAAAATTTTGACCGTAAAGTTTAGCTAAAAATAGCAAAATATTAAAAATATGAAAACCAACATGAATCTTGGACATTGAAATTCAAATCAAAGGACTTCTTCAAATTTACATCACTTTGCTCCACTTTAATAACTTGTAAATTTAAATAATTAAAATCAACGCAAGCTTGAGGCGTTCGAATTTGACATAAATAGGAAGGGGGTGGGGGTCGAAGGAGGAGAAAGAGATAGAGGATAGATGGGGCACTAATTCACCTAAAACGTAATTTTTTGATTCCTCTATTTTAGCAATTTCATGATTCCTCTATTTTACTAAGTCAATGATGCTTGAGTTGTAAAAAAAACCAATAACTTTATGGGAGAATTAGCAGTGGCTCGGAGAGGGGATGGGGTGGGGTTGTTACGGTGGAGATGGTTGTTGGAGTTGAAAAAAAGTGGGGGTTGGAACACAGTGGGGAAAGAAGGAAGAGGGGGGGGGGAGTAAAAGTGAGCTCTTTTTTTTTTTTTTTTAAAGAAGAGTTATGCGTTTTTTTTCTTCTATTTTTTATGTCACATCAGTCTTAGGGGTTGAAATTAATTCAACATAAAGTTATTAAGGAGGTAAATAATTGTCTGTGGAGTTAAAAGTCTAAAGTAAATTGTGCGAATAAGTTCATGAATGATTTGATGACTTTTCTCATTTAAAATAATATTAAGTCATTACACATGTACTTGTTTAGGTTAGTAAATTAACCAAAAAAGGAAAGAAAAAAAGATATTGTTGTCAAATTTTCTATAAATAATGTCATCATTTTAGAAATCAGGAAAAAATATATATGTGAAGTTTCAAATACAACACACTTCGATGGTTTGTTGGCCAAATAATTATTCTCAATCGATAACAAACGCATATAGTCGACCAACTTAATATATCGAGGTGCGTTTTAATTAAAAAAATGATGATTGTTTAGGTATGAAACTCTTAAAAATATTAGGTAGGTAATTAAAACAATTATAGTTGAACTATGAAACTTGACAAAAGATGATAATTTATATGTGTTTTTTATCCTCAACCTTAATGCTTTATCTCCTTCTAATTAGAGAAGAGATCATCACTTTAAGCAAAAGTTTTAAATAGTAAAACTCTAATACTACTAATTTAAATTATATTCTATGTTTACTTCAATTGTCTAAACAAAATTGCAAAATATTACTCCATTCATTTTAATTTATACGTCTTAATTAAAACTTGTAGAGTCAAAGTATATTTTATTTAATAGTAGTTATTTTAAATACTTTCTAAGTTAAAAAAAATATATTTGATCTGTCCATTTCTCACAAAAATTCTAATATTATACTTTGTTACCGTAAAAGTTTAGTCTAAAGACAATACATGACATTAGTCCTACATTCCCCTGAATAACTTTTGGATTTTTTATAGTTTAGAAAAAAATTGGTGTCACAAAAAACTTGGACTCATTTTAAAGTTAATAATTAATACAATTATTTGCAGATTCCAATATTCATAAATGATAAAATCATCAAATTCAAAATCTATTTAATTCTCATATACACACACACCAAAGTACAGGATCTGTGGCGCTGTCAGTAATTCGCGCGGCCATACAGACCTATAAGTTAATATCGAAAAATCGAATCGAAAAACCAATCAAAATATATAACCAAAGTACAGGATTTGAGGGGCTGGCGGTAATCTGCGCGACCATCCAGACCTATAAGTTAATATCAGAAAATCGAATCGAAAAAACAACCGAAATATATAAGAATTTCATATAGCTTGGTGACTGTATGGGAGATTTTACTCGAACAAAGAGCCTGTCAGAATTTAATACATGCTTGAGTTGAGCCCATGGGTCTAGCGGTTCTAACCGTGAAAAAGGATGCCCTTTTCTTCAACTTTAACGAGCTTAAAGATTCACGACTTGCTAGACGTAGCCACTAAGACAAAGCCAACAAAAGCAGTACCAAATTCAACTGTACCATCATTTTGGAACCAAGTCAAAAAAATTATAAATTTTTATTTTTTATTTTTTATTTTTTATTTTTTATTTTTTTATAGAGTCTGTATCTTTCATGGCTATTATATAATAGATGTTAGATCTTCAGCATAGATATGAAATTACTTACCCGGACATAGTCACGGCTAGAGAGAGAGAGAGTATGAAAGAACAAATAATAATAAATAATAAATATCTTAATTGGCCGGATGCAAGACATGAATAGTAATTAATGGCAGACTTTTATTTCAAACTTGAGAATATTATACAAGAGAGATGAAGAACTAGTGAGAGAGAGCCTTTAAGACAGAAAAGAAAAAAATGAAAACTTTCTGCCTTCCTTAACAAATGAAGACACCTATTTATAGAAAGTAAAAAGAATCTAAGAATAGTAAAATGGGTCCTACATTCGGGTCCCATGCACAGCGAATCTACTGTGTAGGAATTTGCCAACAATACTAAGGGTCCCACATACGGATTCCATGCATAGTGAATTTACTATGTAGGCATCTGGGAATAGTATATCATACTTCATTCTTCCCTTTTAATTTTTTAAGAAATTCCTCCGTTCTTGCAATGGCTTTTTCTGATAGAGGTCTATCTAAAAGGATAGGTTGTGAGTCTTCAACATCTTCTTCGGCGATATCATCACTGGTTATACTCTTCACTGAAGTGTCTGATTTGTCACGACTATCAACTGATTTCATCAAATTTTTTCGGACTTTTTCTAAATAGTTTTCTATCATTTCAATTCTGTCGCCGCATGTACAATGATTCTCCTTGCAATGTGTTTTAGTGAATTTTTCTTGATAATATTTTGTCTAGGAGCTGTTAAATATTCTTGAACCTTATTTTGAATAGATTTCAAGAGTTCTTTTCCATGCAATATTTTTATTTTGGGATCCCTTCTCATTAATTTATCTCAAAAATTATTATAAAATATCCTGTATAAACATGGGATTTGTTCTCCTGTGAATCCAAATTCTGGAGCCCATTTATGAATCAAAGGAATAGAGAATTCTTGGAAGAAATACATTTGATCAATTTTATCCAGATTGCAGATATGATCTGCATGATATAATTCGTTTAACTGAGGAGAGACTTTGGCCCATTCTTTGTATAACTTTAAAAATGAATCTGATAATATCTGGATGGTTGGACCATGATAGGACCACCAATTTAAAAATCATTTTGGTATTGATTCCGCAAAGGTCTTTGCGCATACCTTTATAAATCAAGTATGATTATGTCTATCATTATTATAATAAAGGAATTTATCAAAGGCCTGAATATGGTCCCAATAAGTGAAATTTATTTTGGAACCTTTGAGTAATATCTATTTTTCTTCCATGGTGGTCATTCCCCAATCTTCTATGAATATAATCGTTTAATAACAATTTTAGAGAAGTTATAAACGTTCTCTTCACAGTTATAACTAGTGAAATGTTTACATTCTGCACTCTCTGTGGTACTGAGAATGGTTTCATAATAAGTGCGGATTTTATATGACTTACCCGAAAAATATAAATTATTTATCCAATATTTGTGGAGTATCTTTCACAATTCATTTCGCCTCTGAATCTCAGAGTTCTCAATATGAAATATCATTTCTTTGTTTTCTAGCCTTTCATGAGGCTTGGTATCATCATTATCTTTTATAATTAAAGAAAATGAATCACTTTGCTTTTGAGCTGTTAAATAAGCTTGCATTTGTCCGTATAACGGATTATCTTCCGAAATATCATCTAGATGGATAGAAGTAGATGATGAGGATTCGCCTTTCTGCGATAACTTGGAGTTTATCAAACTTCTATTTCCCATTTGTATTACTGGGGAATTAGATGAGGATTCGTATGACGATCCCTGCGAATATGATCTGTTTGGGGATGATCTTCTCCTTTCACCGAAGGCTGATCTTCCTCCTGATCTTCCCTGTCTATTTTCTCTGACCATCTTCCATAGAGGGACAATAGCCATACTGCAAATAGCACAATCAATCAGATATTTCCAAATCATACCAGTCAATATCTTTAATTTCTTCATAATTAAAGACAGAAAATTCTTCTTCAATCATATCATGGATGACTTTATCAATTATGAGATTTTGAATGTCTCTGTATAATGAAATTACCTTTAAAATGGTAATCAAAGTTTTTCAGTAAAAAACGATGTATAAAAATTCATTTTAACTGAGATATTCCCTAGCTAAGAAATCAGGGAGGAAATTATCATTTCCTTTTTTATACCGAATCTCAAAATCAAAAGGGGCTAATTGGGCTTGCCACCTTGCAAATATTAACTTTGAAGCATCATGTTTAAAATCTTTATCAAACATATACTTCACAGATTGAGCATCAGTTTTTATCAAAAACTTCTGATACTAAAGATCATCCTAAAATTTCAGAACACAAAATAACAATGATTAGCATTTCATGAGCTACCGTAGCATATTTTCTGACTATCAGTCCATTTACCTGAATGAAATCTTATCAAGTATTCAGTTTTATTATGGGGATTAACTTGTTTCAATATTCCACCATAATCAATAGTAGACGCATCTGTCTCAATAATTTTTTGCCATACGGGATAGGCTAAAGTTAAATAGGGTAAAGATTTAACGCGCTGTTTAATACATTTAACAAGATTGGTGTGACTATCTGTCCAAGAACCTTTATAATCCCTTTTTAGCCTATCGTATAACCCGCTAAATCACGAGATAAATTCTCATAAAAAAAGAAAATATAATTCAAACTTCCCAAAAATCTCTGCAATTGAGTCTTGTCAGTTATAACATCAGGAAATTTAGAAGCAAAATCAATGGACCTCTGAATGAGAGTAATCTTCCCTTGATAGATATTATGTCCTAAGAATCTAACATCTGTTTGAAATAGACTCATTTTTGGCTTAGATATTACCAAATCATTCCGTATTATACTTTTTTTTTTTAAATATCAATATGCTTGATAAGCAATTCAAAAGTTTTAGAAAACACAAGAATGTCATCAATATAAACGATGATGAAATCCATATAAGGATTAAATATATCATTCAATATCTTCTGAAATTTCGATGGGGCATTTTTCAAATCAAATGATATGACATTCGATTCATATTGCCCAAAAGGAACATTAAAAGCAGTTCTATAAGTATGCTCTTTAAATATTTGAATCTGCCAATATCCAGATTTTAAATAAAATTTAGAAAATATATTGGCATCGTATAACCGAGACAATAAATCTTTTTTATTTGGAATAGGATACCTAATCTATTTTAAATATTTATAATTTATCACCAACCTAGGAACACCACATTCCTTTTCTGCTACGTTATTAACATAAAAAGTAGTACATGACCAAGGAGATTTTGAAGGCTTTATCAAACCCTTTTATAACAGATTATCAATCTCTTTTTTGCAGAATAAAACTAATTCAGCATTAATTTGACAAGGTCGTGATTTTGTTGGGATATCATCCTTACAGAAATTATCTTCATAAGAAAGAGTAACAATATGCCTTTTGTTATTCCAAAAAGCATTGGGGTGATCAACACAAATATCAACAGCCAGTTGTTCAAAAATTAACCTAATTTTTTCCTGTACCTTAGCAAATTTCATTGTATCACAACTATTCATGCTGTAAAAAATTAACATGTTTTTGCTTCATATCAATTGAAGCATTAATATCTCTAGTTATGGGGTCTGTAACAAAAGAATAAGATATCTTTTTATTTTTGTAAGTAGCAGTAAATCCTTTTGCATCAATATGAGTATAAGGATAAGTAGTATTATAAAAGGAGTTCCAAATATAATTGGAGGGTATAACTGATTTTTTACTAAAAAGAAGAAATGCGGTATGCATATTTTATTCTGACAAATATGAGTGTTTGATAATTTATACTCTATATCAAGAGCATGTCCAAATGCAGATTTAACTACATGAGTGATTTTATGAAAGTATTTTGTAGGGACTAACCCTTCTTGTATGCAACTAGCATCTGCTCCTCTATCAATCATAACAATATTGGTTACTAAGAAATGATTATCAATCAAAATAGTACATTTAATATACCATTTATGAGCAGTAACAATTTGCATCATTCCCCAAAAATAATCATTTTTTAAATTAGGGGAATTTTGAATATCATCCATATCAGATTCTTCAAATTTTTTTCTTTTCCATTGAAAATCTGTGTGGGAAAAATATTTTTCTCATTTTGCGATATTCTGTGATCACAAATCATTTGATTTTCTTTAAGAGATTTAATCTCTTTTTTCAAGTTTTCAACTTCAATTTTTAAATCATCAAAAGAAGTATCTTTTTCAGGAGCATAACTGATAGCAAGACGTCTATTAACTTCTGTTAAAGAATAAGGCATAAACTAATTGCTATTAGCAGTTTTAGGAGTAAAGGTATGACTATCAGCAGTTTTAGAAGCACTAGGTTTTGAACTAGTAGATAAATTAATAATCTTTTCACGTAGTTTTTCATCCGAAACTTCTTTAAAAAGTTCTAACACATTATTAGAAGTAATGGTTTCAACATTTAAATCTTCAAACTGGGATTGCAAATTATAAATGCGTCAACACAAGTGCAGGTATTACCTAGAAAATCAGAACAAGCATTGGTATTATCACTATCCGATAAATCAGGCAACTTCATATCATTTTCTGATTCAGATTCAACATTATAATCAGATTCTGAACCTGAAGTGTATAGCAAACCATACACTTAATCATGCACATTATTAGCAAGACCTAAATATTTAAACTTTTGCAGCTTACAATTTGGAGCAATATGCCCAAAGTTTCCACATCTGTAACACTTAATCTTAGCAAGATCTCGCTTAGACCTATTTTTGGTAAATCTAGTAGATTTTCTATAGACTTT
Organism: Capsicum pubescens; assembly: GCA_030864215.1. Classification (NCBI taxonomy): domain Eukaryota; kingdom Viridiplantae; phylum Streptophyta; class Magnoliopsida; order Solanales; family Solanaceae; genus Capsicum; species Capsicum pubescens. Next base: position 216,886,432 of record CM061546.1, read on the forward strand.
TCTAGTTTCACATTCTTACTTGGACCTATATCTAGATCTATTTTTTCGATAAGGATTCTCACCTTTGGAATATATATGTTCTTTGTTCCTAGAAGTGAAAGTTGGTTCAGGTATACCAATCTGGGTACAGAAATCTCCTATCTGAGATTTTTCTCTAAGCTTATCAAGATTAAGTTGTCTAGACAATTTTAACTCGTTACACAGGTTTAACCCTTCTTGTGTGCAAGCTGCTATAAAATGACCATAGGTATACTTTTCCCAAGGAATTTCACCATAGGAGTCTCTAAGAGTTTTTCTAACCCTTTCAGCAAATAATAGAGGAAGTTCATCTATAAACTTGGCTTTCCAAAATACAATATCTATTTTCGGGTAATTCCATAACCCCACTTAGAAAGATGTCTTTATACCACCTAAACTCTCCTAGGATCTTACATCTAAAACCATTTAAGAGGGTACACATGTTTTCATACTGGTTGGTAAATCTATCATTAAAATATTCTAAAATTGTAAGAACGAGCGTATAAACAACATCTTCCCTCTTTGCAACTAGGGCTCTTACTACGTTATCAACCACTGGACCAGTAGCTACAACATTAAAAATTGACTCTCTTTGTTCATGAGTCATAAAATTGTCCCACCAGCCACAAAGTTGGCTAGTAAAACCAGTAACTACTATTTTACAGATACTTTATCTGTTCTATTTTCTCTATTACCAGTGGCTTAGCACAATGTTGAATACATCATAATGTGGTGTACGAGGATTGTTAATTGCCTCGTAGTTAAGCCAATAAGATTCCATTCATAAATATCATCTCCGTTATAAGACTTTGTCTTATTACAATACCTTTCCTCTATCAGAACATCTTTAGGAGTAGGTCGCGGATAGTAATAAGTTTGCATGCGGGGTAAATCGACATATCTAGGATTTTTACCCGGCTGTTTTTTAGTAATTCTTTTAAGCTTATTAAGCTGTGATTTGATCTGATTTTTCAAATCAGGAGTGGATTTTAGACTATCAGCAAAGGCATTAGACAAATCAATAGGTCTAATATTTAAACCAGAAAGCTTTTTATCAAGAAACTGTTCTAAATCATGCAAAGGCGATTTAAGTTGAAATCCTTCAATATCAGGAGGCCTTTGAATACTGGTTTTAGTTGTCATATCTTCTATCTTACTTTCTGAAGAAGAATCAATATCAGTAGAGTTTGGACTAATACTCAATTTTTTTACCATATCAGTTAACTCATCGAGCTTTTTATCAAGAGAAGAAATATGTTCTCCTAGAACTTTCAAATATAAGCTCAAATAATTAGTTTAGGAAATCAAATTATTAATTTCTGCAACAGTTACCTTAGCGACTTCATTATCAATGAATTTTTGAAATGCAGAAAAGGTAATATCAGTATTATTTGGCAAAATAAAAGGAGCTTGGGGAGGGTAAATAATTATAACAATGTTACCACTATTATCTTGATATGATCTTTCAAACACCTTAACATAAAATAGCAAATATGTGGTTATAAACCAAGTCACAAAATACATAATTTGATTATGCAATGCACATGTTTTATAGAATTCTTGAGAAATATTATTCATCTCATCAGGACTATAAGTCTAAAAAAAAACAAGTTCTAAATTAGATCCATCTTTTATCAAAAAATGCCTTTTTAATATAATTTCTTTCCTAGGATTCGGGACTAAAATTGATATGGTGTGGAATCAATACATATCATTCGGATCAAAGTTCATTTCAGAAGCAGTAGGAATATCTCTATCAGAAATATTGTCATTATCTTGAACAATATTTGTTCGAGGATTGACTTTAACTTTCTCTACAAATCTTGTAGAAGCTGAGTCAATTGGGTGCAAAGAAGCTGCACAACTTTTGGATGGACCATATAATGGTTCTACAGTAGAAATACGATGCATGATAGGTAATAATTTAGGCATGGAGAAGAAGCTATATTAGTAGAGTTTGAACTAATACTCAGTTTTTTTATCAAATCAGTTAATTCATTGAGTTTTTTATCAAGAGAAGAAATATTTTCTCCTAAAACTTTCACATATAAGCTCAAATAATTATTTTAGAAAATCAAATTATTAATTTCTGCAACAGTTACCTTAGTGACTTCATTATTAATGAATTTTTGAAATGCAGAAAAGGTAATACGAGTATTATTTGAAAAAATAAAAGGAGCTTGGGACCACTATTATCTTGATATGGTCTTTCAAGCACCTTAACATACAATGGCAAATATGTGGTTATAAACCAAGGCACAAAATACATAATTTGATTATGCAATGCACACGTTTCATAGAATTCTTGAGAAATATTATTCATCTCATCAGGACTATAAGTCTAAAAAAAACAAGTTCTAAATTGGTTCCATTTTTATCAAAAAAATTCTTTTTAATATAATTTCTTGCCTGGGATCTATGAATAAAATTGATTTGGTTTGGAATCATTAAATATCATTCGCATCAAAGTTCATTTCAGAAGCAGTAGGAATATCTCTATCAGAAATATTGTCATTAGCTTGAACAATATTTGTTCGAGGATTGACTTTAACTTTCTCTACAAATCTTGTAGAATCTGAATCAATTGTGGGCAAAGAAGCTGCACGACTTTTGGTTGGACCATCTAATGGTGCTACAGTAGAAATATGATGCATGATAGGTAATAATTTAGGCATGGAGAATGAATGCCTGTTATAAATAGTAGACTTTTCATCGAATTGAATACAAATCCTACCATCCGGATTTTGAGTTACATGCGATAATTCACTATTTGTTAAATCATCAATGACTTGATTCAGAGATATAACCGAATTTATGTCCAAGTAGTGGGAAAATCAATCTCATCCCATTTAATAGGTCTCCTTGTGGTGACCTTAGATCTTGCAAAATTAGTCTCGACTAATATAGTTTGATCCGATGTATCGTATAACTTACATCGAGGATTTAAAGTAGTTAATAATTTATAATAAATTCTGTATGACAGACAAATAAGTTCAGATCCAGGCGCATAAATATAATTATGTGTTTTCATATTTAATATCAAAGCATCAAGTATATTCGCATCAGTCAAAGATAATTATAAATTTGGTTGAGTATTGAAATAAACTGGACCATATTCCACAGTGGATTCAATCAAACCCATTAAAGACTGTCTGAAATTTAGATTTCTAGCATCCCTAAAAGCTGTTAAGAATATCTCTGGTAACCCTTTAAGAGTTAAGGGTTTAAAAGCAATTTGAACCATTCCAATATGGATAAAGTTATAATGATTTTTATATAAATCAATATCGCGTTTATTTAATAAATGAATCGTCTGTTCTGACGAATTTAATGCCAAAGACTATTCAGTCCTCTTTATTATTTGCTTAGAAAGAGCTTTATCAAACCAACCATAATCATAAATGGTTTTAATATAAACCTTTGGAATAGTCCACTTGTATAACAAGTCAAGATTTTGAGGTATATCAACCTCTTCAAGTTGAGTACTTTTAGTACTCACATCTCCCATTTCCGTGAGTCGAGAAAAATCATATCTATGCTGAAAATACTCAGATCTATCACCTAATTACCATGAAAGTTCATAGGCTCTAATACCAAAGTACAGGATCTGAGGGGCTGGCGGTAATTAGGTGATAGATCTGAGTATTTTCAGCATAGATATTATTTTTCTCGACTCATGGAAATGGGTGATGTGAGTACTAAAAGTACTCAACTTGAAGAGGCTTATATACCTCAAAATCTTAACTTGTTCAACAAGTGGACTATTCCAAAGGTTGATATTAAAACCATTTATGATTATGGTTGGTTTGATAAAGTTTTTTCTAAGCAAATAATAAAAATGACTGAACAATCTTTGGCATTAAATTCATCAAAATAGATGATTCATTTATTAAATAAATGCGATATTAATTTATATAAAAATCATTATAACTTTATGCATATTGGAATGATTCAAATTGCTTTTAAACCCTAACTCTTAAAGGGTTACCAGAGACATTCTTAGCAGCTCTCAGGGATGCTACAAATCTAAATTTTAGATAGTCTTTAATGGGTTTGATTGAATCCACTGTGTTCTATGGTCCAGTTTATTTCAATACTCAGCCAAATTTATAATTATCTTTGACTGATGCGAATATACTTGATGCTTTGACATTAAATGTGGAAATGCATGGTTATAATTATGCGCCTGGATCTAAACTTATTTGTCTTTCATACAGAATTTATTATAGATTATTAACTACTTTAAATCCTCTATGTAAGTTATACGATACATCGGATCAGACTATATTAGTCGAGACTAATTTTGCAAGGTCTAAGGTCACCACAAGGAGACCTATTAAATGGGATGAGATTGATTTTCCCACTACTTGGATCTTAAATTCGGTTATATCTCCGAATAAAGTCACTGATGATTTAACTAATAGTGAATTATCACATGTGACTCAAAATTCGGATGGTAGGATTTGTATTCAATTCGATGAAAGGTCTACTATTTATAACAAACATTCATTCTCCAGGCCTAAATTATTACCTTCTATGCATCATATTTCTCCTGTAAAACCATTATTTTGGTCCATCCAGAAGTCGTTCAGTTTTTTCACACACAATTGACTCAGCTTTTACAAGATTTGTAGAGAAAGTTAAAGTCAATCCTCGAACAAATATTGTTCAAGATAATGACAATATTTCTGATAGAGATATTCCTACTGCTTCTGAAATGAACTTTGATCCGAATGATATTTAATGCTTCCTAACCAAATCAATTTTAGTCTAGGATCCCAAGCAAGAAATTATATTAAAAAGAATTTTTTGATAAAAAATGGAACCAGTTTAGAACTTGGTTTTTTGAGACTTATAGTCCTGATGAGATGGATAATATTTCTCAAGAATTCTATAAAACGTGTGCATTGCATAATCAAATTATGCATTTTATGCCTTGGTTTATAACTACATATTTGCCATTGTATGTTAAGGTGCTTGAAATATCATATCAAGATAATAGTGATAACATTGTTAGAACTGTTTACCCTCTCCAAGCTCCTTTTATTTTGCCAAATAATACTGGTATTACCTTTTCTGCATTTAAAAAATTCATTGATAATAAAGTTGCTAAGGTAACTATTGCAAAAATTAATAATTTGATTTCCCAAAATAATTATTTGAGCTTATATGTGAAATTTCTTGGAGAACATATTTCTTCTCTTGATAAAAAGCTCGATGAGTTAATGATTTGATAAAAAACTGAGTATTAGTCCAAACTCTAATGATATTGCTTCTTCTTCAGAAAGTAAGACAGAAGATTTGACGACTAAAACCAGTATTCAAAGGCCCCATGATATTGAAGAATTTCAACATAAATTGCATTTGCATGATTTAGAAGAGCTTCTTGATAAAAAGCTTTATGGTTTAAGTATTAGACCTATTGATTTGTCTAATGCCTCTGCTGATAGCCTAGAATCCACTCCTGATTTAAAAAATTAGACCAAATCAGAGCTTAATAAGCTTAAAGGAATGATTAGAAAATAGTCAGGTAAAAATCCAAAATATGCTGATTTACCCCGTATGCAAACTTATTACTATTTGCGACCCACTCCTCAAGATTTTTTGATAGAGGAAAGGGATTGGAATCAGACTAATACGTCTAATAGCGGAGATGATATTTATGAATACAATATTGATGGCTTAACTGAGAGGCAATTAAAAATCCTCATATACCATATTATGATGTATTCAACAGTGTGCAAAGCCACTAGTAATAGAGAAAATAAAATAGATAAAGTTATCTATAAAATGATAGTTGCTGGTTTTACTGGCCAACTTTATGGCTGGTGGGACTATTTCAAGACTCATGAACAAAGAGAATCAATTTTTAATGTTGTAGCTACTGGTCTAGGGGTCGATAACGTAGGAAGAGCCCTAGTTGCAAATAGGAAAGATGTTGTTTATACACTTGTTCTTATAATTTTAGAATATTTTAATGGTAGATTTACCAATCAGTATGAAAACATTCGTACCCTCTTAAATGGTCTTAGATGTAAGATCCTAGGAGAGTTTAGGTGGTATAAAGACACCTTTCTAAGTAGGGTGATGGAATCACCTGAAAATATATATGCACATTGGAAGGCCAAGTTTATAGACGGACTTTCTCCATTATTTATAGAAATGGTTAGAAAAACTCTTAGGGGCTCCTATGGTGAAATTTCTTGGGAAAAGTATACCTATGGTCATTTGATAGCAGCTTGTACACAAGAAGTGTTAAACCTGTGTAATGAGTTAAAATTATCTAGACTACTTAAGCTTGATAATTTTAGAGAAAAATCTCATATTGGAGATATTTGTACCTAGTTTGGTATACCTGAACCAATTTCCACCTCTAGGAAGAAAGGACATAGATATTCCAAAGGTGAGCATCCTTATCAAAAAAATAGATCTAGATATACGTCCAAGGTAGAATGTAAAACTAGAAAAGCCTATAGGAAATCTACTAGCTTTGTCAAAAATAGGTCTAGGCGAGATCTTGCTAAGATTAAGTGTTACAGATGTGATAACTTATGGCATATTGCTCCGAACTGTTAGCTTCAAAAGCTTAAATCTTTAGGTTTTGCTGATAATGTTCATGATCAAGTTTATGGTTTGTTATACACTTCAGATTTGGAATCTGATTATAATGCAGAATCTGAATCAAAAAATGATATTGAGTTGCCTGATTTATCTGATAGTGATAATACCAATGCTTGTTCTGATTACCAAGGTGATACCTACACTTGTGATGACGTATTTTATAATTTTCAATCCCAGTTTGAAGATTTAAATGTTCAAACCATTACTTCTAATAATGTGTTAGAACTTTTGGAAGAAGTTTCGAATGAGAAACTACGTGAAAAGATTATTAATTTATCTACTAGTTCAAAACCTAGTACTTCTAAAACTGCTGATAGCCATACATTTACTCCAAAAACTACTGATAGCAATTATTTTATGCCTTATTCTTTAGAAAAAGTTAATAGACGTCTTGCTATGAGTTATGCTCCTGGTAAAGATACTTCTTTTGATGATTTAAAAATTAAAGTTGAAAACTTGAAAAAAGAGATTAAGTCTTTTAAGCAAAATCAAATGTTTTGTGATCACAAAATTTCGCAAATTAAGAAAGATATTTCTCCCACACAGATTTCCAAAGGAAAAGAAATTTTTTTCGAAGAATGTGCTACGGATGATATTCAAAATTCCCTTGATTTAAAAAATAATTATTTTTTGGGAATGATGCAAATTGTTACTGCTCATAAATGGTATATTAAATGTACTATTTTGATTGATAATCATTTCTCAGTAACCAATATTGCTATAATTGATAGTGGAGCAGATATTAGTTGCATACAAGAAGGGTTAGTCCCTACGAAATACTTTCATAAAATCACTCATGTAGTTAAATCTGCTTCTGGACATGATCTTGATATAGAGTATAAATTGCCAACCACTCATATTTTTCAGAATAAAATATGCATACCATATTTCTTCTTTTTGGTAATAAATCAGTTATACCCTCTAATTATACTTGGAACTCCTTTTATAAATGCTACTTATCCTTATACTCATATTGATGCAAAAGGATTTACTGCTACTTACAAAAATAAAGAGGTAACTTTTTCTTTTGTTACAGACCCCGTAACTAGAGATATTAATGCTTTAATTGATATGAAGCAAAAACATGTTAATTTTTTACATCTTGAATTACTTATCCTGAATATTTATGATACAATAAATTCTGCTAAGGTACAGGAAAAAATTAAGTTAATTTTCGAAAATCTGGTTGTTGATATTTGTGCTGATCACCCCAGTGCTTTTTGGAATTGCAAAAGGCATATTGTTACTCTTCCTTAAGAAGATAATTTTTGTGAGGATGATATCCCAACAAAATCATGATCTTGTCAAATGATTGCTGAATTAGTTGAATTCTGCAAAAAAGAGATTGATAATCTGTTACAAAAAGGGTTTGATAAAGCCTTCAAAATCTCCTTGGTCATGTACTGCTTTTTATGTTAATAAAACAGTAGAAAAGAAACGTGGTGTTCCCAGGTTGGTGATAAATTATAAACCTTTGAATAAACATTTAAAATGGATTAGGTATCCTATTCCAAATAAAAAAGATTTATTGTCTCGGTTATACGATTCCAATATATTTTCTAAATTTGATTTAAAATTTGGATATTGGTAGATTCAAATATTTAAAGAGCATACTTATTGAACTGCTTTTAATGTTCCTTTTGGGCAATATGAATGGAATGTCATGCCATTTGGTTTGAAAAATACCCCATCGAAATTTCAGAAGATAATGAATGATATATTTAATCCTTATATGGATTTCATCATCATTTATAGTGATGACATTCTTGTGTTTTCTAAAACTTTTGAATTGCATATCAAACATCTTGATATTTTAAAAAAAATTGTGATACATAATGGTTTGGTAATATCTAAGCCAAAAATGAGTCTATTTCAAACAGATGTTAGATTCTTAGGACATAATATTTGTCAAGGGAAGATTACTCCCATTTGAGGTCCATTGATTTTTCTTCTAAATTTTCTGATGTTATAACTGACAGGACTCAATTGTAGAGATTTTTGGGAAGTTTGAATTATATTTCCCTTTTTTATGAGAATTTATCTCGTGATTTAGCCCCATTATACGATAGGATAAAAAAGGATTATAAAGTTTCTTGGACAGACTGTCACACCAATCTTGTTAAACGTATTAAACAGAGTGTTAAATCTTTACTCTATTTAACTTTAGCCAATCCCGTGTGGCAAAAAATTATTGAGACAAATGCGTCTAATATTGGTTATAGTGGAATACTGAAACAAGTTAATCCCCATAATAAAACTGAATACTTGATAAGATTTCATTCAAGTAAATAGACTGATAGTCAGAGAAAATATGCTACGGTAGCTCATGAAATGCTAACCATTGTTAAATGTGTTCAGAAATTTTAGGATGATCTTTATAATCAAAAGTTTTTGATAAAAACTGATGCTCAATCTGTGAAGTAAATGTTTGATAAATATTTTAAACATGATGCTTCAAAGTTAATATTTGCAAGGTGGCAAGCCCAATTAGCCCCTTTTGATTTTGAGATTCAGTATGAAAAAGAAATTGATAATTCCCTCCCTGATTTCTTATCTAGGGAATATCTTAGTTAAAATGATTTTTTATACTTCGTTTCTTACTGAAAAAATTTTGATTACCATTTTAAAGGTAATTTAATTATACAGAGACATTCAAAATCTCATAATTGATAAATTCATCCATGATATGGTTGAAAAAAAAATTATGTCTTTAATTATGAAGAAATTAGAGATATTGACTGGTATGATTTGGAAATATCTGATTGATTGTGCTATTTGCAGTATGGATATTATACCTTCATGACAAATGGTCAGATAAAAAGGACAGGGCAGATCAAGAATAAGATTAGCCTCCGATGAAAGGGGAAGATCATCCTCAAACAGATCATATTCGCAGGGATCGTCATACGGATCCTCATCTAATTCCCTAGTTATACAAATGGGAAATAGAAGTTTGATAAACTACAAGGTATCGCAGAAAGACAAATCCTCATCATCTACTTCTATCCATCTTGATGATATTCCGGAAAATAGTCCGTTATACGGACAAATGCAAGCTTATATAACAGCTCAAAATCAAAGTGATTCATTTTCTTCAATTACAAAAGATAATGATGATACAAAGCCTTATGAAAGGCTATAAAACAAAGAAATGATATTTCTTATTGAGAACTCTAAGATTTAGAGGCGAAATGAACAGTGGAAGATACTCCACAAATATTTGATAAATAATTTATATTTTTTGGGTGAGTCATATAAAACCCGCACTTATTATGAAACCATTCTCAGTACCATAGGGGGTGCAGAATGTGAACATTTCTCTAGTTATAACTGTGAAGAAAATGTTTATAACTTCTCTAAAATTGTTATTAAATAGATTATATCCATAGAAGATTGGGGAATAACCACAATGACAGAAAAACAAATATTTCTTAAAGGTTCCAAAGTAAATTTCACTTATTGGGACTATATTCAGGCCTTTGATAAAGTCCTTTATTATAATAATTATAGACATAAGCATACTTGGTTTTAAAGGTATGCGCTAAGACCTTTACAGAACCAATACCAAATTGGTGGTCCTATCATGGTCCAATCATCCAGATATTGCCAGATCTATTTTTAAAGTTATACAAAGAATGGGCCAAAGTCTCTCCTCAGTTAAACAAATTATATCATGCAGATCATGTCTGTAATCTAGATAAAATTGATCAAATGTATTTTTTTCTAGAATTCTCTATTCCTTGGATTCATAAATGGGCTCCGAAATTCGGATTCAAAGGAGAACAAATCCCATGTTTATACAGGGTATTTTATAATAATTTTTGGGATAAATTAATGAGAAAGGATCCCAAACCCAAACTATGGCATGGACAGTAACTCTTGGAATCTATTCAAAATAAGGCTCAAGAATATTCAACGGCTCCTAGACAAAATATTATCGAGAAAAATTCACTAAAACACATTGCAAGGAGAATCGTTGTACATGACGACGACAGAATAGAAATGATAGAAAACTATTTGGAAGAAGTCTGAAAAAATCTGAGGAAATTAGTTGATAGTCAAGACAAATCAGACACTTTAATGAAGAGTATAACCAACGATGATATCGCCAAAGTAGATTCCTACATAGTAGATCCAGTTTGTATGGAACCCGGATGTGGGACCCATTTTACTATTCTTAAATTCTTTTTCTTTTCTATAAATAGGTGCCTTCATTTGATAAGGAAGGAAGAAGATTTTCATTTTTTTCTTTTCTCTCTTGAAGGCTCTCTCTCTCTAGTTCTTTATCTCTCTTGTACAATATTCTCAAGTTTGGAATAAAAGTCTTCCATTAATTACTATTCAGGCCTTGCATCCGGCCAATTAAGGTATTTATTATTTTTTATTATTCATTGTTTCATACTCTCTCTCCCACTCTAGCCGTGACTATGTCCGGCTAAGTAATTTCATATCTATGCTAAAGATCTAACTTCTATTATATAATAGCCATGAGATATACAGACTTTATAAAAAAATAAAAGAATTTCTCTATAGTTTTTTGACTTGGTTCCGAAATGGTGGTACAGTCGAATTTGGTACTGCTTTTGTTGGCTTTGTCTTAGTAACTACGTCTAGCAAGCCGTAAATTTTTAAGCCCGTTAAAGTTGAAAAAAAGGGCATCCTTTTTCACGGTTAGAACCGCTAGACCCATAGGCTTAACTCAAACATGTATTAAATTCTGACAGACCCTTTGTTCGAGTAAAATCTCCCATACAGTCACCAAGCTCTATGAAATTCTTATATATTTCGGTTGGTTTTATTATTCGATTTTTTGATATTAACTTAAAGGTTTGGATGGCCGCGCGGATTATCGCCAGCCCCTCAAATCCCGTACTTTGATTATATATTTCGGTTGTTTTTTTGATTCAATTTTTTGATATTAACTTATAGGTCTGTATGGCCACACGGATTACCGCCTGCCCCTTATATCCTGTACTTTGGTATTTGTATTCAATTCAATGAAAGGTCTATTGTTTATAACAGACATTCATTCTTCATGCCTAAATTATTACCTGCTATGCATCATATTTCTCCTGTAGAACCATTATATGATCCATCCAGAAGTCGTGCAGCTTCTTTGCACACAATTGACTCAGCTTCTACAAGATTTGTAGAGAAAGTTAAAGTCAATGCTTGAACAAATATTGTTCAAGATAATGACAATATTTCTGATAGAAATATTCCTACTGCTTCAGAAATGAACTTTGATCCAAATGATATTTAATGATTCCACATCAAATCAATTTTAGTCTTGGATCCCAAGCAAGAAATTATATTAAAAAAGAATTTTTTGATAAAAAATGGAACCAGTTTAGAACATGTTTTTTTGAGACTTATAGTCCTAATGAGATGAATAATATTTCTCAAGAATTCTATGAAATATGTGCATTGCATAATCAAATTATGTATTTTGTGCCTTGGTTTATAACCACATATTTGCCATTTATGTTAAGGTGCTTGAAAGATCATATCAAGATAATAGTGGTAACATTGTTAGAACTGTTTACCCTCCTCAAGATCCTTTTATTTTGCCAAATAATACTAGTATTACCTTTTTTTTCATTTCAAAAACTCATTAATAATGAAGTCGCTAAGGTAACTATTGTAGAAATTAATAATTTGATTTCCCAAAATAATTATTTGAGCTTATATGTGAAAGTTCTAGGAGAACAAATTTCTTCTCTTCATAAAAAGCTCGATGAGTTAACTGATTTGATAAAAAACTGAGTATTAGTCCAAACTCTACTGATATTGCTTCTTGTTCAGAAAGTAAGACAGAAGATTTGACGACTAAAACCAGTATTCAAAGGCCCCCTGATATTGAAGGATTTCAACTTAGATCGACTTTGCATGATTTAGAACAGCTTCTTGATAAAAAGCTTTCTGGTTTAAATATTAGACCTACTGATTTTTCTAATGCCTTTGATGATAGCCTAGAATCCGCTCCAAATTTACAAAATCAGACAAAATCAGACCAAATCAGATCTTAATAAGCTTAAAGGAATGATTAGAAAATAGCCGAGTAAAAATCCCAGATATACCGATTTATCCCGCATGCAAACTTATTATTATCCGCGACCCACTCCTCAAGATGTTCTGATAAAGGAAAGGGATTGGAATCAGACTAATACGTCTTGTAGCGGAGATGATATTTATGAATGAAATCTTGGTGGCTTAACTGAGAGGCAATTAACAATCCTCGTACACCGCATTATGATATATTCAACGGTGTGCAAAGCCACTGGTAATAGAGAAAATAGAACAGATAAAGTTATCTGTAAAATAATAGTTATTGGTTTTACTGGCCAACTTTGTGGCTGGTGGGATAATTTTATGACTCATGAAAAAAGAGAGTCAATTTTTAATAGTGTAGCTACTGGTCCAGGGGTTGATAACCTAGGAAGAGCCAAGTTGCAAATAGGGAATATGCTGTTTATACGCTTGTTCTTACAATTTTATAACATTTTAATGGTAGATTTACCAACCAATATAAAAACATTCGTACCCTCTTAAATGGTCTTAGATGTAAGACCTTAGGAGTGTTTAGGTGGTATAAAGACACCTTTCTAAGTAGGGATATGGAATTACCCAAAAATAGATATGCACATTGTAAGACCGAGCTTATAGACGAACTTCCTCCATTATTTGTTGAAAGGGTTAGAAAAACTCTTAGAGGCAATCTGAGGGGCTGACAGTAATCCGCGCGGCAATCCAGACCTATAAGTTAATATCAAAAAACCGAATCAGTAAACCAACCGAAATATATAAGAATTTCATATAGCTTTGTGAATTTATTGGAGATTTTACCCGAACAAAGGTCCTGTCAGAATTTAATACATGCTTGAGTTGAACCTATGTGTTTAGCAGTTCTAATCGTGAAAAAAGATGCCCTTTTCTTCAACTTTAACGGGCTTTAAGATTCATGGCTTGTGAGACGTAGTCACTAAGACAAAGCTAACAAAAGCAGTACCATATTCGACTGTACCACTATTTGGAACCAAGTAAAAAAAACTATAGAGAAATTCTTTTATATTTTGATAGAGTCTGTATCTTTCATGGCTATTATATAATAGAAGTTAGATCTTCCGCATAGATATGAAGTTACTTAGCCAGACATAGTCACGGCTAGACAGGGAGAGAGAGTATGAAAGAACAAATAATAATAAAATAATAAATATCTTAATTGGCCGAATGCAAGGCCTGAATAGTAATTAATGGCAGACTTTTATTCCAAACTTGAGAATATTATACAGGAAAGATGAAGAGCTAGAGAGAGAGAGAGAGCCTTCAAGAGAGAGAGAGCCTTCAAGAAATTACCTTTAAAATTGATTTTCAATACTCAGTGAACTCAGTCAAGTTTAGTCAGTCAATACGATCAGTACAGTTCAGTCAAGCCGAGTACAGTCTAGTGATCAGCTCAGTGTCAATTCAGTTGGGAGTAGGATTCAGCATCGAGAAAACCTAGGGATGAGGGCATTCCTTCCAGCGGAGGGTTTGACCTTTAGTAGAAGTCTCTGCGTTACAGATTTACGTAGCCAGCATAGGGTAAGTCATCCTCCTGCCATATTAGGGTTGACACAACCATATATACACTTCATGAGTCTTCCTGCCGGATTTGGGTTGACACAACATTATTAGTATCCATTGGCAAGGTACTAACACTCTTCCAACTGGGATCACAGGTTGGACTCCAATTCAGTTTATAATCGGGATATATCGGTTAGATTAACACTCCCACAATTATAGTTTTAGTATTCAGTACTCCAGTAAACAGTATTCAGTCTTAGAATTCAGTGAAGAACTCAGATAGTTCTAAAGAACCATGCCTATCAATTATCAGTTACTCAGCCATCAGAATTCAGTACTTCAGTGTCAGTCTAAACCTCAGTTATCAGTATTCAGTTACCAGAACTCAGTACTTCAGTTTCAGTCTAATTCAGATAGAGGTTATATGCACAATATTGCATAGTCAGCATGATCAGTAGTTACAGTTTTGCATGCACTCTTATTCAATTATTTCATGCTATTCATTCAGTCAGTTATCATCTCATGCATATGAACCCATGTATATCAGTCTGCCCTACTTAACATACCAGTACATTCAAAGTACTGACACATACTCTTTCTTTTGCGCTATGATGTCTCATATCATAGGTTCAGACGCACGTGCTCCTGGCCGTACTTAGCAGCTCAGGTTATCAGCAGTAGTTATAGTGGTGAATCCTCATATTTTGAGGACAGAGTTATTTATTTCAGCATTCCAGTAGTTTAGTATGTTCAGTAGTCAGAGTTAGTTAGGAACTTGTCCCATCAACTTCAAATTCAGACAGTTAAGGCCTTTCAGACTAGACTATTTCAGACAGATGTGCAGTTTTTTAGTATTATTATCAGTATTCAGTATTTGTTTTCAGTTTATGAACCTTATGAAAATTTTAGCCTAACTTCCGCATATATTTTTAGTATCATTATTATTTAGTGCTCATAGCAGGTACCAGTCGTGGGTTAGCTTGTGGTCCTTTGGGATTGTAAGCACCATGTGACGCCTAGGGTGCAATCTTGGGGCATTACAGTAACATCAATTGAAGTTGTGTCATAAGATCTGAAGAACAAAATAAGTCTTTAGAACTTGTTTCTTACCATTATACTCGAGTCCGACATTGAACGATCTAAGGAAACTTTGAAACCCAAGGGGACTTGAAGTAGGCACCACATTGGTGTTCCGAACCAGGATAAATCTCGGTGTCTTTACTTTATGTTTGATTTTTTATTTTCTTAATTGTTTTAATTCTAATCTGTCTTGTGAAACGTACTGATCCGCAGGCGAGTCGACTCTGAAGATTCGCAGAAAATTTTCAATTCACCCCTCTTAAGTTCAGGTGTTTTCAGAGCAGGTCTCATCAACAGTATTGCTTAACCACAAGTAAGCAAAGATCAAATGGCTAATTATCAAATTCCTGATGCTCTTCTTCAGGATGGTAACGACAAGACCACCATACTTCAATGGATAACATTACTCTTACTGAAAAAATAGATTTAGAATCTTTGTCCAATCAAATGACTTCCAAGCCTGGGTTTTCATCAAGAAGGGTCCAAAGCCAATTTTAGGACTCAAAGAAAAGCAAAAGAAAAGGACCAAGAATCCAGCAGTGTTGACATAGAAAACCTTGAAAGTTTCGGGGTCACCAAGGAACAACAAGAGGTAATCCAAACTAATACACGTGCAATAAGTTTACTTTTGCATGCAATAAGTGAAGAATAATATGAAAAGATATCAACTTGTGAAACCGCACAAGAAATATGGGACAAATTGGAGGTAACCTATGAAGGAACCACCAAAGTCAAAAAGTCAAAGATCAATGCCCTGGTCAATGAATACGAGTTGTTCAAAATGGAATAGAACGAGAACATTGAAACAATGTTTGCCAGATTTAGTAAGATCGTATGCAAACTAAAATCACTAGGGATGATCTATCCACATACCCTACAAGTCCATAAGCTGGTCCGAAGTCTTCCAAATATTTGGAAAACCAAGGTTGTCATTCTTGAAAATAGAGATCTATACAACTTGACATATGGCGAACTACGAGGTAACCTCATTGCATATGAAAGAAATTATATCAATAGGTACAAAAAGTAGGAAAACAAGCAACAAGTAGCCGTCAATGCTTTTCCAACTGAAGAAGAGGACATTTTGGAAGATGCTAATAGCGAAAGGATGGCCCTCATCAATCGTGGAGTAAGGAAAATCATGAGACATAACAACAAAGATCCCAATGAGCCAAAAATAATGACTCCACCATAAACGATGATCGTTATTATCACTGTGAAAGGCCTAGCAATTTCAAACAAAATTGTGCAGAGTTAAGAAGAAGACCATCTAGAAAGAATAAAAATTGTTGGAGCCGGAGTGATAAAGATGAAACCGAAGATGAAGTAGAGGTTGTCAATATGTGCTTCATGGAAAAAAGTGAACCTAGCAAGGTAAGACCACACGACTGTCATAACTATAATATTCTTGAATCTGATTTAGATATGATAACCAACGAGTGTCAAAAAGTCACAGATAAAAATAATAAACTCACTCAGGAGAAGAAAAGTTGTGAAGCACGATTTAAACGAAAATTCAAAGAGGAACAAAGAAACTTTCAAATAGAAATCAAAGCATGCCAAAATGAAATTAACTTGCTTCATGAAGAGTTTGATGATGTAAAAATAAAATTAAATAGTTTTAAGAAATCACCAAGACATGGTTTTGTAAGATCAAATTCCTTTAAAAACAACTCAAGTTCCTCATTAGGATTGTTTAAATCAGCCAAGATCACTTTCTTCTCTCGAGGACCTGTCTGCTTTGTCTGCAAAAAGAAAGGGAACAAATGCTACAACAACAGGCACAAGCCTGGTAGCACGTGGGTTTGGAAGCCAAAAGGAAGTACCTCTAACCCACAAGGACCCAAGAATACTTGGGTACCTAAGCATAATTAATCTTCTTATTTTACAGGAACATGTCCACAAAAACTATAAAAAGAAAATATGGGTCCTTGATGGCCGATGTTCCAGATACATGAACTGAAAGATAGAAATTTCTTCTGCTTTAAAGAATGTAGGTGGAGGATCAGTCAAGTTTAGTGACAACGCCAGAGACAACGTCACCAGAATCGGCTCAATAAAGCCCAACTTCTTATACAAATCTACTAAATATCCGGTAGACGGACTTAAGTACAACTCACTCAGCATCAGTCAGCTGTGTGACGATGGGTTTGGAATTTCCTTAAAACTGAAAACTAGTCCATCAAACATGACAACAATGGTATCTTTCTCATCGATGAACGCCAAGAATGTGGTAGTAAGAGAAAGAATTAGTCTTTTCAGGAAACTACCAGGATCATTTTTGGGCAGAAGGTGTAAATGCAACATGTCGCATCATCAATAGATGCTTTATCCATAACAATGGTAAGAATAAATTTGAAAAACTCATGACAAAGAGCAGGTAAGCAATATGCAATCCGGAGAAAATGCTCGCACAACCTCTGAGCCATCACAAGACGAGTCGACTATAACCCCTTCAGAGTCGACTTCCACATCATAAATGGCAAAACTAAATGTTCCAAGAAAATGAAGACACGATTCTAGAATTAGAAATGATTTAATCCTCAAAAATTCGAATGTCGGGATGTAAACAAGAGTATGAGTGAGAAAACAAGTGTCGGTTTCCCTGGTACCTCTAACTATGTATAGAAGGTAAGAAATAAAGACGGATTTGTAACTCAAGGCTATACCCACCAAGAAGGTATTGATTATGATAAAACCTTTATCCATATGACAAGGTTAGAAACAATTCAAATGATTATTAGCAGTTGTTGCCTTCAAATGTTTTAAGCTATTTCAAATGGTTTTATTCATAAGGATGTTTTTGTAAGACAACATCTAGGATTTTAAAATTTGTCGTATCCAAAACAATGTTTTCAAACTGTCAAAACACTCCACAGTCTCAAACGAGCTCCAAAGACTTGGTATGAGAAATTGAGTGCTTCCCTACTAAATGACAGTTTTCAAGAAAGTAAAATTAATACAACTCTGGTCTTAAAAAAATTTATTCAAATCTTCTTATTGTACAATTTTATATTGATAATGTTATTCATGATAGTTCTAATATCTTTCATGACAACATTTTAGTTCTACTGCCACCCTTATAAAGTGTGGCCTAAAGTAGCAAAAAATGTGGCCTTTGATCAAAGGATACACTTTTCGACTTTAGGAAACACTTTATAGAGGGGTGGCCTAAGAAGGCATAACCTTTGACTTCAAGCCACGCTTTTCAAGTGTTGCCATATCAGCTACATTTAAAATGCATGACCATTAAAGTACAAAGGCCACACTATGCAGCTTCTCATTGGCTACATTTTTATCTGATAACGCTACACTCTTAAGTGTTGCCTTTGCTTTGTTATTAGCCACGCTTCACAAGCATGGCCTGATATAGCACCTCAATAAAAACACTTTAAAATGTGGCTTTTTCTTTATTACTGGCTAGACCTCAAAATCATAACCTTTTATACATCCTCTATGACAACACTTGTAAAGTGTAAGCATGTTTTAGGTACATGCCATAATTTAATTAATAAACCACACTTTTGAAGTGTGGCAATATTATCTAAAATTTGATAGTTCAAGCCACATTTTATAGATATGGCCTTAAGCCTAAAATATAATTATTTTGTCAGAATGTAGACATCACCAATAACATTATATACATACATTTATATAATCTCACGCACCAATTAGCTAATAAATAATTCAAATGCATAGATTTGCAACGAACTTCAAAAAAACATGTCCTTTAATACACATACTAATTATAAAACAACATTTTAAAGATTTGTACTAAGTTCCACACGAAACCAAAGGTATTTAAATATATAATAGCTCAAAAAAAATCTTCATCATTCGCTTCAATCTAGATCGAGTTAACTTGAGGTGGCCACCATTCACATTTAATCATGTGTGTTTTTCCTACACGTCCAAAATAAACAAACAATTAAAAAAAATTATGCTCGACAAATATTTAAATAATTTTTAAATTTGGAATGAGGAAGTATGTAAATTCAAAGTTTCTTTAATTCATTCAATCAAGTTAGAAATTTAGGGTTTAAGTTTCTTGTGAACTTGGAAGATAAAATAACTTTTCATGAATCGAGGAATGAGTTTATCCAGAAGAATTTGGAAGAATTTTCCTTCTTAAACCTTGTGCATTACTCACATCGGGTGAAGGAATGTTAGATTCGTCACTCCCTAGTATATATTGAACATTCAACCCAGGATTGTTTTGCACTAATTGAGTAAAGAAATGTCGCATTCCAAGAGATGGGAAAAAGGGAAAAAAACGAAAGGAACTCAATATCCTTAGTAAGTAAACCATGGTATGAAGCTGAAAGATTGTGTAGGAAAAATGTGTTCGTTAAGGATAGCTACAAACAAGTACAGCTAACCCCAGATTCAATGATAACGACTTTTTCACCATTAAGGACTAGAGTACTAGGAAAGTATAAAATACAGCCAAAATGTGCTAGATAAACCTGCATAAAACTATAAAACCAAGACACTGAAGTCCTTACAACAGGTGCTAGTTTAAAGGATGATGATTGTGGCATTGATTCTACCATGAGTCCTAAAAGTGAACCTGAAATTGTTTGGGATGACATAATCAAGAGTAAAAGCTCAAGGTTCAGAGATAGCATCCAATGGGAAGTGAAGGGGCAGCTATACTCTATCAAGATGGTCTTCTCTCCACTATAAAGCATAGTATCAATAGATCTTTGGCTGAGGAGGTGAGGATAATTGCTTTTCAGCAGCAGATTATCCTAAGATCAAGCACTGGTTCAATCACTACAAGTTGGAATAGAATAGCATAGTACCTGGGATGTGTTATCCGGCTATGGTTTGTGAGTTATACACCAACTATGTTGTTACTCTAGAGAACAACTATAGTAATGTTGTATGCTGTGAAGTAGAAGTGGGACCAAGCTTGAGGTTCCAGAAGATCAGGAAAAGGAAATGGGATGCTAAGCTTCCTGGAATCTTTAAGGTGATCACAACAAAGAACAAGGAAGTGCATTTTATGTGTGAGGGTTGTTTCGAGACGGGAGAGCTTTGGGTGAGGTGAATAAAGCTTGTACCATGAGAAGCTATTTTTTGCAAGTAGATGCATTCCCACTGATAAGCACAATAGTGTAGATTGAAATTAATAGCTTACCACTTTATTTTGTAGTACTTCATTTGTAAATTCCATTATAACGAGAAAAAGAAAGTTTCTGAAGATCAAAGCTTTTACTGCTTCCCATCTTCACCATATAGAAGTTGGGTCTTAGTTCTCTTCCTTTCAAGCTTCAATTAGTTGAGATAATTGTGTACAAATAATAGGAAGGTCACTTGTTCTACTACAGAGTAGTCGAGTCTGTACTTTTCCCTATTTTATTAACGGAATGGGTAAACAAGATCACACTGCTACATTTAAAAACAAGTACAGTAACACCCAGAAGCAAAGATTAAAACTTTCCTCAACCCCACTACTAAAAACAAGTACAACTACGTACCTCCAGATGCAAAGATTAAAACTTTTCACCATTAAAGAATAAAGTAAGAAAAATATAACTAAAAATGCTAGTCAAACCTGCAGATAACAGCAATATTAGCAAGCCCATGAATAGTAAACCCTTCACAAGACATTAAAACCAAAACTTTAAATTTCATAAAAGAGATAGAAGTCAACTCCAACGACTCATCACAAACAACCATTCTCTTAAGTCTAATTTCTTTAAGAAATGGATAAGCTTTAGCCATTGTAACAATATTGTTACAATGTAAATTAAGATTAATCGAATCAATGGCTTTCAGATACAAGAATAATATTAAAAAAAATAAAAAAATGTTGATGTAGTACATCCATTGCCTGTCATAGTCCATAATGGTCCCATATTGCCCTTGTGTAGGCTAACAAGAAGTATAACACACTTGTGGCTTGCCACTCATTTTTCTTGTTTTGTTCTTCTGAAAAAGGTTTCTGCTAAGAATAGTAACCAAGCTAGATGAAAAAAAACTATCTTTACAAAAGAAACTTGATAAATAGACCATATACAATCCAAGCACTACTACAACAACAACATAGCCAAGAGGGTAGATACATGCAGACCTTACCCCAACCTACAAAGGATATTTATAATAGATCCTTGGCTCAAGAAAACGGTTCAAGAAAAAATAGTTCAATGCAGTTCAGAAAAGGAAATAACACCGCACCTAATCGAAGTACAACAACATATTCAATATAATCCCATAAAGTAATGTCCGAGGAAGGAAAGTATATGCAGAACTTACCACCTACCTAAGAGGTAAAAAGTGGTTATTTCAGTAGACCATGACTCAAGAAAAATAGTTCAAAGCAATTCAGAAATGAAAAATAACACCAGCCCCATTTGAAGAATAAAAAAAAAGTTAACTGCACACACCATTAGTTTCTAAAATAGGCGTTATAAACAAGCAGTGGACATACACACTAAAATAAGAGGAAAAAATAGAAATCTTTACCGTTAGTTAAAGCTATTGTTTCCTTTTTTAGTCTAAAATGGGGTCTGTAATGCCAACCTGTTAAATAGACTACACAAAATCAACTATTTTCACCTTCAGTTAACAAAAGCATGCAGTGGCACACCAGAAATACTTACAAGGTAAAAACAATATCCTTTACCTTGTTAAAGATTTCTTTTTTATTTGTGTTTTTGAAAAAAAAAATAGAAGAAGAAGTTGAAATGGTAATTAGTGCGTAGTGGGATCTTCTAAGGAAGATGGAACTTTTTGTTTACACCAAAAGAAAATAAGAGAGCAGAGACTACTCCTTAATTGCAAGAAACTTGACTCTACACCTTCATAAGCTCTTCTATTTCTCTCTCTCCAAACTACCCGCATTAACGCTATCGGAACCATGTTCCAACCATATTAAGCATATCAGGCATATCAGACATATCAGATTGCTGGAACTGCCACGAAATAATCGCCAAACTTCTTTCTCTTATATTGAGAACACTTATAGGGATTTAATCTTGCAGAAAAAACACATCTACAGGATTAGAAAAATGCTTAGATGCTACATTGTATGTTTATATTGAGCATTCTTACAGTAAAGTTAATATGTCACCCTTAATATCATGTTGCATTTGGGAGAAGATTGGATTTGATGCACCAGATGATGTATGTCCACTATAAATTTATCTATTCTCATCCTATCAGTCTATTCATTTCTTGTGCATTCTTCATCCAAGCCCCAAAGTACTTCCAAAATCAGTGTTTTTAAGATGAAAAATGCAAAAGAGAAAATAGATCTATGGAGCTATAAGTGAAAAGTGGGAACTGAAGTGTCTTCAGAGTGAAACTTGACATAATTTATAGAAAATAAAGATATTGCATGGCTTCAGCACTTGTAATATCAGATCAAATAGAACTTACTAATTTCAGTATCCGTTGTATGATAGAGACAATACTAACACAACTTCTATATTAAAGATAATCGAAATATCAAATTGAATTGAACTGACGAATTTCAACACATCAAATGGAACTGAATTTACCTTATAAAAGTGATAATACTAACACAGTAAAATGTAGTTTCAACAAGGTCGTGGAAAGATAATCTAATTTTGAATTAACCGTTGATTGAAAATAACTACTTTGCATCATTCAATTTCATATATATTTGGTTTAGTAATTGTAACTAATAAATCGGGAGTCCCGAATTGGAAGAAGCAGAAGAATTGGGAATGCTCTTTTGGATTATCTAGTGACAGAAAGAACTCTGGGAACAAAAAACGCTGAAACTAAAAAAGAAAATTAAAGTTCCCCTTTATCATTCGGTGAGACCATAATAAAAAAGTCTTTTTTTGTTTTACTTCTCATTTTTTCCAAAGATAACATATTTTAGTCTAATTTCATTTTGCATAGGAAAATTACTGCATATGTGAACAAATTATAGGGTTTCAATTTCTTATGATATATATGGATGTTAAGTGTTATGATGATCACACTGGGAACATAATGGCCAATTACAATTAGCCTAGGTAGGAGCTAAACGGTGGACTAATAAATCAACACTTTGGTTAGCATCTAGATATCACTGAGGCGGTGAGTTCGACCCACTGCAACTTTAAAACTCAATTGAGTGACTTTTACCACTTCAACTGCTCAACTGAGACGTTCCAATAAGTTTCCCATTTTCAATATAGCTAAACCATTTTAACTAAGTAATCCTCAATAAAAGACTAATAACACGTTTTTAGTTTTTCGCAAATTCGATCATTCCCTTACTTCATCTCAAAGTTATAAGCTAAATTTCATAAAAGAGAGTCATTCTGATCGCACAAAAAATATCATTAACCTCTTCTAACATGCTATGTAAGCTCACACTGTTGGTCTCAACCAGAGGATCATTGATTATATCCTTCCTTCTTTAGCTTCAAGCAGAATTTCTTAAGCGAGAACCCATTCTAATCAACTGAAAGATATTGTTATCCTCATCAAATTAACTTCTCCAGTGCCTATGTATGCTCATATTGTTGGTCCAACCAATGTATTACCAGTCAATTTAAGACAATCATACCACAGAATTTAGGTGTAGCTCTAAAATCAGCAACGAGACTATGAACTCTACTTCATAGTAAGAAACCTATGAAAAATATAATAAACAAGAAACTGGGACTACTTTGGTGAAGAGATTAAGATCTTTACTTAGACGTATGAAATTAGGGGTCAGTGCAAAACTTTAAATATTACATTAGTTCAAAAGGAAAATACATGAATCACTCCTAAACACATATATATCCCCCAAAGATCATCTGTTAGCCATAAAGTTAACACCTAATAGTGCGAGCAGCACCATCAATATCAACAGAAAGTCTAATCATGCTTAAAGTAGCAAACAAGCTAAGCAATATTGTAAAACTGAGAATTTCAGTATTACAAATTAACAAACAATCCAAATATCCTGAAAACAAACATGCGCATGCCCAAACTCTTGCCTAAATCTTAAAAATTTAAAAGGGTTTTTCTTTTCCCAAAATGTAAAAAGGTTTTATTTGCCAAAATCATATATGAGATTCATCAAAAAATGCATGAATGATCAGAAACAAGAAGAAAACAAGAAGAACAAGGTTAATCGGAGCTTAACCCAATCTAAAATCTGATATAAACCCAATTCCGCACTAATTTTTGGGGATATCTTAATGATATACTTCAATCTAACAACAGTATGCTTCAATTCCACACTAAAGCACTAACTAACAACAATATGCTTCAATCTTCAAGTACAAATAGAGAAACCTCAACATTGATGACAACACAAATAGTGAATGGCGGCTTCACAATTTAGTAGTAATGTGAAAAACATATCCTCGCCATGCTACGTGTACTCTTTATATGTACATATCATTAATTTATTATATGTGTATGTGTTCACTAGACAGACAAAGGGGTGTGGTGGATTGAAACAGATCCCTCCATAATTAATTAGAATTTTTGGGGATTTGAACTCTTGGACTGGAGAAACTCCTGGTAGGGCGCAAATCCATGTTATCTGATATATGAATTATCAGATACGGGTGACTAAACAACACAAAAGGTACTACTGTATCAAATAGGATTATGTGTTTTTTTGGCTATGTTTTAATGTAGAGTAAACATAGTAACATACCTTTTCAATTGCATCAAGGCAAATGAAGAATCTATTGACTATTGATTTCCAGTAACTTTATCCAGCCACTATGCCGCGTCCCCTTAATTGGCCTATAGCTGAAAGTAATTGATCTAATTTTAAAATCAATAGATAGTGCAGAAGGTGGCAGAAACTTTAATAAAATACAGAACCGAACATCTTCAAGAACGGAATCTGTTCGAAGAATAAACCCTAGAGAAAAAGTCGTAGAAGCGGTGAGTAAGAGAGCTGTAGAAAAAAAGTTCAAGTTATAATCATCTAACAGAACTAATAGAGGAGCTCAAGTTCCATGTATTTAGCGGGTTATTCTAAAAAAAAAAAAAAAAAAAAAAATTTAAATTAGGGTGACTTTTAAATTTTAACTCCAAATAAAAAGGTTTTATTAAAATAGTCTGAACTTATTAACTCATATTTTTTTGAACGAAATTATCCATACTCCAATATATTCGATGTTAAGTCTCTTTCTTCCGCTCTTTCTTTCAAATTCGCAGAATTAACTTTAGCTGTAAGGTTTCTTCAGGTATGAATTTCATTATCAAAATTTATTGTGGTAATTTTAGTTTATTGATGCATTGCAGTAAATTTTAGATCGTTATATAATTAACATATTAAATTGATTTTTAGGGAGGTGAACGTAAGCTGAAGTTGGGGTATGCTGTTGTTGTAGTAACATATTTTTCATTGAGGAATTGTGTCGAATAGGTTTTGGGGAGTTTGTTATTGCAGTTATAATTGTGTTTGAGTAGTTACGGGGGGTTAGTTTTGGAGGAAAAGGCCATTAATATGGGAGTAAACATTGATCGCAATATTTTTTTATAAGGCGAAACGTTTAAGGTCAAGGTGGTACAAGAAATTAGTTCCAAGTATTTCAAAGTAGTGGTATAATTAGCATTAGAAGATGATGAGGAATTGTTAGAACATGATGAGGAATTGTGTCGAACAGGTTATGGGGAGTTTGTTATTACGATTATAATTGTATTTGAGTAGTTGTGGGGGTTTGGTCTTGGTCAGAAAGGTTGTTAATATGGGAGTTAACGTTGATCGCAATATTTTTTAGGAAGGCCAAACGTATAAGGTCAATGTGGTACAAAAAATAAGTTTGATTGTTTCTATAGCTTGAACACAAACTACAAAGCTACCTTACTTACAAGCTTCTCTAGTTGTCTCAGTTTGTTGGACAACCTTGCATTTCTCTCATGCCAAACTGCATATATAAGAATCAGTTCATACACCCACCAGAAAGGAAATGTTGTCATGGGCACGGTGGGAAGCCTGTCACAAAGTTCTGCACCGAAGAGCAATAATATAGTACATGATCTCTAGCGATGTACAGAGGTGGTAACTAATGGGATCCATCTACGTGAAAGGATAAGGAAACATTATGCATCTATTACCTAAATAATTCATTCCATCACCTAGACTATTATCAGTCTGTGCTATATAAGATGGGCAACTTGACTCTCATATGGAAGTTCATATGTACTCCCTCAATCCTTGAAGATAATCTAAATTTCTTATCCACCTAAATATATTTTGTGCAGGGCGTAACCTTAGGAGGAACCGGGAAAGAAACTGGTGATAGACATCCCAAAATAGGTCAAGGTGCACTTATTGGAGCTAGTGTAACTATACTTGGAAATATAAAAGTAGGGGAGGGTGCAATGGTTGGTGCAGATTCTCTTGTAATGAATGATGTTCTTCCTCACAAGTTGAGTACTATATATTTTAAACTTCTTATTTATCTGTAAAGGAGTTCTGATACTGCATGGAATACTGGTTGTGATGTGGCTTTATTTTGGTTTTATAGTAGGGTGAATGGATTATCTGAATACTGGAATACTTCTTAATACTATAGGTTTTCTGAATATTGAAAAAAAACGTTCCTTTAAAGATTGATCATCATTCAATCGACGTGTAATGGCATGTAACCAGTGTTGATCTAAATTATGTATTTCTTTCTCCAGGAGATTTGTCAGTTTGTAAATTAGACTCAATAATTCTGTAAGATTATTTTAATTAGTGCTACAATGAAATAAATGGGACAGTGTTGATTAATGTTGAATGTGCCAGAGATACTTGCTTATTGGTATGTTTCACAACATTTTTGTGTCAAGTATTGACCAGTCTATGCATTATAGAATGTTATTCACAGAAGAGAAAAATGGTTTTCAGCTCAAAAAAATTGCTAGGTAACAATTACTTCAAATGCACGCAATAAGATTTAGAAAAAATGAGAGAGAATTACCTAAAGTGCAGAGAGATGAATGGCAAAATCAAAAATCCTAAATTTAGAATGCAATTTCACCAAAGGAAAGAGAGAAATCCGAAGCTCAAGCTTTGAGATGAACTTTTTTGTAGCTTTATGAAATTTCTCGTAACTTGAGCTTATTGCAAAGGGTAAATATATTTTTAACTTTATTTTTTTGGTAATAAGTGTACTATATTAATCTGATGCTTACGAGCTTTGAAACGAAATTTGTTGTAGCTTTGAGATGAAATTTATCCGTAAATGTACTTTTAACTTTTTTTTTGGTACAAAATATATTTTTAACTTAAACTTGGTGCAAAAAATTATGTTATTTAAAAAATAATTGATTATTAATAAAATAATATATTTCAAATTGTGCCTCATGGGCAAACACTAATATTATTAATTTCTATTAAATTAGCTAATGTTCTGCAAGAGGCAAACTTAGACCTAACAAAATAAGTTATGCCACGCGGGTAAGAGTAGACATTATTAGTTTGTATCGACATAATTTTACAATGTCTAACTTACGATGTCTAGTTTTACAATGTCCTAACACAGAGTCTACCCAGATAAAAGTTGTGCCCAATGAGTAAGAGTTGACTTTGTCTTAATCTGTAATAATTTGGCAGATGATCTATAACACTTGCCCTAGATGCAAGACTTTTAAATCACAAAAGAACAAGTTGTTCTCTATGGGCAAAAGTTGACTTTGCCTTAAGTCTGTAATGATTTGACGAATGATCTATAACTTTTGCCCTAGAGGCAAGACTTTTAAATCACAAAAGAACAAGTTGTGCCCCATGGGTAACAGTTGACTTTGTCTTAAGTCTGTAATGATTTGACAATGATCTATAACTCTTGACCTAGAGGCAACAACAACAACAACAACAGACCCAGTAGATTCCCACATCGAGGGTTCTGGGGAGGGTAAAATGTACGCAGTCTATACCACTACCTTCGAAGAGGTAGAGAGGCTGTTTCCGATAGACCCCCGGCTCAAGACAAAGGACCGTAGACAAACGTCACAAGCATACAACATGATAAAAACACAGAGGTACAACAACCACAAGAATATAGTACGCAAACCAACAGAGGACACCCCCTTCCCCCAACCCTAGCACTACCAGCCAAGCAACACCAACCTCTCCTAACTACTGTCTATGACTCGACCACACACCTTACCCCTCTATCCTAGTACTCTTTCTCCAAACCTTCCTACTGAGGGTCATGTCCTCAGAAGACTTTTAAATCACAAAAGAACAAGTTGTGCCCCATGGCAAGAGTTGACTTTACCTTGTGTCGGTAATGATTTGACAGATGATCTATAACTCTTGCCTTAGAGGCAAGACTTTTAAATCACAAAAGAAAAAGTTGTGCCCTATCGGCAAGAGTTGACTTTACCTTAAGTCTGTAAAGATTTGACGAATGATCTATAACTCTTGCCCTAGAGGCAAGACTTTTAAATCACAAAAGAAAAAGTTGTGCCCTATGGGAATGAGTTGACTTTGCCTTAAGTCTGTAATAATTCAGTAGATGATCTATAAATCTTTCCCTAGAGGCAAGACTTTTAAATCACAAAAGAACAACTTGTGCCCCATAGGCAAGAGTTGACTTTGCCTTAAGTCTGTAATGATTCGGCAGATGATCTATAACTCTTGCCCTAGAGGAAAGACTTTTAAATCACAAAAGTACAACTTATGCCCTATAGGCAAGAGTTGACTTTGCCTTAAGTCTGTAATGATTTGATAAATGATCTATAACTCTTGTCCTAGAGGCAAGACTTTTAAATCATAAAAGAACAAGTTGTGCCCCATGGGCAAGAGTTAACTTTACCTTAGTCTGTAATGATTTGACAAATGATCTATAACTCTTGCCCTAGAGGCAAGATTAGAAAAAGTCCATGAGCAAGAGTTGACACTACTTTAGTCTTTAATGATTTAGTAAATGATCTATAACTTTTACCCAAGAGGCAAGACTTTTAGATCACAAAGAACAAGTTGTGCCCCATGGGCAAGATTTGACACTAGCATAGTTTGTACTGATTTGGCAAATGATATATAACTCTTGCCCTAAAGGCAAGACATTAGCTCGAAGACTTCAAAAGAACAAGTAATTACTCATGGACAAAAGTTTACACTAGACATAGTCAAATGATATTTAAAAAATTAGTGTATTTTACAAAGTTTAACTAATTGATTATTATACAATTCTCGACTTAGACGCATAATGTGCAGTAATTGTTGACTTACATATAAAACATAACACAAGGCTTATAAAAACTAGAAAATACTTAATGGGTAGTGATTTATGCTATTTCACAAAATCTAACTTATTGAGTATTATATAACAATTGCACTTGGGGGAAAATGTAGTTCAAAATTTTTCAAAAAATTAATATATGTGAAACAATTTACACTATTTCACTATGTCTAACTAATGAGATACTTTAACATAAGTTAATAACTCAAAAAAGAGAATATACCATGAACTTTATATAACTTGACAAAAATAAACTCACAAGTAGAAAAGATCAAGATAAAAAATTTGATATTAAAAAGTCGAAAGAGCTAGTAAACTAATAAGAAAAATAAAACAAGAAAAAATAATGCAATAATTTACAAAAGGATAAGCAGAAACCATGAAAAATTAGTTGAAAATAAACACTGTCAATTACAACTTGAGTGACTATCTTTAAACATCATAAAGAAACAAAAGACAAACTTAAACTCTCTTAAGAATTTTCCACGTCTTCAGCCATACAAAATTCATCTTTTATAGAAATATGATTAGAAACATCGGGTGGCGTTGGAGTTATTAGAGTAAAACTAGGACTATAATCTTCATTTGATACTTCGCACCGCTTTATTTTCCTAGAAAGAAAGTCATCAGGAGCTGTTGAAAGATCAATTTCTTCGCTTTGAAGCTTGGCACAAATCTGGGAACTAGTTTCAAACTTGACTTCATCTTCAAGAATAAGCACATTCTGTTCCTGCATTTCATTCACCCCTTTGAAATTTGTAATGCTCACTCCTCATCCGTCACATGATTTATGTAATTCCTGAATAAGCTCCAAATAGAATCACACTTGGATTCTAGATACTATATAAAAAAAATTAATAATGTCAACAACACAATAAACACAATTATTGATATAATGATGTTGTTTCTATTGAGTAATAAATCTAATGTGAAAATTACCGAAATATGGCTCATAATCCCATCAAAAGAAGTATCAAGATGAGTCTTAATAGAAGATGTCACTCTCTGCATGAAAATTGCAAAAAAAAGATAACTAGAGAAAGTTAGAAATTCAACATTGAATTATGATTTGAATAGTAAAATAATAAGGATATATTCAATATTAAAGAAAAAGAAAGTGACACAAAGTCCACCCAGATAAAAGTTAATCCCCATGGAAAAGATTTGACTCTAGCATTGTCTTTATTGATTTAGTAAATAATCTATAACTTTTGACCAAGAGGTAAGACTTTTAGATCATAAAGAAACAAGTTGTATCCCATGGGAAAGAGTTGACACTACTGATTTGACAGATGATCTATAACTCTTTCCCAAGAGGCAAAACTACAAACAAGGCTATGAGCTATTATTAAGTGCCCAACTTTTTTGCCTACTTCAGCAAGTGCTGGAGAACAAGTTAAGCCGTTGAGAGTAAGCTGGAGAAAATGGGCACAAAGCCATCTCTCTCCTAAAATCTAAGAAATAATCACAAAGTGGCAAATCAACAGCCTACTATTAAGTGCTTATTATATGTATGTAAACTAAGTAATAACTGGAACCAATCCAACTAGTTATCACACTGACAATGTAAAGAACATGAAGCTAGAGGCTTATAAGCATAATAGCAGAGAAAAGGAGCAGAAATAACAAATATGTACATTAAATATAAATAGTTTGCCCAATTACATGATCTTCTCACTCTTTTTAAAAATGAAGACCTTAACTCAATAAGCTTCCACTGATTCCACTTTTTATTTCTCATTACAGGTCCTGCAAAGTTAT
The DNA here is from genome assembly GCA_030864215.1 of Capsicum pubescens. Taxonomy (NCBI): domain Eukaryota; kingdom Viridiplantae; phylum Streptophyta; class Magnoliopsida; order Solanales; family Solanaceae; genus Capsicum; species Capsicum pubescens. The sequence goes on from CM061546.1 coordinate 216,917,631, forward strand.
AAATAAGTACAAGCAACAATTCATGATGTTCCTTTCTATAATCGTTTTTCTTCACACACAAATGAAAAAAATCAACTTCATCTACTAAAAGGAGGTCCTAACTTCTTTATTCATTTTTTTAGTTCTACACGCTTACGTAATGTAAATGAATCCTTAACATGGCATCATAAATAGAAGTAATTTAACATAGTTCAACTGATCAAGAGCTAAACATAAATTAAACCAAAATAGAAAAACATATTTAATACACTCAATAAAACCATAAAATTTCCTTGTGAAAAGATTTTAATGATGACAGGGTGAACAACTAAATGTTCTGTTTTTAGCCTTCTAAACTTAGAAGTTCTCCAGATTCAAGTCTGTAAACCAAACTAAACACATTCCTTAGAGAGTCATTGCATTATGTGGATTATCAACCTGCGATATTTTTTGGTTATTAAAATAAAAATATCAAAAGAATAATAAATACAAGAGCAAGCATTTCCTTATTGCACCCAAGAGTAAGGGTGTAGGACTGTGGTCATGTGGTCAATGAAATGTTTGAGAGCTACGAGGTCTCATGTCCAAAATCCAGTGAGGACAAAAATGCTAGGTGATTTCTTTCTATCTATTCTAGCCTTGATGGATAGAGTTACCTGTTACTTGTTGTCGGCAGGTATCCGACAGAATTAGAATATTAGTCAAGGTGTGTACAAGTTCAACCCATCACCAGGGTCCAGCAACTTCAGCAAGCGCTGGACACAAAGTTAAGCCATTGAGGGTAAGCTGGAGAAGCTTTGCACAAAGCTAGATCTCTCCTAAAAGCTAAGCAATAATCACAAATTGGCAAATCGACAGACTACTATTAAGTGCTTATTATGTGTAAATTAAGTAATAACTGAAACCAATCCAACTTGTTAGCACATTGACAATGTAAAGAATATGAAACTGGAGGCTTATAAGCACAATGGCCAGATGAAACAACCAAAAAGCATAAATAGCCAAGCTAGAATCTTATAGAGATGATTTCTGAGCAAAATAAAAAAGAATAAAGTAACACACTAATACCTTTAGCAGCACGGTATCTGGGACACACATAAAAACATGCACAAAATAGTCAAATACGCTATCAGTAGCCTATATTGCATTCATAAAGTGAGTTGGTATTATTTATTTCATTATTTGGTTGACCTTAGCCTACTATACTATACAAATTCAATTGTTACTCTAAATTACTTACAAATTGAGGGATGAACAAGATCGTATACAACTTAAATAACTAATTGTACTTTGGGATGACAATAAATATCAATCAAATAGACTCACCACTCATCAGTTCATATTTGTATTTCCCTCTTTCAAATTTTCTACAACTCGTCATGTACAGATTTCAATACTAAAAAAAGTGTTGTGCTATAGTTGTTGTAGCTCCTACTCTAGCTCTATTGGCTCTATCATTTGGATATGTCACCTGGCATCTACATAAATCATCCAAGATGAATCCACTATTAATTTTTCATCAGGAAATACATGGATTAACTCCCGATATGACAGTAAAAGCAAAACGTTGGGTGTATCGACTCTAAGAGATCTGATATTGCTCCAAGGATAGTATTCAGCTGTCCAACTAATAACATTAATAGTATACAACTTAAATGTTACATGTGTTGACTAGTTCAAATATATTTTTCTTTCATAGGCAACTTCTCAGCTACCTCCATTGCATACAATCAATGACTTGTTTTCCTATTACCCCACTTCCTTCTCTCTCTATCTTCTCTTTTACATAAATTTTCCACTGTTTGGAAAGGAGAGGATTATAGTAATACATATATAGACACTCAAAGTTATCCTTAACTGACAATGGAATAAAGGAACACACTAACACCTTTGGCTGCATAGTATCTGGGATGCATATAAAAACATGCACAAAATAGGCAAACAAGTTGTAGCTGGCTTAATGCAGACACTTTAAAGCTTATCTGAAAAATAGTCCTAATCGTACCTCATTGTAAGCGAATTCTTAAGTCATTTCACTTTACAAAATTAGAACAAAGTGGTTATATTAAAGTGGTAAACAAACTTAACAGAAAAACCCAATTATTGGCATATTTGACTTCAACATTGTAATACCCCGTACTTCTACCTAGCTTAAATTTGTCCCAAAAATATCAAAGACTTGTTTTAAAGATGAATCCACTTTTATACACGTGGAATTTCTAATATTTTCATTTTTTGTTGAGTGGTAAATTGAATAAGCTTTCCATCGATACCCATTTTGTCAAAATCCAGTATTGGGGTAGAAACTTATGGACGAAATACAGAAAGCAGTCAAAAATGCCCAGGTGCAATGGTGAGAGACGAAGGCCCATCGAGCTAGCGATGGACCGTCGCCCAAGCCCTCGCAGTGGAGACAGTGAGACCACATTTTGCCTAAGAGCGACGGCTTAGGTCAACGGACCATCGAGCTAGCGACGAACCATCGCGCAAGCCGTCGTAGGAGAGGTAGTAAACCTCTATTCTACCCAGGTGCAATGGTCAGGACCGACGAACCGTCGACCCAGCGATGGACCGTCGCACCCGCCGTCGCATATTTTGTTCAGTTATTTTAAGTCATTTTTAAAAAGGGATTTTTGGTCTTTTACTACCCTTTCTAATACCTAATAATATCAAATCAAGACTCATAAGTTCATTATCCATCTACAACATAAAATTAGGGTTTTCTCTCAAAGATAATCCCCAAGAACAAGATCCAAATCATTCTTCAAGAAACTAATAGATTCAAGTTCTTCAAGTCCAAGGACTTCAAGAAACTCATAATCAAGGTATGTTATGTGTTGATTCATGGGTCCCTTTCACCCATGAAGATCAAGAATCTCTCTTCAAAATCTAATATTTGTGTATTTATGAATATTCATGATGTAAATTGAATTGAAATTCATGTTCATGATGTTGTGGGATTTTGATTCATGTTTTTAAATTACGTAATCCAATGATTAACCCTAGTATATGAAGATTTGCATGATAATCATGATAAACCCTTCAAATTTGCAAATTTATTTATGCAGCCATGACAATTAGATGCATTGATGATGGTATAACCAAAGTATGCTCCCCATATGTTTGATTAAATGCCTATGTGAAGAAAAAGTGCCATACTAGTGTGATAATATGAAATCCCCATTCATGTACAAGTTTATGCATGTCAAATGTTTGATAAAATGTCTTAGTCAGTGAATTATGGATACATGTGTAGCCCTTGTGGTGCCTTATAACTTGAACTTGATGAAATCTCCAACTTATAATATTTTGGATTGTTGATGTTGGTAATGTATTCAAGAAAGTTATGCCTTGTCGGTTTTTTCCATCGAGTCCTGAGGGTACTTTTACCCAAATAATATAGTTGTATGCCTAGAGCCAGTGTCATGTTTTCACGATATCCTCAGTCAATCCATGATTCATAGAACTCAGTCAGTCATGTGACTCAGGAAAGCTCAGAAATCCAGTAAATCTTAGAAATCTCAGACAATTATCAGATCTCAATAGCATTTCGTCAGTCCACGGAAATTCAGTTAATGCAGTCCAGTCAGTTCAATTAATCATGTTTAGTGTCTATTCAGATGGGAGTAGAAATTAGCACCGAGCGAACCCAAGGATGGGAACCCACCAGTTATATAAGGGTGTGATTCTTAGAAAAAATCTTTGCGTTCCAGAACTACGTAGCCAGGATAGGTTGGGACATCATAACTTATTATATGAGGGTAGATGAGGTGGCTTAACCTGTTATATGAGGGTTCCCACCATTCTCACTAGAGTTACCTATTATATGAGGGTTACTCATAGATTTTCCTTACCAGTGGAGTAGTATTGACACCCTTCCAATTGGGATTACAGATTGGACCCCAACTCAGTTATATTCCATTATTTGGGGCATGTCAGTTAGATGACTACTTCCCACAGTTTTAGTTACAGAATCAGGACTGTCAGATACAGTCATTCAATCTCAGTAATAGAACTCAGATAGTTTTACATAATTCAGGACTGTCAGATACAATCAACTCAGAACAGTACGAAACTCAGCTAGTTTCATTAGAACTTAGACTGTCGGATATAGTCACTCTAAATTAGTTATTTCAATTATACAGTTATCAGTATCTCATGTTATCAGTACTCAGGCTCAATAATCATGTTATCACGAACTCAGTTATAGTTATTATGTATTCATGCATGCATTCTCATGTTCATGTTATCCAGTCAGTTAGTATAGTTCATGCATGTGAACCCTTTGTATTCAGCCTACCTCATATGCATACCAGTACATTCAATCGTACTGATGCATTTGCGCTATGATATTTTATACCATAGGTTCAGAAGCACGAGCTCTAAAATATCCAGTAGTATTCCAGTCTCGGCAGTCAGAGTTAGCAGTGAGTCCTCTTCCTTTGAGGACATGACAATTACTTTATTATCTCATTAATTAATTTATTTCAGTAGTTGGAGTTAGTTGGGGACATGCCCCATCAACTCCTTATTCAGACAATATAGAGGCTTTCGGACTAGCATGTTCAGATAGTTATTTCAGTTGTTTTGGTATTGATATACCATATCTTCAGATGTTATGTTTTATCAGATCTTTGAACCTTATGGCCTTTCAACCTTTATTTCCATATTTATATAGTATATTATGCAGTGTACAAGTACAAATATCAGTCATGGGTTAGCTTATGGTCCTTCGGGCTCATGAGCACCGTGTGGCATTCTGGGTACTAGACTCGGGGTGTTACAAAAATTTATCACCTGTACATAATATTACTAAGTTAGTAGATGATCTATAAATCTTGACATAGACGCAAAGACTAAGCCCCCATAGAAATAAGTAATGCCTCATGGGCAAGAATTGGTCCTGCCACATCGTCTATTAATTAAGCGGATGCTCAATAACTCTTGCCCTAAAGGCAAGACTTATCCCACAAAGAAACAACTACCCCTATGGATAAGAGTTGATACTACTTTGTTCTATAATGATTTGATAGATCCTCTATAATTCTTGCCATAAAGGCAAGAATTAGCTCATAATAAATATATTTAAAGGAGGATAGACTGACAGAGAATTCTTCAGACATTGATGTAAAATACATGTAAATAATAAACTGAATTTAGTAGAAACTTACATCAACAATGATGTCAATTAAGTTTGAAGAAAAGAGTACCAAAGAATTGGAAGCAACATCTACTGAGAGACACTTTATTTCTTCATCAGAAGCAACATCCATTTTTTTCTATTAATCGAGTTTGAAGATTTGAGAGGTGTTCGATGAAGAGAAAGAGGAACAAGAGAAAAAGTATTTGAGAAAATGGGGGAAAAAGATGTACGGAGAGAAGAGTATATGAAAAATATCTGGTAAAAAAATAAGAGAAATAATAAAAATTCAAAATAAAGGTTAAAGACAAATAAGTTTTTAAAAAGGTAAAAAATGAAGAAATAGATAATGATTGAGAAAAAAGAGAGAAAAATAAATGTTGAGACAAATAAATTAAAACATAAAAATAAAAAAAAATAAAAAAAAGTGAAATAATAAAAAATAGAATAATAAATTTAAAGGAAAAAATTTAAAACTGAAAAAAAGTAGAATAATAAAAGTAAAGGAAAAATAAAAAAGTGAAAATAATAATAAAAAAATTTGAGAGATAAATGAGTATGGAAAGTTTAAAAATATAGTTGAGGTGTAGAGGGGCAAAATGGTACTCTTAGTATATTAAAAAGTAAGGAAGACTATTCTTCAAAGACATTCTTATTTGGGGTCAAATATCTAAAGCCACCCATATTTGGGTCTATGTCATGCAATTTCCTGGTATTTGCCACCTTGGAAAAGTAATTGAAAATGTAATATTGAGAATAAACCCTTGTTGTGCGATCCATTTCAGCTGAATGTTATTATGTTTTATGATTTTTTTTCAGGTAATTAACAATTAGAAGAAATAAAATATATTGGAGGAAATACAATATTTTAATATTAAAAATATTGGAGGAAATATATTATTTTGGTGTCAATTTTATAAAATTTACGGAAAATTTATAAGACCACACTTATAAATTATTATTTTAAAATAATAAAAATAGTCACATTCTAAAAGTGTAATTATATTTGTAAAAGGCGTTGCCAATTATATAATGATAAGGAAACACTTATAAAGTGTAGCCTATAGTATTAAAGAGAACGCTTTACAAAAGTTGCCTAAAATTATCATGGCTTAAAGCTAAAAATTAAGGCTACATTTTAAAGTGTGCCCAAACTATTTTAGACAACACTTTTTAAGTGTTTCCCAGATTTATTGTGGCCTTAGGCCTAAAATGTTGTAGTGTTTTTGTTAGAATTTTGATATTTTGATGAAAGTTTTTGTTGTATGGGTGATGCCCTAAGTTCATGACTCTCAGCAAGAAGCAAACCTTAGTTAACTTTCCAATAAACTGAAGCGGAATACATAGACAATGAAAGCTGTTGTACTCAAATCCTGTGAATTATGTGTCTTATGAATCTATGCCCATAATGTGGAACAAATCTAGTGATCTTATTCAATATATATATACTAAAGCAACAATTCATTTGAAATTTGATAGTATGTGGTGATTTTATTTTGCTGACTCTAAAAATCAGCTTGTAGAATTCTTTTTTTAATAATGTTTTTATTTCCATAAGGAAAGATTTTGTCTCCTAAAATAAATATTTGGTATAATATATTTTGAAAGATTTTATTTTAGAAAAACTCGTTACAATATATTTTATCAAATCTCTAAGATTTTCAAAAGACTCCTATTTTGGGCAAAAAAATCGTCAACTACTCTCTAACTCCCCGTCCTTTCCTTTAAAATCTCCCTCTTTACACGCCACTTTTTTATCTTCCATCATCATTACCATCTCCATACTCTCTCACTTCCCAACACTCCTCTGCCCTTTAATCTCCAACCCTAACCTCTGTACTTTCTTTCTCAACTCTATCTTTTCACCTTTCTCTCCACCACTTTTATTCTCATCCATCACCATTTTCTTTACCATGACAAAACCCATTCAATGGCTAATCTGACCAAAACTTCTCCAAACCAAAATTCCACCAACTTTGACCTCGTCCTTATCTCTGAATCCTCAGAAAAAGTCTCCTCTTACTCTCTCCAGTTAACTATGTCCAAAAAATAAACCGCTTCAAGCCCTATATCGTCATCTAACAAACGAAGGTTCTCTTCTCTAGATTCTCTTCCTCAAGAGGATATGCATAATTTTTGGACTCTTATTCACAAGAAAAAGTTTCTCGCCTTCAAGAATCGCTCTATTATTTTTGGTCGAGTCATCTATCTCTCTCATCTAAAGGAATTCCATTGTAATATTGTCCACTTTCTCAAAGACCAATACTTATCGATGGTGTCTCACTTATGTAGATTAGAAGTTTTTGAAGACCTTATCCGTATGTTTTACGCCAACCTTCATCATTCCCCTGACAGTTGTGAGCTGGAAACCCTGGTTCTGGGTATACATATTATTCTTAATGACTTTCTATTTGAGAAAGTATTTGATACCAAATTCTCAGGTATTATACCCATCATGAATGATACCTGGCTACAAAATTTTAAAGTTAGTTTTGACGAAGCAAAGAAGGCCGTCTCAAATCCTAACTCAAATAGTCCTTCTTTTGGTCTTCTGTCTCTCAGTTTTTGAAATAGAATCTTGGCCCACATCATTGCACCCACCTTTATTCCTCAAAAGATATCTCTCTGTAATGTGACATACAGAGATATGTTTGTTCTCTACTACCTGATTAAGAATACAAAATCAACTGGAGTTCCTGGATTCGTGAATATATGATAGAAAATGCCGCTGACTCCCACGCCTCAGCCAGTTTGCCCTACAGTCTGCTCATCACTTGGATTCTTCTTCACTATGGAATTGAAATCTTAGCCTTTCTAGTGGTAGAAGTCTCTGCCACTTATGGCTCAAAGACCTTCGCAAGCATGGGCTATGTTCTGATCGAAAAAGGATGGCGCAAAAAAGATTCTGTAAAAAATTGGCCTGACACTTCCAGGGTAAGTAAATCTTATCTAATTCCATGTTCTTTGCAGATAAGGATATTGAAGAGCTCAAAGGCAGGCTCACCCCCCATTAAGAAAGGAATAACCAGCATCAAAGAGTCAACAACCAAGCTGCTGCAACTGAGAAAGGAGACTGGTACCGACATAGGCAAAGTGCGACTCTCTCTTGATGGTTACAAAAAGAAAGGGGTAAAACTATTTAATAGAATGTTATACCGGGTCGATTCCATCAAGCCTGAGTCTTCCTTCTCCTCCAATGAGCTTGAAATCTTCTTTCATAACACTTACTCAAACTTTACCAAGAGTGTTGAGAAATCCTATGTCCGTTTCTGCTCAAATATGTACAACACCATTACCTATTTCCTAGCCAAATGACGCTGAACTTTTTTATCTCATTCAAAAGGGGATCGGTCCCTTATCATAATCTAGGTTGTATTAAGACACTACACACTCCTACTTTGACGTTCTTTTGATGCTACTTCCTAATGAGTGAACCTTTGCAGGATACGATTAAATCCTTGCAGGATATTGGAATACTGCTAGTAATAAAAGGATAAAAAAAACAAGTAAGGAAGCCGGCTCCAGGAATGGAAGGACATCAAATATGGATCAGCTGCATCCAAGCAAATTAATCAAAATAAGAACAAATGGAAGGATAATCTCAGTCTCGATAATCATATCAAATCAAATCAATCGCAATAAAGTTAAAAGAAGAAAAGATCATCAATATATCTGATATGGACGTGAGTAAAATCCGTATATGGACATATATGATATGGACTTATCATACGACTACATTCCTCAATAAGGAATCAATTCAAATCCTTGATTGAGAAGAAATCTCTTGGGTTTCCTTATGAAGAGTAGCAGTCGAAGACTATAAAAGAAGAAGACTAAAGATGGACACGGGTTACGCAACTTCAAAGAAAAATATCAAAGAGTCTCAATCTTAGTCTCACAAGGCTTTGTAACTTTTAGTTTACAATTTTTATATAAAGAGTAGGATTAAGTCAACTTTGTAACATCAACTGAAGTTGTGTCACAATATCTGAAGAACAAAATAAGTCTTCAGAACTTGTTTCTCATCATTGTTCTCGAGACTGACATTTAACGATCTAAGGAAACTTTGAAACACAAGGGGACTGGAAGTAAACACCACATTATTGTTCCAAACCAGGATAAATCTTGGTGTATTTAGTTTATGTTTGATTATTTATTTACTTAATTGTTTTAAATCTAATCTATCTTGTGAAGTGTACTGATTTTCAGGCGAGTCATCAATGAATAGTCAGTAGTTGACTCATAGAAAACTTTAAATTCACCCCCCCTTTAATTTCAATTACCCTTTCAACCATGAGAACTACCTATACCCGAGGGATAAACTACTCTAATAGGGGTAACACCTTGAGCTGAAACAACCATCGCCCTACAACTAGGGAAATCCTTTGAATAATGACCAGGAAGCCCATAAGTAAAATAGGAAATATGAGCAGAACCATAACCAATTGATTTGGCTGACACAAAATAGCCACTTTGTCTAGAATGAACTAAAGATGAACCCCTCAAAGGCTGATCATTGGACTTTTCAGGGTGAGTACCAGCACCAGATTGACCTTCATCAGTAATTTGAAGAACTTCCTGACCTGGTTGACTAGGCTGACTCTGAGGTTGAAAATATGGATGCAGAGAATATCCAACATGAGAACTACCACCTCTGAATTAGGAACCACTATGGCTCCCACTATATCTGCCCTAAAATCTAGGCCTTTTATCATGACCCTCACGAATCTCATGGTGCATCTACTCCATTACCCTTGCATGACTCATAACCTCAACAAAAGTCCTACCTCTAACATTTAAACTCTAAGTAGCTATACGAATGGGGAGTCTCAACCTAATAACAAAGTAGCAAACTCTCTCATACTCAGTGTCCAAAATAGAAGTTAATGCCTAGACAACTTATGAAAATAGGCCTCATACTCAAAAACTATCATGGAGCCCTATTCTAATTCAGAGAACTGATCCCTTAATCCATCTCTACGGCTGCCCAAAATATACTTCTCCAAGAACATCTCAGTAAATTGAGTCCCAAACAAGAGACAAGATCCAGCTGGTCTAGAATATATTTAACCTCTTTACTAATGGCAAGCAGACAAATCCAACAGAAATATGGTATAATCCACACCAAGAGTCTAAAAAAGGCCTAACCCACGAATCCTATCCTTACAAGCAGTAAGAAACTCATACATATCCTTACTTGGAACACCAAAAAACCTAGGTAGAGCCAAGCTTAAGAATATACCCAATATCTTTTGGTCCTCAAAAGACATAGCAAGATGAGCCACAACTGGCTGAGCAACTATATGCTAAAAAACTGCCAACACAAGGGGAACCTCAACTTTGGGAGTCACAGCTATAGGCTGCGCCCCTGCCTCAGTGGCACAATGATCAGTAGACTATGTACCATCAGCCGACACAAAACCAATAATCCCCAAAAATTTAGTCAAGGCATCCTTGAGCAATGAGGAAGGAACAAAACCTGGTGGATCCTAGGATTGTCCCTGGCTTACCACTAGCTGTTATGGAAGAATATCTATCTTAGGTATAGGAATAAGGTCTTGGGAAGAAGACCTATCCTGGTCCCTATCTAGGGACACATAACGAGGTTGTCCTCGACCTCTAGGTCATCCACTAATAGGATTTAGATCCCTGGGCTCGGGCTCAGGATCCTTATCTCATGTAGAGATAACACATGTCTTTGATATCTGCGAAAGAGTAAAGTCAACGTAAAATTTAAAAAACCAACTAAGACTCTTAACATAGTATGAGTGAAAGTAGAGAAAAACTCATAATAATGTCCCATAGCTTCCCAAAGATAGGAAACAGACGTTGATGTTCTACCTCTGATAGATGCACAAGTAGGAACATCAAATAATTATTCTCCGACCTTGCCGAGCATATCATCATCATCATAATATCCTCTTTCTTTGCAGGGTTTCCATATCATCATCATTGTAAGGACCCAAAACAACCCCTAGTCATAACACGGTGCTTAGGACCACAAGTGATCCTAAGCTAACCCTTGTACTGGCATAACTAATGAGCAACTGATATAAATGCATAAGACTAAAAGAATAATGTGGAAGATGAATCTTTTATGAATATAATCAATACAAACTATATTAAAATGATAAAACTCCGATTATTCAAAACAAACTAGAATCAAATACATTAACTTCTACTGACCTTCTATGAAGCCTCTACTAGTATTGACTATAGGTAGCCGGGACATGACCCCCGCTATCTCAAATCAATACGACTGAATGTAGAAAATAACATACTACACAAACTATGACTGACTCAAGCCCTTGAATCGAAGGGACTCATCACCTACTGACTGGAAGCTATAACTGTCTGATTATAATATGTATGCTACAACTTGTACCTACATTATTAAATAATGTAGCACATAGACGTATATGTGGATCGGTACTTTTGGAATGTACTGAGCATGTTATGGTGAATGCATAAGTAAAATAATAGGTGCAATAATTCAAATAAAAATCAAAACAACATGCTAAATGTGAGTGACGTACCTTGGCTGAAATAATAAAAACTGAGAAATTATAAGTCATGAGAAATAGTGCATAATGAAATTCATGTGAGACACCAAACTTAGTTCTAATAATATGTACTCTTTTTCTGTTCTTCAAATTATGCAAGCTAAGTGAAAAGGTCTCACTTTTATCAATCTTAAAACATAAAGCTGAAATCTGATAACTGTAATCTTAAGAAAAAAAACATTGTCTGAGTAAATTTGAGAGCCATTACACTTAGTTTTCTCAAAAGTGTTCTGACATTTTGATTTAAGACTTAGGGACTTTGGGATATTCTTCTAACCAACATAAACCATGTGAGCCATCATGGAGTCCAACATCTCATTCCCCTAAGGAGAAAACCTTACGTTGGGGAGAGGTGTTATACTCTTGCAAAAGAGTATAACCTTCTCTTAGTGATCACTATCTTAGGCCACTATGGGCACTTAATCTTAATCCTTCGATGACACGTAGTTTTGGAGCATGAAACCTTGAAAACATACCTAACTCAATGCTAAATACTACTACTCCCATTTTTTTTCTCAGAACTTTGGGAAAACCACCTTAAAATAGCGCAAGTGTTTGTAATAAAAACCAATTATGCTTCTCTTTACTTTAAATCATAAACTGTATGAACAATGTGGATTTCTTATCTTAGCTTAGGATCAAAAGATCCATCTTTTTTTAAATCTTGGTAAGCAATTATCAAAGGAACTTAAGACCATAGTCTTCTTGAAATCTCAAACTCATTCTTTATATGAACTTAACAAATAAAACTTATGAGCATAATCATCTTAAAATCTTAATACTTAAACTTTGGGCTTAAAAATTCATTCATCAAACTCAAGACAATTCACAACAATACTTCATACTCAACATCATTCTTGAAATCACTCAACAATATCAATTCATAAAAAAGAAGTGCAATTCATGATATAAATCTTCAATTCAAAGCATAAATAGGTGAGATAAACATGCACTTCAATACTTAAATCACTTATAAATTCATGAACTCAAAATAAGATAATTTGGGTATGAACCCTAATATGAAATTCATGAAATCTTAATTTAAGATAAGTTTTGGGAACAAGGATGAAAGAGAATCCTTGTTCATAACCCCACATTCCTTAATAGACTTGATTTGATGTAGAGAACTTAATTTTGAAACCCTAGGAGATGATCTTGAAAGCTTTCTTAAGACTCTTGGATTATGGAACTAAATTCTTGGTTTCTTTCTTGAAGAGGATGAATTGAATTCTTGGATTCTTGGGGAGAAACCCTAATATTGATATTTTTCTTGGGAAATATTGTATTAAAAGGCTTGAATTCTTGCCTTGAAGGAAACACTATTTTCTCCTTGATCTTGATGGTCGAGAGAATTATAAGTGATGATAAACTGATATTTTATCAGTTAATAGTGTTTAATCCTTGATTTAAGTCATGTGAGGTGAGGGGAAAGACCAAAATACCTCTCCAAAACTATTTAAAGGTGATGTTGATCGAGGAGGGCATGGGTGATGACTTGGGATGCTAAGCCCTCACTTAGGTGATAGCCCGTCACCCCAGGTTGTGACTTAGAAGTTGGAATTGATGTTTTTCTTCCTAAGGCTGATGACTTGGGATGATAAGTCGTCACATAGGTGATGGCTCATTAGCTCAGGTCGTCACTTTGTTGACAGGCTGACATACTGGAGTAAAATGGATATAACTTTTTGCTCCGATATCGGATTAAAGTATAACCAAATATGTTGGAAAGAAGATTCAAAGATCTTTTATTTTATATAAGGTGAGACACGTAAATCATTATATACAAGGAGTAATGGTCGTTCAAATTTTACTCAAGCTGAATCATTCACTAAAACTTAATCAACATATGTGTTTTCAAGTCGTCTTTGAGTTAGGAGGATATTATGACCTCGATCATTATACAAAGATATTCCCACATCATATATTTGATAATCACACATTTATATACATAGAATAATTGTGTTCAAGTTCGTACGCTTAGGAACAACGATTTAAATTCTAGCCTGGAAATGTGGGGTGTTACATTATCTACCCCTTGGAATCATTCATCCTCGAATGATGGGTAGGAACTTGTTGAAGCTGTAGAGGTATGGAGTAACGTGGACAATATATGTTTTCTACGAAAGGATATAACTTATTTGAAATGTTAAGACCTTTATCACAAAGCTGATTTCTGAGCTGACTTGCCTTTAGTTACTATAATGAGCTGATTCATTCTATGAGTTTAGAATTAGTTTGAAGGATTCATGATACAATCATACACATAGAACTGTGAAGTGATAAATTATGCAAGCACGAATCATGAGACAATGAGACTAAGTTCATACAATGGGTATTATGAACTTATGAACTATGAGACAATGAGACTAAGTTCATCTAGTCTTCCTATAGATTCACTAGCGCATATTACATTCCTCCACTTACATCCTAACATGACATTCAAGACTATCATTATATCTACATATGAACTTCAATATAACCACCCATAAAGGCACTCTTCTCATGTTATCTAAACCTCTATCAACAATAACTTTCTTGCACTATTCATTAAGAAGACATGCCCAGAATTCTAAACTAACTGTGATAAATACAAAGATTTACCTCAATTTTCCCTCATCCTCTAGCCTTGATAGAAAAGCATAAATAATATTTCTTAATGAGGGTCATCAACTCCCTCCCATCTAAATCATTGCTTATCCATCATAATCACCACCATCTTAACATAATAAGAGGCCACTAAAGGGCTAACACATGAGGACCTAAAGCATGAAAAAAATACTATACATAACTTTGACACTTAGCTGAGGCCTGAGGAATAGAATGTCAAAGGCATGGATTCATTAAAGAGATCTAAACTGAGGACATACAGGATATAAATCTGAATTTTGTTGATCATTAAGAGTGTTGTTTGAGTACTAGAACTGGACATACTGTAAATCATGAGTACATGAGTCATGAGCTGCATGACATGAATTTGGAGTTCTAATTTAGGGAATATGACTCCTACTACTGAGTGAACTAGAGTTCCTTATACTGGGAATTGGAAACGTATATGATTTTTCTATAAGGTACAGAAATATGAACTGTGGTTGTGGAACTAACACGTACATCCTGAGTAGATATCATGATAAGTAAAGTATAAGACTTTCTACTGAGATGAGAATGGGTGGGGCATCATCCTCCCTTATTACTTTTCTACACTACACCGGTATCACTACTAGAATATGGAAGCCTAACGTGGTCACTCATTCTACCATCTCCTCTTTAGCTTTAAGCCATCACTCTAAGTCTGTGGGACCCTCTACTAAACACTAATCTAAACTGCAATCGCTTAAATCTAAAGTCAGGATGTAACAATACACATAAAAAAATAATTAAACTTACCCTGAAAGACTATTTGTAACGTCCACTGCTACTCCCTCCTTCCGAGATTCAACTCTTGGATTTCTATAGCCCTAAAAATCATCATAAAATAACTTGTACACTTACTAGCTTAGAATCTTCATAAGTATCACCATACCCTGAGTTCACACCATTTAGAGCTTTCAACTCTTATTTCTATTAGCTCAATCCTCAAAAATTAAAACTTAGGTTCTAACACTTACTATGGATATCCTCAAACCTTTAATGAACCATAATAACTTCATTCTTGGTCACTTTCTTAGTACATTCCATCCTTAACATCATTTAGATTCAATAGTCATCATCATAGACTTACACTCTATCAACTCGACAAACATACTTGCCTCACTAAACATATAATCACAGCCTACCAAGATCACACTTCTATACTTATATTTTTCCCAAATCGTAAGAATAAAAATCATACTTAAATGACCCAACACCATCTACCCACAACTCCTCAACTTAGCTATTAAGAACACCATGTACTAAATAACTAGCCTCCTTCCACTTAGCAACTCCAGGGTATTACTAACCACACATAACACTTAAAAACCTTAGAAAATAATGCAATCCAATATCACCTTGGGCATACCTATATATCATACCTAAAACATCATACTTAATCCCAAATCAATAAACTTAATTTCTTGCATGCACTGTTCAAACCTACTAGATCACCTCCATATAACTAGCATCACTAACCAAACAATCATTGTTTCCACCTTGATAGTAATTTACTATTCCAACTTAGTGTCTAGTGCTAGGAATGATTATCAACCCAACCTTACATACTATTCTCACTTGGAACCTATAAAACAAAGCATCAAGAAACACTAGTACACTAGAACCTCATAACAATGACAGTCGATCATAATCTTATGACATACATTATTAAAATTTGTTAATGCATCCACCTTCTACAAATTTTGACTATTCACCCATCTATACACCTAATTATCTTTCTTAGCTCTATAAGCCTAAATTCACAATATTCAACCACCCAATACTTTCATCAATAACCAATACTTTTCTAACACAACAAATACCATCAATAACTCTTTTCATATTTCAAGCAAATAATAATTCACCATAACTAATAAATCCTTCTCTACCTCCAACAAAGGAACCTGTACAATATTCATTACCTCTAAACTAACACACATGGACCTGTCACCTCACCACTATCTCGATCATCTACAAAAGTTCATCTATATATATTCGATTAGCCGCCATTACCACCTTTCTTGTCACTACACTTCTATACCCATACTTTTAATTATAAGAAGGTTCTACTACATATGAATCATAACACTCGAGGTTTCAATATCACTTGAATACAAACTCTATTAAACAATCTAGGTTCATACTATCTCCTTTTATAAGATCTATCAGTATTGAAGGAATTATGAGGAATCTGAATACATATCTTATTTTTTTAACTGAATAACTCATAATGATGAGGATATAATCTTTTAACTTGAGGAACTTATAACAAAATAGTGAGCTCCTCTTAAGCCCCTTATGTGACTTCAGATGTTACAGATAGTAAATATGAGAATGTTATCTTGGGAGGAATTGGAACTTACTAATTGTGTTATCTCGAGAATAAATCATAGATGGAGAATTATAGAGTAAAACACGAATTGACAAAAGTTTCTAAGAGAACAACTTTACTGCACGATCTAGAGTTTGAAAGAAAGGGAACTTTTCTTAAATGCCCTGTAGCCTCTCAAAGAAAAGTACAAACGTCTCCATACAGTTTTGCAAGACTCTACTAGACACAACTTCATAGATACCCTAGGACGCTTGAACTCTATGTGCTCTGATACCATGTTTGTAACGACCTGAGACTACCCCCTAGTCATCACACGGTGTTTAGGACCACAAGTGATCCCAAGCTAACCCTTGTACTGGCATAACTCATGAGCAACTGAAATAAATGCATGTCTCAAAGAATAATGCAGAAGATGAATCTTTTATGAATATAATAAATACAAATTCTATTAAAATGATACAACTCCAATTATACAAAACAAACTGGAATAAAATACATCAACTTTTACTGACTGTCTATGAAGCCTCTACTAGTATTGACTATAGGTAGCTGGGACATAACCCCCGCTATCTCGAATCAATACGACTGAATGAAGAAAATAAAATACTATACAAACTCTGACTGACTCAAATCCTTGAATCGAAAGGACTTATCACCTGCTGACTGGAAGCTGCAACTGTCTGATTATAATGTGCATACTGCAAATTGTACCTACATTATTAAACAATGTAGCACATAGACATTTATGTGGATCAGTACTTTTGAAATGTACTAATCATGTAGGGGTGAATGCATAAGTAAAATAATAGATGCAATAATTCAAATAAACTTCAAAATAGTATGCTAAATGTGAGTGACTCACCTTGGCTGGAATAATAAAAACTGAGAAATTATAAGTCATGAGCAATAAGGCATAATGAAATTCTTGTGAGACACCACACTTAGTTCTAATAATCTGTATTCTTGTTATTTTCTTCAAATCATGCAAGCTAAGTTAAAAGGGCTCACTTTTATCAATCTTAAAACTTAAAACTAAAATCTGATAATTGTACTCTTAAGAAAAAAACTTAAACTTCGTTTTCTCAAAACTATTTTGACATTTTGATTTAATACTTAGGGACTTTGGGAGGTTCATCTAACCGACATAAACCATGTGAGCCATCATGGAGTCCAACATCTCGTTCCCCTAAGGAGAAAAGCTCATATTAGGGAGATGTGTCATACTCTTGCTAAAGAGTACAACCTTCTCTTAGTGATCATTATCTTTGCTCACTATGGGAACTTAATCTTAATCCTACGGTGGCACAAAGTTTTGGGGTATGAAACCTTGGAAACATACCCAACTCAGTGCTAAATACTAATCCCGTTCTTTTGCTCAGAACTTTTAAAAAACCACCTTAAAATAGCACAAGTGTTTGTAATAAAAACCAATTATGCTTCTCTTTACATTAAATAATAAACTGTATGAATAATGTGGATTTCTTATCTTAGCTTAGGATCAAAAGATCCATCTTTCTTTAAATCTTGGTAAACAATTATCAAAGGAACTTAAGACCATAGTCTTCTTGAAATCTAAAACTCATTCTTGATATGAACTTAACAAATAAAACTTATGAGCATGATCTTCTTAAAATTTCAATACTTAAACTTTGGGCTTAAAATTTCATTCTTTAAACTCATGACAATTCACAACAAAACTTCATGCTCAACATCATTCTTGTAATCATTCAACAATATCAATTAATAAAAAAGAAGTGCAATTCATGATATAAATCTTCATGTCAAAGCATAAATAGGTGAGATAAACATACAATTCTATACTTAAATAACTTATAAATTCATGAACTCAAAACAAGATAATTTGGGTATGAACCCTAATATAAAATTTATGAAATATTAACTTAAAAAAAGTTTTGGACACAAGGATGAATGAGGATCCTTGTTCATAACTCCACGTACCTTAATTGACTTGATTTGATGTAGATAACTTGACTTTGAAACCCTAGAAGATGATCTTGAATGCTTTCTTGAGATTTTTGGATGATGGAACTAATTTCTTGGTTTCTTTATTGAAGAGGATGAATTTAATTCTTGGGGATAAGCCCTAATCTTGACACTTTTCTTAGGGAATCTTAGATTGAAAAGCTTGAATTCTTTTCTTAAAGAAAACACTAATTTCTCCTTGATCTTTAGAGTGGAGAGGATTATGAGTGACGATAAACTGATATTTATCACACAATAGTATTTAATGCTTAATTTAAGTCGTGGGAGGTGAGGGAAAAGACCACCCCCCAAACTATTTAAGGGTGATGGTGATTGAGGGAGGTCATGAGTGACAACTTGGGCTAATAAGCCGTCACTTAGGTGACGACCCTTCACCCCAGGTCATCAATTGGAAGCTAGAATTGATGTTTTTATACCTAAGGCTGACGTCTTGGGATGATAATTCATCACACAGGTGACAGCCCATCAGCTCAGGTCATCACTTTGTTGAATGGGTATAACTTTTTGCTTCGATATCGGATTAAGGTGAAACCAAATGCATTGAAAATAAGATTCAAATATCTTTTATTTGATATAAGGTAAGATACGTAAATCATTATGTACAAGGAGTAATGGTCATTTAAAGTTTACCCAAGCTAAGTAATTTACTAAAACTTAATCAATAGAAGTGTTTTCAACTCGTCTTTGAGTTAGGAGGATATTATGACCTCGATCATTATACAAAGATATTCCCACATCATATATTTGATAATTACACATGTATATAAATAGAATAATTGTGTTCAAGTCTGTATGCATAGGAACAATGATTTAAATTCTAGCCTGGAAATGTGGGGTGTTACAATAATAATCTCCGCTAGCCTTGATAGGTATTAATATTATTGTTACAATATTCTCCGACCTTTACGGACATCAATATCATCACAATACACAATTTAATATTAACAAAAAAGAACAAGACCCACAAGGGCTATAGTAAATAACAAGCCCCACGATGGCTAAAGTAAATGACAAGCCCCATGAGGGTTAAAGTAAATGAACATAAAAGAGAAGTAAAGAAGATATTACCTCCAATAATTATCATTCATCTTCAATGTAAATTTATCAATGGACATATATATGTAACATGAGTATTATAATTACCATTGGGTTTCAAGCATAATTAGAAACATAACTTCCCATGAAGTCAATAACAATGCCTTCTAGAATCATTAGTATCATGACTCATAATATTAGGAACATGAGAGGTTTCTATCATGGTCACTAGTTTGATTACTAAACAATAGTACAACATGAGTAATAGCATAGACCTAGTCCAAAACAATAGCTTAATCATTGACTCACATGATGACATAGACACAAGCTTAATTCAGAGCGTAAAAGATTTTTTGGTAATTTAGTCAACAAACCATATACATCACTTATAATGTCATTACCATAGTCTAATTAATCAATTTAGCAAACATACTTCTAAGGGAGCATTTCCTAGGCATTTAGTAGCCGTCTAAGTTCTTCAAGAGAACTACATCAATCCAAGCTGAAGGTGGATCAAGAACCCCCTTTTAATTCCTAAAATACATTCTAAACCCAACATCTACCTAGGAATATACTAAGGTATCTAAATTTATTCTGAGATACATAGCAAGCCACCAATCATCCTAAGATAACGGTCTTCTCCAAAATTACACCTAGTTTAACCATTAAATCTAAGGTATTTCTATTAATGTATGAACTAGGGCCAACTTACCCACAACATGAGTGACAAGTTCACTCTCATATAACTAGAGTGACTAACGCATCCTCATGCTAACCATGAAAAATAAAATCCAATTCACTATGATTTAAGCCTACAAGCCAACCATTCTAATATATAAGTTCAAGTGAACTAAATGAATCAACTAAACCCAAGTAATACTATTCAATATTACTATACCTAAAATAAATCCCAATCTAATAAGGTATCACTATTGTACTATAACATAGCTCAATCTAACAAGGAACAAGCCTAACCTACCTTAAATCTATAATGACCCTTTCGGTCATTTTCTGTAATCATGCTTATTTTCACTGTTAGAGATTTTCCATAGATGTCCCAAGTTAATTATGAATTTTTGGAATTTATAGTTTGGTTACCGAGCAGTTCGTTTGTTTTTTAGAACTAATTCTTAATTTGGAAGTCTTCCCTGGTTCCAAATGGTCACTGTGCAAAAACCATAATAAAATAATCTTGGATGCAAATTTTGGTTCCCATTGCAAATTTTGGATGAAAATAATCTTGGACACAAATTTTAGTTCCAGTCCATAATATTAATTTTAGTCTAGGTAGACCTTTAGTTTGGTTCCCATTGCACCTAAGCTCATTTTGACTGCTTGGTCGAAAAGTTAAAAATTGGAAGATATGGTGGACTAAAAAAACTCTAATGGAAAATCTGACTTAACCAATTCATTCAAAACATTAAATGTAGTGGGGTTACATAGTTCGTTTGTAAAAATTAGAGTCTGAATGAGTTCGGGAGGTCAAAAATAAGTTTTAACCTTGCTGACCCCATATGAGTGTTATCACAACCCGTATGTGTGAGAACGGAGTACCTCTGTACCTGGAGAGGTTTTAAAATCCCCTTTGGTCAAATTTTACCTATTTTCCACTTTTCATTGAACCCTATAAGCCCTAGAATGACTTGGTAACTTTAACTTGATTCTTGGAGGAGAGTTAGAAGCTTGATTAACATATATTTTTGTAATTAACAACTGATTTAAGGTATGATCCTTTAATTTCAACCTTTAATTTCTTTATTATTTGAAAACCCCCCTAAATAGATTGAAGGCTTGATTTTAGTCCTAATAAGCTTTGTTTTTACTTGATTCTTGAGGGTTATGATTCCCTAATGGTATTTGAATATTGGGTTGATCTCGGAAATATATATCTGTATGTGGATCTCACTTGGGGTTTTTGGCGTCATTTTTGGACCCGAAGCTCAATGGTGCAATATGGATATTGTTTTTCTTGTTATGATGTGTAGATTATGTTTTTGATGGCTTGGAACCTTGAAGAAGCTTCTCAAATATGAAACAAAGATTTAGTAGATTGTTTAGCATTCTTCGGATTTGAGGTAGGCTAGGCTTACTCCTTGTTATATTGAGATATGTTTTGATATAATTGTGATACCTTATTTGATTGGGATGGGTTTTAAGTATTGGATTGATGAAATTCAAGATGGGTTAGTTAGACCAATTAAACTATATGAATATTAAAGGTTGAAAAGCTTGACTTTTTCCCCTTTGACTTAGGTAGAATAGACTTCATCACACATGTTTAGCATGAGAATGCCTTAGAATATTAAATATTTGGTAAATTTCTCTAGTTGATCATACTTAGAGTAAGTTGGCCTTAATTTCTAACACTAGTGAAGGTTGCCCTAGTTCCATTAGACTGAGTAAAGGTGCTTGAGTAGAATATCTACCTTAGGGCTTATGGTGACTTGCTATGAATCTCTAACATGATTTAGATACCATAGCCTAGTCCAGGAAAGAAGTTGACTTAGAATGAAATTCGGGGATTTAGATGTGGTCTTGTTTAACCACCTTAAGACAAGACTTATGATTAGATAACTTGAACCCTTATGCTTAGTAATTGACTAAAGAGTGCCTCTTTGAGGCAATATTGATGATTCTTGGTACTTGTTGGTTATGTGGAATGACAACGAAGATAATGCCTAAGTGATTATGCCCTTGTGTGCCTTGTTGTCTAAAGCTTATGTCAAGATATTAATTATGTTATTATGATTATTTATTATTTTGGCTAATAAACGTGTTATTAATGAGCCCTTAACTATAATATGGCCTAAGCCATAAATGATGTTTGACCAGACTATGAATATGCCATGGATTATGTCATGCTTTAATTATTGCTCATGCTATTGATAAATTAAATTTAGGCCAATTGTAGGCTAATAGGTCATTTTTCATGATATCACTTATGGTTATGCCCAAGGTCTAAATGGATAGATTATGAATTATGTAAAGATGAGTCATTGATTATACGTTTAATTAATCCATTGGTTAGGCTAGTGTTCGGATCGTTAACAATACTATTGCCCAAGTTATGATCATGGTTAATAATAACCCAAATAAATCACATGGGAAATCTTCCTGATATGTTGATATTAGAAAAATTTGAATAGTTCTAGTAGGCAGACTTATTGACTATATACAAGAATTCCATATAGATTATGTTTGGAATCATGTTATGCTTTTGTCTAGTAACTAAACTAATGATTATGCTAGAAATCCTTATTGTTGCTAAAATTATGGGTCATGATACTAAGTGTTCTAAAAGGTATATTTATTGACTACACGAGAAGCTACGCTGCTAACTATGTCAAACCTGTTAATGCTTTGTTATATTCATGTTATATATATTCACATATTTATGGATAAATTGTCCTCAACGACGAATGATGAGATATAAAGGTATGCTTCTCCTTACTTGTCATTTACTTTAGCCCTAATAGGGCTTGTTATTTACTTTATTCCTCGTGGGGCTTGTTATTTAATTTATCCCTCATGTGGCTTGAACTTTATTTTAGCCCTCGTGGAGCTTTTCATTTACTTACTTGTAATTTTTTTAGCCCTTGTGAGGCTTGTTCTTTATTATTAATATATTGATGTGATGAATATGCTCGGTTCAAGTTCGAAGGATATGATTATGATATTAATACTCGGTTTGAGACCGGAGGACATGATTATGATATTGATTCCTAGTTCAAGTTTGGATGATATGATTATGATATTGATACCCAATTCAAGTCCAGAAGATATGATTATAATATTGACACCCTATTTGAGTTTGAAGGATATTATTGTGATATTAATACCCGGTTTGAGTCTAGAGGATATGATTATGATATTGATACGTGATTCAATTCCAGAGGATATGATGATAATATAATAATGTTTGGTGAGGTAGGAGGATATGATTATTGATTTGCCTATGTGTGCACCTACCAGTTGAATCTAGCTAGCACTATGTATGACAATTATATGTTTAATTGTGTTCTTGTATAGTTGGGTTTAATGTTGATATTAGAGATGTTGTTATAGTCTTCTAATGAGTTAAGGTATATAAAGTGGTATAGTTTTTTATTTATGATCGATAGATGCTTAGTGGTGGATATTACTTAAGTGGCTAATATGGACTAATGGACTTGTGAACCGTAGAGATAAAGAGGACTAATGGCATTGATGGCTAATGATAGGGAATATTCTTTCATTATGGTAGTTTGTGATAATGGGTTTAGCGATGATTAAGGTTATGATGTTGATTAATTATTTAACGAGTATATGTGGATCACTGATGCTACTTAATAAGAGATGTTAGTTGACAAATGAATAAGTGTATAAATGGTGTTTAGTGGTTTTTTGTTAGATGATGACTAGTGGGATTATGTTTGCTAGAAATGAATATTGGTTATTGGATAATATGATGTAGTGGTGAATCTTGACTAAATTCTTGATATTGTCTATTTTGTAAATAATGCTTAGCCATTATCCATGAATAGTGACTAAGTGATGAATAGTGGATGAATAAAATTAGAGGTTATATGACGACTAATGAGTAATTGATTTAGTAATGAGCATTGACTAGCTAATAATGAGTGAATAGAGTGTGTTGATGAGACATGTGCCTATATGGTGGTATGGTAATGGTTATGAGTATAATGGTATATGTTATTAAATTATGATTATTTGTGATGATTATGAATGCTGACAAATAGACATTTGATAGAAATTGTGGAAAGCTATGGATAATGAGAAGGTTGGATATATGTATGTATGTATGTATGTATGTATATATGTATGTATGTTTTGATGATTTGATTATTTTATGCTTTCTTGGATGTGCTTTTTGATGGTATGGGACGCCGTGATGGGTTCTTAACTTCATGCTTTTTTGATGTGCTCTCCAGTGGTATGGGACACCGTGACAGGTTCTTTACTTTATGCACTAATTGGTGTATAGGCACTAACTTTTTACTTGTGTTTGCTTGTGATTACAGTTGTGTTGCTTTATGATTTTGAATTGTTTATATTTTATGCATAACGGTTGGACATACATTTATGTCTCATATTATATTAGTATTTCAGCTGATATATGGTGCCGGAGAGGATAATGCGATTGCAACAAAAGGTATTGCAATCACAATACCCACTCCCACAGCATGTGTGCAATTGCAACCCTTAGGTGTGCAATAGTAATACCTAGATACCTGATGGGGATATATATAAGGACTCTAGGTCACGAAATTGCCTATTTCCCCCCACTCTCTTGAAAGCAAAATCCCTAATGAGTATGAAAATTAAAAATTGAGATTTGTGGGTTACTTGGGAGCTTTATTAACACCTATTATCGTGACTTCAGATTTAAGGTAGGATTTCATCCTTTTCTTGGTGAAATTCTTATTTCTTGACCCAAAACCCTAAATAGCTTCAGGGCTTGATTTTATCCCTAAATTACCTTAGTTTTCACTCATTTCTTGAGGGTTATGATTCCTTGATCGTGTATGAATATTAGGTTGATCTCAGAAATATGATTTTGATAAGTGGGACCCACTTTAGTTTTTTGGTGTCATTTTCAAACCCAAAGCACAATAGTGCAATATAGGTATCATTATTCTCGTATTGATGAGTAGATTATGATTTTGATAGTGTGATGGCATTTTAGGATTGTGTAATTATGATGAGTGTTATGTGAATGGTCTGAGGATTTGTAGTTCGGATGCGAGGTAGGCTTCTGTCTACTCTTTTTCATAAGATGATATGTGTTATATATTGCATATGGATATTAATGTTAAGATTGATTATGGGTAGGATGACTTAGTCTTGATTATTGAAGTTTGGGGATTAGTGAGGGTTTTAACCCATAAGGTGAAATGCTTAGTACACTTTTAGAATCCTATTACCTTCTCCTTAGATTGAGCTAATTCATAGAATGGATTGGATATGATGCTAGGTTTGGGATGTGGTTTGAGCATTGGAAGTATGGTTAGTATATTTAACCTTATTTAGGTTATTGTAGTGATCTTGAAACCGTAATTTAGATTGCTTGACTTGAATACCCATGCTTCGAGATGAAGTTCCTACATTAGGATTTGTTCTGGCTTACTTGACATCTAGAGTTGAACTATATACCTTAGACTAGTTTGGGGGATAAATTGCCTAAATATGGAAATTGAGGATTAGAAGTGGGTTCTTCTAGACCACCTTAGGCCAAGACTTTTGTTAGCCCATGTATACTTATTAGCGGATGTTAGGCATAGTTGAGACTAGTAAGACTTTAGTGTAAGGTTACTTTATGACTTGGTAAGTCATGATGTATTTTCCCTAGATAATGAAAAATGTCCTATAGAGACGATATTCCTCTTAGAAGTGATATTAGGTCCTTAGAGATGTTATTCCTCTTAGAAGTGATATTTTTCCTTTAGATATCTTATTTTCTCTTATAAGTGATATTGGGCCTATAGAGATGTTATTCCTCTTAGAAGTTATATTGGGCCTATTGAGATGATATTCCTTTTAGAAGTGATATTGGACCTATGGAGATAATGTTTGCCTCATAGTAATGACATATGACTTATATATTTAAGATGCCTCTTAGATGTGAGATGATTATTGATAGTATGCCTCCTATATGTTAGATGCTTATCAATATATTATGCATCCTAGTTGTGAGAGCTTATTGTATATTGTGCCTCCTAGTGTGAGATGATCACAAATATGCTTATGGATCATAAGGTATGTTATGCCTTATAGTTGTGTTATGGCTTATGGGTACAAGATGACTTACTAATATGTTTATTGATATGAGTTTCAGATACGTATGTGGGCCTGCTGTCATGATTATGATGTTCTGATTTTTTCAGACACATTATTCGGCCCAAGGCCGTGTTATAATATGAGTTGACCATCTGGGAAGTGTTTATCCTTATAAATGATGAGATTGTAGTTTATTGATATATTAACGCTTGTTGTTCCATTGTTTGCATACTTGTGATGGCATGAATAGATTTAGTACATTTATTATTGTTTTGTCGATGATTGATACGATTTTGATTAGATTATAATATTATTACTGTTGTCACTAATTAAAGGTTAAAGCGCACTTTCTACCTTAAAATGGATATCTTCATAATAATAAATGGTTGTCTTAATGAATAACTTATGTATAAAGAGATTAATAATAATACTTAAAAGATGTGACCAAGACAACTTCTGTGTATGATTTGACACTACTAATTTCTCCGATAGTGAGAGATTTTGACCCTTTCTACAATTTTATAATGATTTTTTCACAAAGTTCACTCCGAGAAATAGACTAATAGATTTACACCTTTATAGCCATGGCTTAAGTCCATGCACCTACTATATATCTAAATACATATCTCTCTGGTATGGGACAGAGAAAGATATTGTATTGATGATATAAATTTTAGGTAAACCCGATGTTAGTTTTAAATTCATGTTATGTAAATATTCTTATTGATAATGTGACATTGATGATGAACAATGAATTATGGAAATATACTCTACCTTGCTACTCTTTTCATGTTTATTTACTTTAGACCACATGGGGTTTTCTCTCTATTATTGACATTGATTTGGATATTATGATGACGTGATTATACCAGACATGTCTAGAAGATGTTATGATGATTCATGGATACCCGATAAGGACAATAGATGATTATAATGATATGCCTATGGGTACATCTATCTGTTCGAGTCTGGCTAGATGATTATATGTATAAATATATAGATAGATAGATATATATGTATATATTTATATATAGACATATATATATATATATATATATGTATATATATTGTAATGCCTCGAATCTGCATCCTAGACGTCACACGGTATTTACGACCTTGAAGGACCACAAGCTAACCCATGAGTGGTACTTGCTGTGAACACTGAATAATAATACTAAAATAATGCGGAAGTTAGGATGAAATGGCATAAGGTTCATAATCTGAATACTAATAAAAATAGCAACTGATAATAATATCTGCAAGCTGAATACTGTCTGAACGAGTCTAGTCTGAAAAGCCTCTACTGAACTGTTTAAATATGGAATTGATGGGAAAAGCCCCAAACTAACTACGACTAATAAGATACTAAATCAACTGTATTACTAAAATAAATATTATCCTTGAGGGATGAGGACTCACTACTAAATCTGCTGCTGCAAACTAAATCTGGATAAATGCGGTCAGGGACCTGAACGTCTGAACCTATGATATGATACATCATAGCTCAGAGAAAGAGAATGCATCAGTACGTGGAATGTACTGGTATGCTAGATAAGGTAGGCTGATATGCATGGGTTCATATTCATGAGATGATAACTGACTGAATGATATGAATATAACTAAATGCGAGTACATGGATAACTAAAACTACTGTAAATGCTGATTCTGCAATACTATGCATATATATATATATATACTATATCTGATATCATACTGAAACTGAATACTGAATACTGAGTTCTGATAACTGAGTGTCTGATATATGAAATTACTGATAACTGGGTGATTGTTTCTTACAGTCCTGATTTTGTAGAACTAAACTGAGTTCTAACTGAGTCTAAAACTGAAACTGTAACTGTGAGAGTGTTCATCTAACCGACATACCCCGATTATAAACTGAGTTGGGGTTAAACCTATAACCCCAGTTGGAAGGGTGATGCACCTTGCTAAGGGATACTAACAGTGTTGGGCCAACCCTAATTTGGCAAGAAGACTCATGAATTATATATATATATATATATATATATATATATATATATTATATATGGTTGTGTCAACCCTGGTCTGGCAGGAGGACGTCTTACCCTACACTGGCTACATAGTTCTATTATGTAGGGACTGTTACTAAGGGTCAAACCCTTTGCTGACAGAAATGCCCCCATCCCTGGGTTCGCTCGGTGCTGAATCCTGCTCCTAACTGATCACTAGACTGTATTAGGCTTGACTGAACTATTACTGGTCGTATTAACTGACTAAACTGGACTGAGTTCACTGAGTTCTGTAACTAACTTAATTCTACTATTTGTAATGTTACAGAGACTATTCTGTAGCTACTGTAATTCTTGGTAAACAACTAGATTGTCGGGTATTGAATACCCCCAGGACTCGATGGAATCAATAGTAAAGCATGGCATAATCTTGAAAGCATAACAATAATTGCTTGTTAACAATGCATTCACTTAGACATTTTGTCAAACACTTGAGAGACATGAAATTGTACATAAATAGGAACATATGCTAACTTGTCATGATATCACTATTCAATTCACATAGGCATTCCATCAAACACTTGGGAGCATAACTAATGCATATGATAATGGTCATCACATAAGTATTATGAATACAATACTCAACTTGCAATTAGAAGGTTTAACATGAGGATCACATAATTCAACATAGATACTATCTGAATTTTCATGAAAACTTGCAATTAATCATTGATTGAAACCCTAAACATCAATACATACATGAACACAATCAAATTCCAACATGTAAATCATGAAATCATAATGTTTTAGTTTAAAAAGGGTTCTTGAACTCCAAGGGTGGAAGGGAACCCAAGGATGAACACTTATCATACCTTAGTGTTCTTGAGACTTGAAATTGAATAACCTAGGGCTTTGTTCTTGAGAGAAATTGAGATTAAAGAATGAATTTTGCCCTTAGTATGACTTAATATTGTGTTTTAAGGCTGAATAATGGTGGAAAAATTGACTTAATTACCCCTCTAGATGTAGAATTAAAAGAACAAAAATCGTGCCCAGTGACACGCATACCGATGCACCACATCGATGGGGTCGACGCGATGGCCTACGCGTCGTGTCATGATCGCGTCGCCTCACTGGAATTTGCATGCTTGAATTGGTGACAATACTTTTGAAATAATGGGCGATGCAACACGTCAAGATCATGTCGATCCACTATTTTGGACACCCAAAAGTGCCTCAAACGATGTCTGAAAAATCCAAAACTCATCTGAGAACACCTATAGACATCCCTGATCGTAAATCAATCTAAGAATCGACATTTTAAGGTCATAAGGGTAAAAAATAAAGTCACTAAAATATCGAGGCCAAATATGAGACTAAGTGTCAATACTTAGCTAAAATTTTCTAAGTCTATGACCTTTTTTCATGCTATATAGGACTGAATTAGACTAGGAGTTTTATAGGGTCTTACAATATCTCCCCTTTGGGAATATTTGTCCTTGAATGAGACTGACGAAGATGAGAATACTGATAGACTAAGTTTACATACTAAATATGCACAACTGAAGCATGATTTCATGACTGAAACTACTAATAAACTGAGTTTTCGTACTGAACATGCATAGCTGAAGCATGACTGAATTCTGAAGACGTGACACATAAATGAGTTGTTTCATGAAGGTATGTATGATATAAGAATGCTATACAACTGAAATTGATATCAAGTTTGTAAAGGTAATCTGAGCATAAAACTGAGTAAATCTAAGGAAGACTGTTACCTTGAGCTGAGTCTGAATTTGTGAAAAAGAGGTGAGGATACTTGGTTCACATATCTGCTTCTACTTTCCAAGTATCTCCCTCAACAAACTAATTCTGCCTAAGAACTTTTACCAAAGGAACCTCTTTGTTCCTTAGTCTGCGAATCTGATGATTAAGGATTTCAATTGGGACTTCCTCATAATAGAGACTGTTCTAAGCATCTATACTCTCTATAGGGACTACAACTACTGGGTCACCAATGTATTTCTTTAGCAAGGAGACATGAAACACTGGGTGTACTGAAGCTATGTCTGAAGGCAACTCGAGCTCGTAAGCTACTTTTCCAAAATGGCTGAGAATTCGGTAAGGATCGACATATCGGGGACTGAGCTTTCCCTTCTTGCCAAACCTCTTTAATCCCTTCATATGAGAGTTTTTCATATTCAGAAAATCGCCAATCTTGAATTCTATATACTTTCTCCTCACATTTGTATATGATTTCTATCGGCTCTAAGGTGTCTTAAGACTTTGTCTAATCAACTCAACTTTCTCTAAGGCGTCAAACACCTGGTTAGGCCCTACTACTTCAGACTCACCTACTTTAAACCACCCAATGGGAGATCTATATCTCCTTACATAAAGAGACTCAAATGGAGTCATCTAAATAATGGGATGATAACTGTTATTATACACAAACTCAATCAAAGGCAAGTGGTCATCCCAACTATCCTTAAAGTCAACAACACATTCTCTCAACATATCTTCTAAAGTCTAAATGGTCTATTCTGCTTAACCATCTATCTGAGTGTGGAAGGCTGTACTTAGGTGAACTTGGGTACCAAGACCTTTTTGAAAGGCTTTCCAAAGGTGAAAGGTGAACTGTATACCTCTATCTGAAATGATAGACAACATAACTCTGTGCAATCTGACCAACTCTCTAACATAGAGCTTGGCATAATCCTCAGCTGAATAAGAGGTCTGAACTGGCAAAAAATGGCAGATTTGGTCATCCTATCCATAATGAACCAAATCAAATCATGCTGATAACGAGTACGAGGTAAACCCATCACAAAATTCATGTTCACTTCCTCCCACTTACAAGTGAGATTACTGAACTTCTGCATAGACCCACAGGGCTTCTGATGCTCAATCATAACTAGTTGACATGTTGAGCACTTAGCTACAAACTCTGTAATGTCTCTCCTTATCCTACTCCACCAAAAGACTTCCCACAAATCGTGGAACATCTTAGTGGCCCTTGGGTAAATCAAGTAACATGCACCATGTGCTTCTGCAAGAATCCTCTGCCTCACGCCATCCTCACATGGCACATATAGTCTACCCTGGAAATAGAACACACCATCTTCCCCTTGGGAGAAAACCTCTACTTTCTGATTTCTGACTTACTCTTCCAGCTTAACTAAACTAGGATCTCTGTCCTATTTTACTTTCACTTCAGAAACCAAAGACGATTCCGAACCATTCTACACCCATATACTACCCTCAGCTGAATCAATCAAATGAACCCCCAACATGGAAAGATGATGAACTTCCTGAACTAACATCTTCTTACTATTCTCAACATGAGCAATGCTACCCATGGACAATCTACTTAGAGCATCAGTCACTACATTGGCCTTTCTCGGATGATACAGAACACTCATGTCATAGTCTTTCAATAACTCTAACCACCTTCTCTGACACAAGTTTAAGTCTTTATGAGGAAATACATACTGCAAACTTTTATGGTCTGTGAACACATCAATATTCACTCTATACAAATAGTGCCTCCAAATCTTTAAGGCAAACAACATAACTGCTAACTCAAGGTCATGAGTAGGGTAATTCTTTTCATGGGTCTTAAGCTATCTAGAGGCATAGGCTATGACCTTAACTCTGCATCAAAACATACCCCAACCTAACTCTGGATGCATCAAAATACACAACAAACTCGTCTGAACAATCTGGTAATGTCAAAATTGGGTCTGTAGTGATTCGAGTCTTCAACTCCTGAAAATTCTTCTCACAAGAATATGACAACTGGAAATTGACTTTCTTCTGAGTCATTCTGGACATACGGGATGCAATAGATGAAAATCCTTCAACAAACCATCGGTAATAGCCAGCCAAACCTATGAAACTCCTAATATCTGATGGAGAGATGGGTTTGGGATAGATTCTCACTATTTTGGTCTTTTGAGTACCAACTCTAATGCTATCACTGGAAATTATATGACTAAGGAAATCTATTGACCTTAGCCAAAATTTGCATTTACTGAATTTGGCAAATAACTGATAGGCTCTGAGGGTCTGTAATACTATTCTGAGATGGTCTGTATGATCATGTGTAAGACCTCAAAAAATCTTAATCATAACTTAGGACATTAAAGCTTGAAAAGAGGTCCCAGAATTAGATAAAATTAAGTTAAATGTCTATACTTAGAATTTATTTTAGCCTTCATAAGTTGGCGATCTTATTTTACAACCCTTATAACCTTAAAATATTAATTTTTATGTTGATTTATGATCAAGAATGTCAGTAGGTGTTATCGAATGATTTTTAGATTTTTTGGACCTCATTTGAACCATGTTCAGGTCACCAAAATAGTGGGTCGACGCGATCTCGACACGTCAAATCGCCCATCGCATCGATAGATAATTTTTCCCTAGCTTTCAGTGCAATTCTAGTGAACCAACGCAAACTCAAAGTGGTGCGTTGGTTATCGCGTCAATACCATCGACACGGCTCATCGGTCTGCACGTCATTGGACATATTTTTAGTCATTAAAAGGCCACGTCCAGAGGGATAGTTGGGATATTTTTCCACCCTTATTCAGCCCCCAAAACACGAGATTAAGTCATTTCTAGGGCAAAAATACTCACTTTCTCTCAAATTTCTCTCAATAACAAACCCCAGGGGTTTTGATTTCAAATTCAAACTTTAAGAACACACCATCAATCTCCATGAATTCAAGCATCAAGGTATATTAGGTGTTCATCCAAGGGTTTCCTTCCACCCTTGGAGTTCAAGAACCTATTTAAACTATAAGTGATTTCTTATCATGAATTTCATGTTGAGTTTTATTATGTTCATGGTTATGATGTAATTTGGGTTTAGAATCCTTGATAAATTACAAGTTTCTTGAGAAATGAATAGCATGCGTGCGTTGTTATATGGTTTAATATTAAAAACCCTTGAATTAGGGAGTTGGGGTTATGATCATGATGCTTGCATATTATATTATAGTTAAGTGCATAAATTATGCCCCCAAGTGTTTGATGAAATGTTCACGTTACTTTGATAGTGAGATCATAACATGTTAGTATGTATACATATTTATACCAAGTAAGTGTTTGATAAAATACCTAAATGGATGAATTGTGACAAAAAGTCTAGTTATCATGCTTTCAAGATTGTGCTATGTTTTACAATTTATGCAATCGAGTCTTGGGGGTATCTAATACCCAAAAATTTAGCTATTTACCTAGATTTACAAATATTTCAGAATAGTCTTAGTGATGTCATGTCCAGTAGTACTCAGGCAGTTACAAAACTCGATGTATTTAGTCAGCTAAGAGAATTCAGTGTATTCAGTCAGTTAATAGAACTTAGTGAACTCAATTCAGTTCAGTTAGATAGTACGATCAGTAATAATTCAGTCAAGCAATGTACAGTCTAGAAATATATTCAGTGTCTATTCAGTTGGGAGTAGGAATCAACACCGAGCGAACCCAGGGATGAGGCCATTCCTGTCAGTAAAGGGTTTGACCTTTAGTAGCAATCCCTGTATTACAGAACTACATAGCCAGCGTAGGTTGAGATATTTTCTTTCCAGACTAGGGTTTATATATCTCATATGTATTTTCCTGCCAGCGAGGGTTGATGAAAGTACTTCCTGCCAAAGAGGGTTAACTCATAACCATTGTTAGTATACCTTGGCAAGGTGCTAATACCCTTTTAACTGGGGTCACAGGTTAGACCCCAACTCAGTTCATAATTAGGATATGTTAGTTAGATGAACACTCCCATAGTTTTATTTTTAGAATCAGAACTGTCAGACATAGTCACCCAGCTGAGTATGGAACTCTGTTCAGTTCCACAGAATTAAGACTGTTAGAAATAGTCACTTAGTTAACAGTAATAGAGTATTAGTAATCTTAGATATCTGTCATTCATTTGTCAGAACTCAGTACCCAGTGTTAATATGATTTCAGTTACAACAAGCATAGTTATGTGTATATCATTACAGTATTTACAGCAGTTTCAGATATACATGTACTCTCACTCAATTATATTCATGTTACTCTGTTAGGTATTGTTGATGCATATGAACCCATTCATATCATCCTACCTCACTTAGCATACCAGTACATTCTAAGT
Organism: Capsicum pubescens; assembly: GCA_030864215.1. Lineage (NCBI taxonomy): Eukaryota > Viridiplantae > Streptophyta > Magnoliopsida > Solanales > Solanaceae > Capsicum > Capsicum pubescens. Next base: position 216,952,216 of record CM061546.1, read on the forward strand.
ACTGATGCATACCTTTCTTTTGCGCTATGATGTCTTATATCATATGTTCAGTTATACGGGCTCCTGAACACACTTAGCAGCCCAATCTATCAGCAACAGACTTAGTGGTGAGTCATCATAGTTTGAGGACAGAGTCATTATTTCAGTATTTTAATATATCTTTAGTAATCGGAGTTAGTTGGGGACTTGTCCCATCAACTCCACCTTCATACATTAGAGGTGTTCGGACTAGAGTATTTTCTGACAGATGTTTAGTTTTTAGTATTTTTTTCCAGTGATGAACCTTATGGAAACTTGAGCCAACCATATTACAATGCTCACAACAGGTACCATTCATGGGTTAGCTTGTGGTCCTTTGGGATTATGAGCACCGTATAGCACCCGATGTGAAGACTCGAGGTATTACAAACTTGCTATCAGATCCTAAGGTTCAACAGAGTCCTAGAAAGTTTGAAAGCCATTTCTATTAGAGTCTTGTATATGGGTGTATAGCGCTCCACACTTATGAGCAAGAGGCTATGAGGCGTTTGAGGAAAAATTTCCCTTCTTTTAGTATACATATCGTGTGAGTGATCTTGAGCTCAAGTTATAGTATTAGTCTAATCCTTTTCTCACTTCCATTTATAGAACATGCCTCCCAAAAAGAACAATGAAAGAAGAATTGAAAATAAGCCAGCACCTCAGCCTGTTCAGGAAGATCCCCTGGACGAGCATGTCTCCCACGCAGAATTCAGAGCCATTTTTGCCACTCTAGCTTATTCTGTGGTAGCCCAGAATGAACGTCCAGATGCTTTCCAAGATAACCCAGTGGCCAATACTGCTGCAACTAGAATTTAGGACTTCACCAGAATAAACCCTCCATCATTTATTGGGTCTAAATCAGATGAGGACCCACAGGAATTCCTTGATCACGTGTAGAAAGTCACATATATTGTGGGGGAAACAGTTAGCGAGAGTGCTGAGTTGGCCGCATATCAGTTGTTAGATGTGTCTCACTCATGGTTCAAGTAGTGAAAGGCAGAGAGGGCCACAAATGCATGCCCCGTAGAATGGGAAGAGTTTGCCACTACTTTACTCTATAGGTTATTCCCACTAGAGTTGAGGAAAGCTAAGGTTTTGGATCTTATTAATCTAAAGCAGTGCAATACGATAGTAAAAGAGTATTCTCTCAAGTTTACTCAGTTGGCCAAATACGCCCCTCATGTGGTAGCAGATAGTAGATCCATGATGAGTAAGTTTGTGTCTGGTGTGTCAACAATGTGATCAAGGAGTGTAGGACTGCAATGCTGATTAATGAGATAGACATATACAGGCTTATGGTCTATGCTCAGTAGATAGAGGAGGATAATAATAAGGAGAAGGAGAGAAAGAGGTCAAGAGAGCTAAAACAGGTAGCTTTAATTTCACCCAGCCTAAGTTAAAGGGTGGTAATCGTTCTCAGTTTTGCCCAAAATCCTCAATTCCAACTCCGTCCTTAGCCAGTGCTCTAGTTCCAAAATTTAGAGACGATAATAAAGATATGGCACTAGTCCCTAAACCCCAAGATAGTGTTAGCAATGCCCGAACAAATTATCTTTGCCATAAGTATGGCAAAAACTATCAGGATGTCTATAGGGCTAGCAGTGATGTATATTTTGGATGTGGCAAACCAGGCCTCAGGGTTAGAGAGTGTCCTCAGGTGGGTTCGCAGAGTTAGTATAATCGTTCCCAATTTAGTTCGGTCGCCCGAATCAGTAGGGTGCCACTTCCAGTGCCACCAGTGGGCAATGCCCAAACAGTCTCTATGCACTGTAGTCCCGATAAGATCAAGAAAGTTCTCCTGATGTGGTCACTGGTACGTTACAAGTTTATTATTTACATGTTTATGCTTTGTAAGATCCAGAATCTTCTTTGTCCTTTGTAACTCCTTATATAGCTGTTGACTTCGGAGTTAGTCCCAAAATCCTAGCAGAACCCTTCTCAGTCTCTACCATAGTGGGTAAATCTATCATAGCTCGACGGGTATACAGGAACTTCCTGGTTATTGTATCTTAGAAAGTTACCTCAGTAGAATTAGTAGAGCTAGAGATGACAGATTTTGATGTCATTATCGACATGGATTGGCTTATTCATGCTATGCTTTAGTTGACTGCAGAAACAAAATTGTCCATTTTCAGTTCCCGAATGAACCTGTCCTTGAATGGAGGAGTAGTACCTCAGCACTTAGGGTTCAGCTTATTTCTTACCTTAGGGCGAGAAAGATGATATCTAAGGGATGTGTCTATCATCTCGTTCGAGTTTAAGACTCCAATTCAGAAACCCTTAATCTTTTGTCAATATCAGTAGCATGTGAGTTTCCAGATGTGTTTCCTGAAGATCTTTGTAGAGTCCCTCCCGAGCAGGAAATTAACTTTAGAATAGACCTTCTTCCAGATACTCAGCCTATCTCTATTTTTCCATATAGAATGGCTCCAGAAAAACTCATATAGTTAAAAGAATAATTGAAGGATCTCCTAGATAATAGATTCATCAAACCCAGCATATCCCCTTGGGGTTCACCAGTTCTATTCATGAATAAGAAAAATGGTTCTCTTAGAATGTGTATAGACTACCATCAGCTAAATAAGTCACGATAAAAAACTAGTATCCACTTCCCAGAATAGATGACTTATTTGACCAACTTCAGGGTGCCAGTCACTTTTCTAAGATAAACTTCAGAATAGACTATCATTAGCTCAGAGTCAGAGAATATGACTTTCCAAAAATAGCTTTCAGAACTCAGTATGGTCACTTTGAATTCTTATTCATGTCATTTGGTCTTACCAATGCCCCAGCAGCCTTCATGGACTTAATGAATCGCGTGTTCAAGCAATACTTGGACATGTTCTTCATAGTCTTCATTGATGACATTCTTGTCTACTCCCACAGTGGAAGTGATCATGCAGACCATCTCAGAATAGTATTACAAACTCTCAGAGCCTATCAGTTGTTCACTAAATTCAGTAAGTGAGAATTTGGATAAGGTCAGTAGCTTTCCTTGGCCATATAGTTTTCGGTGATGGCATTAGAGTTGATCCTCAAAAGACCAAAGTAGTGAGAAACTAGCCTAGACCTATCTCTCTGTCAGATATCAGGAGTTTCTTGGTTTTGGCTGGCTATTACCGATGGTTTGTTAAGGGATTCTCATCTATTGCATCCCCCATGTACAGATTGACTCAGAAGAAAGTCAAATTCCAGTGGTCAGATTCTTTTGAGAAGAGTTTTCAGGAGTTGAAGACTCAACTTACTTCAGCCCCAATTTTGAATGTACCAGATTTTTTAGATGGGTTTGTGGTATATTATGATTCTTCCAGAGTTGGTTTGGGGTGTATTTTGATGCAGAGAGGTAAGGTCATAGCCTATGTGTCTAGAAAACTTAAGCCCCATGAAAAGAATTACCCTACTCATGACCTTGAGTTAGCAGCTATTGTCTTTGCCTTAAAGATTTGGAGGCATTATTTTTTTAGGGTACATGTTGATGTGTTCAATGACCATAAAATCCTATAGTATATGTTTTCTAAGAAAGACCTAAACCTATATTAGAGAAGGTGGTTAAAGTTGTTGGAAGACTATGACATGAGTGTTTTGTATCATTCGGGCAAGGCCGATGTAGTAACTGATGCTCTCAGTAGGATGTCTATGGGTAGTGTTGCTCATGTGGAGGATGGTAAGGAAAATTTAGTTCAAGAAGTTCATCAGCTTGCTCGACTAGGTTTCCGCTTAGTCGATTTAGTAGAGGGCAACGTATGGGTAAAGAACAGTTCGAAATCGTCCCTGGTTTCCAAAGTAAAAGAAAAGCAAGACAGGGATCCCAACTTAGTTAAACTGAAGGGGTCAGTCAGAGATTAGAAAATAGAGGTTTTCTCCAAAGGGTAAGATGGTGTGTTACACTGCCAGGGTAGACTATGTGTGCCATGTATGGATGACATGATACAATGGATTCTTCCAGAAGCGCATGGTACATGCTACTCGATTCATCCAGGTGCCACCAAGATGTACCATGACTTGTGGGAAGTCTATTGTGAAGTGGGATGAAGAAAGACATTGCAGAGTTTGTAGCCAATTGCTCAATATGTCAGCAGGTGAAGATTGAGCATCAGAAGCCTAGTGGGTCTATGTAAGAGTTCAATATTCTCACGTGGACGTCGGAGGAAGTGAACATGGATTTTGTGATGAGTTTTCCCCGTACTCGCCGCCAGCATGATTCGATATGGGCCATTGTAGATAGGATGACCAAATCAGATAATTTCTTACCAGTTCATACCTCTTATTTAGCCAAGGATTATGCCAAACTCTATGTTAGAAAGTTGGTTATATTTCATGGAGTTCCGTTGTCCATCATTTCAGATAGAGGTATGCAGTTCACCTCTTATTTCTGGAAAGCCTTCCAAAAGGGTCTTGGTATCCAAGTTCACCTCAGAACAACCTTTCACCCTCAGACAGATGGTCAAGAAGAAAGGACCATCTAGACTCCAGAAGATATGTTATGAGTGTGTGACATTGGCTTTAAGGGTATTTGGGATGACCACTTTCCCTTGATTGAGTTCGCGTATAATAACAACTATCATTCTAGAATTCAGATGGCTCCGTTTGAGGTGCTCTATGGGAGGAGATGTAGATCTCCCATTGGTTGGTTTGAAGTGGGTGAGTGAAAGTTCCCAAGAACACACACAAGTGTACGTGGTCTACCAAGTAATATAGTGGCCTTTAAGAAGCCAAGTATCGACCCCACAGAGACTTGATCCAACAACTACTCAATTCTAGTATCACTTCTAAGATTAATTTGATGCAAGAGTAACCAAGAAGAGAGTTTCAAAATTTGTAACTAAAGAAAAGTAACAATGCGTAAATTAAGAGTCTTCAAATAATCAATGGGAGAAAACCCAGGGTTGAAGCACCTTGAACAGTCATACTACGTTAATGAATTTCATTAGTTAACTTGCTTATCTTGGTTGTTTATTCGTAGGGTTAGTTGCATGATCATGGTATCTAGATCTCTAATCATTTACCTAATTTGGACATTACAACTATATCATTGAGCGGGGAAGTAACAATCCAATTAAGTTAATTAAAGCTATCTTCCTACGTATGAATCAATTAAGGCTTCTAAGTATATCTTTATCCTAGAAACTAATTCATATTCCTTATTTTATAAAGAAATAAGAACCGTACTTTGTTTGTTACCATGTTATATCGTCCTATTCCCTCTCCTGAGATCACAAGGTAGACAATTGATGTATTCTAAGGGTCGCGAATCCTTAAAATAATTAAAACAAGAATAAACAACTAACCAATAATGATAAGCAAATCAAACGAATTTAATTCAAAACAATCATACTCATGTTCTTGGCTTCAACCTCGGAAAAGGAGTTTTTAGCCACTCATAGACATAATCAACATCTAATTAATTGTATGAATGATTAAAACCATAAAAAAAAGATAAATTAAAGAAATAAAAACCTAAAAAGAAGTTGTGGTAGCGGTTCCATGACTGTCAAAAATGTGTTTGGGACGTTGTATTCATAGTATATAAGTCATAACCCCACTTGGATTAGGTTTACACATCATTATTGGCAGAATTATCCCAATTTTTGTGGCCTCCGCGTCGTTCTATGGTGTCAAATGGTATCACTAGGAACAATTGGGCACTTTTCTCCCGAATTTGGTCCTTAGAGCGAAGCGGTGTTATCATGTTGAGACACGATTTTTGGAAAATTGCGAATTGGCACGACTCCTCGACATGGTGTTTTACCATTTTGGGACATTTATGAATCCAATGGAATGAATAAAGTGCTAATTGGACAAACAAAATCTCCACTCGCACTCAATACTTTCCAGGGGTTCAAATTGGCATCCAGCTTGCATCTTGTGCTTCCGTGGTCATTTCCGAGCCTTTTTGAGTTGTTTCCACTTGATTTGATGCTTGTATATCTTTAATATGTCATAGTAATGCATTAAAAAAGCATCCTATAGCATTAAACACAACAATTTAGATCTCAAAACAACACAACATCCTCACCAATTTACTAGAAACACGCGCTAAGCATAGGATAATTTCACATTGAGCTTAAACTTATTGTTTTGACTCTTTTCTTGATTCAATTTACCCTTGAACATTATAACTAAGTTGTTTTACATATAAATACATAATAGCAACCTTAGTAACTCATTAAAACACATTAGAAACCAACACAATAGTCTAGAAAAGCACCTAGCTCAAGCTAGTTACACTAGTTTTCTCGGTTGAACTCTAAATGAACAAATTTAATCAAAACTCATGTGAAACCACTATTATGTAAACACATACTTGAACACATAAATGATCATTTATATCATTCTCAACCCATATAGCACATGAATCATACTCAAAACAAGGCAAAAAAGGCTAGAATAGTAGCGCTAGAATGCATAAATACACCCAACATCACCACCCCACACTTAAAGCCTTGTTCGTCCTCGAACAACTCTTAACTATAAACACCATGAGCTGAAGAGACTACAAACTTCTAATAGTTGCAAGAAATTCAAGCTACCACTACAATGACTGCACGGAATACAATTTTGCAACACTAAGCATGTTATACACAATTGAAAGCTCATGACCACTACCCCAAAACATCCTAGCCTCAAGAATTGACTCACATAGTTGGAAAACTCATGCTTATTATTCAATCAATGACATCATATAAATCACCCATATTCATCAAACATGTGCCCCTCATAACAAGAGAGTTATCCATAATCACTCACATAAAAGCATTTTGAAACACGATGGGTACAAGAATCAAATTATGCTCACTCTCATAATGAATTCACAAGTTACACACAATGACCCATAGTCTTTCCCTTAGTGTAGTGCTCCACTGATATTGGAATGACGAACTTAGGATCAATTAGGTCTTTTTTTGGGTTGTAATGTAGCTAAGAGACGGGTAGGAACTATTTGGGAATAGTGACTAACCTCTCTTAAGCACTTTAATACACTACATTATACATTTAAAACCAATCTCCAAAAACCAAATTACACCATTTTTGTCTACCCCATTATTTTATTTTGCCCCATCTCTTTTAAGCATTTTCACAAACACTAGGTGGGCGTATTGTCTATTCCTTCAAGATTTTTTTTCCTTTTCACAACCATGGGAATATTTCTAACACCATTTACATCACTCCCAACCACAACACATCAAATATATGCACCAATAACTATTACCTTGGGTCATCAATTTCACATTTTTCTACTTCAATTTCTCAAACTCCTTACTAATTCAAAATTTTTTCAATTAAAGCACTTAAAAGATTTTTGGATCAAATTAAGGTCCATCAAAGAAAGGGATTAGGCTACATATAAGGCTACAAAATAAAAGGCTAAAGGTTCAATGGGGGTTTACTAGGATAATGTACAAAGGATAGGACAAATAAAAGGTATAAAACAAGGCTATCAAAGAAATGCCTTTATCATCTCCTAAACCCACATTCTTTATTTTGCTTCACACACACATCGGGCAAGTTCTAGATATCACATGCAACTTGGAATATACAAAAATTCTTACACACACATAGCTCATGCTCAACTCACGTAGGATCATCATAGACTCCCAACCAAATAATAGCATGAATTCAAATTTAAGCCAACAAGTACAAGAGTCATAAAAATGAGCCTCAGAGCCTCAAAAATAGTAATTCACACCAATCAACATGCTTTTCTTCAACAAATCCACTTGCATCATGTAATCAAAAATAGCACCAACAAGACTATCTCACTTATTCCTAACCTAAATTTTTTTAAATTGAGCCAAAAATTTGGGAATTTCCCCACCCCACACTTAAAAATCTACTTTGTACCCAAAGTGAATTTAAAAGTAAAAAGATAGAAATACTCCCTGAGGCCCCTAGTCCTAGCTAGTAGCATCTTCACACATAAAAGAGATCTATGGGACCCCACACTTTGTATTTGTCATGCTTCAAGCTCAAGTTTATGGTACTCGGACTTCCCATTAACCTATGACTCAACCAAAAACAAAAACTACTTGAAATAAAAACTTAAAAACTTAAAAGAAAACATACCTACTTAACTTGGGTTGCCTCCCAAGCAGCGTCTGATTTAGTGTCGCAACACAACCCAACTCAACTCAATCCTATTCCATCATTTTTTTCCTCACACTTGGAGGATATCTTCTTATCCTTTTCACCCCTTTTAGGTGTGAATTCTCAAGTGCAGCAGATTTTTCAACTCTAGCCTTTCCAGGCTCATCAACATCCATCATGTCAGGCTTAAGAGATAGAGTCTTATACTGCTTAATAAGGTAGTTTGAAAAGGTCTTTTGTAGACTATCCACCCCACACTTGTCCCCTTCAATAACATTAATCACATATAAATCTTTAACATAGGGCGTAATTATGGGTGCTTTGTATACATCAAACACCACCTCTTTATCCTCTACCCTCATCTTAAGCGTGCCTTCTCTAACATCAATTAATGCTCCTCTAATTGCTAAAAATGGATGACCCAAAATAATTGGCACCTGTTCATCTACCTCAAAATTAAGAACAATAAAGTCAGTAGGAATAACAAATTTACCAACCTTAATAAGGACATCTTCAATTATTTCTTTTGGCTATGCCATGGAACCATTTGCTAGCTAAAAAACTATGGTGGTCAATTTAGGCTTTCCCAAGCCCAATTTTTTAAACAGCGATAGAGGCATCAAATTTATACTTACCCCTAAATCACTCAGTGCATGAACCTCTTTACTCCCAATTTGAATAAGGATGGCAAACTTCCCTTGATCTTTCAATTTCTTAGGGATTTTCTAGTTCATCACTGTACTACACTCTTCAATGAGTGTTATTGCTCCCACATCTTGTAATTTTACCTTTTTAGCCACCACATCCCTCAAGTACTTTGCATACTTGGGCATACTCTGCGAAATATCTAAAAGGGGTAAATTAATATGAATCTCTCTGGATGTGTCAAAGAACTTTTTGAACATTGCATCATCCTTTGCTTTTATTTTCTTCTGAGGTAAGGGTAGAGGCAACCTTTTCTTCACTTCTTCTACAACCACTTTTTCCTTCAAGTACTCAAACTTTCTTGAATTTTTAGAAACTCTATCATTTACCTGTTGGGTCACCACATCCTCATGTACCTATTTTGTTGCCTTGGGAGGTTCTCCTTCAAGCTCCCTACCACTTCTAAAGGTGAGTGCTAAAACCTATTTTGGATTTTTTGTATCTGCTGGTAACCCACCTTGTAGTTTGGCATTTAGTACTTGTGATAATTGGCCAATTTGCAACTCTAAACTTCATGTGGACGATTACTGATTCGTTAAGTCTATAGCAAACTATGTTTGATTAGCTAGGATCTATTTCAACATCTCTTCTATATTGCTACTTGATTGACTAGGTTGGGACTGTGTCTATGGGGCATTCCATGGCTGATTTGTTTGTCGAGTTTTCCACTTTATGTTATAGGTATTACCATAATTCGGCCTTTGAGCATTTCCTACATACATCACAAATTCTAGATTTGAAGAACACATGGCCGCTGAATGGCTAATATTTCCGCATACCTCACACCAACCTATAGCTTGTTGGATAACATTGGTTGTGGCTGCATGTTGTGTTGCTCCGAATTTCATGCTGTTGAATGATGTGTTGATCAAATTTTGTAATGCAGAAACCTATGCTGATAAGGATGTGAATTAGTCCACCTCCAATACACCCACAATTCTTTTTGTGGCACTTCTAGAATATGAATGCCAATCTGGATTTCCTTATGCTATGCGATTTAGCAATATGTACAACTCATCATAAGTTAGCTCCAACGCTTAACCACCTGCAGCTGAATCTAACAAAATATTCGTATTGTAATCAAGAGATTCTATTAAAGTATGAGAAAGTACCTCATTCAACTGTTGTTGATGTGGATACTTTTGAAGAAGAGCCTTGAAGCATTCCCAAACATGATAAAGGTTTTCATCAGGCTTCTGTTTGAAGCTCACTATCTCACTATGAAGTCTTGCAGTCTTGCCTGATGGAAAGAATATGATGAGGAACTTTCTAATGATAATTAAAACAAGAATAAACAACCAACCAATAATGATAAGAATATCAAACAAACTTAATTCAAAATAATCATTCGCATGTTTTGGCTTCAACCCCAGGAAGGGAGTTTTTAGACACTCATAACCATAATCAACATCCAATTAATTGTATGAATGATTAAAACCATAAAAGAAAGCTAAATTAAAGAAACAAAAACCTAAAGAGAAGTTATGGTAGCCTCCAATGTTGTTCCAAGTGATCTAGGGGTTCCAAGACTTTTAAAAAGATGTTTGGGACGTTGCATTTATAGTATGTAAGTCATAACCCCACTTGGATTAGATTTCCACGTAGTTCTTGGAAGAATTATACAAATTTTGATGGCCTCTGTGTCACTCAATGGTGTCAAATGACATCACTGGGAATAACTGGGCACTTTTCTCCTGAATTTAGTCCTTAGCGCGAAGCGGTGTTATCATGTTGAGACACTATTTTGGGACAATTGAAAATTGGGACGGCTCCTAGACACGGTGTTGCACCAATTTGGGCCCCTTTTGAATCCAATGGAATGCAGCACACAACAATTGGACAAACAAAAACTCTACATGTTCTCAATACTTTCTAGGGGTCCTAATTGGCGTCCAGCTTGCATCTTGTGTTTCTGTGGTCATTTTTGAGCCTTTTTGAGTTGTTTCCACCTGATTTGAAGCTTGTATATACTTCATTATCATCATAATCCATTCACCAAGTATAATATAGAATTAAAAAAATTTAGATCTTAAAACAACACAACATCCTCACCGATGAACTAGAAACATGAGCTAAGCATAGGCTAAATTCACATTGATCTTAAACTTATTATTTTGACTCTTTTTTGATCAAATTTACACTTGAACATAATAAATAAGTTGTTTTTCATATAAATACATAATTAAAACCTTAGTAACTCATTAAAACACATTAGAACCCAACACAATAGACTAAAAAAATACCTAGCTCAAGCTAGTTACACTAGTTTTCTCAATTGAACTCTAAATACTCAAATTGAATCAAAACTCATTTGAAACTACCATTAAACATTGTAAAAACATACATGAACACAAAAATGCTCATTTATATCATTCTCAACCCATATAGCACATGAATTATCCTTAAAATAAGGCTTAAAAGGCTAAAATAGTAGATCTAGAATACATAAATACACCCAACATCAGTGAGGCCACAGTGGTAGGGTCTGACTTGGTATTTGATGCCTTAGAAAAAGTTTAGTTGATCAGGGATAGGCTTAAGATAGACCAGAACCAACAGAAGTCATATGCTGATGTATGGAGAAAAGATCTCGAGTTTGAGATTGGTGATTATGTGTATTTGAATTTCTCTCTTATGAAAGGAGTTAAGTGGTTTCCCAAGAAGGGGAAGCTCAGTCCCCGATATGTCAGACCTTATCGAATTCTCAGCCATTTTGGAAAGGTTGCTTACGAGCTTGAGTTACCTTCAGACTTGGCTTCAGTGCACCTAGTGTTTCATGTCTCCTTGCTAAAGAAGTGCATAGGTGACCCAAAAGTTATAGTCACCTATAGAGGGTATATATGTTTATAACAACCTCTCTTATGAAGAGATCCTAGTTGAAATTCTTGATCATCAGGTTTGCAGACTGAGGAGCAGAGAAGTCCCTCTAATCAAAGTTCTTTGGCATAATCAGTCTATTGAGGGAGCTACTTGGGAAGAAGAAGTAGATATGCGGGCCAAGTATCCTTACCTCTTCTCCGTAGACTCAAATTCAGCTTAGTTCTCTTTGAATTTAATCAATTCCATGCTCAGATTACCTTTACAACTCTATATCGGTACAGTTGCATAACATTTGTATACCATGCATACCTTCATGAAATAAATCAGTCATATGTCATGTCTTCAAAACTCAGTCATGCTTCAGTTATGCATATTCAGTATAAAATTTCAATATATCAATAATTTTAGTCACGCAATCATACGTCAGCTGTGCATGTTCAACATGTAAACTCATTCTAGCAGTATTCTCAGCTTAGTTAGTCTCATTCAAGGATGAATATTCCAAAGGGGAAAGACCTCGCAAAATCCTAATCTTAACTCATCCCTTTAAAGCTTGAAAAGAGGTCCTAGACTTAGATAAAATTAAGCTAAGTGTCTATACTTAGAATTTATTTTAGCCTTCATAAGTTGGAAATCTTATTTCATGACCCTTATGACCTTAAAATATTGATTTTTAGGTTGATTCTTGATCAAGAATGTCAGTAGGTGTTCTCGAACGAGTTTCAAAATTTTTAGACCTTGTTTGAACCATGTTTGGGTAGAAAAAATAGTGGTTTGATGTAATCTCGATACGTCATGTCGCCCATCGCATCGATTGATAATTTTTCCCCAGCTTTCAGTGCAATTTCAGTGAACTAATGTGAACTCGACGCGGTGCGTTGGTCATCATGTCGATACCATCGATGCGATAAGTCGGTCTGCGCATCACTGGACACATTTTCAATCATTAAAAGCTTGCGCCCAGAGGGGTAATTGCATTATTTTCCACCCGTAGTCTTCCCCAAAAATACGAGATTAAGTCATTCCTAGGGCAAGAACACTCACTTTCTCTCAAATTTCTCTCAATAACAAACCCTAGGGATTTTGATTTCAAATTCAAACTTCAAGAACACACCATCAATCTCCATGAATTCAAGCATCAAGGTATGTTAGGTGTTCATCCAAGGGTTTCTTTCCACCCTTGGAGTTAAAGAACCTCTTTTAAACTACAAGTGATTTTTTTTCATGAATTTCATGTTGAGTTTGATAATGTTCATGATTATGATGTTAGTTGGGTTTATAATCCTTGATAAATTATAAGTTTCTTGAGAAATAAATAGCATGTATGTGTTGTTATATGGTTTCATGTTAAAAACCCTTTAATTAGGGAGTTAGGGTTATGATCATGATGCTTGCATGTTGTATTATAGTTATGTGCATAAATTATGCCACCAAGTGTTTGATGAAATGTTCATGTTACTTGGAAAGTGAGATCATAACATGTTAGTATGTATACAAGTTTATACCAAGTAAGTGTTTGATAAAATGCCTAAATGGATAAATTGTGACAAAAAGTCTAGTTATCATGCTTTCAAGATTGTGCTATGTTTTACAATTTACGCAATCGAGTCCTAGGGGTATGTAATACCCAATAATCTAGTTATTTACCTAGATTTACAGTAGTTTTAGAATAGTCTCAGTGATGTCATGCCCAGTAGTACTCAGGCAGTTACAGAACTCAGTGTATTTAGTTAGCTAACAGAATTTAATGCACTCAGTCAGTTAATAGCACTCAGTGAACTCAATTATGTTCAGTTAGATAGTATGATCAGTAATAGTTTAGTCAACCCTAGTACAATCTAGAAATCAGTTCAGTGTCTATTCAATTGGGAGTAGGAATCAGCACCGAGCAAACCCAAGGATGAGATATCTTCTTTCCAGACTAGAGTTGATATATCTCATATGAGTTTTCCTGCTAGTGAGGGTTTACGAAAGTGCTTCCTGCCACAAAGATTTAACTTATAGCCATTGTTAGTATCCCTTGGCAAGGTGCTAACACCCTTCCAATTAGGGTCACAAGTTGGACCCCAACTTAGTTTATAATTGGGGTATTCGGTTAGATGAACACTCCAACAGTTTCAATTTCAGTTTCAGACTTAGTATAAAACCTTAGTTCAATTTTAGAATCAGGACTATCAGACACAGTCACCCAGCTCAGTACGAAACTCAGTTCAGTTCTAAAGAATTAGGACTGTCAGAAATAATCACCCAGTTAACAGTAATATAGTATCAATAAACTCATATTCAGTCATTTAGTTATCAAAACTCAGTACCTAGTGTTAACATAATTTCAGTTACAGTATGCATAGTTATGTGCATATCATTGCATAATCAGTATTAATAGTAGTTTTAGATATACATGTATTCTCACTCAATTATATTCATGTTACTCAGTCAGTTATTGTTCATGCATAGGAACCCTTGCATATTAGCCTACATCACTTAGCATGCAAGTACATTTCAAGTACTGACGTAAAACTTTGTTTTACGCTATGATGTCTTATATCATAGGTTCAGATACACGAGCTCCTGACCGCACTTAGTAGCAGACTTAGTGGTGAGTCCTTATAGTTCAAGGACATAGTTGTTATTTCAGCATTTTAGTATATTTTCAGTAGTCGAAGTTAGTTAGGGACTTTTCCCATCATCTCCACCTTTAGACAGTTAGAAGCTTTCGGACTAGAGTACTTTCAGATAGATGTTCATTTTTCAGTATTGATTTTCAGTATTCAGTATTTTTTTTCTAGTGATGAACCTTCTGGCAACTTTAGCCAAATTTCAACATTTATTTTAGTATTATTATTATATAGTTCTCACAATAGGTACTATTCATGGGTTAACTTGTGGTCCTTTGGGATTATGAGCACCATGTGGCATTTAGGGTGCAGACTCAGGGCGTTACATCATGTTCACTGCGGGAGTAGTGTAAAGCCTTAAAATCTAATCCCGAGATGTCACACGATGCTCAAGACTATGAGTAGCCTTAAGCTAACCCTGTCTGCCTTCTACTAAAATTGAATCTCATAATAAAGGAAATATAGACATAAAAGTCATACTGAATGTGTAAACTATCTGAGATAGATAAGAATAATCTGAATAAAATCTTAAAAAAAAATCAATACTGTAAGTCTAAATCAAATTTAGCAGTCTGTCAAGCCTCTACTACTAATATCTATAGAGTTACTAGGACAATCCCCTAGCTGACTCGAACTGTCTGAAAAGAATACTGAATCATCTAAATTGATAAGATGAAAATCTGAATAACTTAGTCCTCAAACTATGAGGACTCGCCAACTATCGGATGTAGATGAAAATGCTCAAAAATCACTCATGCTACTGAAACTGAGCACCTGAACCTACATTATGAGACAATGTAGCACATAACGTATATGTGGATCAGTACTTTGAGGATGTACTGAGTATATGGGGGTGAAATACA
The DNA here is from genome assembly GCA_030864215.1 of Capsicum pubescens. NCBI lineage: Eukaryota > Viridiplantae > Streptophyta > Magnoliopsida > Solanales > Solanaceae > Capsicum > Capsicum pubescens. The sequence goes on from CM061546.1 coordinate 216,967,325, forward strand.
TGAGTAAAACATCATCTCATCATCATAATTTGCAAAACAATGCATGCTAAATGTAAATAACTCACATAAGCTGGAATATCTGAAATACTGAAATCTGAAATCATGAATAACAATCATAATTTGTGAATCTAGTGAGTCATAACATTTAGTTCTAAAATTTTTACTAGTGTCCTGTCTTTAAATCATACTGTCTAAGTGTAAAAAGAGCTCACTTCTAAATCTGAAATCTGAAAGTTGAAATCGGTAACTATTATCTTTCTATAAATCATAATCTGAATAAAGTTGTGAGCCTTTACACTTGGTTTTCTAAAATCTTTTCTCTTCAAAAATCTATAGTCTATAAGCTTTAAATATTAGCAAAAATACTTTATCTGAATGGAGTTTCTTCTAACCGATATCAACCGTGTGATCTATCATGGAGTCCAACGTCTTGTTCCCCTAAGGGAAAAACCTCACGATGGGGAGAGTTGTCATACTCTTGCCAAGTAGTACAACCTGAGCTAAGTGATTACATCAGTAACTGTCATCCACATTGAAATTGGAATAATTTGATAATCTGTACCTACGTTGGCTATATAGTTTTGTGGAAAATAAAGCACGCTAACCCATACTTCCCACTCAGTGCTAAATACTACTCCCTTCAATCTGCGCTCATTTTGTTGGAAATCCACTTTAAAATTAGCATAAGGGTTTATTCTAAAACCAATTATGCGTTTATCTAATTAAATATGTTAGCAAAATTATTTTGAATTCTGTAATTTGTAATAAATCTATAAAGTGGATTCCAAATCTTATTTGAGGATTGGAATATCAAAGTTTTTCAATAAATCTATAATTAATCTGATCATAAGATGCTTAAAGCATCATCTTTCTTAAAATATCAACATATAAACTTGGTCTTAGTAACCCATGCATCAAACACATGTTAAAATATCATAAAGTTCATGCTTGATAATGGAAACTATGATAATTCATCTCCAAATCTAGAATTTACTACAATAGGCATGAAAATATAGAAATAGACAAGCAAATCATCTTCAAAATCTTTCAAAAACTCATAATCTTGAAAATAGCAACAATAGGTATGAACCCTAATTCAAATCTCATGTATATTCATTCCAAAATCATATAAATTTATAACTAAAACTTAATTTTAGGCACAAGGATGAAAGAGGATCCTTGTTCATAAATTCCAGATACCTTGGTAGATGATTAGATGAAAATCTTGAATTTTGGATTCCTATTTGAGTCCTTAAAGATGAGTTCTTGATTATCTTGTCTTGAGAATCCTCAATTTTGAGCTTTCTTGGAGAAATAATGGAGGAATTTAATTTCTTTGAGTAGAATCTTTGGATATCTAGGGTTTTTATTTGAGAGAGAACGGATGAAAATAAGCATAAAGTTCTTTGAATATGTTTAATCTTATGTTTTGGACGGATTGAGGCCTTTGGAATTGACCCAAATACCCCTTTTAAACTTTAGTTGGAACTGGAAAAGGGAGCAAAAATCCCGATTTAACATGCCACCGCGATGTGCCACTATTGTGGTGACTCACTAGAAAAGTACAAGAGGGAACTGGGAGTTTTCTGTGATGCGGAGCTATCGTAGTGCACCTCTGGAATGCCATTTAGTCCATCAACGCAATGCAGTACAATCACGTTTGCCCACTGAAAATTGACAACTGGGAAATTAGGCTTCTCCGTGACTCGGGGAAATCATAGAGGTCCACTGAAATTGATGATTGCCATTTTTACCTTCACCACGACACAGTGCTCTCCCAGCTAGCATACGACCTTACTAAAAATGATCTAACTTCTCAACCGAGTATCGAATTTAGACAAATTTAGTATCGATGGAAAGCTTATTCAATTTCCTACATAATGGAGGGTCTAAATCTGGAAAACTTCATATGTAACAAAATTTATTCATTATTTTTAAAGCTCACCCTTAACATTCTAGGAATGAATTTAAGCTAGAAAAAGTATGGGGTATTATGGGGTATTACAAGTAGACAAGAATATCATCTATGAGGACTTGACGAACATGTCAAAGTACTGCTTGAACACGCGGTTCATCAAGTCCATGAAAGTTGCAGAGGCATTGGTAAGATAAAATGACATAACTAGAAATTTGAAGTGACCATACCAAGTTCTAAAGATTGTTTTTGGAATGTCACATTCTCGAACTCTGAGCTAATGATAGCCTGATCTGAGGTCTATCTTAGAAAAATAACTAACACCCTTAAGTTGGTCAAACAAGTCATCGATTCTGGGAAGTGGATACTTGTTCTTGACTGTGACTTTGTCCAACTGACGGTAGTCAATACACATTCTGAGAGAACCGTCTTTCTTAAGTACGAATAGAACTAGTGCGCCCCATGGGGAAATACTGGGTCTGATGAATCCTTTATATAGAAGGTCTTTAAACTATTCTTTTAGTTCTTTAAGCTCTACTAGAGCCATTCTATATAGAGGAATTGAGATAGGTTGAGTATCAGGAAGAAGTTCTATTCTGAAGTCAATTTTCTTCTCGGGAGAAACTCTGGGAAGATTTTCGAGAAACACATCAGGAAATTCATATACTACTGAAACTGGCTTAAGGTTAGGGGTATATGAGCTAGAGTCTTTAACTTGAACGAGATGATAGACACACCCCTTGGATATTATCTTTCTCGCTCCAAGGTATGAAATAAGATGACCCCTATATGCTGAAGTACTAGCCCTCAATTCTAGGATAGGTTTATTCGAAAACTAAAAATGGAAAACTCTGTTTCTACAGTCAACTAAAGCATAGCATGAATGAAGCCAATCCATGTTGAGAATGATGTCAAAATCTGTCATCTTTAACTCTATTAAGTCTGTTGAAGTGACTTTGTGAGATACCATAACCGGACAGTTCCTGTATACCCATCGGGATATGATAGAATTACCCACTGGGGTAGAGACTAAGAAGGGATCTACTAGGATTTTAGGACTGACTCTAAAGTCAACAACTATATAAGGAGTTAGACTCTTGGATCTACCAAAGAATAAACATGTAAATGATAAACTTGTAATGTACTAGTGACCATATCAGGAGAACTTTCCTGATCCTGGTGGGACTGAAGTGCATAGAGTCTATTTGGGCATTGCCCACTAGTGGCATTGGAAGCGTCACCCAGCTGATACGGGCGACCTGACTGAGTTGGGGGAGATAATACTGACTCTGGGAATCCACCTGAGGACACTCTCTAATTCTATGGCCTGGTTTGACATACTCGAAGTATACATCGCTACCAGACCTGCAGACACCATGATGGTTTCTACCAAACTTCTAACAAAAAGAATTTTTTTGAGCACTGCTGACACTACCCTGAGGTTTAGAGCCTGCCACCCTATCCTTATTACCATTTTTTACTTTAGGTATTAGAGCACTGGCTGAGGATGAAGTTGGAACTGAAGATTTTGGGTGGGACTTGGGACGATTACTACTCCCTGACTTAGGCTGAGTGAAATTGAAGCTACCTGTTCTATCCCTCTTGTTCTCTCTCTCCTTATCCTTAGTCTTTTGCTTCTCTATCTGCTGAGCATGGACCATCAAACTAGCCAAGTCCATCTCCTTAATTAGCATTGTGGTTCTACACTCCTTGACCACACTGTCGGATACCCCAGACACAAACTTACTCATCTTAGATCTGCTATTAGTCACCACATGAGGAGCATACCTGGACAACTGAGTAAACATGAGGGAATACTCCTTCACTTTCATGCTGCCCTGCATTAAGTTAATGAATTCTAACACCTTAGATTCCTTCAACTCCAATAGGAAAAACATATCTAGAAAGGTAGTAGAAAACTCTTCCCATTCTATTGGCCCTGCATCTACGGCCCTATCTACCTTTAATTTCTTAAACCATGTGTGATCCACATCCTACAATAGATATGCAGCTAACTCATCACTCTCACTAGTAGTTACCCCCGTAATATCTATAACCTTCTACACCATGTCAAGGAATTTTTATGGGTCCTCTCCAGACTTAAACCCTGTAAATAATGGAGGGTTCATTCAGGTAAAGTCCCAAATTTTGGCTGCAGTAGTATTGACCGCTGGGTTGGCCTAAATGGTAGTTGGTCATCCATTTTGGGCTGCTATAGAGTGATCTAGAGTGGTGAAAGATGCTCGTAATTTTGCATGAGAAACAAGCTTATCCAGGGGATCTGCCTAAACGGGCGGAGGTACTGGCTGGTTTCCAGTTCTTATTTTGTTATTTTTCTTGGGAGGCATATTCTATAAACGGAAGGGAAACTTGAATTAGACAAAGAGTTTAACTTGATGTCATGCTCACATGCATGATATGATCACTGAAAGAAGGGAAACTTTTCCTAAAAATACCTCATAACCTATTGTCCAAAAGTGTGGTGCACTACACATCCATGCACAAGACTCTACTTGACGTGGATTTCAGACTCCCTAGGACACTTTTGAACCTTAGGCTCTGATACTAAGTTTGTAACACCTCGAGTCTGCACCTCAGACGTCACACGGTACTCACGACCCTGAAGGACCATAAGCTAACCCATGACTGGTACCTTCTTTGAACACTGAATAATAATACTGAAATAATAAAGAAGTTAGGTTGAAACTCTATAAGGTTCATAATTTGAATACTGATAAATATAGCAACTGATAATAACATCTGAGAGCTGAATAGTGTCTGAACTAGTCTAGTCTTAAAAGCATCTACTGAACTGGCTGAATATGGAGTTAATGGGACAAGCCCCCAACTAACTCCGACTAATAAGATACTGAATCTACTATATTACTGAAATAAACATTATCCTTAAGGGATGAGAACTCACTACTGAATCTGCTGCTGCTAACTTAATCTGGCTAAACACGATCAGGAACCTGATCGTTCGAACCTATGATATGATACATTATAGTGCAAAGAAAGAGTATGCATCAGTATGTGAAATGTACTGGTATGATAGATGAGGTAGGATGATATGCAAGGGTTTATATGCATGAGAACATAACTGACTAAATGATATGAATATATTTGAATGTGAGTACATAGATAACTAAAACTGTTGTAAATGCTGATTATGAAATACTGTACATATACATATATATCTATTGTATCTAAGATCATACTGAAACTGAATAATGAGTTCTGATAACTGAGTGTCTGATATCTGAGATTACTGATAACTGTATTACTGATATCTAGGTGACTATTTTTTACAGTCCTAATACTGTAGAACTACACTGGGTTCTATTCTGAGTCTAAAACTGCAATTGTAACTATGGTAGTGTTCATCTAACCGACATACTTTCATAACCCAAGCCGGCCCTGTCCGTGATGGGAATCCCTAACCATCAAGGCCTAAGATACCCCTAAACTCCTCAACCCACTAGTGATAATGTCTGCTCTGTGCCCAGGCCCTTACGTCTTTAAAATACATCACTAGGGAGTAAGGCTTGCTTACTTATATACCCAGTATCACTTCTATGTTTTGAAGATATGGTACTCTTTCTCCTAATTTGGGGTATCACATACAACCCCTTATGGACTCAGCGTCCTCGCTGTGGTTTGCCCTGCCAAATGGGATTTGCCGACACCCCTTTTATGGACTCAACATTCTTACTGAGGTTTCCCCCCACCGAATGGGATTTGACTAAACTCAGTTTCCCTTGCTTATCAAGATTTGCCTACACTCAGTTTTAACTGTGGCCCACATCAACAAGGATAACAAATGAGCGGCTCTGATACCATTCTTTCATAACCCGAGTCAGGGCCTTGGCCATGATGGGTATCCCGAACTATCAAGGCTCTAGATACCAATAAAATCCTCAACCCACTAGTGATATTGTTTTCTTTGGGCCTAGGCTCTCATGGCTTTAAATACATCACTAGGGAGTAAGGCTAGCTTACTTATATACCCAGCATTGCTCCTGTGTTTTGCCAATATGGGACTCCTTCTCCTAAGTTGATGTGTCACACATACCCCGATTATACATTGAGTTAGGGTCCAACCTGTATCCTTATTGGAAGGGTGTTAACACTTTGCCAAGGGATACTAACATTACTGGGTCAACTCTAATCTGGAAGGAAGACTTATGAATTATATGTATATATATATATAGTTGTGTCAACCCTAGTCTGGCAGGAGAACATCTTACCCTATGTTGGCTACGTAGTTCTGTAATGGACGGACTGCTACTTAGGGTAAAACCCTCTGCTGGCAGGAATGCCCCCATCTCTGGGTTCGCTCAGTGCTGAATCCTACTCCACACTGAATGAACATTGAACTAATCACTAGACTTTACTAGGCTTAACTGAACTATTACTGATCGTATTGACTGACTGAACTGGACCGAGTTTAATGAGTTCTATAAATGACTGAATTCTACTATTAGTGACGTTACTGGGACTATTCTATAGATACTATAATTCTAGGTAAACAACTAGATTTTTAGGTATTGAATACCCTCAGGACTCGATAACATCAATAGTAAAGCATGGCATAATCTTGAAAGCATAACAATAATTTCTTGTTAACAATGCATTCACTTAGACATTTTTTCAAACACTTGAGAGACGTGAAATGGTACATGAATAGGAACATATGTTAACTTGCCATGACATCACTATTCAATTCACATTGGCATTCTATCAAACACTTAGGGAGAATAACTAATGCATATGATAGTGGTCATCACATAAGCATCATGAATACAATACTCAACTTGCAATTAAAAGGTTTAACATAAGGATCACATAATTCAACACACATACTATCTGGATTTTTATGAAAACTTGCAATTAATCATGGATTGAAACCCCAAACATCAATACATACATGAACATAATCAAATTCCAACATGTAAATCATGAAATCATAATCTTGTAGTTTAAAAAGGATTCTTGAAATTCAAGGGTGGAAGGAAATCCAAGGGTGAACACCTAACATACCTTAGTAATCAAATTCATGAAGATCGTTGGTGTGTTCTTAAAGCTTGGACTTGAAATTAAATAACCTAGGGCTTTGTTCTTGAGAGAAATTGAGATTAAAGAATGCATTTTGCCTTTAGGATGGCTTAATCTCGTGTTTTAGGGCTGAACAAAGGCTGAAAAATTGACTTAATTACCCCTCTGGACGCAGAATTAAAAGAGAAGAAATTATGCCCAGTGATGCATAGACCGACTCATCGCGTCGATGGGGTCGATGCGATGGCTGACATGCCATATTGAGATCGTGTCGACTAACTAGAATTTGCATGCTTGATTTGGTGACAACACTGTTGACATGATGGGTAATACGACCTATTGAGATTGCGTCGATCCACTATTTTGGACACCTAAACGTGCCTCAAATGACATCTAAAAAATCCAAAACTCATTCGAGAACATCTATTAACATCCCTGATTAGGAATCAATCTAAGAATCAGAATTTAAAGTCCGTAAGAGTCAAAAATAAAGTCATTTTAATATCAAGGACAAATATAAGACTAAGTGTCAATACTTAGTTGAAATTTTCTATGTTTGGAACCTTTTTCATGCTATATAGGACTGAATTAGACTAGGACTTTTATGGGGTCTTATATCTCTCTCTCTCTCTATATGTATATATATATATATATATTTATATATATAAGTATATATATATATGTATGTATATATATATGTATGTATATATATATGTATGTATATATATATGTATGTATATATATATACATACATATATATATATATATATATATATATATATATACACCCAGCAAGGCCAGAAGATGATCATATTTATGTGCCTATGTGTACATCTACTAGATTGAGTCTTGATAGCCCTATGTATGGAAATTATATATATGTATATGTATATATGTATGTATATACATATGTATAGCAAGGCCGAAGGATAATTATGATGGTGATGTTATAATGATGATATCATGATATATATTATGCTCATCGATTATGATATTGCAGATTCTGTTACATTCATCCTTACATGTGCATTGCCTATTACCAGTATGCACTTATATCTATCATCCCTTATGGGGGGGGGGGTTATATAGGTATGGGTTGATGATTATGTCTTATGGTGTATTGTAAGTTGATTAAACCTTTTAATCCTGGGTGGTAGGGGAACATAATAGGCCCAACTAGGTATTGGTTATCCAGACTAGTTGGTTACTCATGTTGACATTGATATTGTTATTATCATTGTTATGATTAATTTTATGTCTAGTTTGGGATAGATTGATTTTTAATTCGATGTCGAGACTTGAAATATGTTTTCGGCCTCTTATATCTTAGGATTTCATTACTATGCATGATTATTTCATGATTAGATAGTTGGACGAGAAACCTTGAGTGTATTAGTACTCTATCCGATTGGATTATTAGGATCAACAATGCTAGCCTGATAATTTATGTTATACTTGAGTTGACCTTTTCTCTCTCTATAGATATACATCTAGTTATATATAGCTATGGTACTACTGTATATCCCCTTTTCCTTTATTTACTCAGATGGTTTATTAATTTTTGGCCATGTATCCTGCTATATATATATATTCTTATTTTTCCCTTTATTCGTATATTGGTTGGTGATGTATGATATAGTATTATGATTTCTTAGTATGGTTAGAATGATATAGTGCATCCTTGTTACCTCCTTAGTCTTATTATGTTAGTCTATTGTATATATCACCATTATTTTTTGAGCTCAATCAGTAGTTACCTATTGAGTATCACGTGTTTGGTACTCATACTATACTTCTGCAGCCTACAGATCATAGTACGCGGGTTATCATTATTGATGTGTGTGTCTTGCGGAGCAGCCATGGTTCGGAAACTTAGGGTAAACTCCTGACATTCAATGTATTACTTTTCTACCTCTTATGTATTAGACTGGTCTCCATGTTTTATTCAGGGATAATTTGTATCAATGTCAATCCCTTGGTATTTCACTTTGTACTTTTCTTATATTAGAAACTTTTATACTAATACCACCAGGTTTTGAGATTATATTATGTTATTGATTAGGTGCCTTCCTTTGTTTATCTCTTTGGGTCATTCGTTACTAGTTGTTCTAGAGTATGGGTTTAGTTTACCTACTGGTTTGTTATAGTAGGCACCGACATAATCGGAGAAATTGAGACATGACAAATTGGTATCAAAGCCAGGTTTCACCAGTGTATTAGTAAAAGAGCTAAGTGTTTAGTAGTGTCCCATGGGTCGGTACAAAGGTGTCCATAACCTATCTTTGAGAGGCTATATGGACATTCTTAGGAAATTTTTTTCTTGACTCCTTGTTGTGTGTCTGCATTGCTATACGCCTCAAGCACATTATTTATCCTATTATGACCTTAATGGACGATACGAGATGATCGATATATGTACACGAGACTTCAACATGTATTTTTAGAGATTTAGCACAACATTGAACCAGAGAGTCAGGGATGAATATCAAAGATCTTCAATGTTAGCCAAAGGATTTATGGCCAGCTCAGGGTCCAGTAGTACTCGTGAATACTTTATCCCTTGAGTGTTAGCATTAGGGATTCAAGTCACATTGCAAATCCCTCCCAGCCATGGATGGCATTTGAATCATCAAGCAGTTCTCAGATCAGAGTTAGGTCTATTGGTGTTTGTCAAGGTTATTTACTAGTTTTTGAGTACAAAATTGGATTTCTCGAGTGAGACATATATTTTCCTATGCTATATTCTTCTGAGTAGATCATGGTGCATGGAGATATTAGAGGAGTAGTATTATAACTCCATTTGGTATCAAAGTACCTGATAGCAGCTAGGCCTTCCCCTTCTTAGATTGTCAATTTTGCGAAGACCATAGAGAGAGTATGTATTGAGACTTATAGAGGTGGCAGCAGGAGGCTATGACCTTGGTATTGTTCTATTGGTATTTCATCTGCGGGTAAGAATTTTTTTATAGATTTCAGCTTTATCTACAACCCTTCAACTTTATATTGGTAGTATTTCATACTATGAGTGGTTCTCAGATTAGTCATGGTGATCATAGTGGGCAGAGTCCCCATTAGACCTTATGGAGTTTTTTTATGGGTTTTAAGTCTATGGCAGCTATCTTGGATTATGAGTGGCAGTATCTCAAAGTGTTCTAGGATCTTATTATTGTGTCATGATGGGACACTAGTTTAGAGAGTACCCCAAATATGAGTTAGTTGATTAGACAGATTTAGCGTGTATCCCCTGCCAGCGTAGACTTCTTGAGGCAAGCTATGATTGCAAGAAATACAATCATTGGTCGTAGAAAACGCTCTTAATGTCAATTAGCCATCCATTTGGGCTCAATATGTGTTCACTCCATATTAGGCATTTAGAGTTTTCTACGATGATTGAGAGACCGACCACTAGTCTAGAGAGTATCCCAGTGTGGGATGACTAGTTGTTCAGCTCATTTAGATCAACCTCATGATGAGTGTGTCACCTTCAGTTAAAGACAGTCCACTCAGTGCCTCAGTTGATGATTCAGTTGATCGGTTCGAGTTTGGACCCATTATGATTAGCCCTCTCATAGATTAATCAGGCATGTGGTTGCGGATGTCACCGTGATTACTGTGCTTTTATTTCTCATATTCACTTCTTTTATTATGTACATTGAGGTCTTTTTACCCATTGATGATTATACTCCTTGATGAGTTCATATTGATTATTGTGTGCCTTGTTATTGAATTCATGATTATATAACTACCTCCATGGCTTATTTCTTTTAGTAGTGGATGGCGTAGATCTATACTGAGATTTTCTCCCTATGGGTGTAGGTTTTAGGTTTGATTCCCATTTATCTTTGCATATTAGCCTTATCGTGGCCCTTGATTGGTACATAATATTGATGTTTATTTTGATACCACTTATTCATTATATTGATGTTGATATTATTGTTACTATTGCTATCACTTCTTGAGGTTATTAATATTATTTGATATTATTACTTGATGTAATTGATCCTCGCTGGGTAGCTGTATAAACTAATGTTATCTAGTTAGAATTTTATTTTCATGTGATTCTTATTTGGTGGCTTAAGTAGATATAGCCCGATATGATGATTTCTTTACTATAGTGAGGCGAGGTTCATTGTTTTCCCTCTTGGTTAGTTGTGTTAAATTGATATAGGAGTGTATCATGATATTGAAGGTAAGTTGACCTTCTGTGGTTCTATATGGTTATAAAATTGACAAACATAGCTATATTACCTAATCTTGAGTTGGAGATTCTTAGACTTGCCCCTTGGGTTGCAAAATTTTTTGCTTTGATTATTCCTTTCTATACAGACCATTTGTGATCTTGACCAGTTTTGTATCCGTTCTCATTTATGGTTATTCCCTTTCCCGATAGAGGGTTTGGTTTTGACATTGAGATATCCTATGATCATCTCTTAGATTTGTTGGATTTATCTCCTTATGATGGCTTGCCCTTGTTATTGGTGTGGAGATTTGATCCTCTGTTCTTACTGTGATGTGATTTTTGTCTTCCATAGAGTTAGGGAGATAGAGGCAGGTGGCCTATCCTGTGATTGTTTCTTAAGTTAGCAAACTAGAAATTCTTTATCCAGAGTCGTTTGATTTTCTTGTGTTGGTCTTAACATTGACCTTGGTTTCAAAATTAGATTTTTCTTCTTCTATGATGTGATTCACGGATGGATCAAGTGATAATTGTCCTACATAGATGGATTTCAGAGTTTGTTCGGCCTAATAAGGCTTGGTGGAGTGTTTATCCCCGATGATATGAGCCTACGACTATTATTTTCCAATATGGAGTGTTGGATTTATTAGTTTTTAGCTTGATTTGAATTTCTTCAAGTTACTAAAGTTTTATCTATCACTAGTGTGGTTTGTGGCCTTATGATTTCTTACGTATTTTTTGATAGTTCATGCCCTCCAGCGGATATGGAGTTGCTCTCCTGAGTTTCTAGCTAGTGATTAATACTCTATTGTGATTTTATTCTTCATCTATGTTTTAATTTTTCCTCGACATGGTTTGGTACAAATATGTCTGATTCAAATAATATGGTTGATGTGAGTAATTGACAATGGTTTGGAAATTACTGGCTTAAATTTAGATTTGATGCCTTGGGATGGCAATATTGAAGTTATGATAGAGTTGGATTATGAATGCCTAAATGTCATTAGGTTTGGTTTGGGTAGTTGAGATCGAGCGATTGAGCCTAGTATTGAGATTTCTACTTCGGGTGGTAGAGCTTGTGCATAGCCTTTGTTTTAGATTTGTCTCCATCTGAATTTCATTTTTAGGTTGCTCAAGCCTACTTCATGGTTACCTATTTGTTCTTCTAGACTTTGGATAAAGTATAGTTGATAAGTGTTCAAATGATAGCCCATTGCCGGTATTGGTTCTTTCAGCTTTGAACACAGGTCTTCAGTATTCATTAAGAATTTTGGATGATATATCAGTGAGAGTAGTATGATTGAGTTGGGTTCCAGTTGGTTTCATTCTCGGTTGATGGGACATCTTGGAGTAGATCATTTAATGATGAGTAGTTTTTCCTTGATTTTCTAGATTCTAATTTTGATTACTATTTGGACTAGCTGCAATATTTGCATAGATTGCATTCCTTGAATATTTCTATTTATGTGCCCAGACAATGCCTTATGAGATTATTCTCATGTTGGTCGTTCCAACTTTTAGTGGATTAGCTTTAGTTCATCAGTTCTATGTGATGAGATTGCGCGGACAGACCTCAAATAATCCTTCTGGTTTAGAGTAGATAAGAAGTATGGATTTGTAAAAGAAGGTTATACTTGGATTTGGAGTTGGATATATGACTCATTCTATGATTTTATTTTGCTTGGATAAGCCTTGGATTTATTTATGCAGCTGTCGAAATGGTATCAGTGTGTTATGATTCAGGTTTGCATGCTTCGGTATTTTTGGTTCAATTGGTGGCCAGGTGGTGGTTAAAGTTGAGTTTTGACTATTTGGAAGTGAAGTGAGAAAGCTGGTGGAAAAGGAATACCTGTGGAAAAATCCCTCGATAGTGTTCTCTCTTTGCGAAGGTTATCTGGGAAGTCATGCTTGGAGCATGCAGGCCCAGAACCTCACCCTTTCAATCTTTTGAAGTTTTTCTATCCATTGACTTTCGGGGACAAAAGTCCTATTAAGAGTGGGTTATAATGACCCCTAGGTCATTTTTCATATGTCCACTTGTTTTTGCCATTAGAGATTTCCCACAGCTTCCCCAAGTCATTTATGACTTGTCGAGACTGACAGGTCGGTTACCGGGAAACTTGTTTGGTGTTTTGAGCCAATTCCCTATTTAGAAGTCTTCGTTGGTTCCAAATGGACACCAGGCAAAAAGTATAGTAAATAAATCTTGTATAAAAATTTTCACTGTGCTAGTAGCTCCGGAATATCAACTTTAGGCGATGTAGACCTTTGGTTCGGGTCCCGATGCACCCGAGCTCATTATGAGCTATTGGTCGGAAAGTTGGAAAATTGAAAATTTTGGTGTGGGGCCTATATTTTGTTGAAATGAACTTAGATAGAAAATTCAACTTTTCCATTACATTTGGAGTGTCGAATTAAGTGTGGTTTCATAGTTCATTAGCATAAATCGAAGTCTGAATGGATCCTGAGGCCTTAGAAGAAACATTGAAATTTTCCAAGTTTTAGCGGATATCTGGTTTGGGAAAGGATAGTGCAATTGCACAAAAAGGTATTGCAATGGAAATACCTTCTACTGCAGCCTATGTGCAATTTCAACTTGCTATATCTTATTTTGATGATGATCTACTGACAACAAGGGACCAAGTCCCTGGGCCTTCATGAAAATATACAGTTGTCATATGTCTGCGCTGTTTTGTCTGTTAGTGTAACAAACTGCGCAAGTGAGTTGTGCGCCAATCCAGAAACCTTTTCCAATCAAAATTCCACTCTAATCATTATCCTGCTATAAATAGAAAAGAATGATTCTCAATTCAATAGTTTTTTCAACTTACCTATTCAAGAAGAAAAACGACGAAAACTCAATATTGCTCAAGTTCCAAGTTTTGTGTGTTGAAAAAGTAATTGTTCTTGAGTCAAGTCTTGGTCTGTAATCCAATTACTCGTCCTATAAGAGTAATGATTTTCTTGTGTCTGTAAAATGCTTAGGTAGAGTTATCTAAGTTTATATTGGTTAGAGTTAATAAATATTGAGAAGAGATCTTAACAGAGTTGTCAAGGAGAGTTTGTAATAGAGTTGTTACAAATTAGTGGAGCATAGAGTTAAGTTCTAATGGAATCTTTAATCATGATTTTGACTATAGTGGATTCTTGAGCACTTGTGAGGGCAAGCCATGGTTTTCCTCCCTTGAGAAAGGAGGTTTCCATGTTAAATCATTGTGTTCTTTACTTTTCTGCAAAGTTTTATTTTTCCTTGTTGCTTTACTACTTCATAGAATGTATTTGACTATAAGGGACCTGGTCCCTTACAAGGTGGTGTACCCCCCACGTCTTATCAATTAGTATCAGAGCAAGGACACTCTAAAAGGTTCATAACTAGAGTGATTTATTGATCATGGCTGCTCCACCTAATATGGAAGAAGGGAAATCTACCTCTAGATCACCCCGCTTTAATGGAAAGTACTATAGGTGATGAAAAACTAGGATATATGGCTTCATTATGGCTGAGGAAAGTGAGCTAATGGATGAAACACTTTATGGTCCTCATCTGCCAGTAGGAGAGCTCAAAGAAGGAGACATAACAAGGATGGTTGTCAAAACCAGGAGAGAGTTTGGTGATGAAGATCGAAATAAAGTTGAGAAGAATTACAAGGCAAAGAAATTTCTTTTCTGTGGCATAGGACCTGATGAACATAACAGGATTTCTTCTTGTGAAAATGTTAAGTAAATTTGGTATTGCTTTAAGACTTCTCATGAAGGAACCACTGATATAAAGGATTCAAAAGGTGATATGCTGATTACTCGGTATGAAATCTTCACAATGAAAGAAGGAGAAACTATCTAAGAGATGCATACTAGATTCACTTCAATCACCAATGAGTTGCACTACTTAGGAGAAGTTATTCCTTTGTAAATATAGGTGATAAAAATTCTGGGAGTTCTTCCTAAATTTGGGGAAAGAAAAGTAGATGATGTCACTGAGGCAAGAAAACTAAAGAATCTCACAATAGATGAACTTATTGGTAATCTAAAAACTCAAGAAGCAACAACGGCAACAGAAAAAGGATGCAAAAGGAGAAAAATCTCTGGCATTGGTGGCTTCAAAGTCTGATTCTAGTAAGGAGGACGCTGATGTTTCCTATTAGGAAAAAAGAATTGATAGAGTAATCAAGAAATGTGGTCAGTTTCAAGAGGAAGTAGCAACAAAAAGAGAGGTACAATTGAAGTTTGCCACAAATGTGGAAAACCTATGCATTGCATCAAAATTTCCAATTGTACAAACTGGATTATCAAGAATATCTAAAGTATAGATGTGACAAGGGAAAGAAGAAGGACCATGTCACTGAAAAGTCTAAAACAAAGGTTGCAACTGATTATGTAGTGAAACACGCATTAGTTGTCTGGGGAAATTCCTTCAGTGAATCTGAGAAGGATGAAAAATTTGAAGATGTTTCCATGCTGGCAGTGGAAGATCAGAATGTCACTTTTGACTCCTTGATTTCTCTTATGGAAAACACTTAATATAAAGAAGAAAATGAGTAACTATTTTTGACATTAAAGAAAAGTTAGATAACTACTCTGCTAAAAAGATAAATAAGCTTGCAAATTTGCTGATTGATTTTGTGTGTGAATTGACTACTGAGAAAAATATGTCAGAAGAGAAAGTAGAAAATCAAGAGCTTGAATCAATTTCCTTAACTCTCTAAATATTTGTAGTAGAGGAACAATCCACTAACTTAAAATCTGAAGATCTGAGTCTAATGAATCAATTAAAGAAAGTGGATGATTTTTATGTAAAGGGAAGAAAGAAGCCCCAAGGCTTGAAAGTAAGCTTGAATAAAAATTAAGGGATTCTCAAAGAATATTATGACTGCACTCAATAATAATGAGGAACTAGAAAATGACCTGGTCCATATATAAGAAAAACTTATCAAATCACTAACCACATCCTCACAAATCCTTTCAAATTTAACTAGTTAGGGTGTCGATAATGGTAAAGGCCTTGGATATCAGTATAAAACCCAATCACTTGGGTCTTAAGAGAAAGTTTTTAATGGTATTAGAAATAAGGTCCACAAACCTCTATGCACTCATTGTGGAAGAGATGACACTTGATGAAAAGTTGCAAATATTAGCTTGGAGCTATAATGAGCTATGCTAGACACATCCAGCAGGAGAATTATTACCCTAAGGGTTCCATACCCTTGAAAATATGAAGAAGAACTATCTACCTAGATGGGGAAAATTTTTTTGATCATACCTTTGTCATCCTTTTTGGGAACTCAAACTTGAGTAGGTTCCAAAATCTAACAAATAATTTTGATTGCAGGCCAGAGAAAGGGAATGCTGTCAGAAATAGTTTATGGATAGTGGATATTCAATGCATATGACTGGGAGGAATGAATGATTTCTCTCTCTCAAGTCACTTCTAGGTAGAGGTTTCTCTTTTGGAAATGGTAAAAAAGGTTATATCCATGGTGTGGGAAAGATTAGAAAATCACCTAATCAAGCAATAGAAGATGTGTATTATGTGAATGGCCTCAACTGCAGCCTTCTAAGTGTTTCTCAAATCTGTGCCAAAGGTAATGAAGTGAAGTTCTTATGTAATGGATGTACTGTTTCAAGCTTGAAGTCTAGGAGAGTTATTCTCAAAGACAAAAGGTTTAAAAATATGTATGTGGTTGAATCAGAGTATGTAGTTGATGGGGAATTAAGATGCTTAAGTGTTAAAAGTGAAGATGCTGATCTATGGTACAGATGTTGGGACATGTAAGTTCCTCTATGCTAAACAAGTTGATTTCAAAGGACCTCGTCCGTGGCATGCCAAAGCTGAAATTTCCAGACAATAAGGTTTGTGATTCTTGTGTTAAGGGTAAACAAAAGAGGCCTTCCTTTAAGTTAAAGAACCAGGTTAGTACTTCTAGACCTCCTAAGTTGCTGCACATAGATTTACGTGGACCTATTAAAGTCCAAAGTAGAGGAGGAAAGAAGTATGTATTTGTCATTGTGGATGACTACACCAGGTTCACCTATACAATGTTCATGAGAACCAAGGATGAAACCTATGAGGTTCTCATAACTTTTGCCAATCAAATTCAAATGAAGCTAAATGGTAAAATTTATGAATTCAGAATTGATCATGGAAATGAATTTGATAACTCCCAAGTTGCAGGATTCTATGCTGAATATGGAATCAGTCATAACTACTCTGCTCCTAGGACTCCTCAGCAAAATGGTGTTGTTAAAAGAAAGAACATAACCCTCAAAAGAACTTTTGGGCTGAAACTGTTAATACTGCCTGTTATGTGACAAATAGGTGTTTGATCAGATCTCTCCTAAACAAGATCCCATATGAGATTGTGTTCAATAGAAAGCCCAAGATTGACTACCTCAGACCTTTTTGGGTGCAAATGCTTTGTTCTAAATAATGGGAAGAATGAACTAGGAAAGTTTGACTCTAAAAGTGATAAAGCAATATCTGTGGGATACTCCTCAACAAACAAAGCATACATATGTTTCAATAAAAGAATTCTATGTATGGAAGAAAGTATACATGTGGTCTTTGATGAGCCAGTAAAGCTAGTGAATCCAGGTGATCATGATGATTCTGATATTGAAGAACTCATTCCTGTTCAAAGGGATGATATTGCTGAAGATGATGGTCAGGGCATAAATAATGCAGTTTGGAATGATTAAGGTGATGGAGGTCCAGGATCTCAGTTATTGACCCCTGCTCACGTTGAAGAACATAAGAAAAGGTCCAATCAAACACTTTAGGGACCTAGTCCCCATGGAACTTATATCAGAAGGTCAAACTAGAGTCACCAATCTTGTCACCCACTTGAGAATCTAACTACACCTTTGGAATCTTAAGTCCAAACAAGAATCAAGCTAGAAATTTCATGACATTCTCAACATTCTTGTCCTTAATTGAGCCTAAAATATGAACAAAGCTCTGAAAAATACTGGCTAGAGCAATACAATACATGAGGAACTTCAACAATTCGAAACAAGTAAAGGTTATCACTTGGTCCCCTGACCTATTGATAGAACAATTATTTGGACCAAATAGGTGTACAAAAACAAGTAGGATGAGCATGGATCTATCAACAAAAATAAAGCAAGGTTAGTTGTTCAAGGTTATAGCCAGGAGGAATAAATTAACTATGATGAGACATTCTCCCCTGTAGCAAGGATAGAGGCTATAAGAATTCTTATTGCATTTGTTGCCTATATGAGGTTCAAACTCTTCCTAATGGATGTCAAAAGTGTTTTTCTGAATGAAAACTTGAAGGAAGAAGTCTGTCAAGCAATCTCCAGTGTTCTAAGATATAGATTTTCCTTATCATGTGCTCTAATTTGACAAGGATATCTATGGTTTGAAGAAAGAACCAAGGGCTTGGTATGAGAGACTTTCATAGTTTCGTCTAGAAAATGGCTTTAAACGAGGGAAAATTGACAATACTCTCTTTTTAAAATCCATAGGTAGTAAGTTCCTAATTGTTTAGATATATGTTGATGACATAATATTTGGAGTTACTTGTGAATCACTATGTGAAGTATTTGCAAAGATAATGGGGAGTGAATTTGAAATGAGCATGATAGGTGAATTTAGTTTCTTTCTAGGCCTGCAGATCAAGCAAACTTCTTAAGGGATAATGATTTGTCAAGAAAGCTAAATCAAGAAGCTACTGAAGAAATACAATATGAAAGATGATAAGCCAATTAAGACTCCAATTGGAACCAGTTCAAAGATGGATAATAATGAACCTGGTCCTTGAGTTAATGATACTATGTATAGAGAGATTATTGGATCTTTACTATATCTCACTACTAGTGGGCCAGATATAGTATTTGGTGTGGGTATGTGTGCTATATTTCAGGCTTTCCCAAAGGAGTCTCATTTGAAAGCTGTAAAAATAATTCTTAGGTATCTGAAAGGGATATGGACCTAGTCTTGTACAATCCTTCTAAAGATAGTTTTAATTTGATATGATATGCTGATGATGACTATGCTGGATATTTGGTGGATAGAAAAAGAAACTTAGGAATTGATTATTTTTGGGGTTCTTCCTTAATCTCCTGGGGTTCTAAGAAGTAGAATTCAATTGCTTTATCTACTTTTGAAGTTGTTGCAGCTTCTTGTTTTGCTTAACTATTATGGATCAAATAGCAACTAAAGGATTTTGGGATTGCCTCAAACACTATCCCTCTGATTCGTGACTATACAAGTTCTCTTAACATGGCTAAGAATCCAGTTGATGATAGGCAAATTTACGCGCCTATATCAATATATTTTGCCCATATTTTAGCCTAGTTTTGAGAACAAATTATATATTTTATGCACTTTTAGTCCTTTTTCCTTTAAATGAGCTAACGAACATGATTAGTAAAGTTTCAGGTATAAATGATGCATAATTCAGCATTTTATGGCTTACTTGACGCTAAAGAAATCTCACGAAGGAAGGAAAGGGAGTTTGGATGCCTAAAGGCCTAAAGGACCAAAACTGCTGCATGGAAAATCTGTCCCGGGCTAAAACAGAAATTCTGAAGACTTTGGGGACTTACAGACACAAAGCTGGATTTTGACAATGATACATTAACCTAGTACAATTAGGTTATGTATTTCATTATTTTATGTGGATTATGATAATGTTACCTTAACCTAGTACATTTGGGTTAAGGATTTCATTAGTCTAGTAGGATTTGGTTATTTATTTCATTAGCTTAGTAGGAGTAGGATATGGGTATTATAAATACCCTATCATACTAGAGATTTTAGAGAATCTTCTTATAACTTTGAATCTTACATTCATCATTCAACAATTAATTTTCTTCCATCCCTCTCATCTTCCACTACAAACACTTCTAATGTACTCTTCTATTCTTAAACTCCACAACAAGAGAATCGTTACTTGCTAAGGAATCACACCTCACGCCTATCACTTGATCTACACGCCATTACTCAATATCGTGATATAATAACAATGTCAATCGTGATTTCCTTCGCATTCATGGGTAACTAAACTTCTCTGTTGGGGTTATGGAAGCCTAATGAGTTACTATCTATTGCTGTGAGTTTGTGAGTTTGAGGCACGTATATTGCTTATATCATTATTCTCTTCATCTTAATCTACATTCTTTGCGGTTGCAAACGCAAGAATACGCCAGTCTAACATTTAACTTGTTCGAGAGAAAAGTTATTTGTCTGGAAAAGAGATAATGTCAAGGTAGTAGGACACCCTTTCCTATTAAAAAGCTAATGCCGTAACTGGACTAACCTCTTGGAGAATTCGTACCGTTAGACACGCTTTAATCTCGAGAGAGTTAAAGTGAAATAGTCCTTGTTTAGGTCGAGAGACGCTTGGATTTACCATCGACTACAATCCTCTATAAGCAATTGCATGTCAGAATTCTACACACTCATAGCCAATAGAGACGTATACCTCAGAAGGTGGACATAACCCCAATGCTTCAATTCTCATTGTTTACAACCAACGTAACAATCTCTCTCTTTTTACTTTATTATTTTCAGCTTTTGTTTACATTACTTGCAAAACAAGAATCCCCCCTTCTTACGAGACTTGCACCAAAAGTTTAGTAATTTTACTTACTTGTTGGCCAAGCTATTCCCTGTGGGATCGATACCCAACCCAGGTTGGGTTCTATATTTGCTAACGACCGCTTTACACTCAAACGAGAGCTGTAGATTGAGCGTTATCAAAAATTGGCGTCGTTGCTGGGGAATACAAGTGTCAATTAAGTTCGTAATAATTACTAGACCCTTTGGTCAAAGATTCTCGTACTTTTACTTTTAGTTGTTGTTTTTGTTTTATTCAGGTTTGTTCAGTGCATCAATGGATGCACAACGTGAAATTGAAAGGATGGCTACTCAAGCGCATCAGCAGAATATTGATAACCTAGGGCGTGCAACAAATCTTGATGATGAGGACCTGGGCGATGAGGAGCTACTAAACCCACGGCATACTGCTGAGATGGCGGCACCCATGCACAGAAGAGGTCGACAAGCTTGGTATAGACATGATCGCCAACCTATGCAGCCAACTTTCGATGATGATAATGATGATCTTGATGGTGCCGGAGCCACTGGAGCTATAATTCCACCACCATTAGCGCCCGGAGCCAAGTTCAACATCACAAGCACCATGATTCAGTTATTGCAACTCAAGGGATTGTTTGGTGGACTAGCAGGCGATGATCCGAATATGCATCTCATCAACTTTATTTCTACATCTAAGTCTTTTGACAATCCTGGTGTTGGTCAGAATGTAATTCGATTACGTCTATTTCCATTGTCTCTGTCTGGGGAGGCAACACTATGGTTGAATGGGCTGACTCCTGATTTAATTACAAATTGGAGGCAATTGAGAGACGCTTTCCTAGAAAGATTCTTTCCGCCTTTCAAAAGGGCACAATTGAGAGATGAAATCAGCAACTTTCGTCAGCTTCCCACTGAAGCTCTTCATGAAATATGGGAGAGGTTCAAGACAAAGCTAGCGAGATGCCCAAACCATCACATGACTAATGTTCACCTCATGGAGATATTGTATAGAGCCTTGAATTCAATAACTAAGCCAGTGGTGGACAACGCAGCTGGAGGATCTTTTATGGACCTCACCTTTGGTCAAGCAAGCAATATGTTAGATCGTATGACGAAACAAAGTAGAGCTTGGCATACCAGGGATTCTGAGGTAGCAAGCCCCACTTTATCTATAGGCATGACTGCAGACCAAAGAAGAAGACAAGAAGAACGTGATCAAGATATGGCACACATGAAAACACAGATGGATCTTCTTACAAAGCATTTATTATCAGGGAAGACCGAAAAAGTGAAAGCTGTGGCGCTAAAAGGAAGAGACAAATCTGATTCGGAAGAAGAGGCCAACTACTTGAACAATCAGGGGGGTTTTCGAGGGAATACCCAAGGAAACCAAGGTCGAAACTATTATGGTAAATCTGGAAACATGGACCAAGGTAGTTGGAAGAACAAGAATGAAAAGAGTGGTTTGTACGTTCCCCCTGGTAGACGTGATACCACCACATCTAATTCTGGAAGTATGGAAGACATGATGGCTAAATTATTGAAAGGAGTGGAAGCAACAAGCGCGGGAGTTACTGAGGTAATTAATGATTTGTACTCCATGAAACAACTAGTTGATTCTCATTCCACTTCAATCAAGCAAATAGAGCAGCAATTGAGCCAACTGTCAGCAACACTCAATCAAAGAAAGGCTGGCACTCTACCTAGCGATATTGTGCAAAACCCAAGGAATGATGGGTCATGCATGGCCATCATTACCAGAAGCGGTAAGGTGCTGGAACATTCAGAAAAAGGCAAGCAAGTGGTTGACGAAGTAGCGGACATGGATGATAACGCAAAAGGAGAAGATGCCGCAACAACCAGTCCTGACGTCAAGGATGTCACGCCCAGTGACGTGCAACCTGAAAAAATGGAAAAACGGAAGCAAGAGGAGAAGAAATCCATGGAGAGAACACTTCCATACCCACCACCACCTTTTCCCCAAAGATTGAAGAAGGTGGCGGATGACACTAAGTTCAGCAAATTTATGACTATGTTGAAGCAGCTGACCATTAATGTTCCATTGGTAGAGGCACTTGAACAAATGCCTGGGTATGCGAAGTTTATGAAAGATCTTTTGACTAAAAAGAGGGCAGCAAGTTATGAGCTGAAGGATGATGTGCATCATTGTAGTGCAATTGCTACCCGATCGATAGTTCAGAAGAAGGCCGACCCCGGAGCTTTCACTATTCCTTGCACCGTAGGATCTTTGAACTTTGCCAAAGCATTATGTGACCTAGGAGACAGCATCAACTTGATGCCATTATCGATCTACAAGAAGTTGGGGTTAGGAGATCCTACACCAACTAATATGAGGCTTGTTATGGCGGATAGGTCGGTAAAACGACCGGTTGGTATTCTATGCGATGTCTTGGTAAAGGTTTCTTCATTTATCTTTCCAGCAGACTTTGTCATCTTGGATTGTGAAGCAGATTCAGAGGTTCCCATAATCTTGGGACGCCCTTTCCTTGCTACAGGAAGTGTGCTCATTGATTTGAGAGCTAATGAACTTTCATTCCGAATAAATGACGAAGTGGTTCGATTTGATGTTTGCAAATCAATGAAGCAACCCAAAGATCTGAGTGTATTTTCTGTGGCTGATGTTGTCTTTGATGATGAGAAAGAACGACTTGAAGAAGAGCAAATTCTTGATGATCCTTTGGAGGTTTTGCTCATGAAAGGAGAGAATGAGGATGCTGAAATTTCTGAAGAAGCTATTTGTGCTCTATTGGGATTGGGGACATATCGCTATACTCCCAAGAAGCTGGATCTTGATCTTAAGAATCGACCCACACCACCAGCCAAACCATCTATTGAAGAACCACCCACACTAGAATTGAAGGAGCTGCCAAGTCATTTGAAGTACGCATTCTTAGGAAGCGGAAACACACTTCTAGTCATAGTGGCAGCCGATTTGGGTGAGCAACAAGTTGCAGCTCTTATTGCGATCTTACGCAAGTATATTAGATCCATTGGATGGACCATTGCGGATATTATTGGTATTCCACCTGGGATTTGCACACATAAAATTCAGCTTCAAGAAAAGTGCACACCCACCATTGAACATCAAAGACGTTTAAACCCACCTATGCATGAAGTGGTGAAGAAGGAGATTATCAAGTGGTTAGATGCAGGAGTTATATATCCTATCTCTGATAGTACATGGGTAAGTCCTGTACAATGTGTTCCCAAGAAATGAGGTATGACGGTGGTCGCGAATGCAAAGAATGAGCTTATTCCACTCAGGCCCGTTACTGGATGGAGAGTATGCATGGACTACCGCAAGCTGAATTCTTGGACACTCAAGGATCACTTCCCCATGCCATTTATGGACCAAATGCTAGATCGATTAGCCGGGAAAGGATGGTTTTGCATCTTGGATGGTTATTCAGGTTATAATCAGATTTGTATTGCTCCCGAAGACCAAGAGAAGACAACGTTTACATGCCCATATGGTACGTTTGCCTTCAAACGCATGCCATTCGGGTTGTGTAATGCACTAGCCACCTTTCAACGTTGTATGATGTCTATTTTCTCTGATATGGTTGAAGACACTTTGGAGGTATTTATGGACGACTTTTCAGTTATCGGTGAGTCTTTTGAAACATGTTTGGCAAACTTGAGCATGGCATTGCAAAGATGTGTAGAGTTCAACCTTGTGCTGAATTGGGAGAAGTGCCACTTCATGGTAAAAGAAGGAATCGTTCTTGGGCACAAGATCTCTGAAAGAGGAATAGAGGTTGATCAAGAAAAAATAGAGGTAATTGAGAAGCTACCGCCTCCAATTTCGGTGAAGGGAGTTCGTAGTTTTCTTGGCCATGCTAGTTTCTATTGTAGATTCATCAAAGACTTTTCCAAAATTTCTAGTCCATTGTGCAAACTATTGGAGAAAGATGCGAAGTTTGACTTTAATGACGATTGCTTAAAGGCATTCGAATGCCTTAAAGGAAAACTCATTGAAGCCCCTATCATGGTAGCACCAGATTAGACGCTCCCGTTTGAGGTCATGTGCAATGCTAGTGGTGTAGCCGTTGGTGCTGTTCTTGGACAAAGAAAGGAGAAATTATTTCATCCTATCTACTATGCGAGTAAGGTCCTAAATGAAGCCCAAAGGAACTACACTGTTACTGAACAAGAGCTCCTAGCGGTTGTGTATGCGTTTGAGAAGTTTCGTGCTTATCTATTGGGTACTAAGGTGATCGTCCATACAGACCATGCAGCTCTTAGGTATCTAATGACGAAGAAGGATGAAAAACCAAGGTTGATTCGATGGGTATTGCTGCTGCAAGAGTTTGATTTTGAAGTCAAAGATAGAAGAGGTTGCGAGAACCAAGTGGCTGATCACCTATCTAGACTTGAGAATGAACATGTGGTGCAACCTGAAATTCAGATTGATGATGCATTCCCTGACGAGGAGATATTAGCGACAAAAATGGAGAAATTACCATGGTATGCCAACTTTGCAAATTTCGTGGTGAGTAATGTGCTACCTGCCAATTTATCTTACCACCAAAGGAGGAAGTTTATGCATGACGTTCAGCACTACTATTGGGATGAACCTTATTTGTTTCGAAGATGCGCGGATGGGATCATTCGACGATGTATATCCCATGAAGAAGTGCCTACTATATTGGAAGCATGCCACACTTCGCAAGTTGGAGGACATCATGCAGGCAATCGAACGACAATAAAAGTATTGCAAAGTGGTTATTATTGGCCTTCGATATTCAGAGATGCATACGACTATGTGAGAAGGTGTGACCAATGCCAACGTCAAGGTGCTATTTCAAAACACCATGAAATTCCCATGTCCAAAATTCTGGAGGTAGAACTCTTTGATGTGTGGGGTATTGATTTCATGGGTCCATTCGTGAATTCGTTTGGAATGAAGTACATCTTGGTTGCTGTGGATTATGTTTCGAAATGGGTTAAAGCTGTAGCATTGGCTGACAACGAAGGAAAGCGTGTTGTAGCGTTCTTAAAGAAGAATATCTTCTCTCGCTTTGGAGTACCTCATACTATCATAAGTGATGGAGGATCTCACTTTTGCAACAAGCTATTCAAATCTGTATTGGCCAAGTATGGTGTCAAGAAACACAAGGTAGCTACTCCTTATCATCCCCAAACTAGTGGACAAGTAGAGGTTTCCAATCGCGAGATTAAGCAAATCCTTGCAAAGACGGTTAATGCAAATAAGAAGGATTGGTCTCGAAAGCTAGATGATGCACTATGGGCATATAGGACTGCATTCAAGACACCCATTGGCATGTCTCCTTATCAACTAGTTTATGGGAAGGCTTGCCATCAACCCATCGAGCTTGAATACAAGGCATTGTGGGCATTGAAACACTTGAATCTGAATTGGGATGATGTGAAGAATCTGAGGTTGGAGCAGCTGAACGAATTAGATGAGTTCCGTCTCCATGCATATGAAAGATCGGATTTATACAAGGAGCGGATGAAGAAGTATCATGATCAGCGGATTGTTCGACGAAACTTCCAAAAGGGTGATATGGTACTACTCTTCAACTCCAGATTTAAGCTCTTCCCAGGTAAGTTAAAATCTAAGTGGTCTGGTCCATTTAAAGTTATCCAAGTCTACTCGTCTGGAGTAGTCGAATTGGAAGGCAATAAGGGTGTTGCCTTCAAAGTGAATGGCCAACGTGTTAAGCCCTATATCGGTCCTCTTGACTCGATGAATGACATGGCCATCACTTATCTCGACGAAGTCTAAGTACTCGAGATTACTACATCGAGCCACGACAATAAATAAGGCGCTAGATGGGAGGCAACCCATCGTTTTATCATTTTATCGTTTTATCGTTTTATCGTTTTTTTCTTTTATTCTAGTACTTGTTTTGATTTTGATAAATGAAAAATCCAAAAATAAGAGTCGTGCCACGACCAAAACTAAGGCGCTTGGTGGGAGGCAACCCACCGTACTAATCATTTTCATTTGTTTGAGCGAATATAGGTGCAAGAAGTAGTCAACGAGGAGATTGATTTCAATTGACAATTTGGACGCATTGTATGGTAAAGTTGGTAAGTTAGGAAGGGTGATGCATAAGGCTATGGATTGAGCCTTTCTCACGCCAAAATAGGCTTTGAGGAAGGCTAGGCCTTGGTAAAACTAGGCCACGAATGATGCACAACCTATCCTATAGCCTAAGGTCTCGGAATCTAGTGTGCTATACACTATGCGCCACCTATTCCTAGGTATGCTTTTGACTATGCGCCGCCTATGCTATGGCATTTGGTCTCAGTATCTCATATGCCATAGACTATGCGGCGCATATGTCTACAAATGCCATAGACTATGCGGCGCATATGTCCCATTATGCCATAGATAATGCGCCGCATATGTCATTGATATGCCGAGTATTATGCGCCGCATATGTAGGATTTTTGTCTCCAAAACCGATTGTAAATGGGTCATAACCCGACCCATACTCTTCCTATATAAAGGGGACTTAGTTTTATAACACAACCACAATAGAAAATACCCTAAAGGCGCCGCATACTCTTCCAAATCTTCTCAAAATTTTCTTCTTTTGCTCTTCCAATTCACAAAACCATCTCCACAAGTTTCAAGCAAGTAAGTACTCTCTTATTCTTCATTTATTTCTCGTAAGTACTACGTTTCTATGGCTATTATGAATTGCTAAATTATATAAGATTGTTGGTGATGTTCATGTGTTTGGATTGTTGTTGCAAAATCATGTGAGTGAACATATACATAGGAAAATCTTGACTTGTTTCCGACTTGAATTTGGTTTCAATAGCATTGTTATGATATTTGCGGAATTGCTATGGCTATGAATATTGCTTAAGATTGTTGTTTGGATACTTACATGTTAGACTATCCCGGCCATCGGGATAAGACTTATAGTGCCTACTGACTTAGGAGGTTGTGATTGTTGTAAGAATAACGATTCCATGTGGTAACCCCTATGTAGTAGTGTTGCTATATCTACCATGAAAGTAGTCCAATGGCTTCAAGTAAGTGATGCATTGCTGATTTTCTTGTCGGAATACAATCCTAAAACGTATCTCGATGAAATCTGAGTAAATCGACTACTTTCACCTCACTAATTTGTGTTAACAAAACTAAGTATGGGGTGGTACCCCTAATGCTTGCTTATATATTGTATCAAGTGAGAATATGATGCAACTAACACTATTTCTAGTCTCAGGTACAATGGCACCTAAAGCGAGGAAAGGCAAGGAGAAGGCGACCACTTCCCAAAAGGGCAAGAAGAGAAGTCGAAAAGACCAAGGAGAATCATCCTCAGCACAACTACCACGCAGAATGTTTGAAATAAAATGGGTTCTTGAGGAAGAAGCCAAAGCATGGTACAACAGCAACAAAGAAAGAAAATATGTGCACGTCAACTTGATCAACAAGGATACCTTAGCAAAGAAGGAGCCGCGTATGTTGGAAAAAATAATGGCTTTGAAGTTGGATTTCATCTTCCGCGACATGGGAGAGTGTAATCTTGATCTAACAAGAGATTTTTATGCCAACTGGTCACCGAACACAACAGGCAATGAAGTCAAAATTCGGGGACAAGTGTTACAGCTCACCGCGGACTGGATCAACTCTTTTCTTGGCTTACCTTCGGTCGACACAGCACCATTCAAAGAGCTGTACAGCAGGCCTCCTTATAGAGCAATACAACACACGCTTTGTGGAAGCAGATCGATGGCAAGGTGGGGCAGACATAAAGAAACCGGCCAACACAACACCTTCCCCTATGCTCCACTAAATAGGGAAGCAAGAATCTGGATGCACATTGTTAACTCATGTCTTATTCCTGGGACTCAATACACCAAGATATCAAGAGATAGAGTGTGTTTGGTCTATACTTTGATGATGAATGTCCCTATCAACTTTGGGGCAATCATTCGATCTAGCATGAGGAAGGCCAGACTCCACAAAAGGTCACATTTCACATTTGGCAATTTGTTGACAGCAATCTTGTGGAAGGAGGATATCGAAGAGGAACCAGCTGATCATAAACTCCCACACAATCCAAAGAAGGTTGACCTCACAAAGGTCAAAGATGCTGAATCAACACATGGCATCAACCTTACTACGACAGAGAGACATGCTCGGGATGAGAGTTTCTCCCGCCATATGTACGGCATGATGAGGTTTACAATGATGAGCGGAGGTCGTGTTCCCACTGCTGCAGAGCTCCAACAGCTGGACCATGACTATCCAATGAATATTCATGCACGGGAGATGTGTGGAGTAGGTACATACTTTGAGGAACCTCTAGATGATGATGCGCCGACTGATGGCGATCGACGCTTGCCAGACTCTGACGAGGAGGAAAACTCTGACGACGACTCTTATGATGATTCCGAAGAAGGGGGTATGACCCCCGACATTGAGGAAGAGTCCGACTAACCAGGTTCCTCGTATTTATTTTCCACTGAGGACAGTGTCCCGACTAAGTGTGGGGTGGTGGTATTGCATGCTATACTTCTCTATTCGCATCTATGTTTGATTTTTGATTCGTTTTGTTTTTTTAGTAGTTAAAATTTTTTCTAGCTTCGCATGAAATTATTTTGATAGGCAGCATGAGATTATAACAAGAGTATGTGCTACAATTGTGACTATTGAGACGTTTAGGCTCTAGTTGTGACTCAATATGTGATATTGTGTGATTCAATTCCTTCACTTGTTGGGTCGAGAGTCTATATTACTTCCAATCAAGTCGACCATGTGCCTTGTGTGTGTGAGATAATAGTATATTCTATGTATGTGGCTGATGCTAGAACTTGCCTGGTATGTATACAAAGCGAAAATAAAGAGTGTAAGTTTAGGATATGATTTAGGCATTTCTTTGTCAACCTATACATGTTTACCTTCAGTTTTACCTACCCATGGACATCATCCTAGTTAACCCTTTTGAGCCTTTAGCCTATTTCTTTGACAACCTTGTATGTAAGCCTAATCCATTTCTTTCAAGACCGTAATTTGATCCCAAAATCCCTAAGTGCTTTAAAGTGAAAAAGTCATGTGACAACATAAAAGGAAATTGGGTGAGTATAATGCTATAAATTGGAATGGTTCTTGAATGTGTTATGAAAAAGAAAAAAAATGCTATCATAAGAGGTATGTTGTGAAAAGAAAAAGGAAAAGAAAGCTGAAAAATGAGTTGTGCTTAAAATTAAAAAGAGGAGAACAAGGGTGGTAGAACAAAAGAAAGAAGAAAGGCTGAAAGAAAAAAGTGTCAATGATACAATGTGATGTATTAAAGCGCTTAGGAACATAGTCACTATTCTTGGCCAAAATAGTCCTACCCGTCCCTTAGCCTACATTACAACCATCAAAAGACCTACTTGATCCTAATCTTAACATTCCAACATTTAGTAGAGTATTACATTAAGGGCAATCCTATGGTCATCAGTTGCTACATATGAACTCTTTGTGAGAGTGAGAGCAAGGACATTTTGATACCCATGTTTGAAAAATATGCTATATTTGTGAGTGATTATGGGTACTATATGGTGAGACACACATGGTTAATGAGTTTTGGATAGTTGTATATGATTCTATGCACTATAACATTTGCATGCGAGTTGATCACCATCACGAGTCTATACTTGAGGTTAAATTGTTTCTACTTATAATCGGAAAGATACTCTTGGCTGATAATTGTTGTGCTTGTCTTGACGAATATTTTGTGTTGTTGCTGTAAAACCCTAAGTTGATGTTTAGAAGGACATGATAGTTTGTTCGAGGACGAACAAAGCTCTAAGTGTGGGGTGTTGATGATAGGCGAATTTACGCGCCTATATCAATATATTTTGCCCATATTTTAGCCTAGTTTTGAGAACAAATTATATATTTCATGCACTTTTAGTCCTTTTTCCTGTAAATGAGCTAACGAACATGATTAGTAAAGTTTCAGGTATAAATGATGCATAATTCAGCATTTTATGGCTTACTTGATGCTAAAGAAAGCTCACGAAGGAAGGAAAGGGAGTTTGGACGCCTAAAGGACCAAAACTGCTGCATGGAAAATCTGTCCCGGGCTAAAACAGCAATTCTGAAGACTTTGGGGACTTACAGACACAAAGCTGGATTTTGACAATGATACATTAACCTAGTACAATTAGGTTATGTATTTCATTATTTTATGTGGATTATGATAATGTTACCTTAACCTAGTACATTTGGGTTAAGGATTTCATTAGTCTAGTAGGATTTGGTTATTTATTTCATTAGCTTAGTAGGAGTAGGATATGGGTATTATAAATACCCTATCATGCTAGAGATTTTAGAGCATCTTCTTATAACTTCGAATCTTACATTCATCATTCAACAATTAATTTTCTTCCATCCCTCTCATCTTTCACTACAAACACTTCTAATCTACTCTTCTATTCTTAAACTCCACAACAAGAGAATCGTTACTTGCTAAGGAATCACGCCTCACGCCTATCACTTGATCTACACGCCATTACTCAATATCGTGATATAATAACAATGTCAATCGTGATTTCCTTCGCATTCATGGGTAACTAAACTTCTCTGTTGGGGTTATGGAAGCCTAATGAGTTACTATCTATTGC
This sequence comes from Capsicum pubescens, assembly GCA_030864215.1. Lineage (NCBI taxonomy): Eukaryota > Viridiplantae > Streptophyta > Magnoliopsida > Solanales > Solanaceae > Capsicum > Capsicum pubescens. Next base: position 216,998,657 of record CM061546.1, read on the forward strand.
TGTGAGTTTGTGAGTTCGAGGCACGTATATTGCTTATATCATTATTCTCTTCATCTTAATCTACATTCTTTGCGGTTGCAAACGCAAGAATACGCCAGTCTAACATTTAACTTGTTCGAGAGAAAAGTTATTTGTCTGGAAAAGAGATAATGTCAAGGTAGTAGGACACCCTTTCCTATTAAAAAGCTAGTGCCGTAACTGGACTAACCTCTTGGAGAATTCGTACCGTTAGACACGCTTTAAGCTCGAGAGAGTTAAAGGTAAATAGTCCTTGTTTAGGTCGAGAGACGCTTGGATTTACCATCGACTACAATCCTCTATAAGCAATTGCATGTCAGAATTCTACAAACTCATAGCCAATAGAGACGTATACCTCAGAAGGTGGACATAACCCCAACGCTTCAATTCTCATTGTTTACAACCAACGTAACAATCTCTCTCTTTTTACTTTATTATTTTCAGCTTTTGTTTACATTACTTGCAAAATAAGAATCCCCCCTTCTTACGAGACTTGCACCAAAAGTTTAGTAATTTTACTTACTTGTTGGCCAAGCTATTCCCTGTGGGATCGATACCCAACCCAGGTTGGGTTCTATATTTGCTAACGACCGCTTTACACTCAAACGAGAGCTGTAGATTGAGCTTTATCACCAGTACAACATAAGATGACCAAGCATATTGATGTAAGGCATCATCTTCTATGAGATAATGTTGAGAATGAAGCTATTTGCAGGAAGTTTTGAAACACAGAAGATCAAATTACAGACATCTTTACTAAGGCTATTCACAAGGAACAATTTGTGATGAACAGGTTAAGAATGGGGTTGATCAAAATAATATTACCTACTAGATGGATTATTTTTTCTCCATAAAATTGGCTATGATCAAGAGATAGGTATCCTTGATAAAGTATGTGCTTGTTGGTCTAACTCAGTACCATACCTTTGTAGGTATACATTCATGTTAATAACTTTGGAAGACAACAATTAAGACAGACATAGATTTAAGGACTCACTCAAGAAACAGAGGGACCTAGCCCTATCTCTTAGGTCAGTATCGCAAATGTTCTTTTTTTGTTCAGTCAGAAAAAGCTGTGTCTTTTCTCTCTGCGTCAGAATAATGTTTTATCCTAAGAAGAAAATGAGTAACCCCAAAATTGAAATTAATATCATTTACTCTTTCAAAAATTCATCCTTCTGGATATTTGTTCACTTAATTCCTTTTCAAGATTTATGGTCTTTTTCTTTCAAAGGAGCACCTAATCTGAAATAGTTATGTCCTCAGACTTTAGTGTAGATAAAAATCGACTCTCAAGCCTTTTTCTGAGCTCTAATCTTTATTTATCCTTCATATCCCTATAAAGACAACACATGACTAAACATGTCTTCATAACTACCTCCCTGGACGAACCACAAATAAATTATATCCCTAAGAAAATAGAGACTTTTTATGAGCCTGCTTAAAAATTAAAGGACAACAAAAAGGTTGATGTTCTTCCTGAAGTCGTGTTGTCTGAAAATATCCTTTCCTCTAAAGAATCAACCAAGTTAATTCATCCTATCCCTTCATAGCCAGAATTTTTCTTGACTCAACTCGTTGATAAATATTTATCCCTGAAAACATATAATCTTTCTTACAGTGTAATGATAAGTGATCATTGGGTGGCTAAAAATCTTATTTTACAATCAAACAACCCAAAAAAGGAGTCAGTTTGGTCCTAAGAAACAAGATGTTAGTAAGAAAACAAGAAGTTTTGGAGTAAAATCAAGAAGTCCTATTAAGAAGCAACTGACTTCAGAGAGAAGTGGTCCTAAAATAAGGAAAATGATTGAAAGGTAACCTATCAGTGCTTCACTCAAGAAGAGCTCAACAAAGAAATTGAGGTGTTAAAGCCCAACACAACTGTTAAGGATGCAGAGATTAGCAAGTTACAAATGAAAATTTACTATCTTTCTAATAAGGATCCAAGTGTCTCTGGATAGCTTGGAACTGAGAATATTGAACTAAAGTAGAGAGTTTCAACTCTAACTGATGAGGTTCTTACATTGAATATAGAGATAAAGCTGCTAACAAAGGAATTGTTACACTGTCATGCTATAGAAAATAATGAGATGGCTCTACTTCTCCAAACCCTCTTCCTAAGTCCTTCACCTATTTAAATTTCTTGATTCTTGTGGCTTTTTCTATAGAATAGAAAATTTAAATATTGCACTGAAATGGTACTTAACTTTTATTTTGAATGAATCCTTGTTTTTGTGTTTCATTCATCTTTTATTTACTTTAAAATTAATTCTTCATGTTAGTATTCCCCAGTAGCCATGAGTTAACTGATTTGTGCTTATTTTATTCCTAGTTTACTATTCTTACTTTTCAATAATGTCAAAAGGGGGAATACTGAATTCATGTTGTTGGGACCAGGTACTATAAGTAGCCACATGTGTTGAATTATGTAATAAAGTATAGGTATATTGACAAGGGGAAACACGAAATCTTAAGTAGAATATTGGTATATTGACAGGGGAAGCATGGTTCATAGTGATAGAGGAACATTCATTGATAGTAGTGGTGATCACTCTGCTTAAATAAAGTTTGATTCTCCAAAATCTGTGGATTGTCATCATCAAAAGGGGGAAATTTCTATATAAGGTTTTGGGGATGATTAGCTGACAACAAGGGACCAGGTCCCTAGGTCTTCAAAAAAACATACTATCATTATGTATCTGTGCAGTTTTGTCTGTTAGTGTAACAAATTGCGCCGGTGAATTGTGTACCAATTTGGACACCTGGCCCAGTAAAAATTCTACCCTAATCATTATCCTGCTATAAATATAAAAGAATGCATCTCAATTTAATACTTTTTGCAATTTAGTTATTCAAGAAAAAAATAGTGAAAACTCAATAATGCTCAAGTTTGGTGTTTCTGTGTGCTGAAAGAGTAATTATTTTTTATTCAAGTCTTGTTCTATAATTGAACTACTTATCTTATAAGATTAATAATTTTCTTGTGTCTTGAGAGTGCTCAGGTAGTGTTACCTGAGTTGATATTGGTTATAGATAATCAATATTAAGAAGAGATCTTGATAGAGTTATCAAGGAGAGTTTGTAATAGAGTTGTTTCAAATTAGTGGAGGTTTGAGTTAAGTTCTAATATAGTCTGTAATCATGAGTTTTATTATAGTGGATTCTTGAGTACTTGGGAGGGAAAGCCGTGTTTTTTCATCCCTTAAGCAAGGAGGCTTCCAAATTAAATCATTGTGTTCTTTACTTTCCTGTAATATTTTATTTTCTTGCTACTTTACTACTTTATAGAATGTACTTGACTCGAAGGGACCTAGTCTTTTATATGGTGGTGTACCCCCCATGTTTCATCAAAACCCTTAGCAGTGTAATTGCAATACCTAGATAGCTGATGGCGCTATAAATAGGGCCCCTAGGTCATAAAATTGCCCATTTCCAGCCACTCTATAGAATGCAAAAGCCCTAATGAGTATGTTAACTCAAAATTAAGACTTCTGGGTAACTTGGGAGGTGATTTCATATTTATTATCACGAATATCTTTGGATTTAAGGTAAGATTTATTCCCTTTCTTGGTGAAATTCTTGGGTCTTGACCAAAAACCACCAATAGCTTAAGGGCTTGAATTTATCCCTAAATTATCTTGGTTTTCACCTATTTCTTTAAGGTTATGATTCCATGATAATGTATGAATGTTGGGTTGACCTTAGAAACGTGATTTCTGTAGGTGGGATACACTTAGGGTTTTGGTGTCATTTTTGGACCCGAAGCATTATGGTCCAATATGGGTATCATTATTCTCGTATTGGTGAATAGATTATAATTTTAATAGTGTGATGGCATTTTGGGTTTGTGAAATAAAGATAAGTGTTTAGTGAACAATTTGAGGATTTGTATTTTGGCTTTGAGGTAGGCTTGTGTCTACTCTTCTTTATAAGATGATGTGTGTTATATATTGCGTATGGATATGAATGTTAAGATTGATTATGGGTAAGATGACTTTGTCTTGATTATTGAAGTTATGGGATTAGTGAGGGTTTCAACCCAAAAGGTGAAATACTTTGTACTCTTATAGCATTAGAATTATAGTAAGTATATCTAACCTTATTTGGGCTATTGTGGTGATCTTGAAACTGTAATATAAGTGGGTTGAAATGAATGCCCATGTTTCTACATAAAGTTCCTTACTTAGTATTGGTTATGGCTTACTTGACATCTAAAAGTTGAACTAGATACCTTAGCCTAGTTTGGGATATAAATTGCCTTAATATAGAAATTGAGGATTAGAAGTGGGTTCTTCTGGACCACCTTATGCCAAGATTTGTGTTAGCCCATGTAGACTTATTGGCGGATTTTAGGCAAATTTGAGACTAGTAATCCTTTAGTGTAAGGTTACTTTGTGAGTTAATGAGTCATGATGTATTTTCCATGAATAATGATAAATGGATCATGGCGATGATATTCCTCTTAGATATGATGTTGGGCCTATAGAGATGTTATTTCTTCTTAGAAGTAATATTGGGCCTTTAGAGTTGTTATTCTTCTTAAAAGTGATATTAGGCCTTTAGAGATGTTATTTCCTCTTAAAAGTGTTATTAGGCCTTTAAAGATGTTACACCTCTTAGAAGTGATATTGGGCCTATAAAGATAATATTCCTCTTAGAAGTGATATTGAGCCTTTAGAGATGTTATTTCTCCTAGAAGTGATATTGGGCCTTTAGAGATGTTATTTCATCTTAGAAGTGATATTGGGACTTTATATATGTTTTCCTCTTAGAAGTGATATTAGTCCTATAGAAATGATATTTCTCTTAGAAGTGATATTTGGCCTATAGAGATGATGTTTTTCTCATAGTCATGACATGTGACTTATATATTTAAGATTCCTCCTAGATGTGAGATGCTTATTGATAGTATGACTCCTAGATGTGTGATTCTTATTGATATATTATGGCTCCTAGGTGTGATATTCTTATTGTATATTATGCCTCCTGGTGTGAGATGATCACAAATATGCTTATCACTCTTAAGGTATGTTATGCCTTATAGTTGTGTTATATCTTATGGGTATAAGATGATTGACTAATATGTTTATTGATATGAGTTTTGAATATGTATATGGTCCTAAGGTCGTTATTATGATTTTGTTATTATTCCAGACATATTATTGGGCCCAACATCATGTTTTAATATGTGTTTGCAATCCTTGAATTATTTATCCTTGTAAATGATGAGGTCTTAGTTTATCGATATAATAATACTTATGGTTCCATTTTTTGAATACTAGTGATGGCATGAATATATTCGGTACATTCATGATCATATCACCGATGATTGATACAATTCTGATTAGATTAAAATATTACTACTATTGTCACTAATAAAGGGTTAAAACCCAGTTTCTACCATAAAAATGGATTTCTTCATAATAATAAAAACTTGTCTTAATGAATAACTTATGTATAAAGAGATTAATAATGATGCTTTAAAGATGTGATCAAGACAACTTCTAGTCTATTATGTGATACTACTATGTACTATAGTCATGAGAGATTTTGACCCTTTCTACACATTTATAATAATTTAGTCCCAAAGTTTACTCCGGGAAACAGACTTTTGAATTTACACCTTTTTAGCCATGACTTAATTCTATGCACCTACTATATATCTAAATACACATCTCTCCGATATGGGATGGAGGAAGTTTTTATACTGATGATTGATAGTTATAATAATAATGCTATGCATATATGCTTATTCATAATGTGACATAGATGATGAACAATGGATTATGGAAAAATACTCTACCTTGCTTCTCTTTTCATGTTTATTTACTTTAGCCCTCATGGGTCTTGCTCTCTATTATTGACATTAATTTAGATATTATGATGATGTGATTCAACCCCCCCAAATCCTTAGTCCTTGAAAATTTCTTAAATTTTATCCTCACTGTCCTGACTACGACTCCCCTTACGAGTCATAAGGAGTCTTGAAGAGTCGTAAAGACCTAAATCATAGCCTGACTAGTGTTTCTGGAAAAGTTTTCTATTCTGAGTACGAGTGGCTACCAACAAACCAATGGACTAATTATGAGTCGTAATAGTGCAACCATAGTCAAACCAGTGTATGTTCAAAGTGATGTTGTCTTAGTTTCTACAAGGACCCAACAAGTTGTAGGGTCCTAAAAAGTTGTTTAATGTAAGTCATAGGGTAAATAGTAGGTGTGCCTGATGACACTATCTTAGCTACGACTCATGATAACGAGTCAAAATGTGTCATTATGAGTTGTTGTACGACCCGTAGTCACTAATGATAATTTTTCAGTTTTAAAATTAGGGGCACTTTAGATATTTCCCTGTTTACCCACATAGACCCCGCATCCATAAGATAGTTTTTGGAAATGTTTTTAACACTTTAACAAATAAAACCCCCTCTTTACTCTCTCAAATTCCTTCAAGCAAAGCAAGTTAAGGTTTTGTAATGCCCCAATTTTCTGAACTGGAATGCTACACGGTGCTTATGACCCCTAAGGACCACAAGCTAACCCATGACTAAAATCTGTACCTGTACACTACATAATATACTCGTAAAATGCAGAAAACATAAACAATAGGCCATAAGGTTCAACTAAATAAAGAAACTATCAACATGACATCCATATAGGTAGCAAATACCTAAACCAACTGAATCTGAACTGAATCTGAATACTAATTCTGAAAACCTCTGAGTACTGTCTGAATAAGGAGTTGAAGAAACATGTCTCCAACTAACTCCATAAACTGAAAACTAACTGAATTAATAAATGAATAAATCAAGTAATATCGTCCTCGAATGAAGAGGACTCACTGCAAATCTGTGTGCTGAATGCGACTGCTACTGCTGGTATGGAGCTCGTGTCTCTGAACCTATGGTGTAACATGAAAAGAAAGCACCATAGCGCAAATGCGTCAGTACAACTTGAGTACTGAGTATACGAGTGAGGTAGGCTAATGCAAAGGGTTTACATGCATGAATAATGCTAACTGACTGACTGATATGAACGTAAGAGTGCAAACATACATACATACATAGTTACTGAGATCATGAGTACATGATAGCTAAATCTGTACGCTAATATATGGATGAAAATATAGTTCTGATAGCATGCAGGACTGTATCTGATAGTCCTGAATTTGATGGAATTGTCTGAGTTCCATACTATAACTAAGATTGGACTATATCTAACAGTCCTAGTATACAGATATCTAAAGAACTGTCTGAGCTCTTTTACTGAGACTGAGTCTGAAACTGTGGGAGGTAGTTGTTTAACCGACATGCCCCATGTATGCTAAAGTAGCTGAACTGCAGACCAATCGCTGCCCTGATTGGAAGGGTGTCAATACCGTGCCACGAGTAAAGACATGCTGTGAGTGAACCTTAAATCTGGCAGTATCCCCAATAGAGAACGATGGATGTCCGCCCCATCAACCCTCAAGCTGGCAGTGTTGATGTCTCAACCTATGTTGGCTACATAGTTTTGGAACGCAGGGATTGCTTCTAAGAATCACACCTTCATCTGAAGCAGGTGAGTTTCCATCCTTGGGTTCACTCGGTGCTAACTCCTACTCCCATCTGAAGAGAGTGAACATGACTTAACTGACTATACATGAACTGGGTTTATTGAATTTCCGTTAACAGATGGAATAATACTGATAACTGACTGAGATCATGAGGTTTCTGAGGTTTCCTGAGTCACATGACTGACTGAATTCTATGGAACGTGGCTTGACTGAAGATATCGTGAAAACATGACATGACTTTAGGCACACAACTATAGTTTCGGGTACGAATACCCCCAGGACTTGATAGAAGGAAACTGACACATATGACATGACTTGATCACAAAATTTGAGTCCACAATTCATAATATCATAAGTAAGGTATAATGTACTTCATGAGTCTATTCAACATCTCAAACAGGTAGGGAAATCATGGATACATTTCGTGTACATGTTCTATAATTCCATTATCACACATGCTTCACACCACAATAATAGCAACACATAAATAACATGGAATTCATATTGAGTGTATAGCTAATATGGACTTGTCATTTAGGTATCATAAAATCATGTAAATATGGACTTCTAGCATCCTAGGCATTTTAACAAACACCTTTCATGCACACCTTGGGCATAGGTTTTCTCAACAAATGTTAATCATCTTGAACCACCCAATTTTATGGGTTTTAACCACAAACATGCATAATTCACGGAAATCATCTTAAAATAATATTTTGAAGTTTAAACAATGATCATTGACATGAAAAACATCACATAGCAACAAGGAAATTAAAGTTTCTCATTTAAAATCATGGTTCTTGGACTCTATGAACGAAAGGGGTCCATAGATGAACACTAGGCATACCTGACTCAAGGTTCTTGATGTTTTTTGAACTGAAAGGATTTGAAATCCTTTGATTCTTGAAGAAGATCGAGTCTTGGTCTTGAAGATTTAACTTAGGGAGAAACCCTAGGTGTTGTTTGTGAAAAGTGAGCAAAATGGATGAATTCGGACTTATCTGGGTATATATAGGCGGGTGATAAGTGACCAAAATACCCCTGTTAAAATGATCTAGAAATAAGATGAATGTGGCGTATGATGGTCCGAATGACGGTCCGTCAGACTCCTGGAGGACCGTCATTCATCCCGTCAGACGTGGACCAGAAATGGGATTCACTGGATAAGGGTTGACGGCCTGGCTTATGGTGCATCACAACTTTGACGGTTCGTCAACTCGTCCGTCAGTCCTTATCCAGAACATGGTTTAGCTGCCTTGGAAGTGACGGTCCAAGTGGTGATCCCTCGCTAATTTGATGGTCCGCCAACTTGGCCATCGCACTTGGGCGATTCTGACCGTTCCGAGTAAAACGTCCATAACTCCTTCGTCTGACGTCGGATTTGGATGAAATTGGTATCGTTGGAAAGCCAACTCAATTTCCCCACGTGATAGAAAATTAAAATCTCAAAAATACTGCATGTACAAAAACATATTTGCATTTCAAAGTAAGTCCTAGCATTCTTGAGATGATTTCTAGCTAGGAAAAATACATGGGTATTACAATATCTCCCCCTTGAGAACATTCGTCCTGTAATGAAACTGACTGGGAGAGGAAACAGTAATCTGAAAATGAATAGATGGAACATGATCTCACGACTGATAAACTGTACATAGCATACTGATCATGCATATCTGATGCATGGATAACTGATACATGAATACGTAACTGAGCAATCTGATAAACTGAGTTTCTCAAGGTGAGAATGCATAGCTGATGCATGATAAAATACTGTACCGACACATGAACGCATGTCTGAGTATGCAATGGCAAAATATACCAAGTTTATATTGAATGTTAAACGTGAAACTGATTAAGCTTAAGAAGGACTGTTACCTTGAGCTTGATCTGAATTGGCGGAGAAAAGGTGAGGGTACTTAGTATGCATATCTTCTTCTGTTTCCTAAGTAGATCCCTCATGAGACTGATTTTTCCAAAGAACTTTGAATATAGGGACTTCTTTGTTCCTCAATCAATGAGTCTGATAGTGTAAGATTTCAACTGAAGTCTCTTCATAAAAGAGGTTGTTCTGAATGTCAATGCTCTGAATAGGGACTACAACTGTTGGGTCTCCTATGCACTTCTTTAACAAAGAGACATGGAAGATTAGATGGACAGAGGATAGATCTGAAGGCAATTCGATCTCATAAGCTACCTTTCCAAAACGACTGAGAATCCTGAAGGGACCGACATAGCAAGGACTAAGTTTCTCTTTCTTGCCGAACCTCTTCACTCCCTTCATGGGAGAGATCTTAAGATAGACATACTTGTTGATATGGAACTCGAGATCCTTTCTAAGAACAACTGCATAAGACTTCTGTTGGCTCTGAGCATCCCAGAGTCTCTCTCGGATCAACTGAACTTTCTCTAAGGCATCGAATACCAATTCAGGACCTATGACTGAGTCCTCACTAACTTCAAACCAACCGATTAGATATCTACACCTCCTACCATAGAGAGCTTCGAGTGGAGACATCTGAATACTGGAATGATAGCTATTGTTGTATGCAAATTCAACCAAAGGCAAGTGGTCATCCCAACTTTCTTTGAAATCAACTGCACATGACCTTAGCATATCTTTGAGAGTCTGAATGGTCCTTTCTACTTGACCATCTGTCTGAGGATGAAACGCTGTACTGAGATGGACTTGGGTACCAAGACCTTTTTAGAATGCTTTCCAGAAGTGAGAGGTGAACTGGGTACCTCTTTCTGAGATAATAGATGATGGAACACCGTGTAATCTGACCAACTCCCTGATGTAGAGTTTGGCATAATCCTCGACTGAGTAAGAAGTACGAACTGGAAGAAAATGAGCTGATTTGGTCATTCTATCTACGATGACCCAAATTGAATCATGCTGACTACGAGTACGAGGCAAACCCATCCCGAAGTCCATGTTCACTTCTTCCTACTTCCAAGTAGGAGTGGTAAACTCCTGCATGGAACTACTAGGTTTCTGATGCTCTATCTTAACCTAATGACATGTAGAGCACTTAGCCACAAACTCTGCAACATTTCTCTTCATCCCACTCCACTAATAGATCTCCCGCAAGTCGCAGTACATCTCAGTGGCCCCTAGATGAATAAAGTATCGTGCACCATATACTTCTGCAAGAATTCGTTGCCTAAAGTTATATACACCTGGGACGCACAAACGACCCTGACAACGAAGAACACCATCTCCCCCTTGGGAGAAAACCTCAACCTTCTAATTTTGAACTGACCCTTTTAGCTTGACAAGGCTAGAATCCCTTTCTTGCTTTTCTTTTACCTCGAAAACTAGAGATAACTCTGAACTATTCTGAACACGTACACCACCCTCTGAATAGTCGACTAAGCGAATGCCTAGTCTGGTAAGATGATGGATTTCCTGAGCTATTTTCTTCTTTCTATCATCAACGTGAGAAATACTACCCATGGAGAGTCTACTGAGAGCATCGGCTACAACGTTGTCCTTGCTCGGATGGTAAAGGAGACTCATGTCATAATTCTTCAAGAACTCTAACCACCTTCTCTGACGAAGATTGAGATCTTTATGAGGAAAGACATACTGGAGACTCTTATGATATGTGAAGACGTCTACATGAACACCATAAAGATAATGTCTCCAAATCTTTAAGGCAAAGACTACGGCTGCTAACTCAAGATCATGAGTAGGATAATTCTTCTCATGTGGCTTTAACTGTCTGGAGGCATAGGCTATGACCTTACCATGATGCATGAGGACACAACCTAAACCTACTCTGGATGCATCACAATATACCACGAAACCGTCTGAACCATCTGGAAGGGTTAGAACTGGAGCTGAGGTGAGTCGAGTCTTCACTTCCTGAAAACTCTTCTCGCATGAATCTGACCACTAAAAATTGACCTTCTTTTGAGTCAATCTGGACATAGGAGATGCAATAGAAGAAAATCCCTCGACAAACCATCTTTAATAGCCATCCAAACCCAAGAAACTCCTGATATCTGATGGAGAGACAGGGCAAGGCCAATTCCTTACTGCTTCAATTTTATGAGGATCCACTCTAATGCCATCACCGGAGACAATGTGGCCAAGGAATGCTACTAATCTTAGCCAAAATTCACACTTGCTGAACTTAGCGAATAGTTGATGCTCTCTGAGAGTCTGAAGAACAATTCTGAGATGGTCTGAATAATTACGCTTTATGCGAGAGTAGACCAGAATATCATCTATGAAGACTATGACGAACATGTCCAAGTACTGCTTGAACACCCGGTTCATCAAGTCCATGAAAGCTGCAGGTGCATTGGAAAGACCAAAGGACATAACAAGAAATTTGAAGTAACCATACCGAGTACGGAAAGCTGTCTTCGGAATGTCACATTCTCTAACTCTGAGCTGATGATAGCCTGATCTGAGGTCTATCTTAGAGAAGTAACTGGCACCCTAAAGTTGGTTGAATAGATCATCTATTCTAGGAAATGGATACCTGTTCTTGACCATAACTTTGTTGAGATGACGGTAATCGATACACATTCTGAGAGAACCGTCTTTCTTGTGCACGAATAAGACTGCTGCACCCCATGGGGATACACTTGGCCTGATGAATCCCTTATCTGAGAGATCATTTAACTGATTTTTTAGTTCCTTAAGCTCTGCTGGTGCCATTCTGTATGGCAGAATAGAGATAGGCTGAGTATCTGGGAAAAGGTCTATGACGAAATCTATTTCCCTTTCAGGAGGAATGCCTGGAAGATCTTTGGGAAAGACATCAGAATATTTATTAACCACTGGGACTGATTCGAGACTGGGAGATTCAAAGCTGGAATCCTTAATATGCACGAGATGATAAACACATCCCTTAGATATCATTCTCCTTGCCCGAAGGTAGGAAATAAGATGACCCCTGAAAGATGAAGTACTACCCTGCCACTCTAAGACAGGTTCATTCGGAAACTGGAACTAAACTATTCTATTTCTATAGTCGACTGTGGCACAGCAAGAATGAAGCTAATCTATGCCGAGAATGACATCAAAATCAGTTATCTCTAATTCAACTAATTCTGCTGAGGTGACTTTATGAAATATCATAATCGGGCAGTTCCTGTATACCCGCTGGGCTATAATGGTTTTACCCACTGGGGTAGATACTGAAAAAGGCTCTGCTAGAATTTCAGTACTGATTCCAAAATCTCCTGCTATAAAGGGAGTAACAAAAGACAAGGATGCACCTAGATCTAGCAAAGTGTAAACATGAACATGGAAAATATATAACGTAATAGTAACGATATCAGGAGAATTTTCCTGATCCTGTTGGGTATGAAGAGCATATAGTCTATTTGGGCGTTGCCCACTATTAGCACTGGAAGTGGCACCCTACTGATTTGGACGACCGGACTGAGCTGGGGAATGGAGATGTTTCTGCTGACCTGACTGAGGACAATTCTTGATTATTTGGCCTGGCTTGCCACATCCAAAACAAACATCACTACCGGCTCTGCAAATACCCTTGTAGTTCTTACCACAAGTATGACATAGGGGATTAGTTCGGGCACTGCTAACACTGCCCTGAGACTTAGAGCCTGGGGCTCTATATTGGTTACCCTCTCTGAACTTAGGAGCTGAAGCACTGGCTGTAAAATGAGATGGAGATGATGACTTGGGACAAAAATGTGAACGGTTTTCTCCTTCAGATTTGGGTGGAGCAAAACTGAAACTACCTGATCTTGCTCTCTTATTCTGTCTCTCTCTAGTCTTAACCTTCTGCTCCTCTATCTGCTGAGCATGGGTTATGAATCGGGATAAGGTCATATAACTATTCAGTATCACATACCTACACTCATTTACCATACTGTCGTTCACCCGTGACACAAACTTGCTCATCTTAGCCCCATTGTCTGCAACCACATGAGGGGCATATCTGGATAGCTAAGTAAATCAGAAAGAATACTCCCTAATCGTCATGTTTCCCTGTCTGAGATTGATGAATTCAAGAACTTTGGCTTCCCTCAGATCTTGGGGAAAGAATCTATCTAAAAAAGCCATGACAAATTCCTTCCACTCAATAGGACCTGCACCATCTACCCTATCAGATTTCCACTATTTGTACCAAGTGTGAGCCACATCTTGCAACTGATATGCAGCTAACTCAGCACTCTAAACAGAAGTAACACCCATGATGTTAATGACCTTCTGGACTTGGTCAATGAACTCCTGAGGGTCTTCATCAGACTTAGACCCAAAGAAAGATGGAGGGTTCATCCGAGTAAAGTCCCGAATCCTAACTATTGCAGAATTTTCCACTGGATTGGCTGGAATAGATGGTGGCCGTTCATTGTGGGAAGTCATAGGCTGAGCAAGTGTGGTGAATACGACCCTAAAATCCTCATAGGAAATATGTTCTCCCAAAGGATGTTCGGACTGAGGAGCTGGGTAGTTTCTTCTCTTTGGAGGCATATTCTAAAATAAGAGAAGGATGGATTAGACTGAGAGTTTAACTTGAGATTATGCTCAGTAGCACAACATAAGTATTGAAAGAACAAAAACTGTTCCTAAAATATCTTATAGCCTCCTGCACATAAATGTGGCGCACAACACACCCATGTACAAGACTCTACTAGATGCGGCTTTCAGACTTCCTAGGACTCTATTGAACCTTAGGCTCTGACACCAAGTTTGTAATGCCCAAATTTTCTGAACCAAAATGCTACACGGTGCTTATGACCCCGAAGGACCACAAGCTAACCCATGACTGATATTTGTACCTGTACACTACATAATATACTCGTAAAATACAGAAAACATGAACAATAGGACATAAGAATCAACTGAATAAAGAAACTATCAAAACATGACATTAATGTGGGTAGAAAATACCCAAAACAACTGAATCTGAACATAATCTGAATACTAAATCTGAAAAACTCTAAGTACTGTCTAAATAAGGAGTTGAAGGAACATGTCTTCAACTAACTCCATAAACTAAAAACTAACAGAATTAATAAATGAATAAATCAAGTAATATCATCCTCGAATGAAGAGGACTCACTGCAACTCTGTGTGCTGAATGCAACTGCTACTGCTGGTCTGGAACTCGTGTCTCTAAACCTATGGTGTAACATGAAAAGAAAGAACCATAGCGAAAATGCATCAGTACAACTGAAGTACTGAGTATACGAGTGAGGTAGGCTAATACAAAGGGTTTACATGCATGAATAATGCTAACTGACTGACTAATATGAACGTAAGAGTGCAAACATACATACATAGTAACTGAGATCGTGAGTACGTGATAGCTAAATCTGTATGCTAATACATGGCTGAAAATATAGTTCTAATAGCATGAGGGACTGTATCTGACAGTCCTGAATCTGATGGAACTGTCTGAGTTCCATACTATAACTGAGATTTGACTGTATCTAACATTCTTGGTATACGAATATCTGAAGAACTGTCTGAGTTCTTTTACTGAGACTGAGTCTGAAACTGTGGGAGGTAGTTGTTTAACCGACATGCCCCATGTATACTAAATTAGTTGAACTAGGGCCCAAACGCTGCCCTGATTAGAAGGGTGTCAATACCGTGCAATGGGTAAAGACATGCTGTGAGTGACCCTCAAATCTGGAAGTGTCCCCAAAAGAGAATGGCGGATGTCCGCCCCATCAACCCTTAAGCTGGCAGTGTTGATGTCTCAACCTATGCTGGCTACATAGTTCTGGAACGCAAAGATTGCTTCTAAGAATCACACCTTCATCTGAAGTAGGTGAGTTCCCATCCTTGGGTTCACTCGGTGCTAACTCCTACTCCCATCTGAAGAGAGTGAACATGACTTAACTGACTATACATGAACTGGGTTTACTAAATTTCCGTTGACTGATGGAATAATACTGATAACTGAATGAGATCATGAGGTTTCTGAGGTTTCCTAAGTCACATGACTGACTGAATTCTATGGAACATGGCTTGACTGAAGATATCGTGACAACATGACATGGCTCTAGGCACACAACCATAGTTTTGGGTACGAATACCCCCAGGACTCGATAGAAGGAAACTGACACACATGACATGACTTGATCGCAAGATTTAAGTCCACAATTCATAATATCATAAGTAAGGTATAGTGTACTTCATGAGTCTATTCAACATCTCAAACATGGTAGGGAAAGCATGGATACATTTCGTGTACATGTTCTATAATTCCATTATCACACATGTTTCACACCATAACAATAGCAACACATAAATAGCATGGAATTCATATTGAGTGTATAGCTAATATGGACTTGTCATTTAGGTATCATAAAATCATGTAAATATGGACTTCTAGCATCCTAGGCATTTTAACAAACACCTTGCATGCACACCTTGGGCATAGGTTTTCTCAACAACTGTTAATCATCTTGAACCACCCAATTTCATGGGTTTTAACCACAAATATGCATACTTCATGGAAATCAACTTAAAATAATATTCTGAAGTTTAAACAATGGTCATTGACATGAACAACATCACATAGTAATAAGGAAATCAAAGCTTCTCATTTAAAATCATGGTTCTTGAACTCTATGAATGAAAGGGGTCCATAGATGAACACTACGCATACCTGACTCAAGGTTCCTGATGTTTTTTGAACTGGAAGGATTTGAAATCCTTTAATTCTTTAAGAATATTAAGTCTTGGTCTTGAAGATTTAATTTAGGGAGAAACCCTAATTGTTGTTTGTGAAATAAAAGTGAGCAAAATGGTTGAATTCGGACTTATCTGGGTATATATAGGCGGGTGATAAGTGACCAAAATACCCCTATTAAAACGACCTGGAAATAAGATAAACGTGGCGTGTGACGGTGCGACTGACAATCCATCAGACTCTTGGTTGATCGTCATTCATCCCGTCAGACGTGGACCAGAAATGGGCTTCACTGGATAAGGGTTGACGACCTGGCTGATGGTACATCACAACTTTGACGGTCCGTCAACTCGTCCATCAGTCATTATCCAAAACATGGCTTAACTTCCTTTGAAGTAACGGTCCAAGTGGTGGTCTGTCGCTAATTTGATGGTCCGCCAACTGGGCCGTTGCACCTGGGCGATTCTGACCGTTCCGAGTAAAACGTCCATAACTCCTTCGTCTGATGTCAGATTTGGAAGAAATTGGTATCGTTGGAAAGCCAACTCAATTTCCCCACGTGATAGAAAGTGAAAATCTCAAAAATACTGCATGTACAAAAACAGATTTGCATTTCAAAGTAAATCCTAGCATTCTTGAGATGATTTCTAGCTAGGAAAAAGACACGGGTATTACAGGTTTCTACAAGGTTAAGCATCTAGGTATCAATTCAAGGTTTCTTCTCCAAAATTGAGAATCTTTAAGGCATGTTACTCTTCCCTAATTATTACTTTGCAAAAATTATGTGTTTTAAAGTATGATTCATACATTTTTTATGTTGGTTTTGGAACATAGGTTGAGGGTTTTGAATGTTTGTGTTTGAACAATGTTTTCCCATGGTTTACATATGATTGTTCATGTTTTAACTATGGTTTTGAACTTATGGGGTGCATGGGTATGGTGAATAAACTAATTTTCCCCAATTTGTGAATATTAACCATTGAATTTATAAGGACCTCAACCCCATATTGTGAAATTGGTTTTGAATTTTAAAAATATGCATATTGAACTACTATTGAACTATTGCATAATATGAAATGTTAATGAAGCATATTGATTTTGAATTGAACCTTATAGGGTGTTTCAATTCCCAAGCTAATGTATTATGGTTCAATGAATGAGAATGTGTGATAAATAATGTAATTGGGATTTAATGAGGGTTTTGTAGATGAGTCATGAAAGTGGAGGTCTCGCGGGACTAATACTAAAAATTACAGTTGTAGATGCAGGGGTGTAAATCACTGGGTAGTTTGAGTCCTCCTTATAATTTGATTGAGAGGTTCGAGTCACCCATATTATATTATATGTCTAGGTGCTTAGGTCACCTTGATATGCCAGGAGGTTAAAGTCACTTATGGTTCATATATAAATACTTTGGTTCGTGCGGCTGCACACACTAAGGACGTTCTAGAGGAGGAAGATTTAGACCCATCTAACTCGTAGGTGCCTTCTTATATTAAGATGGTTCATCTATACAATCCAGGCTAAGGTGCATGATAAACCTTGATCCTTTCCCTGACATAATATTTATGTATGTATGTAATGATGTTCATATAGTTTGAATTGGATTTGACTTGGCTTTATTTTATCACCTATCCCTGAGTTACATGCTAATGCTCAACCCATTAATCGTCTTTGGATGATTTATCCCCACACAATACAGACACTGGAGATATTTTTACTTTTTCTTCATAGAGTTAGGTGGATAGTCTCAGTTCTTCGGTCATTGGTGGTGAAGTGGTGAGTTGCTATTTTTGGAAAGACTTGGACATTTCATCAGTTTCTATTCATAGATTAGAATTGAGAGTTTACATTATCATTAACATTGTCATTGTCATTGTCAGGGTTGGGGGCATGTCCCAATACTTTATTAATTCTAGTTTTGTTAAAAGGCTTTTTGGATTACTATGGACTTGGGTGATGTTGGTTGATTATTTTGGTTGGTTACCGGTTATCAAATTATAGAAATGACTTAGGTTCTTCAATATTATCTTAGGATATCTTGTTATATATTTGGAATTCATCCGAGATTGGGGGTATTGTGTTTTGTTTGGTGAGGTGTAAGGGTGGTCTCCGTTCCTTATTGGACTTGGGATGCCCATCACGGCCACACCCTGGTTTGGGCCGTGATATGTGATGATACCTGGAAAGTTCAAAAGATGTTATGATGATGCATTGATACCCGTCAAGGCCAGAGGATTATTATAATGATTCATGGTTACCCAACAAGGCTATAGGATGATTATATTAATGTGCCAACATGTACATCTACCATTTTGAGTCCAGTTAGCCATATGTAAGGAAATAATATATATATAACTAGAAATGCTGGAAGATGATTATATTTATATGCCTATGTGTATATCAACTGGTTCGAGTTTGGATAGACCTATGTATGCCAATTATATATTATACCTAGCAAGGCCGGAGGATGATTATGATGATGGTGGTTATGATGATGATGGTTATGATGATAATGGTTATAAAGGTGATGTTACAATGATGATTTCATGATATTAATTATACTTATTTGTTATGGTACTGTGGATTATTTTGCATTCATCCTTGCATGCGCATATCCTATCACTAGTATGCACCTATATCTACCAGCCTTTATGGGGGGTTTCATAGATATGGGTGATGATTATGCCTTGTGTTATGTTGTATGTTGATTGAACCTTCTGAGCCTATACAGCCGGGGTACATGATAAGCTTAACTAGGTATTGGTTGTCTGGACTAGCCAATTACTGACGTTGACAATGATATTGTTATTATCATTTTTATGATCATTGTTATGGATAGTTTGTGATAGATTGATTGTTGATTTGATATCGAGAATTGAGGTATGTTTTTGGACTCTTCTATCTTACTATTTCAAAAATTATGCATGATTAGACAGTTGGTTTAGAAACATTGAATTTATTAGTACTCTATCCTACTGGATTATGAGTATCAGGAATGTTATCTAGATAACTTAGGTTATATTTGAGTTGACCTTGTCTCTCTCTCTCTCTATATATATATGTATATATACATACATCTAGCTATATGTAGCTATGGTACTACTGTATATCCCTTCTTTACTTCATTTGCTCAGATTGTATATTAATTCTTGGCCGTGTATCCTGCTATATATATCCTACCATATATCCCTTCTTTCCTTCATTTGCTCGGATAGTATATTCATTGTTGGCCGTGAATCCTGATATATGTGTATATATTATATTCTTATTTAACCCCTTATTCGTATCTTGGTCATTTATATATGGTATAATATTGAGATTCCTTAGTATGGCTAGAATGAGATAGTGCATCCTTTTTACCTCTTTTGAATTATTATGTTAGTTTATTGCATATGAATAGCTTTGTTGAATTTTCTTATCTCATTGTCTTTCTTATGTGGTTGTTGGACATTTGGTTGTAGTTTTCCATCTTTTTATATGTTGTATATTTCTGCATTATCTTTAGAGCTTAGTCGGCAGTTGCCTACTGAGTACCATGTGTTTGATACTCATACTACACTTCTGAGTTTTATTATAGTGGATTCTTGAGTGCTTCCGAGGGAAAGCCATGGTTTTTCCTCCCTTGAGCAAGGAGGCTTCCACATTAAATCATTGTGTTCTTTACTTTCCTGCAATATTTTATTTCATTGCTACTTTACTACTTTATAGCATGTACCTGACTCTAAGGGACCTAGTCCCTTATATGGTGGTGTACCCCCCAAGTTTCATCACAACCCTTAGTAGTGTAATAGCAACACCTAGATACCTGATGGCACTATAAATAGGGCCCCTAGGTCACAAAATTGCCCATTTCCACCCACTCTCTTGAATGCAAAAGCCCTAATGTGTATGTTAACTAAAACTTGAGACTTGTGGGTGACACTACTAAAAAAATGGCAAAAAGCGACGGCCAACGTCGCTTTTTTGGGAAAAAGCAATGGAAATCCGTTGCTTTTTTTTTCCGTATCAAAAAAGGCATTTTTCGAAAATGATGGTCTGCGTCATTTTTATTACTATGGACAGCGTTGCTTTTAGGGGAAATTTTTTTTTGGTTATTTTTTGAAAAAGCGACGTTGTGCGTCGCTTTTTGTTCTTTATGCGAAGAACAAATGATGAACAAAAAGTGACGTTGTGCGTCGATTTTTGTTCATCATGTGAAAAACACATGATGAACATAAAACGACGGACATCATCATTTTATTGAATTTTTTTTTTCAGAAAAATTGACATTGTCCGTCGTTATATGAGAAAAATATTTTTTTTTTAAAAGTGATGTTGGTCTTCGATTTTTGTTCTTCATAATGAATAAAAAGCGACGGCCGTCATCATTTTTTGTTCTTCATAATGCATAAAAAAACGACGACCATCGTCGCTTTTCTTCATTTTTTTTGAATGCAGAAATCTGGATTTTCTGCATCCCACCTGCCAAATAAAAATGTAATTCAATATATACATCCCTCATGCAACACACATTATTACAATAATCTTACAACACACTACATCAACAAATAATTTAAGCAATTCAAATCAACAACACTTAAACGATGAATCCAACGACATTCAAAATACTTAAACACTCCTAAAAAATTTTCACTAATTAAAAGCTAAGTTCAAAAATATCTAAAAATTATCTAAAAGTCAAGTCCAACAACACTAAGGAATATCCCCACCAAACTCCTCATCACTCTCTATTTCCTCTTCGCTACTGGAACTAGGAGCAACGACCTATGTCAAGGCACGTCTAAGATGTGCAATCTGATGTGACATAGCAACATGTCTCTCAAAAATTGTAGAAATGGCCTTATCGTGCTTTGCCAACCAATAAAACATTGTCTCAAAGTCAATTGACTAGTGTTATATGATTTTATATGACTAGTATGTATATATATATATATATATTATAGTTAACTAAATAATAATTAAATCTAATATACCTTAAACTCTTGAAACATGGCTTGTTTAGAGACTATTGGAATGTCCCACCACTTATGCCAAGGATATGTAAAAAGTCTCATAACGCTCTCCCTTACAGCCTCATTAACTTCTTTTGACTCGGGATACCACCTGTAAATAACATAATAACTATGTAAGCTTGAATATTTTATTAATGAAAAAAATAAACCTATCAATTGACAAATAAACTTACGAAGATCCATCAGGCTCAATGAACACTCTACCAAGAATGTCCGTATCTCCAGGAACTAGACCAATTAAATCTGCATCAATAACTTCTTCTACAGGAGGAGGTGCACCAATTTCAAGCCATGAATTCACATTTTCAAATGATTACACTTTACTAATTTCAAAACACAAGTTCATCTTTCAAATAACTACACTAAACCATTTTCAAGTAACTAATTCACTTCTCATATGACTACACTTGATTAATTTGAAGTCACTAGTACACATTTCAAAACACTACACTTCTCAAAGTGACTAAACTTAACCATTTCAAGTCATGAAGTCACATTTCAAGTATCAACACTAAACCAATTTCAAGTCATGAATTCACATTTTCTAGTGATTACACTTTACAAATTTAAAAACACAAGTTCACCTTTCAAGAACTACACTAAACCATTTTCAAGTGACTAGTACACATTTCAAAACACTACACTTAACCATTTTCAACTCTCTAATTCACTTCTCAAGTGACTAAACTTAACCATTTTCAAGTCATGAATTCACATTTCAAGTATCAACACTAAACCAATTTCAAGTCATGAATTTACATTTTCAAGTGATTACACTTTATAAATTTCAAAACACATGTTCACCTTTCAAGAACTATAGTAAACCATTTTCAAGTCGATAATCCACTTTTCAAGTGACTAGTACACATTTCAAAGCACTACACATAACCATTTTCAACTCTCTAATTCACATTTCAAGTGACTAAGCCTAACCATTTTCAAGTCATGAATTCACATTTCAAGTGTCAACACTAAACCAATTTCAAGTTATGAATTCACATTTTCAAGTGATTACACTTTACTAATTTCAAAACACAAGTTCACCTTTCAAGAACTACACTAAACCATTTTCAAATCACTAATCCACTTATCAAGCGACTAGTAAACATTTTAAAATACTACACTTAACTATTTTCAACTTTCTAATTCACATTTCAAGTGACTAAGCCTAACCATTTTCAAGTCATGAATTCACATTTCAAGTGTCAACACTAAACCAATTTCAAGTCATGAATTCACATTTTCAAGTGATTACACTTAACTAATTTCAAAACACAAGTTCACCTTTCAAGTAACTACACTAAACCATTTTCAAGTCGTTAATCCACTTCTCAAGTGACTAGTACACATTTCAAAACACTACACTTAATCCATTTAAACTCTCTAATTCACATTTCAAGTGAATAAACCTAACCATTTTCAAGTCATGAATTCACATTTCAAGTGCCAACACTAAACCAATTTCAAGTCATGAATTCACATTTTCAAGCGATTACACTTTACTAATTTTAAAACACAAGTTCACCTTTCAAGAACTACACTAAACCATTTTCAAGTCGCTAATCCACTTCTCAAGTGATTAGTACACATTTCAAAACACTACACGTAACCATTTTCAACTCTTTAATTCACATTTTAACTGACTAAACTTAATCATTTTCAAGTCATGAATTCACATTTCAAGTATCAACACTATACAATTTCAAGTCAGGAATTCACATTTTCAAGTGATTACACTTATATAGTGGGGGTGTGCTCTAGTTAAGAAAGTAATACATTAATGTATTCCAGGAAGTGTGCCATCCACATAATGGCCACAAGCTATTTTTTCTCCATACTACCACCCTTAGTATTAAATAACTACCTAAATAGTTGTAGTTGAATTCCACAACATTATTAGTAAGGTTAGTTTTGTAAAATACAAACTTTCTTAAGGGATGTCCAGGTCAATGATGACCAAGTAATATGAAATGGAGGGCATAAATAAAGCCAGACATATATAGAGGATTCATATAGCCTCACTCAACTAATTGGGGATTGAGAGATAGTTGATGTATATTACCTATAATGATCACAATATTTCTCTACATCTTGCTAAGTGACATTTCAATGTAACTTCTTACCAAGTTAATGAGTCAATGTTTGATTATAAAATGTTACAAGATTTTGACTTTCACTCTTTCAGATTGTTTAAAAGTGATTTAGATCATTCTTTTGTGTGTTTTCTTTTCATTTAATCCATTAAATATTGCAACATCCTCCAAATCAAGAAAAAAATTGTTCCACACTTAACAAAGAGAAGCTTCAAAGTTCAAACATAATAAACAGGGAGTTTAGGTTCAATTTACTCTATCACATAAAAAAAATCCGAACTTTAGTAAAATGTGGAAGAATTCTAGTAGAATTGTTAGATGAACTCTTACTTTGTTTATTAGCAAAATTAATGAATCAAGAATTTCAAGAAGTGGCCTACTAACCTCAACATTCAACCAAAAATGCCATTTAGCTTTTATTATAGCATGAACTTCCACAAATAATATAATACCATTCTTTTTTTCTAAAAAAAAATTATACATAAAAACTGACTAGTTGTTGCTATAATAATTCTATGCAAAGTACTATTTAGCTGTGGGTAACATAGACAAACAAAAATAGTGGAAAATTTGATAGTTGGGTACCTCCAGTTAATGGAATGAAAGCGAATACAATCAGAATCATGACTAATTTCGTCGGCCAGCCAGCTAGAGTGGCGATTGGTCGTTGGTGGAGCAGGTTTGCTAGTGCTGGTTTGCCAAAGAGGGGAGAGAATAGAAGAGAAGGTGGCTTGGAGGTTGACTCGGTAGCTGGTAAGGTTAACCGGCGGGAGAAGAGAGCATGAGAGGAGGCGGTGCCAGTTCTGCCGGCTGGTTGGTGGCCGACGGAGGAGGCAATGGTTTTTTGTTGGTTTAGAGAGAGAGAAGGTAGAGAGAGAAAAGAGATAAAAAAGAGGAGTAGGTGGCTAATTTTTGGGTGAGGGATTAAGGTTTGGTATTTGGTTTAAAAAGAAATAAAAGGGTGATGAGATCTGAGCCGTTGATCAATTTTGATCAACGACTGAGATTAATTACTTTAAAAAGGGGTCAAATATGAAATTAATATCAATTTGGTTAAAATTGACATTAATTGTGTACAAGATGGCTAGAAAATAAACACATTGAGAAATAGAATTGAATTGAATTGAATTAGGCCCGCTATTTTAATAAATGTGATAATGATGAAAAAAATAATAAGACATTGATATCAAAATAAACTAAGCATGTAAAAATTAATGTTATATAAAATTATCGATAGTACTAATAATAAAGACTATGCATTTATAAATTGTGAGTGTACACATTTAAGTAAAAATAAATAAATATTAATAAAAATTATGTAAAATGTCGTATTTAAATTAATAAATTATGAAACATGATAATTTAATAAATGTGGAAATGTCGAGAAAAATAGTAAGACATCGATATTAAAATAAACTAAGCATGTAAGAATTAATGTTACGTAAAATGAGTATATAAAATAGCAGCCTAAGAGGGGTATCGTGAGGTCAAAATTGGGTATCAACACAATTAAACCGATTTAGTCCCACAAATTAGGTCTGTGGAGGGTACAGTGTACGCAGACGTTCTCGAAAACCTATTCAAGCTTGAAGATTCTTATAAAATAAAACACATCATGTAGGATTTTAGTTGCAATTAATATTTCATTTTTTTCTTGTAAATTAGTTGCTACTATTTCTATTTTATGCATATTTTGTTATTGGTTAAACAGAAAATCAAACCGTTAAGGACTAAAAATCGATAAATCAAAAATCGATAAAAAATACCTTATTGATTTGATTCTTGGTTTAACATATTTAAAAATCAATAACCGATAAATCAAATCGATAATATATAAAATCAAACCGAACCGACCGATGTACACCCCTTATTTCAAGAAAAAAATAGTGAAAATTGATTTTAATATTAACCGTTGATCAAATATGATGAAGGTTGAGATTAAAATTGAGGAGATGAGTCAAATTGGGATTAGAAATTGGGTTAAAAAAAG
Organism: Capsicum pubescens; assembly: GCA_030864215.1. Lineage (NCBI taxonomy): Eukaryota > Viridiplantae > Streptophyta > Magnoliopsida > Solanales > Solanaceae > Capsicum > Capsicum pubescens. The sequence continues at coordinate 217,023,963 of CM061546.1, forward strand.
ATTGAATTGGAGATTTCAATTACGTTAATACAGTGTATTAATATGATGAATTGTCGGTTAATTGGCTTTATTATTATAACTTCAATAGTGTATTATTACCTCGATCATATGATGTTAACGTATTATTCAAAATATTTGGGTATATAGATTCAGTTAGCTAGCTTTTAACTACTATGTACATCACTATACGAGAGATACGTATTTTAACATATATATATATATATATTTGATTGACTATCAACTTTGTAATATGTACAATATACATCACATACATGAGCATATTACCTCGTAATACAACGTATTTTATTTCTACTCTGATGAATAATCAATTAATTTAGCTTACATTATTATATTATAAATTCAACAATATATTATTATCTTGATCAATCAATCGTATGATATCTATGTATTCAGTATATATAGTTGATTGACTATAAAATTCACCATATGTACTAGATACATCACATACACATGTAAATTACCTCTTAATACAATGTTTTGTATATATATAATGATAAATTATCATTTAATTTAGATTATATTATTATATTATAACTTAAATATTATAATTTTTTTTGATCAATCGATCATATGATATCAATGTATTCAATTATAATATATAATTGAACACATTTAATTTTTTTAAATATAAAAATTATTTATTTAATAATAAATTAAAAATATCAAATATCGACGGACAGTGTCATTTTTATAAAGTTAATTTTTATTTAGTTTCAACAAAAGCGACGTTGTCTGTCGCTATTTGTAAGAAATAAAGAAAAATTAAAAATATTTACAAATTTCGACGGACAACGTCGCTTTTCTAGAATTAATATTTTAAATAATAAAAATTATAGTGACGTTGTCCATCGTTTTTAATAAAAATAAATAAAATAAAAATTAAATTTTAAAAGTGACGGACAATGTCGCTTTTTCAAAAATAATTTTGATTTAGTTTTAAAAAAGCGACGTTGCCCGTCGCTTTTTGTAAAATAAAGAAAATTAAAAATAATTACAAATTTCTAGGGACAACGTTGCTTTTCGAGAATTAATATTTTAAAAAATAAAAATTATAGCGACGTTGTTCGTCGCTTTTAATAAAAATAAACAAAAATAAAAATTTAATTTAAAAAGCGACGGACAACGTCGCTTTTCAAAAAATTAATTTTTATTTAGTTTTAACAAAAGCGACGTTGTCCGTTGCTTTTTGTAAAAATAAAAAAAATTAAAATAATTACAAATTGCGACGGACAACATCGCTTTTCTAGAATTAATATTTTAAAGAATAAAAATTATAGCGACGTTGTCCGTTTCTTTTAATAAAAATAAAAAGTAAATTTAAAAAGCGAAGGACAACTTCACTTTTCAAAAAATTAGATTTTATTTAGGTTTAACAAAAGCGACGCTATCCATCGTTTTTTGTAAAAAAAAATAAAAAAATTATAAATTGCGATGGACAACGTTGCTTTTCTAGAATTAATATTTTAAAAAAAATGATAGCGACATTGTCCTTCGCTTTCAATAAAAATAAACAAAAATAAAAATCAAATTTAAAAATCGAGGGACTATGTCGCTTTTCAAAAACTAATTATTACTATTTGTAAAGAAATTACGACGCTATCCATCGCATTTATTAAAAAAATTATAAATCATTTTTTAATTAATCGACACAATAATTTGCAAAAAAATGTAATACCCTGTACATTTACCTAGCTTAAATTCTTCCCAAAAATGTTAAATACTTTCTTTAAAGATGAATCCACTTTTATACATGTTGAATTTTTAAGATTTTGACTGTTTGTTGTGTGGAAAATTGAATAAGCTTTTCGTAGATATCAAATTGGCCCAAATTTGATACTCAGGCGAAGAGTTAGAGCCATTTTAGTAAGACAGCGTACCACTTGGTACTTTAGCGCATCGCGGAGTCATCCAAAATGGAAATTATCAAAAACCAGTGAGCCTCCTCGATATATGCGCATCGCGCCAAGGCTCAATTTCAGATTTGTCAATTTACAGTGTACCAATACGATTTCACCGCGTCGCGGTGCCATTCCAGTTTGCAACCAAGGTGGCAATGCGATTTCCACCACGTCGCGCCACCAACTAGTTTCCCAATTGTCCAGTTTCCAGTGAGCTGGCGCGATTTCACCGCGTCGCACTAGCATGAAAAATTGTTTTTTTTTTCAGGTTCCATTATTTAATTCCAGAGACCATTTGGTAATTCCCCAAACCCCAAATCAGCCTATACATGACATTAAACCCCTAAAATACCTATTATCTCATTATTTACTCATATCTCTCAAGAAATAAATCACTCTCTCAAAGATAGATAAAAAAATCCTAGTCACAAAAAATCAAAGCAATCTCAAGAATCTCTCCAAGAGTTTTCAAGAACTTCAAGAATTTAGATTTCCAGATATGTTAGATGTTGATTCTTGGGTTCCTTCCACCCAAGAAGTTCAAGAATCCTTTTCTAAATTCAAAGATTATATATTTATGAGTTTTCATGATTTATGTGAATGGAAATTGAAGTTCATAGTGTGATTGAGTTTTAATTCATGTTTTGTTTACAAAGTTCTAAGCTTTGATCCTAGCATGTGATATTTATGTGATGTTCATGATAAATCCTCTTCAAGATGCATGTTGATTGATGTAACCATGTTAATTAGGTGTATTGAATAAAGTATGCTTCCCCTATGTTTGATAAAATGCTTATGTGAAGGAAATAGAGTCATTATAGCATGTTGACAAGAAATTCCAAATTGTGTTTAAGTTAATACATGCCAAGTGTTTGTTGAAAGGACTTAGTGAATGAATTATGATATGTTGCATGCATTCCTACTCATGTGCATTCCTTATTGAATGAATTATGAGATAATAGTATGCATTCCCTATACATTTACATGTTTAAGACTTCCGAGTGCTTAAAGAGATGCCTCATTGATTGTGTTGTTAATGATAACCTATTGCCATGTTATGTACGAGTTATCTTGTCTTGTATTATTTATGTTATCGAGTCCTGAGGGTATTTATACCCGACAAATTAGCTTCTTGTCAAGAGCCAGTGTCAGTTTCATGATAATCTCAGTCATACCATGATTAGTAGTACTCTCATTCAGTTACGAAACTCAATAAAACTCAGACAGTTACAGAACTTAGGAAATCTCAGTAATCCCAGTATCAGTAGCATTCCAGCTTCAGTTCAGTAATTGATTCAGAACTCAGTAATATTCCGTTAGTCAACGGAACTCAGTGAATTCAGTTTAGCTCAGTCAAACAAGTATGATCAGTAACAGTTCATTCAAGCCTAGTATGAATTAGTAATCAGTTCAGTGTCTTTCAGTTGGGAGTAAGATTCAGCACCGAGCAAACCTAGGGATGGGGGCTCACCCGCTAGATAGGACTGAGATCCCTAGAAGCAATCCCTAAGTTCCAAAACTACATAGCCAACATAGGTATGAGATGTCACCCGTTAGATAGGACTGACATACACCGGGATCACCCGCTAGTACATGATTGGTCTCAGGTGTCACCCGCTAGATTAGGACTGACCCTATAGTAGTTGTCTTTACCCGTGGCATGGTACTGAAACCTTTTCAGCTGTGATTATAGGTTGGACCCCACTAGTTTAGATTTGGGGCATATCGGTTAGATGACTACCTCCCACAGTCTCAGCTTCAGAATTAGTCTTAGTAAAGAATTCAACTAAGTAGCATAGATTCAGGACTATTAGATACAGTCACTCATTAGTATTATCAATGGATTTTGAGATCACCCACTAGATAGGACTGATATGAGATTTAGGCAAGAAGTATCAGTATCAGTACCAACAGATTCATAGATCACCCATTTGATAGGACTGATCTCAAATACAGTCAATTAGTTTCAAGTACCATTAGATACAGAGATCACCCGCTAGATAGGACTGATCTCAGATTTATTTAATCATCTTCATCATTAGTATATTTAGAGATCACCCTCTATATAGGACTGATCTCAACCTCAGTATCAGTAGAATCAGTTATAAGAAATCCAATTATTAGAATTCGGTATTCAGTGTTCCTACGATTTCAGTTATAGTTTGTACGTTCATGCATGTATCCTAATTCAGTATACTCAGATTATTTAGTTAGTATTATTCATACATATGAACCCCTGTATTTATCCTTACCTCATTAGCATACCAGTACATTCCATCGTACTGACGTATAATTTTCTTTTGCGCTATGGTATTTTGTACCATAGGTTCAGAAGTATGAGATCCCAAGCAACCTTAGAAGTTTAGACTCAACCAACAATAGTAGACTTAGTAGTGTGTAACACCTCGAATCTGGTACCCAAAATGCTACACGGTGCTCATGATCCCGAAGGAACACAAGCTAACCCATGACTGATATCTGTACCTGAACACTGCATAATATACTGTATAAATGAAGAAATAAAGGCTGTAAGGCCATAAGGTTAAAAACTAATAAAATAATCTCTGAATGATATGGTATCACAATACAAAAAAAAACCTGAAATAAATTGTCTGAACATGATAGTCTGAAAAGCCTCTAACTAACTGAACTGTCTGAATATGGAGTTGATGGTACGTGTCCCCAACTAACTCCAACTACTGAAATAAGTTAATTAATGATATAATAAAGTAATGGTCATGTCCTCGAAGGATTAGGAATCACTGCGAACTCTGACTGCTGAGACTAGAATGCTACTGATGCTCTAGATCTCGGGATTTTGAACCTATGGTATAAAAAACCATAGCGCAAATACGTCAGTACGTTTGAATGTACTTGTATGCATATGAGGTAGGCTAAATGAAAGGGTTTACTTACATGAACTATACTAAATAACTGCATAACATGAACGTGAGAATACATGAATGACTATATAATAACTATAACTGAGTTCATGATAACATGATTACTGAGTCTGAGTACTGATAACATGTGATACTGATATCTATATAACTAAAATAATTGATACTGAGGTACCGTATCTGACACTCTAGGTTTTAGTGGAACTAGCTGAGTTCTGTACTATTCTGAGTTGACTGTATCTGACAATTCTGATCTATAACTGAAACTGTAGGAAGTAGTCATCTAACCGACATGCCCTATATAACAAAATATAGCTGTGTCGAGGTCTAAGTTGTAACCCCAACTAGAAGGGTGTCAATACCACGCCATTGGTAAGGAAAAGCTGTGAGTGACCCTTATCTGACAGTGTCCCCAAAAGAGAATGATGGGACCCTCATATGACAGTGTTTATACACCTAATGAACCCTTATTTGATAGTATTGATGTCTCAACCTATGCTAGCTACATAGTTTTGGAATGCAAGGATGACTTCAAAGAATCACACCCTCATCTGACAGTGTGTTTTCCAATTATTGGGTTCACTCGGTGCTAAATCATACTCCCATCTGAATAGACACTGAACATGATTAACTGGATTGAATTGGACTGAGTTAACTGAGTTCTGTTGACTAGCGGAATACTACTGAGATTATTGAATTTTTGAGATTACTGAGTTTACTCAGTTTTCCTGAGTCACCTGACTGGCTGAAGTTCTATGAACTTGGCTCGACTGAGAGTATCTTGAAAACATGACATTGGCTCTAGGTACACAACTAAATTGTTGGGTACAAGTACCCCCAGGACTCGATAGCATGAAACTGACAAAGCATGACTTTCTTGAATACATGACCAACATCACAATCCATAATACAATAAGTTGGGGATCTCATGAAGTACACATTCTAAAGCACCACAATGGCCACACATATATCCATAAGTCATTGACTAAGGCATTTCAGCAAACACTTAACATCCGTGAACTTGTACATGAATGGGGATTTTATATTATTATACTAGTATGGCACTTTTCCTTCATATAGGCATTTAATCAAACACATGGGGAGCATGCTTTGGTTATACAATCATCAACACATCTAATAATCATGGATACATCAATCAATATGTAAATTTAAGGGGGGGTTATCATGATCATTATGCAAATCTTCATATACTAGGGTCAATCATTGGAATATGTAATTTAAAACATGAGTCAAAACACCACAACATCATGAACATGAATTTCAATTCAATTTTAATCATGAACATTCATACATACACAAATCTTAGATTTTTGATAAGAGATTCTTGAGCTTCATGGGTGAAAGAGACCCATGAATCAACACATGACATACCTGGGTTGTGAGTTCCTTGAAGTCCTTGGACTTGAAGAACTTGAATGTCTTAGCTTCTTGAAGAAGGATTTGGATCTTGTTCTTGGGGATTATCTTTAAGAGAAAACCCTAATTTGATATTATAGATGGATAATGAAATTATGAGCCTTGATCTGATATAATTAAGGATTAAAACGAGTGGAAAAGACCCTAATACCCTTTTAAAAATGGCTTAGAATTCATTGAACGGGATCTGCGATGGCTCGTGCGATGGATCATGAGAAGGTCAATCGCTGGCTCGATGCTACGTCACTGGCTCGATAGTCCGTTGTTTAGACCGTCGCACCTGGTCTAGAATAGAGACTCACTTCCTTAGTAGAGACGGCTTGGGCAATGGTCCGTCGCTAGCTCGACGATCTGTCGTCCTGAACTGTCACCCTTAGGCAGACTGTGGTCTCACTACCTCTGCTGCGAGAGCTTGGGCGATGGTCCGTTGCTAACTCGATAGTTTGTCACTAGCTCGATAGTCCGTCGGCCCTCACTATCAGACCTGGGAGGTTTTGACTATTTTCTATATTTTGGCCATAATTTTCTCTTCCAATGTTGGATTTTGATAGAATGGGTGTCGATGGAAAGTTTATTCAATGTACCACTCAACTAAATGTGAAAATCATAAAAATATCACACGTATAAAAGTAGAATCATCTTTTAAAGTAAGTTTTTAACATTCTTGAGATGATTTCAAGCTAGGTAGAAGTACGGGGTATTAGAATATCTTCCCCTTGAGAACATACGTCCTTGAATGAGACTGAGTGAGAGGCTAGAAGATAAACTGACATACATACTGAACATGAACAACTAGAATATGATCTAATGAATGACATAATTGATAACTGAATATATCATACCGAATATGCATATCTGATGCATGTGTCGCTGATTCATGAATGCATGATTGAGTGTTCTGAGGAACTAAGTTTCTCACAATGAGAATGCATATCTGATGCATGATTATATGACTGAACTAGTGCTTGAATGCATGACTGAATATGCAATGGTATTTAATACCAAGTTTATAATGGAATTTGGAACATGAAACTGAGTAAGCTTAAGGAGAACTGTTACCTTGAGCTTGATCTGAGTTAGCGGAGAAAAAGTGAGGATACTTGGTATGCATATCTACTTTTTATTCCCAAGTATCTCCCTAAACTAACTGATTTATCTAGAGAACTTTGACTAGAGGGATTTCTTTGTTCCTCAGTCGACGAGTCTGATAGTCTAGGATTTTGACTGGAATCTCTTCATAAGAGAGGCTATTCTGAACATTTATGCTCTGATTAGGGACTATGACTGTTGGGTCACCTATGCACTTCTTGAGCAAAGAGACATGAAAGACTGGATGAATTGAGGCTAGATCTGAAGGAAATTCGAGCTCATAGGCTACCATGCCAAGGAGACTGAGAATTTTGAAGGGACCGATATAACGGGGACTGAGCTTTCCCTTTTTGCCGAATCTCTTCACTCCCTCCATGGGAGATATCTTTAGATAGACATAATTACCAATCTTGAACTCGAGATCCTTTATGTGCACATCTGCATAAGACTTTTGTCGGCTCTGAGTAGCTCAGAGTCTTTCTCTAATCAACTGGACTTTTTCTAAGGCATCAAATACTAAGTCAGGCCCTAAGACTGAGGCCTCACTAACTTCGAACCAACCGATTGGAGATCTGCATATCTTACCATAGAGAGCTTCAAATGGAGCCATTTGAATACTAGAATGATAGTTGTTGTTGTATGTAAACTCAATCAAAGGAAAGTGGTCATCCAAACTAAGCTTGAAATCAATTGCACACGCTCACAACATATCTTCTAAAGTCTGAATAATCCTTTATACTTGACCATCTGTCTGAGGATGAAAGGCTGTACTGAGATGAACTTGGGTACTAAGACTCTTTTGGAAGGATTTCCAGAAATGAGAGGTGAAATGGGTACCACTTTCTGAGATAATAGATAACGGAACACCGTGCAATCTGAACAACTCTTTGATGTAGAGTTTTGTATAATCCTCAGCTGAATAAGAGGTGTGGACTGGAAGAAAATGAGCTGACTTGGTCATTCTATCTAGAATGACCCAAACTGAATCATGCTGGCGCTAAGTATGAGGCAAACCCGTTATGAAGTCTATGTTCACTTATTCCCACTTCTAAGTAGGAATACTGAACTCCTGCATGGACCCACTAGGCTTCTGATGCTTTATCTTAACCTGCTGATATGTAGAGCACTTAGCCACAAACTCTACAATATCTCTATTCATCCCACTCCACCAATAGATCTCCCAGAAGTTATGGTATATCTTAGTGGCCCCTGGATGAATCGAGTAGCGTGCACCACTGCAAGAATTTGTTGCCTCAAGTCAGCTACTCCTAGAATATACAGGCGACTCTGATAATGCAGAGCACCATCTCCCCCTTGGAAGAAAACCTCTACTTTCTGATCCTTGACTGACTCTTTCAACTTGACTAGACTGGGATCTCTATCTTGCTTTTCTTTCACCTAAAAAACTAGAGATGATTTTGAACTACTCTGAACCCATATATTACCCTTTTCTTATCAACTAAGCGAATACCTAGTCTGGAAAGCTGATGTACATCTTGATCTAACTTCTTCTTACTATCCTTAACATGAGGAACACTACACATAGAAAGTCTACTAAGAGGGTCGGCCACAACGTTGGCCTTGCCCAAATGATAAAGGATACTCATGTCATAATCTTTCAAGAGCTCTAACCACCTTCTCTGAAGAAGATTGATATCTTTCTAAGAAAATACATACTTAAGGCTCTTATGATCTATGAATACATCTACATGAACACCGTATAGATAATGCCTCTAAATTTTCAAGGCAAAGACTATGGCTGCTAACTCGAGATCATGAGTAGAATAATTCTTCCCATGGGGTTTAAGTTGTCTGGAGGTGTAGGGTATGACCTTACCATGCTGCATAAGGACACAACCCAAAACTACTCTATATGCATTAAAATACACTACAAACCCATCTGAACCCTCTGGAAAAGCCAAAAATGGAGTTGAGGTGAGTCGAGTCTTCAACTCTTGAAAAATCTTCTCGCAAGGATCTGACCATTGAAACTTGACTTTTTTCTGAGTCAATTTTGACATAGGGGATGCAATAGAATAAAATCCCTCAAAAAATCATCTGTAATAGACATCCACACCCAGGAAACTCCGGATATCTGATAGACAGACAGGTCTGGGCCAGTTTCTTACTGCTTCGTTCTTTTAAGGATCAACCTTAATGCCATCACCGGAAACGATATGACCAAGGAATGCTACTGACCTTACCCAAAATTTGCACTTACTGAATTTGGTGAACAACTGATAATATCTGAGAGTCTGAAGAACGATTCTGAGATGGTCTGCATAATTATGCTTACTATGGGAATAGACAAGAAGATCATCTATGAAGACTATGATGAACATGTCCAAGTACTGCTTGAACACACAGCTCATCAAGTCCATGAAAGTTGCTGGGGTGTTAGTAAGACCAGAGGACATAACTAAGAATTCAAAGTGACCATACCGAGTATGAAAGGCTATTTTTGGAATGCCACATTCTCGGACTCTGAGTTGATGATAGCCTGGTCTGAGGTCTATCATAGAAAAATAACTTACACCCTGAAGTTGGTCAAACAAGTCATCGATTATGGGAAGTGGATACTTGTTCTTGACCGTGACTTTGTTGAGTTGACGGTAGTCTATACACATTCTGAGAGAACCATCTTTCTTGTTCACAAATAAGACTGGTGTTCCTCACGGGGACACACTGGGACTGATGAATCCCTTATCTAAGAGATCCTTCAACTGCTCCTTCAATTCTCTGAGTTCTGCTGGTGCCATTCTATATAGAGACATAGATATAGGCTGAGTATCTGGAAGAAGATCAATGCCGAAGTCTATTTCCCTTTTGGGAAGAATTTTTGGAAGATCTTCGTGAAAGACATCTGAATATTCAATCACGACTGAGACTGATTCGAGACTAGGAGTTTCATAACTAGTGTCCTTTACTCAAACAAGATGATAGACACATCCTTTAGATATCATTTTCCATGCTCGAAGGTAAGAAACAAGCTGACCTCTGAATGCTGGAGTACTACCCCTCCACTCTAGGAAGGGTTTATTCAAAAACTGAAACTAGACTATTCTATTTCTACAGTCGACTGTGGCATAGCAGGAATGAAGCCAATCCATGCTGAGAATGATATCAAAATCAGTCATCTCTAATTCTACTAAGTCTGCTGAAGTGACTTTCTAAAATATCATAGCCGAAAAGTTCCTGTATAGTTTTATCCACTGGGGTAGAGACTGAGAAGGGCTGTGCTAGAATTTTGGGACTGACTCTGAAATCAACTGCTATATAGGGAGTAAAAAAAGACAAATAAGCTCCTGAATCTAGTAAAGCATAAACATGCATATGAAAGATCTGTAACGTACCAGTAACTACATCAGGAGAATTTTCCTGATCCTGTTGGGACCGAAGAGCATAAATTCTGTTTGGGTGTTGCCCACTAGTAACACTAGAGGTGGCACCCTACTGGTTTATGCAACCGAAATGAGTTGGGGAACGGTTCTGCTGACCCTGATAACCTGATGTAGGATAATCTTTGACTCTGTGTCCTGTCTTTCCACATTCGAAATATACATTGCTACCAGCTCTGCAAGCACCCTTGTGTTTTTTACCACAATTCTGACAAAGAGGATTAGTTCGGGCATTGCTAATACTTCCCTGAGACTTAGAGCCTGGTGCTCTATCTCTATTACCATCCCTGAACTTAGGAGCTGGAGCACTAGCTGAAGAAGGAGATGTAACTACTGTCTTAGGATAAAATTGAGAACGGTTTCCTCCTTCTGATTTGGGCTAAGAAAAGTTAAAACTACCTGTCCTTGCTCTCTTATTCGGCATCTCCCTTATCTGCATCTTTTGCTCTTCTATCTATTGAGCATGGGTTATAAGTCTGGCTATGTTCATGTCACTATTCAACATCGCAGACCTACACTCATTGACCACACTATCATTCACCCCAGAAACAAACTTACTCATCTTGGCCCTACTGTCTACAACCACATAAGGGGCATATCTAGCTAATTGCATAAACTTAAGAGAATACTCTTTCACCGTTATGTTGCCCTGCCTGAGTTTGATAAATTCTAACACCTTTGCCTCTCTCAGCTCTTGGGGAAAGAATCTATCTAAGAATACGGTGAAAAACTCCTCCCACTCAATAGGCCCTGCATCATCTGGCCTTTCTGACTTCCACTATTTAAACCAAGTGTGAGAAACATCCTGTAACTGATATGAAACTAGCTCAGCACTTTCACTAGAAGTAACCCCCATGATGTCAGTAACCTTCTGAACCTGATCGATGAATTCCTGAGGGTTCTCACCTGACTTAGACCTGAGAAAGGATGGAGGATTCATTCGAGTGAATTCCCAAATCTTGACTGCAGCTGAATTGGCCACTGGGGTGGACGAAATTATATCTGGTCATTCATTCTAAGCAGTAATTGAGTGTGCAAGAGTAGTGAATGCAGCTATGAACTCTGCATGAGAAACATGTTCACCCAAAGGATCTTCGGGCTGAGGGGCTGGCTAATTCCCATTTCTTCTTTTGGGAGGCATGTTCTGTAGAAGAAAGGGGGAAATGAATTAGAACAGACTGAGAGATTTACTGGAGATTATGTTCACTGGCATGACATGAATACTAAAAGAAGGGAAACTATTCCTAAAACATCTTATAGCCTCCTGCACATAAATGTGGCGCACAACTCACCCATGCACAAGACTCTACTAGGTACGACTTTCAGACTTCCTAGGACTCTATTGAGCCTAGCTTTTATACCAAGTTTGTAACGCCCTGAATTTGGTACCCGAAATCCTACACGGTGCTCATAAATCCGAAGGACCACAAGATAACCCATGATTGATATCTGTAGCTGAACACTGCATAATATACTATATAAATACGGAAATAAAGGCTGTAAGGCCAAAAAGTTCAAAACTAATAAAAAAATCTTTGAATGATATGGTATCTCAATACCAAAACAAAACCTAAAATAAACTGTTTGAATATGATCGTTTGAAAAACTTCTAACTGACTGAACTGTCTGAATACAGAGTTGATGGGACATATCCCTAACTAACTCAAACTACTAAAATAAATTAATTAATGAGATAATAAAGTAATGGTCATATCCTAGAAGGATGATGACTCACTGCTAACTCTAATTGCTGAGAATGGAATACTACTAATGCTCTGGTGTTCGTGCTTCTGAACCTATGGTATAAAACACCATAGAACAAATACGTCAGTACGTTTGAATGTACTAGTAGCTGAATGCAAGGGTTCATATTCATGAACTATACTAACTGTCTGTATAACATGAACGTGAGAATATATGCATAACTACATAATAACTATAACTGAGTTCATCATAATATGATTACTGAGTCTAAGTACTGATAACATGAGATATGGATATCTGTATAACTAAAATAACTGATACTGAGCGATTGTATCTGACAGTCTAGGTTCTGGTAGAACTAGCTGAGTTTCGTACTGTTCTGAGTTGACTATATTTGATAGTCTTAATCTGTAACTAAAACTATGGGAAGTAGTCATCTAATCAACATGCCCCATATAATACAATATAGCTCTATTGGGGTCCAATCTATAACCCTAATTGGAAGGGGGTCAATACTGCGCCACTGGTAAGGACAAGGTGTGGTTGACCCTTATCTGACAGTTTCCCTAAAAGAGAATGGTAGGACCCTCATCTGACAGTGTTTATCCACCTCATCAACCCTCATTTGACAGTGTTGATTTCTCAACCTATGTTGGCTACATAGTTCAAGAATGCAAGGATGACTTCTAAGAATCACACCCTCATCTGACAGTGTGTGTTCCCATCCTTGGGTTCACTCGGTGCTAAATCCTACTCCCATATGAATAGACACTGAACATGATTAACTGGACTAAACTGGACTGAGTTAACTGAGTTCTATTGACTGATGGAATTCTACTGAGATTACTGAATTTTTGAGATTTCTGAGATTATTGAGTTTACTGAGTTATCCAGAGTCGCACGACTGACTTAATTTCAATGAACATGGCTCAACTGAGAGTATCTTGAAAACATGACACTGGCTCAAGGCACACACCTAAATTGTTGGGTACAAGTACTCCAAGGACTTGATAGCATGAAACTGACAGTGCAAGACTTTCTTGAATACATGACCAGCATCACAATCCATAATACAATAAGTTAGGGATCTCATGAAGTACACGTTCTAAAGTACCACAATGGCCACACATATATCCATAATTCATTGACTAAGGAAATTCATCAAACACTTAACATACGTAAACTTGTACATGAAAGGGAGTTTTATATTATTATACTAGTAGGGTACTTTTCCTTCACATAGGTATTTAATCAAACACATACGGAGCATGCTTTGGTTATACAATCATCAACACATCTAATAATCATGGATACATCAATCAATTTGTAAATTGAAGGGGGTTTATCATGATCATTATGCAAATCTTTATATACTAGGGTCATTCATTGGAATATGTAATTTAAAACACGAATCAAAACCTCACTAAATCATGAACATGAATTTCAATTCAATTTAAATCATGAACATTCATACATACATAAATCTTGGATTTTTGAAAAAAGATTCTTGATCTTCGTGGGTAAAAGGGACCCCTGAATCAACACATGACATACCTAGGTTGTGAGTTCCTTGAAGTCCTTGGACATGAAGAACATAAATCTCTTAGTTTCTTTAAGAAGGATTTGGATCTTGTTCTTGGGGATTATCTTTGAGAGAAAACCCTAATTTGATATTGTAGATGGATAATGAACTTATGATCCTTGATCTAATATAATTAGGAGTTAAAACAAGTGAAAAAGACCCAAATAACCTTTTAAAAATTGCTTAGAATTCGTTGAACGGGATCTACAACTGCTCGTGCGATGGTCCGTCGCTGGCTCGACGGTCCGTTGTTCTGACCGTTGCACCTGGGCCAGAATAGGGACTCATTGCCTTAGTAGCAATGGCTTGGGAGATGGTCCGTCGCTAGCTCGATAGTCCATCGGCCTAAACCATCTCCCTTAGGAAGAATGTGGTCTCACTGGATCTACTGCGATAGCTTGGGTGACGGTCTGTCGCTAGCTCGACGGTCCGTCGGCCCTCACCGTCGCACTTGGGCGATTTTGACTGCTTTTTATATTTTGGCCATAATTTTCTCTTCCGATGTTGTATTTTGAAGAAATGGGTATCGATGGAAAGCTTATTCAATTTCCCACTCAACTAAAATTTAAAATCTTAAAAATATCACACGTATAAAATTGGATTCATCTTTCAAAGTAAGTTTCTAACATTCTTGAGATGGTTTCAAGCTAGGTAGAAGTACAGGATATTACACAGTGAGTCCTCATCATTCGAGGATGTTCTATTATTTCATTATGTTACTAGATTCAGTATTCTAGTAGACAGAGTTTGTTGGGGGATTGACCCATCAACTCCACAGTTCAGACAGTTTAGAGGCTTTCAGACTAGAGTATTTTCAAATAGTTGTTTTATTTTAGGTATTATTATACTTTATTCAGTTTTATTTAAGTATTGAACTTGATGGAAAGTTTCCGCCAGTTTTCTGCATTTATTACAGTATATTGTTCATTGCTCAGTTACTGATATCCGTCAAGGGTTAGCTTGTGGTCTTTCGGGATCATGAGCACCGTGTGACATCTAGGGATAAGATTTTGGGGCATTACAAAAAGTGATGGATATTAAGACATTGGCCTTAGATTTTAATCAAAAATAAATAAAAATTTAAATTAAACTAAAAAACGACGGACAATGTCGCTTTTCTCATCGCTTTTTAAAGCGACATAGTTCGTCACTTTTTTTTTGCATCGCTTTTTGGCCCTTTTTAGTAGTGACTTGGCCTATTTATTAATATTTATTATAACGAATATCTTTGGATTTAAGGTAAGATTTATTCCCTTTCTTGGTGAAATTCTTGGTTCTTGACCCAAAACCCCAAATAGCTTGAGGGCTTGAATTTATCCCTAAATTAGCTTGGTTTTCTCCCATTTGTTAATAATGTATGAATATTGGGTTGACCTTGGAAACGTGATTTCTATAGGTGGGAAACACTTGGGGTTTTTGGTGTCGTTTTTGGACCCAAAGCATTATGGTCCAATATGGGTATCATATTCTCATATTGGTGAGTAGATCATGATTTTGATAGTGTGATGGTATTTTTTATTTGTGAAATAAATATGAGTGATTGGTGAACGATTTGAAGATTTTTGTTTTGGATTTGAGGTAGGCTTGTGTCTACTCTTCTTCATAAGATGATGTGTGTTATATATTGCGTGTGGATGTGAATGTTAAGATTGATTATGGGTAGGATGACTTAGTCTTGATTATTGAAGTTTGGGGATTAGTGAGGGTTTTAACTCATAAGGTGAAATACTTTGTACTCTTCTAGCATTGGAATTATAGTAAGTATATTTAACCTTATTTGGGTTATTGTGGTGATCTTGAAACCGTAAATTTATGGGTTGAATTGAATGCCAATGTTTCTAGATGAAGTTCCTACCTTAGTATTGGTTATGTCTTACTTGACATCTATTAGTTGAACTAGATACCTTAGCCTAGTTTGGGGTATAAATTTCCTAAATATAGAAATTGAGGATTAGAAGTGGGTTCTTTTGGCCCACCTTATGCCAAGACTTGTATTAGCCTGTGTGGACTTATTGGTGGATGTTAGGCAAAGTTGATACTAGTAAGCCATTATTGTAAGGCTACTTTTTGACTTGGTGAGTCATGGTGTATTTTCCATGAATAATGATAAATAGATCACGGCCATGATATTTCTCTTAGATATGATGTTGTGCCTATAGAGATGTTATTTCTTCTTAGAAGTGATATTGGGCCTTTAGAGATGTTATTCCTCTTAGAAGTGTTATTGAGCCTTTAGATATGTTATTTCCTCTTAGAAGTGTTATTAGGCCTTTAGAGATGTTACTCCTCTTAGAAGTGATATTGGGCCTATAAAGAAGATATTCCTCTTAGAAGTGATATTGAGCCTTTAGAGATGTTATTCCTCTTAGAAGTAATATTGGGCCTTTAGAGATGTTATTTCATCTTAGAAGTGATATTGGGCCTTTATAGATGTTATTCCTCTTATAAGTGATATTAGTACTATAGAGATGATATTTTTCTTAGAAGTGATATTTGGCCTATAGAGATGATGTTTTTCTCATAGTCATGACATATGACTTATATATTTGAGATGCCTCCTAGATATGAGATGCTTATTAATAGTATGCCTCCTAGATGTGAGATGCTTATAGATATATTATGCCTCCTAGGTGTTAGATGCTTATTGTATATTATGCCTTCAAGTGTGAGACGATCACAAATATGCTTATCACTCTTAAGGTCTGTTATGCCTTATAGTTGTGTTATAGCTTATGGGTATAAGATGACTTACTAATATGTTTATTGATATGAGTTTTGAATATGTATGTGGTCCTAAGGTAGTTATTATGATATTGTTATTATTCCAGATATATTATTTGGCCTAACATCGTGTTGTAATATGTGTTTGCAATCCTTCAATTATTTATCCTTGTAAATGATGAGGTTTTAGTTTATCGCTATAATAATACTTATGGTTCCATTTTTTGAATACTAGTGATGACATAAATATATTCGGTACATTCATGATCGTATCATCGATGATTGATACAATTCTGATTAGATTAAAATATTATTACTATTGTCACTAATAAAGAGTTAAACCCAGTTTCTAACATAAAGATGGATTTCTTCATAATAATAAAACCTTGTCTTAATGAATAACTTATGTATAAAAAGATTAGTAATAATTCTTAAAAGATGTGATCAAGAAAACTTCTAGTCTATGATGTGATACTACTAATTACTCTAGTCATGAGAGATTTCAACCCTTTCTACACATTTATAATGATTTAGTCCCAAAGTTTACTCTGGGAAACAGACTTTTGGATTTACACCTTTTTAGCCACGACTTAAGTGGATGCTCCTACTTTATATCTAAATACACATCTCTCTGATATGGGATGGATGAAAATGTTATATTGATGATTAATAGTTATAATATTAATGTTATGTTTATATTCTTATTGATAATGTGACATTGATGATGAACAATGAATTATGAAAATATACTCTACCTTGCTTCTCTTTTCATGTTTATTTAATTTAGCCCTCGAGGGTCTTTCTCTCTATTATTGACATAATTTGGATAGTAAGATGATGTGATTCAACCCCTTGGATCCTTGGTCCTTGAAAATTTCTTAAATTTTATCTTCACTGTCCTGTCTACGACTCTCCAAATGAGTAGTAGGGAGTCTTGATGAGTCATAAGGACCTAAATCATAGCCTGTCCAGTATTTGTGTCTAAGTTTTCTTTTCTAAGTATGAGTGTCTCCCAACGAGCCAATGGACTAATTATGAGTCGTAATATCGAAACTATAGTCAAACCAGTGTATGTTCAAAGTGTTGCTATCCTAGTTTCTACTAGGACCCAACAAGTTATTGGGTCCTAACGAGTTGTTTGATGTAAGTCATAGGGTAAATAGTATGTGGGCCTGATGACACGGTCTTATCTACGACTCATAATGATGAGTCGTAATGTGTCGTTATGAGTCGCTGTATGACCTGTAGTCACTGGCAATAATTTTTTAGTTTTTAAATTGAGAGAACTTTAGATATTTTCCTTTTTAGCCACATAGACCTCGCATCAATAAGACACCTTTTGAGAATTATTTTAACACTTTAACAAATCAAAACCCCTTTTTACTCTCTCAAATTCCTTCAAGCTAAGAAAGTTAGGGTTTCTTCAAGGTTAAGCATCTAGGTGTCCATTCAAGTTTTTTTCTCCATAATTGAGAATGTTTAAGGCATGTTACTCTTCCATAATTATTACTTTGCAAAAATCATGTGTTTTAAAGTATGATTCATACGTTTTTTTATGTTAGTTTTGGAACATGAGTTGAGGGTTTTGAATGTTTGTGTTTGAACAATGTTTTTTCATGGTTTACATATGATTGTTCATGCTTTAACTATGGTTTTAAACTTGTGGGGTGCATGGGTATTATGAATAAACTAGGGAATTCTGATTTCCCCCAATTTGATAATATTGACCATTAAATTTATAATGACCTCAACCCTATATTGTGAAATTGGTCTTGACTATTAAAAGTGTGCATATTGAACTACTCTTGAACTATTGCAAAATGTGAAATTTTAGTAAAGCATAATGATTTTTAATTGAACCTTATGGGGTGGTGTAATTTCCTAAGATAATGTAATATGGTTAAATGAATGGAAATGTGTCATAAATAATTTAATTAGGCTTTAATAGGGGTTATGTAACTGAGTTGTGAAAGTGGAGGTCTCGCGGGACCTATACAAAAAATCGTGTTTGCTGACGCAGGGGTCTAAATAACTGGGTGTTTGAGTCCCCCTTATAATATGATTGGGAGGTTCGAGTCCCCCATGTTATATTACATGTCTAGGTGCTTAGGTCACCTTGATATGCCAGGAGGTTCAAGTCCCCCATGGTTCATATATACATCCTTTGGTTTGTGTGGCGGCACGCACTAGGGCCCTTCTAACTAGGGAAAAACTGAACCCATATAACCCATAGGTTCTTTCTTATATTAAGATTGTTCATCAACCAAATCCAGGCTAAGGTGCATGATAAGCCTTTATCCTTTCCCCGACGTAATATTTATGTATGTATGTAATGATGTTCACATGGTTTGAGTTGGATTTGACTTGGATTTATTTTATCACATATCCCTGAGTTACATGCTAATGCTCAACCCACTATTCATCTCTGGACGATGTATCCCCACACAATGTAGGCACTAGAGATATTTTTACTTTTCATGCATAGATTTAGGTGGATTCAATTTGTCGGTCATTGGTGGTGAAGTGGTGAGCTTCTATTTTTGGGAAGACTTGGACATTTCATCAGTTTCAATTCATAGAATAGAATTGAGAGTTTACATTTTTATTAACATTGTCATTGTCTTTATCAGGGTTGGGGGGCATGTCCCAATACTTTATTAATTCAAGTTTTTTTAGAAGGCTTTTTGGATTACTGTGGACTTGGGTGATGTTGGTTTGTCATTTTGGTTGGTTACCGATTATCAAATTATAAAAATGACTTAAGTTCTTCGATCTTATCTTATGATATCTTGTTATATGTTTGGAATTCATCCGATATTGGGGGTATTGTGATTTTTTTGGTAAGGGTGGTCTTCGTTTCTCATTGGACATGAGATGCCCATCACAACCACACCCTGGTTTGGGTCATGACATGTGATGATACCTAGCATGGTCAAAACATGTTATGATGATGCATGGATACTCGTCAAGGCTAGAGAATTGTTATAATGATTCATGGTTACTCAACAAGGTCAGAGGATAATTATATTAATGTGCCAATGTGTACATCTACCAGTTTGAGTCCAGCTAGCCATATGTATGGAAATATTATATATATACCTAGAAATGCTTGAGGATAATTATATTTATATGCCTATGTGTACATCTACTGGTTTGAGTTTGGCTAGACCTATGTATGGAAACTATATATATATACCCATCAAGGCCAGAGGATGATTATATTTAGATGCCTATGGGTATATCTACTAGTTTGAGTTTAGATAGACCTATGTATGGCACTTATATATATTCCCAGCAAGGTCGAAGGATGATTATGATGATAATGGTTATGATGATCATGGTTATGATGATCATGGTTATAAAGGTGATGTTACAATGATGATATCATGATATTAATTATACTCATCGGTTATGCTACTATGGATTATTTTGCATTCATCCTTCAATGCACATATCCTATCACTAGTATGCGCCAATATCTATCTGTCTTTATGGGGGGTTTCATTGGTATGGTAGATGATTATGCCTTATGGTGTGTTGTATGTTGATTGAACCTTCTGAGCCTAGGCGGTCGGGGAACATGATAGACTTAGCTAGATATTGGTTGTCTGGACTAGCTGATTACTCACATTGACATTGATATTGTTATTATCATTTTTATGATCATTGTTATGGCTAGTTTGTGACAAATTGATTGTTGATTCGATATTAAGAATTGAGGTATGTTTTTGGCGTCTTCTATCTTACTATTTCATTATTATACATGCTTATTTCATGATTAGATAGTTGGATTAGAAACCTTGAATATATTAGTACTCTATCCTACTGGATTATGAGTATCAAGAATGCTATCTAGATAAATTAGGTTATATTTGAGTTGACCTTCTCTCTCTCTATATATCTATATACATATATCTATATACATATATCTAGCTATTGTTGCAAGATCTTGACTTTGAGGTCATGGATCGAAAGGATACAGAAAATCAGGTTACAGACCATCTATCTCGCCAAGAAGAGGAGGCGATGCTTAAATTAGAGGATGGGATTGAGATTGATGATACTTTTCCAAATGAGCGAGTATGGGCAACATCACAAGACTTAATTACCTGGTTTGTTGATTTTTCCAAGTATTTGGCAAATGATTTCATCCCAAAAGACATGTCATTTCAGCAACAAAAATGATTTATGCATGAGGTACGAAAGTAACTATGGGATGGGCCTTACTTATTTTGGGTGTGTGCTGATGGTGTATTCAGAGGTGTACTCCCGAAGCTGAGATGATGCACATTATTGAGGCGTGTCACTGGTCTCCATTTAGGGGTCACCATGGTGGTACTCACATAGCCAATAAAATCTAAAAGTGCGGTTACTATTGACCGACTATTAATAAAGATAAACATGATTATGCTTTAGCCTAAGATAAATGCTTGCATCAAGGAAATATCTACCGGAAGCATGAGCTCCCATGACACCTATTCTTGAGCTTGAGTTGTTTTATGGGTGGGGAATTGATTTCATGGGTCCATTTTTTAGTTGATAAGGCATGAAGTACATTTTTGTGATAGTTGATTATGTTTCAAAATGGGTGAAAGCAGTTGTGCTTCCTAATAATGAGGGTCGTAATGTCACAATATTTTTGAAGAACATATTCTCTTGATTTTGTACACTATATGCTATCATTAGTGATGGTGGGTCCTATTTTTGCAATCGTCTATTTAAGGTCCTACTTGAGAAGTATGGTGTGAAACAAAAGGTGGAAACACCTTGCCATTCATAGACAGATGGGCAGGTTAAGGTCTCCAATTATGAGATCAAGTCCATTTTAGCAAAGACTGAATGACAATTGGACTAATTGGTTGAGGAATCTAGATGACGCACATTAGGCATATCGAACAACTTACCAAACCCCCATCGGTGCCTCACCATATTAATTTGTGTACGATAAAGCATGATACTCGCCGGTTGAACTTGAACACAAGGCTCTATGGGCATTGAAGAAGATGAGTTTTTAGTGGAATGATGCTACAAATCTAAGGATGAGTAAGATGAAGGAGTTTGATAAATTTTGTCTCCGTGCTTATGAGACTTTTGCTTTGTACAAGGGGAAAGTGAAGTTGTTCCATGATAAAATGATGGATAAAAGGTATTCCAGCCCAGTGATATGGCTTTGTTGTATAATTCAAGACTTCACTTGATTCTTGGAAAGTTGAAATTGATGTGATCTGGACCATTCAACGTGGTTAGAGTATTTCACCGTAGTGCAATTGAGCTGAAATGAGAAGGTGATGCTCCATTCAAAGTGAACAAGCATTGTGTGAAGAACTAAATGGGAAATATGGTGGGGGAGCTGAAGGATTGTGATGATTTAATCTTTGGCAAAGTCTGAGTAGCCAATGAAACTGAGTCATTTCGAAATATTAAAACAGGCATTTCATGGGAGGAAACCCATGATCTTGTTAGTGAAGTATGAATATCCAACATAGCTACATCATATCACAATGTTAAATAAAGCCTTGCTTAGGAGGCAACCCAAGGTATTAGTATTAACTTTGTTTCTGTTTTGTAGGTTAAAAGCATGGGGAAACACCTGGAGAATGATAAAAAATGCACAATTTTAGACTAGTCCAAGTAAGTGGACCTACGATCCTACTTACGTGGGTCGTAGGTCCAATGCATGATAGGTAAGTTGAAGTCGTGGGAATCAAAAGAATTTTTGGATCTCTGAAGTTGTACTTATGGACCCTACTTATAGGGGTCGTAAGTACAACCTACAACCCTATAAGTAAGGTTCATAGAAATTAGAGAAATCAGCTCGTAGGACCAACATATGACCCCACTTACGGGGGCCATAAGTAGTACTTACAGCCCCTAAGTTGGTCAAAATTTTAAAAATTTGTGTTGGGCTCATGTAGATCCGGCCTGATTTGTCCTATGATCATTTTTTGAACCCCAAAAACTAACTATTTAACACCCCAAATCCTTCAAATTCAAAACTTTTTTTCCCTTAAAACTCTATAACTTCCTTCTTCAACTATAAAAGCAAAACTCCTCACATAAATACCTTACTTGCATGCACATTATTAGAGATTTAGGGCTAAAATCTGTTGTTCAACATCTACTTCCATATTGTTCAATCCGGGTAATAATTCGTGGCTCCAACTTAGTAAAAAAAATTTCTTGATCATTGAACTTTGGATAGTACTTGAAATAAACATGAAATTGAAAAAAGTCTCATAGTTCTTGAAATATGTGGAGCCTAAAATTTGTTAAAATTAATTGGTTGCTTGAAATTTTACTTAGGAAACATGTGATCATAAATATAAATGGAAGTAGAAGTTGAATATTGTTAATAATATGTGTAATACTTGTGGACATTGACTTGTTACATGTTGTAGGGTTTGAAATTTGTCTAAAAATTGAAATTATATTTGTATGGGATGAAATTTTTGAGTAATATCTGACTTTCTCTTAGAGGGGAACTTACAAAGCTACTTACAACCTCATAAGTAGTACCTACAAGACTATATGTGGCCTCATAGGTATCATACTTGAAGCCTTGAAGATTTAGGGCTTTTTCTGTTACCTACGACCCACGTAAGTACTACCTACGGTTGGGGTTATAGGTAGACCCGTCCTTGGGTAATAAAATTTTATTCAAATTTTTGTTCTGATATTGTGTTTCAATCACTAACAACTACTTTTTCAGGTACTATGGCACCAAAATCTACTTAGAAGAAGGGAATTCAGTCCAGGTTCCACGATGAGTCTCTTGAGTAAAATGGTTCCATTGAGGAGTATCCCATAAGCTTGAACATTACACCATTGGTCCCACACCAAATAAGGGCCTGATCATAGATGCATGCTACATATGCAGTAGTTGTTACTTAGTTGGGATCATAGCCCACACAACCATAGATACCGTAGGCCCCACCAGTATGCTTTACCTAGACTAGGATCCAAATAAAGTCATCCACTATATCACTACCATAGACTTTCTAGTCTGATAAGAGAGAGGATGATAGAGCTACTGGTTCAGATAAGGAGGTTGGTTCATAGTCAAGTTTAGGTTCTAGAAATGACGAGGATCAGTCGGCTCTTAGAAAGGATCGATGTTTATATTTGGATCAACCAAGAGTGAGTTTGCTTTAGTCTCACCAACAGTATAGTCCGATAAGGTTGCTGATATTGCTTAGGTTCCATATGATATCTCATCATCATTGGCCTAGGGTACTCAAAACTCTGCATAGGCTACTCAGGCTACAACTTCACCACCTGCTCCACAGGAGTCTGAATCCATACATGTATCTATAGTTCTTATAGCATAAATTCATTTAAGATGGTGTGTGCAGGGTATGCAACAACTTTATGACAGAGATAGTCTTATCACTAAGTAGGGTCAACCAAGACGTAGTATTGTAGGGGAGGTCAACATATAGTTTTCTGATTTGGCAGTAGCTCCATACCTGTAGCTTTTTTGAGAGATATAGGCTTAGGTGGATGACCCAGCATTATGATACATATATCCTAGCTATTGTTCGGGAGTTCTATGGCTCCTATACAACAACAGTAAAATTGGTTACCCTAATCAAGGGTAGAGCAGTTGAACAACCCCAATAGACTTATACGTTAATTTGGATGTTAGAGTTGATATTCTTGATGTAGAAGTTTAACAAGTGTTATTTGTATTGGAGTATATGGCACCGTCCATGACAACCAATTTTGATTATCGTACGAGGATAGAATGAAGTAGTCACACTTTTACGGACGCTGAGAATAGAGAACTGAGAGTGGACTTGGCTATATGGGTATCCATACTGTTAGCAGAGTTGGGCACTGATGTCCCGTGGCTTGAAGGAAAGGGTTAGAATAAGAAGGCGTCACTGCACTTTACAGCTAATTTTTGGTGGTTAGTGGTGAGACATAGATTGAGTCTAAACTGAGACAACATTCTCACCTAGGATAAAGAAGTGTTTATTGCCAGCCTAATATTTGGTTATGATATTGATTTCTTTAGGTGGATCCAGACTAAGATCCATGTGAGAGCGTTTAGTGAGTTCACCACTTTTTTTCCCCGTGTTTTATGTAGTAGTTGTGTGATGTGGCTATAGTGCCACCTCTTCTAGAGGTGGATCAGAAGATAGAGGTGACCTACAAAGCCACTGCTGGCATAATTAAGGATGCGACCAATCGAATCCTTGCACATCAAGTGCATCAACCTTTTTCTTCTAGTACCACTTATTTTGAGGGTCCTTTTGTTTTGACCAAGCATGTTGACAGGTCAAAAAAGGATGTTGACATGGGCAGTCAAAGAGTTGAGCCCATGAATACTACAGGCAGTGAGGGTGCCATGGTCACATCCGCACCAGCTTCAACTTCTACTTCATCACCAGCTAAGCCATCTACTCTATCCCCTCGCCCGACAATTACTGCGACTTTTAGTGTGCTAAGATAGTTTTTACAATAGATAGTTGCGAGGAATAGGTGGTGACTGATTGCCTCACCCAGACAATGAACCTTTTGTCCACTTAATTTGATTAGATTAAGCCATTGGTCAAGACTACATTAGAGTCCTCTGAGGCTAGATTCAAGACGAGGATGATGGATGCCATGGAGGAGTACATTAGAGAGGTTTATGACTGTATAGATAGTTTTGAGACTCAGATAAGTGCATGACTATGCAAAGTCCAAGCGTCGGACTTGTTAGGCATATCCAAGGATATGGCTATATTGTGCTAAAATGTACGATCATTAGATGAGAGTAATATTTGGGTTATCCCTCCAGTCATCCCATCTTTTATGCAACCATTACTCCGACCTCTAACCGTGGTATTTAATTAATTCAAGAAGGATGATGTTGCCCCAGTTATTGGGGATAAGAGAGGTCGTGTGGAGGAATTATAGGATCAAATGATGCAATATCAGTAGTCCTTATAAAAGGCCACTCATGATTCATTTGTGCAATATCCAGTTGATGAGCAGAGGCATGCCAAGATAAAAGAAGATGCCTTCTATAGTAGCGCACCACCACCCCCTCCTCTAGTTGATTCACAAGATGACCAAAATAGGGGCGACTCATCTTCATACGCCTAGAGTGTCCTAGGTATATCCCTACAGACTGTGTTATTTATTTTGTATTCTCAAATTGACGATCTCGAATCAACTCAAATAGCAAGGACCTCGCTTCCATATTTGGCAAAATTCTCCTAGGATCTGAAATATCAAGGCAAACCATCAAATTGTCTAATGACTTAATGTCCCATGAAAACGGCCTCTGAGAAAGTAAAATACAAGCCAAGCTACCAATACCCATTGCCTTCTGACTTAAGGCCTCCACTACCACATTTTTCTTTCCCGGAAGATCAAAGATAGAAATATTATAATCCTTAATCAACTTCATCCATCTATGTTGTCTAGCATTAAGCTCCATCGGGGCTATAAGATGTTGAAGAATGTGATGATCCGTGAAAATCTCAAAATGCACACCATAAAGATAATGCATCCAAATCTTATCCGCGAAGACTACTATCGCCAACTCCAAATCATGAGTGGGGTAGTCATGCTAATACACCTTAAGCTATTTAGAAGTATAAGCAATTACACGACCCTGCTACATAGATACAACCTAAAATAACACCAAAAGCATCACAAAACATGGTGAATCCCTCGCCTGCAATAAGAAGAGCTAACATAGGAGCTGAACTGAGAAAATCCTTGGGCTTTCCAAAGCGCATCTCACACTCCTTAGACCATCTAAAAGGAACCTTCTTTGGATTCAATCAGTTATAAGCATTGAAATAATAGCAAAACCCTCGATGAATCATCTATAATAACTGACCAAACTAATGAAGCTACGAACCTCAGTCAGAGATGTAGGTATATCCCAAACACGAATCACCTAAATCATAGCCGGGTCTACCATAATGCCATCATTAGACACCACATGGTCTCTCAAACTTTAGAGAATTTGAAAAAAACACATGATCTCTCAAATTTTAGAGCACAATCCTCAAATGTTGTGCATGCCCCTCTCCACTCCTCAAATACACAAGGATGTCATCAATGAACACAATCACAAAGGAGTGAAAATAAGTCCTGAATACTCGATTCATCAAATCCATGAATGCAGTTGGGGTATTAGTCAACCTAAATGACATCACCGAAAATTCATAATGACTATAACAGGTCTTGAAAGTTGTCTTTGGGATATTCTCATCCCGAATTCACAATTGATTGTTTCTAGATCTCAAATCCATCTTAGAACATTGTCGCACCCTGAATATAGTCAAACAAATCATCAAAACGAGGCATAGGATAATAGTTTTTCACCGTCACCTTATTAAGCTTCCTATAATCAATACACATACGCATGGAACCATCTTTTGTCTTTACAAATAATACCGAATCTCCCCAAGGATACACACTCAGTCTAATAAAACTCTTACCCAAAAGATCCTAAAGCTGAGAATTTAGCTCATTAAGCTCGGCAGGAGCCATACAATAAGGTGCCATAGAAATAGGTCAGGTGCCAAGCTCAAGATCAATAGAAATCTTAATCTCACAGACAAGGGGAATACCAGGCAGGTTCATAGGGAAAATATCAAGAAACTCACAAAATATTGGAAAAAAGTCAAACAACGGACTCTCTATACTAGTATAACAATTATAAGCAAAGTAAGACTTGCAACCTATAAAAATAATCCTCCTAGAACAAACTTATGAAATAATCCCCATCGGCACGCGATAACCGTTTACTGCTACACTACTGGGGGTATGCTGGCATGGCTAAGGTAACGGTCTTGGCCACATAATCCATGATCGTATAATAGTGGGATAACAAGTCAATGCCTAGAATCACATCAAAATCCACCATATCAAGAATAATAAGTTCATCATAAGTGTCAATATCACTAATACTCACACCACATGATCTAAAACTCTATTCACTATTAAATAATCAACCATGAGAGTAGATACACATAATGGCATACATAATAAATCCCAAGATAACTCTAATTGTGGTCCATAATAAGAAGTTATATAAGAATAAGTGGATCTCGAATCAAATAAAGCAAGGTTCTAATAGCGGAACATCAAAATCATATCTCTGACAATAGTATCTGAAGACTCAACCTCGGGCATAGTAGGTACTGCATAGAATTGACCACATCCACCACCGGTTGGGTACTTGACTGACCTCCTATCCTGCTTACCTAAGAACATTCTTGAGTACCCTGGGAACCACCCTTAAAACAATGAGAACCCCCTCTAGCTGAGGGATGAATTGCTCTAATAAGGAAAGAAACCTAAGCTAAAACAATAATTTTCTCATGACTAGGTCAATCACTGTAACGCCCTTAGTCTGTATCCCGGATTCTACACGGTGCTAGCAACCCCGAAGGAGTACCAGTTAACCCATGATTGGTACCTGTTGTGAGCACTGAATAATAATAACACTGTAATAATAATATAACTGGTATAAATGCAGAAGTTAGGCTAAAAATGCCATAAGATTCATAACTGACAAAAATTCTATACTGAGTACTGAAACCACTATCTGAAATACTCTAGTCCAAAAGCCTCTAACTGCCTGAATTATGGAGTTGATGGGACAAGCCCCCAACTAACTCCGGCTACTGGAAATAATACTGAAATAATTGATACAAGAAAAACAAAGAACATACAAAAAACACCCAAAACAGTCCACAAGTTCAAGAGAACCGAGGACCCTTTGAGTGACCCCTCTCGAATTCAAGAACAACAACAAGAATATAAAGATTGCGGTGTTTAACACCTAATTTCCAGCGATCCACAAACTATATTGTCAAAAAAATATGAGAACAACAATAATATATCAACAAGAAACTCACGGGTTACACTAACAACAACAAGAAATCTGAAACTTGCAACAACAATACAAGATATATAGTTAGACCAAATGAAGGGACAATCTTAAGAACCCAAGAATTGTGAGACTCTTGGACCCTTAACACTACCATGACACAAACCAAACTCTAAGTTGACACAAGAGGGATGTTACCTCCTCTAAACACCAATGTATCAAGCCAACGATGCAACACAAGTTATATCCACACTTGGGCAACTCTAGTTACGAATTGATGGCTTTTCTAAGCCCTACAAATAAGGGGTGTTACACTCCTCACACTAGAGAGAGAGAGTTTATCTTACATTAATAAACAACTAAGTCCTAAAAACCCTATCTTGTTCTATTTATATTACATTACTAAAGATGATAAATGACTATACTACCCTTAATTAGAGGGGTGGCCATGGAGTGTATTTTGGGCAATGTGAAGTGTCCAAAATGTCCTCAATAAATATGGCCCAAAAACCATGAGCTATTAAGTGTCCAAAACCATGAATCCTCAAGTCATCAATGCTCTAAGCAATCTTTCACTCACGACCTTGATGAATGATATGCTCAATGGTAGGCTCAAAATGGGTCTTCCTTACATATTCTTGTGCCCTCGGGGTGACCGAGTCTTAAGCCTTTAAGTGATGGTCTCCAATCATGTATTCAAAAATTAGGGTGGCCATTTGAATTGTATCATTCTCCCTTTTTTGAAAAGGATTCGACCTCGAATCCAAACCTTGTAAGAACAAAGAGAAGACAAACAAACACCATATCCTTATGACATGAGGGTTAGATTAGTACAATAAACAACATCAACATGCCAAGGAGGTACACACTTGAGATATAGCCACACATCCTTGACTTTAATCACGAGGGTCTTAGTAAAAATATTACAAAGGGGTGGTACCCTAATTTAAAGTAAAGTCCACACAACACATATAGAAATATCACTTAAACAAGTGGATCGACCAACAACTATCCATCCTTCACACCCTAAGAAGTTACCGGGGTCAAATGGAAGACGTAACCAAGGACTTAGGTCTCGGCCACTCTCATTCTCCCCTAAGGTTCCATCCTCAAGGTTAAGTAAGCCCTCTTTATCACCATTGGAAATATCATGCACAAAAAGAGGGTTGAGAAAGGTGTTCCACAAGTCAACTTTAAATAAAAGGTTCTCATGCATGCACTTACTACTAGTTTCAAAATCTCCTCTAGGAATATGCCCAACATAAGAAACACTTAAAGAAGAAGTAGATGGAATTTCTAAGCACACGTCACCTTCTTTTTCAAATGAGCAATCCTTACTTAGACATAAACCACCATGGGCAGACAACAGATCACGAACAAAACCATCTTTACCAAGACAATAATAATTCGGGTTTCCTAAACAATCAAGCACATCAAGGTCTTTTCCACCCCATTGATCATTGTCCACATTCAAACTAGTTATTGGCAACTTATATACCAATGTAGACTCACCTCGTTCTTCACAAGGGTCAAATAGTGTGTGAATACTCTCGCCACTTGGTAATGGAACCTTAGTCAAGTTATAAGTGGTAGCACTAGATGGACACAAATCATTCTCACCCGGAGAATTAATTTTTTCATCTAAAGGATCAACTAGTGCTTGCGTACCTACAACAAGAGTTTGGTCCTCATGCAACCTAACAATAGAAAGAGTATTAAAAAGGGAGACTCAAGTACCTCTAGCCCAGGCAAAGCTGCAACTACACCCACTTGGCTCCTACTAGCCACAACACAACATTTTAAGTCCATAGGAGTGTAGGGAATAGAGTTTTTACCTCATAGCTCATATGAGCTATGACCTTCCTCTTTAAGTGTGTCCGGGCATCCCACTTGCACCCTTTGACCTACCATACAATCCAATATTTCATTTTCCATAGCTAGGTCTTGGGACATAATGTCAAGGTACGCCATAATGACATTGGTGGCATTGTGGTCCATGGGTTGAGAGGTTGAAGCCGCAGGTTCCCTTGCAATTGTTCCTAAAAAAAAAGAACAAGCCTACAAAGAAAAACATAAGTTAGTTCGAAAAAAACTCACCACACTCTCACACACTTGATCGTCTGACACTTGGATTCACAAGTGTTGCAAGTCGGCTTGCAGTTCGTGATGATTTATGGGGTGAGTCTACTCTTTGGTCGGAATGGATTCTTTGTTTGATGACTCAAGGAAATTAATGTCCGAACTTGAACCATGAAGTACTAAGGTTTTAAAAATGACAAAATCACAAAAGAAACATAGACACGGACAATGGATTCAAAGGAGTAATTGACAATCTAGTAGGAGTTTACTAGTTTGTTAATTAGTTCTAGGATCAACTAATGAAACCAAGAATCAATAATCAAAAATAAGAAAATCAAAATTTGAGCTTAATATTGACGGTAAACTGTAATTAGGGTGACATGGCAACATGCAATTGGGCTCGGTCCCACACAACTTTAGTCACAAATTTGAATTTTTAATCTTCACACAATTTGGAATGGAAGACAATTGGTTTTGGAGGGAAAGTAAAAGTCTTGTAGTCTTTTTCAACTTTCCAAACTCAAAAAGGTGAGATTTAACTTTACTAGTCCCACAAGACAAGGTCCCTTTATTTAAGAAAAAGTGGTTGTCAAGTCTAGGAAGGGATGTGTGCAAGTTTTCTCACAAACAATTTTACAACATTTGTCTTACAACTTTTTGGATCTTTTTTACACTTTATGTGGGTTAAGATATGAGAATAGGTGAAGAACGATATGAACGCAACAACAATTTTTTGTAAGAACTACAACAACATCACCATATGGCCAACTCATGTTCACATCAACAATATAACTATTTTTAAGCTCAACTTTAGATCTAGACACCTCTATTCTAGTGAGAAAGAAGCCAACACAAGAAACACACTAGACAAACAAAATTTCAACTAGATCTAGTCATAAACTCTTCGACAAACAACAACAACAATGTCTACACCTCTCGGCAAAGAACACAAAGACAAGAACACTTCTTTTTTGTTTATTTTTCTAACAAGCAAGCCCAAGATTTGATATAGTGAGAAAAAAATCAAGACATACTCTGATACCAAATGATACAAGAAAAACCGAGAACACACAAAAAAAACAACCAAAATAGTCCACAACTTCAAGAGAACCAAGGAACCTTTGAGTGACCCCTCTCGGATTCAAGAACAACAACAAGAACACAAAGTATTGTGGTGTTTAACACCTAATTTCCATTCATCCACAAACTATATTGTCAACACAATATGAGAACAACAATATTACATAAACAAGAAACTCACGGGTTACACGAACAACAACAAAAAATCCAAAACTTACAACAACAATATAAGATAGATAGTTAGACCAAATAAAGGGACAATCTTAAGAACCCAAGAATTATGAGACTCTTGGACCCTTAACACTACCCACGACATAAGCCTAACTCTAACATTGACACTAGAGGGATGTTACCTCCTCTTAACACCAATTTATCAACCTCACAATGTAACACAAGTGATATCCACACTTGGGCAACCCAAGTTATGGATTAGTGGATTTTCCAAACCCTACAACTAAGAGGTGTTACACTCCTCACACTAGAGAGAGAGAGTTTATCTTACATCAATAAACAACTAAGTCCTAAAAACCCTATCTTGTTCTATTTATATTATATTACAAAAGAAGATAAATGACTACATTATCCTTAATAAAAAAAATGGAAATGGAGTGTATTTTGAGCAAAGTGAAGTGAGCAAAATACCCTCAATGAAGATGGCCCAAAAATTGTGAGATATTAAGTGTCCAAAATCATGAATCCTCAAGTCTTCAATGCTCTAACCAATCTTCCACTCACGTCCTTGATGAATGGTATGCTCAATGGTAGGCTCAAAATGGGTCTTCCTTGCATATTCTTGTGCCCTCGGGGTTGGGATGCTAAGTGCGGTCAGGAGTTCGTATGTCTGAACCGATGATATAAGATATCATAGCGCAAAAGAAAAGTATGCATCAGTACTTTGAATGTACTGGTATGCTAAGTGAGGTAAATTGATATGCATGAGTTCATATGCATGAACAATAACTGGTTGAGTACATAACATAACTGAATGAGAGTACATGCATGAATACATAAACTATAACTGAGGTTATGATAACACTGGATCATGAGTTCTGTATTACTGATTCACTGATATCTGGATTACTAACACTGTATAATTAATAACTGAGTAACTGTATCTGATAGTACTGATTCTATAGAACTGATCTAAGTTCTATACTGATCTGAGTTATATAGTGATCTTAGTGACTGTATCTGACAGTCCTGATTCTATAGAACTGAACTGAGTTTTATACTTAGACTGAAATTGAAATTGTGAGAGGTAATCATCTCACCTACATGCCCCAAATCTAAACTGATGAAGTCCAAACTGTGACCCCACTTGGACGGGTACTAATACCGTGCCACTGGTACTAACACTAGAAAGACAAGGATGCGAAGCCTAACTGACGGGTGATACCTAGGTAGAGCCAAACCTAATCTAACGGGTGACCCCTGGGAAGTAGTCAAGCCTAGTCTAATGGGTGAATCCTTATCCTGCGCTGGCTATGTAGTTCTGGAGTATAAGTATTGCTATTAACGACTCTGCCTACATGACGGGAAATCCACCATCCCTGCTCTCGCTCGGTGCTGAATCATATTCCCAACTGAATAGACATTGAACTTATTCTTAGACTGTACAAGACTTGATTTAGCTGTTAATGATCGTACTGTCTAACTGAACTGAACTGAGTTCACTGGGTTTCTCTAATTGGCAGAATACGACTGAGTTCTATTAACTGACTGAGGTTAATGTGTTCTAAACTAAGTGACCAATTACTGAGTACTACTGTTCATGACACTATTGAGACCATTCTGTAAATACTGTAGCTCTAGTAAACACCTAAATTGTCAGGTGTTGAATACCCTAGGGCTCAATAGCATAAATTATAAGCCATAACACAATTTTGAAACATGATAACAAATTTCTTGATCACATATTATTCATTGAGGCATTTTGACAAACCCTTGCATGACATGAACGTATATACATACTAGCATAATATGGTTATACTACTCAACCCACATGAACAATTCATCAATCACTTGTAGAGCATAATTTATGCACATGACAGTAATATAACATGCAAGCATCATAATCATAAACCCAACTCACAATTCAAAGGGGTTGTTAACATGTAACCATAAAACAACCCATACATGCCATTTATTTCTCATGAAGTTGTAAATTATTTATAGATTTTAACCCCAAATAACATCATAGTCATGAACACAATCAAATTCAATCATGAAATTCATCAAATCAATCTACTTGAAGTTTTAAAAGAGTTGCTTGGACTCCAAGGGTGGAAGGAACCCTTGGATGAACACTTCACATACCTTAATGCTTGAATTATTAAAGACTGATGGTGAAATTCTTGAGATTTGATTCTTGAATGGAAGGCCCTAGGGTTTGTTCTTGAGTAATTTGAGAGAGAATGAGTGTAATTTGCTTATAGGGAGCTGAATTTCATGTTTTTAGAACTGAATTATTGTGGAAAAAAGAACCAAATACCCCTGAGGATGCGGAATCTTAATAATTAAAAACTGACTTAGTGACGCATAGATTGACACATCGCATTAATGGTGTCGATGCTATGGCTGACACACCGCGTCGAGTCTGCATCGGTGCACTGGGAGATGGGGGAAAATATTCAGCGATACAATAGGCAATGCGGTGCATTGTGATCGCGTTGATACACTGGTTTGGACTCCCAAACATGCCTCAAACGATGTCGAAAAAATCTGAAACTCGTCCGAGAACACCTACTGACAATCCTAATCATGAAACAACTTAATGATCGATATTTAATGGTTGTAAGGGTCACAAAATAAGATCGCCAACTATGCAGGCTAAAATAACTCTAAGCATGAATACTTAGCTAAAAAGAAATTCTTATTCTGGGACCCCTTAACAAGCTTTAAAGGATTCTATCAAGATTAGAATTTTGCGGGATCTTACAATATCTCCCCCTGGGAACATTCATCCTCGAATGAGACTAACTAAGATAAGAGAATTGATAAACTCAAAGTACATACTGGACATGAAAAACTGAAGCATGATTTCATGGTTGAGATTACAAATATATTAATTTTTCATACTGAACATGCATATCTGTTGCATGAGTACATGATTGAACTAATTCATGAATGCATGACTCAGTATAAAAAGATATTTGATACCAAGTTGGTAACTACACCTGGACATGAAACTGAGTAAATTTAAGAAAAACTATTACCTTGAGCTGAGTCTGAGTTTGTAGAAAAGAGGTAAGGATACTTGGTCCCATATCTTTTTTTTCTTCCCAAGTAGCTCCCTCAATGGACTGATTTTTCTAAAGAACTTTGACTAGAGGGACTATTTTGTTCCTCAGTCTGAGAATCTGATAATCGAGGATTTCGACTGGAACCTTTTCATAAGAGAGACTGTTCAGAACATCTATGCCCTCTATAGGGACTACAACTGTTGGGTCACCTATGCATTTCTTTAGCAAAGAGACATGAAAAACTGGGTGGACTTAAGCTAAGTCTGAAGGAAACTCAAGCTTGTAAGATACCTTTTTGAAATAGCTGAGAATTTGGTAAGGACCGACATATCGGGGATTGAGATTTATCTTCTTGCCAAACCTCTTAACTCCTTTCATAGGAGAGATCTTCAAATATGCATAATCACTAATCTCAAACTCGAGATCATTTCTTCATACATCTGCATATGATTTCTGTCAGCTCTGAGCTGTCTTAAGCCTCTCCTGATCAACTGAACTTTTTCTAAGGTATAAAATACCAAGTCAGGCCCTACCACTATGGCCTCACCCACTTCAAACTATCCAATAGGAGATCTACATCTCCTCCCATAGAACACCTCAAACAGAGCCATCTAAATGCTGGAATGGTAACTGTTATTATATGCAAACTCAATCAGTGACAAATGGTCATCCCAACTGCCCTTAAAGTCAATGGTACATTCGCTTAACATATCTTCTAAAGTCTGGATGGTCCTTTCTTCTTAACCATCTGTCTGAGGGTGAATGGTTGTACTGAGGTAAACTTAGGTACCAAGACCCTTTTGAAAGGATTTCCAGAAATGAGAGGTGAACTGCGTACCTTTATCTGAAATAATGGATAAGAGAACTCCATGCAATCTGACCAACTCTCTAACATAGAGCTTGGCATAATCCTCAACTGAATAAGAGGTATGGACTAGTAAGAAATGAGCTAATTTGGTCATTCTGTCTGCAATGACCCAAAATGAATCTGCTGCCGATGAGTACGGGGCAAACCCATCACAAAATCTATGTTCACTTCTTCCCATTTCCATGTGAGAATATTGAACTCCTGCATAGACCCAGTAGGCTTCTGATGTTCAATCTTAACCTGCTGACATGTTAAGAATTTAGCTACAAAACCTATAATATCTCTCTTCATACTACTCCACCAATAGACTTCCCACAAGTCACGGTACATCATATTGGCCCCTAGATAAATAGAGTAGCATGTACCATGCACTTCTGCAAGAATCCGCAGCCTTAAGTCATCTACACCCGTCAGACATAGCCAAACCTGGTAACGCAACACACTATCTCACCCTTGGGAGAAAACCTCAACCTTCTGATCTCTGACTGATTCTTTCAACATAACTAGATTGGGATCTCTATCCTGCTTTTCCTTCACTTCAAAAACCAGAGATGATTCTGAATTACTCTGCACCCATACACTACCTTCTACTGAATCGACTAAGTGGACACCTAGTTAGACAAACTGATGAACTTCCTAAGCTAACTTATTCTTATCATCTTCCATGTTAGCAACACTACCCATAGACATCCTACTGAGAGCATCATCCACCATATTGGCCTTGCCCAAGTGATACAGGATACTCATGTTGTAGTCTTTCAATAACTCCAACCACCTTCTCTAACGGAGGTTTAGATATTTCTTAGAAAACACATAATGGAGGCTCTTATGGTCTGTGAACACATCAAAATGCACTCCATACAAATAGTGCCTCCAAATCTTTAAGGAAAATACTATACTGCTAACTCAAGATCTTGAGTGGGATAGTTCTTTTCATGGGGCTTAAGCTGTCTAGAGGCATAGGCTATGAACTTACCTCTATGCATCAAAACACAATCCAAATCAACTCTGGAAGTATAACAATATACCAAAAATCTATCTAAATAATCTGGTAAAGTCAAAACTGGGTCTGTAGTGAGTCGAGTCTTCAACTATTGAAAACTCTTCTCACAAGAATATGACCACTGGAATTTGACTTTGTTCTGAGTTAATTGGGACATAGGGGATGTAATAGATGAAAATCCCACAATAAACCATCGGTAATAGACAGCCAAGCCCAAGAAACTCCTGATATCTAATAGAGAGATGGGTCTGGGCCAGTTTCTTACTACTTTGGTCTTTTGGGGATCAACTCTAATGCCATCACCGGAAATGATATGGCCGAGGAAAGATACTAACCTTAGCCAAAATTTTCACTTACTAAATTTGGCAAACAACTAATGGTTTCTAAGAGTTTGTAACACTATTCTTAGATGGTCTACATAATTATGTTCACTACGGGAGTAAACAAGGATGTCATCAATGAAGACTATGATGAACATGTCCAAGTAGTGCTTGAACACACGATTCATCAAGTCCATGAAATTTGCTGGGGCATTGGTAAGACCAAATGACATAACTAAGAATTCAAAGTGACCATACCGAGTGCTGAAGGTTGTTTTTGGGATGTCACATTTTCTGACTCTGAGTTGATGATAGCCTGATCTGAGGTCTATCTTAGAAAAGTAACTGTCACCCTGAAGTTGGTCGAACAAGTCATCAATTTTAGGAAGTGGATACTTATTTTTTACCATGACTTTATTTAGTTATTGGTAGTCTATACATATTCTGAGAGAACCGTCTTTCTTATGCACGAATAGAACTGGTGCACCCCAAGGGGATACACTAGGTCTGATGAATCCCTTATCTAAGAGATCTTTCAATTGTTCTTTTAATTCTCCGAGTTATGCTGGAGCCATTCTGTATGGCAGAATAGAAATGGGCTGAGTATCTGGATGAAGGACAATTTTGAAGTTAATTTCCCTCTCTGGAGAAACTCAGGAAAGATCTTCGGGAAACACATCTGGAAACTCACATGATACTAATATTGACTCGAGCATAGTGGTTTCTGAACTAGAGTCTTAGACTCAAATGAGATGGTAGAAACACCCCTTAGATATCATTTCCCTTGCCCTAAGGTAGGAAACAAGCTGACCCCTAAATGTTGAAGTACTACCCTTCCACTCTAGGATGGGCTCATTCAGAAATTAAAATTGGACTATTCTGTTTCTGCATTCAACTGAGGCATAGCATGAGTGAAGACAATCCATGCCGAGAATGATATCAAAATCTGTCATCTCTAATTCTACTAAGTTTGCTGAAGTAATTTTTGAGATACCATAATCGGACAGTTCCTGTATACCCGCCGGGCTATGATAAATTTAACCACTGGGGTAGAGACTGAAAAAGGCTCTTCTAGAATTTTGGGACTGACTCTGAAGTCAACATCTATAGACGGAGTTGAAAATGATAAGAAAGCTCCTGGATCTATCAAAGCATAAACATATAAATGATAAACTTGTAACGTACCAATAACCATATCAGGAGAACTTTCCTGATCCTGCCGGGACTGAAGTACATAGAGTCTATTTAGGCGTTTCCCACTGGTAACACTGGAAGAAGCACCCTACTGAGTTGGGCGACCGGCTAGAACTGACATCAGATG
Organism: Capsicum pubescens; assembly: GCA_030864215.1. Classification (NCBI taxonomy): domain Eukaryota; kingdom Viridiplantae; phylum Streptophyta; class Magnoliopsida; order Solanales; family Solanaceae; genus Capsicum; species Capsicum pubescens. Next base: position 217,062,468 of record CM061546.1, read on the forward strand.
GGACTGGCCCTATTGGTGTAACTCCCTACCTTTATGACCAACTACCCAACACTCCCAAATCAGATGGCCTGGCTTGCCATACCCGAAGCACACACTACTTTCATCTCTACACTCATCCTGATGGTTTCTTCCATATTTCTAGAAAAGAGAATTTATTTGGGTACTGCTAACACTACCCTATTATTTAGGGACTGATTCCCTATCCCTATTACCATCCTTGAATTTTAGCACTTGGGACTTGCTAAGGATGTAGCTGGGACTAAAGATTTTGGGTGGAACTGAGATCGATTACCACCCTCTAACTTAGGCTGGGTGAAATTGAAACTACCTATTCTAGCTTTCTTATTCTCTCTCTCATTCTATTTATTCTTAGCCTCTTCTATCTGCTAAGCATGGACCATGATCTTGGATATGTCCATCTTCTTAATCATCATTGTAGTCCTACACTCCATGACCACACTGCTAGACACACTTGACATAAACTTACTCATCTTAGATCTGCTATCTACTACCACATGAGGGGCATATCTGGGTAACTGAGTAAACTTGAGAGAATACTCTTGTACTGTCATGTTGCCCTACCTCAAATTTATAAAATCCAAAACCTTAGTTTCCCTTAACTCCAGTAGGAAAAACCTATCAAGTAAAGTGGTCGCAAACTTTTCCCATTCCAGGGGCCCTGCATCTGTGGCCCTCTCTGCTTTCTACTATTTGAACCATGAGTGAGACACTCATATAACTGATATGCGTCCATCTCATCACTCTCACTAGTAGTCACCCTCATAATATCTATAACTTTTTGCACTTGATGAAGAAATTCTTGTGGGTTCTCATCTGAATTTAACTCAGTAAAAGAGAGAGGGTTCATTCAGGTGAAGTCCTAAATCCTGGATATAGCAGTATTGGCCAATGGATTAGCTGGAACTGCAGCTGGGCATTCATTCTGGGCTACCATAGAATAAGCTAGGGTGGTGAAAACTGCTCTAAATTCCGCGTGGGAGACATGCTCATCTAGAGGATGTGCCTGGGCGGGCTGAGGGGCTGGATGATTTCCTGTTCTTCTTTCGTTCTTCTTGAGAGTAATGTTCGGTAATGGAAGGAAGAAAGGATTAAACTGAAAGTTTAATTTGAGCTTATTCTCAATCGCACGTCATGAATACTGAAAGAAGGGAAACTTTTCCTAAAACATCTTGTAGCCTATTGTTCATAAGTGTGGCACACTATACGCCCATGCATAAGATCCTACTTGATGTGGATTTTAGACTTCCTAGGACTCTATTGAACCTTAGGCTCTGATACCAAGTCTGTAATGGCTCGAGTCTGTACCTTGAATGCTACATGGTGCTAGCGATCCCAAAGGACCACCAACTAACCCATGACTGGTATCTGCTGGGAGCACTGAATAATAATAACACTGTAATAACAATATCACTGTTATAAATGTAGAAGTTAGGATGAAAATGCCATAAGGTTCATAACTGACAAAATTGATTAATGAATACTCAAACAACTATCTGAAATACTCTAGTGCGAAAGCCTCAAACTGTATGAATTATGGAGTTGATGGGACAAGCCCCCAACTAACTCCAACTACTAGAAACTGTACTGAAACACTAAAATAATACTCTATCCTTGAACTATGAGGACTCACCACTAAGTCTGTTGCTGATAGGCTGGGCTGCTAAGTGTGGTCAGAAGCCCATGCATCTGAACCTATAATATAAGACATCATAGCACAAAAGAAAAGTATGCGTCAGTACTTTGAATATACTGGTATGCTAAGTGAGGTAAGCTGATATGCATGGATTCATATGCATGAACAATAACTGGTTGAGTACATAAACATAACTGAATGAGAGTACATGCATGAATACATAAACTGTAACCGAGGTTATGGTAACACTGGTTACAGAGTTCTGGATTACTGATTCACTGATATCTGGGTTACTAATACTATATAACTAATAACTGAGTAACTGTATCTGATAGTCCTAATTCTGTAGAACTAATCTGAGTTCTATACTGATCTGAGTGACTGTATCTGACAATACTGATTTTGTAGAACTGAACTGAGTTCTATACTAAGACTGAAACTTAAACTGTTGGAGGTAATCTTCTAACCGACATGCCCCAAATATGAACAGATGGGATCCAACCTGTGACCCCAGTTGGGAGGGTGCTAATACCATGCCACGGGTACAAACACTATGAAGACCAGGATGCTAAGCATAACTGACAGGTGACACCAGGGCAGAGCCAAACCTAATCTGACGGGTAACCCTTGGGAGGTAGTCAAGCCTAATCTAATGGGTGACTCCTCATCCTACGCTGGCTATGCAGCTCTGGAGTACAGGGATTTCTACTAACTACTCTGCCGGCCTGATGAGAAAGCCACCATCCCTGCTCTCGCTAGGTGCTGAATCCTACTCCCAAATGAATAGACACAGAACTAATTCTTAGATTGTACTAGACTTGATCTAGCTATTGCTGATTACACTATCTAACTGAACTGAACTGAGTTCACTGGGTTCTGCTAACTAACAAAATACTACTAAGTTTTGTTAACTGACTGAGTTCACTGAGTTCTGAACTGACTACTGAACTTAAACAGTGACCGATTACTGAGTACTATTGTTCATTACACTATTGAGACTATTTTGTAACTACTGTAGCTCTAGGTAAACAGCTAAATTATCGGGTATTGAATATCCCTATGACTCCATAGCATAAATTATAAAACATAGCACAAAGTTGAAACATGATAACAAATTTCTTGATCACAAATCATTCATTGAAGCATTTTGATAAACCCTTGCATGAAATGAATTTATATATATACTAGCATGATATGGTTACACTACAAAACCCACATGAAGAATTTATCAATGGAACGCCCCGAGATCCCATCCCGAGATGTCACACGGTGCTTATGACCCCGAAGGACCACAAGCTAACCCTTTACTGATATCTGTACCTGTACACTGCACAAGGTCTAAAATAAATGCGGAAACTAGCCATAAAGTTCAACACATCCATGAATACTCATAATATATAAAACTGAATACTAATACATCCGGGTGAAAAGCCTCTAAACTTTCTAAACTATAGAGTTGATGGGATAGGTCCCCGACTAACTTCGTCAACTGAAAATAAACAAAATCTAAAACAATAATAGTAAACTAATATTTGTCCTCGAAAGAAGAGGACTCACTGCCACTGCTACTGATGGGGACTGAACTGCTGAGGATAATCTTGATCCTGTGGTTCTGAACCTATGGTGTCAAATAAAACACCATAGTGCAAATGCATCAGTACAAAAATGTATCGGGTATGTAGACGGGGTAGGCTAATGCAAGGGATCATGCATGTGCAATATCTAAACTGAAACATCATGAAAATGTCACATGAGAACACATACATGAATGCACAGAACATGAACACAATTATCACAACTCTAGAAACTGAAACTCAGATACTACTTTACTACATAATGAACTCACTACTGACACTGAGATACTGAATCACTGACATATCTGATACTGATAACTGAGGATCTGGATGTGCTTACATCAATGACTTAATTCTTGGACTTACTGATTTCGACTGACAGGATTAGAGATCAACCTTTCTAACAGATGATTTTGAAAGATTTATCAATGATAAGAAATATGATTATATCTGAATCTGACAACAAGAATACTCAATAGAAATCTGATACTGTGATCAAGACTGTCTGACGGCATATCTCTGAATATGATATCAAATAACTGTATATGAGACCAAGTCTATCTGATAGGATGGCCCATAAATCAATGGAACTATCTGAGTTCCTCATAATGATAGATGACTGTATCTGACTGTCCTGATTTCTAAATACTAATTCTGAAACTAAGACTGAATCTAAAACTGAAACTGTAGGTGGTAGCCACTTAACCAACATTCCCCGACCTACCACAGGTGGGGTCCAACCTGTACCCCAGTTGGAAGGGTGTCATTACCGTACACTGATAAAGACAACTCTATGTGACCCTTATCTAGAAGGTCCTCAAGCGAGAACGGTGGAGCCCTCATCTAGAAAATCAAGACACCCCATCTACCCTTATTTAGCAGGTATGATGTCTCTTATCCACCCTCAACTAACAGGTGTGATGTCTCAACCTACACTGGCTACGAAGTTCTGGAGAACAAAGATTTCTTCCAAGAATCACACCCTCTACTAGTAGGTGAGATCCCATCCTTAAGCTCGCTCGGTGCTAGTTTCTACTCCCAACTGGAAGACTCAGAACTGAATTCTCAACTGAACACTGGCTGAACTAAATCTGACACTGATCATATTACTCAAAAGGACTGACTGAGTTACGCTGAGATCAATTGGTTCTGTATCTGACGGAAAAGATATCGAATCATGGTATCTAACTAATGATATAGAGCTTGAATATATTACTCGAATCACTTCTGAGATTAGAATTGAATCACTTGAATACTATGAGAATTGAGTTGATTGCAGGTCTGAGGCTAGATTACTAGTGATACAGAGATTACAGAGATAACTGAGATTACTGAGCTTTATTAAGCTTCGCACTTCTCTGAGGATACAGAGTTCTATAGTTCACTGAGTTCTGAGAATCATGGCTCGATTAGAATTATCGAGAAACTGACATGGGGTCTAGAAAACAACTCTATTTTCGGGTGTAAATACCCCTAGGACTCGATAACATAAAAGTAATACATAATTATTCTTCATCACAAATCATTCATGCATCATCACGGTTATCAATTCATTCATCATTACAAGCATTCATTCATGTATTACAAGAATTCATTCATCATTACAATCATTCATGTATTATTACAATCATTAAAGCATCACTTCAAGTAGTTGAGCATCTTAACATACTTTCCCTCTCAAGATCCGTAGGAAAATGCATTAAGCATTTAGGAAACATAGACCTCTATTCATCATCACAACCACCAAAGGGTCACTCCAAACCTTTAAGGATCATCAACATCGGTTCACCATCATATACTAGCCTAGGGAAGACATGCTATTAGATTATACCCCATTCAACGAGATATTACATCAATTATTTCATACCTATATAGGTCTTGTCATGTATTTGGATATCACTTGATTTGGGGAAAACTTCATACTAACACGTCACTCTTTTCTTGTGAACCACTTGACACGTATTAAAAACTTAGAATATGTCAAAGAGCACAAAATCGGGGAATCTTACAACCATCATTTATTGACTTGTTCACTAGGGTCTTTCAACATCCACTAGACATGACCGATTTTACCCCTATTTGGGGATTTCATGCTAATTGGCACATTTCACTCACTAAGGCATTTTATCAAACACTAGGCATGCATGGACTAGCTCACAATTTGGAGTTTCACCTTCAACATATTATAATGGCTCTTATGTTTCACCTAAGCTCTTTATAAAACCTATGGGGAACATTCTTCACTTATTCAACCATTTCTATACCCAAAAGTCATGAACACATTACATGAAAAAAAAATAACTTCAAGAGGGTCTATCACAAACATCACATGAGTTCCACATACTAGGATCAAAGTTCATAAATCTTGAAGACAAACATAAATCAAAACTCAACAACACATTGAACATCAATTTCAACTCATAAAAATTATTAAAAATTCTTAAACATAAAAAAATCTTTGAGTTTTGAAAAGGGTTCTTCAGCTTCTTGGATAAAAGGGACCCAAGAATCAGCATCTACATACCTTAACCTTTGAAATTGGATGAACTCTAATGCTTGAGACTCTATCCGCACTTATAATAAATAATTCTTGAAGACCACACTATGAGAAACTTTATTCTTGAAGAAATCTTGAAGAATTTATGGATGATTTTTGGAGGATTAGAGTTCTTGATTGAAACCCTAGTTATTTCTCTTCTCAAGAGAATTGAAAGAGAAAAATGTTGAAATTAGTTTTTTTGGAATAGGTTCCCACATTTATAGAGGCTCAAAAAGAGTGGGAAATGACCAAAATACCCTTGCAAAAACATCTCAAAGTTGCTGGAAAAAAATTGTTGACGACATTTGTGACAGACCGTCAAACCTATGACAGGACGTCACAAAATATCGTCACAAAAAGGGTGGATTTTATGATTTTCTTCCCAGGGCTGACGATGTCATCAGAAATGTCATCAGAATCTGACGATGTCATAAAAAAGGTCATCAGAAACGTGGTAGCCCGTCAGAAACATCGTCACCATTTTCCATCTTGACAGGCTAGAGTAAAATGGGTATAACTCTTTGCTTCGATATTGGATTTAGGAGAAATTGGTATCGTTGGAAAGATAATTCAATGATATTTCATTTGATATATAGAAAAACACACAGTTCTCCATATACGATGAGCTATGGTCGATTGAAGTTGACCCAAATTTTGACGGTCACTAAAACATGAACTATAGGAAAGCTTTCAACTCGACCATGGGTTAGGGGACCTCTATGATCTTAATTCATTCTCAAATAGATTCTCACACGATTCAAAGTATTTCATACTTGGGAGGATATTTTCGAAACATTTTGACTCGGATTTTCGCCTTTGAGAACATTCGTCCTCGAATGTCGTTTGATAGAATAAGAATAAGGATCAAAAAAACTTACTCAAGAGATGAAATCATCTCAGATCAGGACTACGCAACTGGAACGACTGACATATAGAGTTCTCACACTGGGCATCTTATATGATGCATGGAATACTCGACTGATGATACTCATAGCTTAATTCTCATAATACACATGCATATATGATGCATGGACTCATAACTGGGTTTATCTCATGAATAAACGACTAAACACACGCTGACAAGCTGACAAGATGACCATTGAAAGCACGACTGACATTGCAACAATGATTGATGCTAACTTTATAATAAAAATCTGAACATGCATCGAGATGAATCGAATGGCATGCAACATCATAATACCATGGGGTATCTCCCCTTGGTACTCTATACCTCTAAACACACTTCACTAAAATACCGGAGCGGTATGCGGAGCACCTACAGACTGGGTCATAATTAACCGATCAAGATTTGAAACTTATGCATGACTCATGCTAACATATAAGCTCAAAAGGAGAGAAAAAGATCTATCAATGCATAACATAAAAATGAAGGGCTCATAACATAGCTGGGTCAATTTCAGGGGATCTTTCCCGATCAAGGCGAGCCTGAAGTGCATACAATCTATTATGAGCTGAAGGAAAACTATGCTGACTTCGGGGACCTGGCTTAGGATAGTCTCGAACTTTGTGACCGGTTTCACCACATCCAAAACACACATCACTACCAGCTCTACATACACCCTTATGATTCTTACCACATTCTTCACACAACGGGTAGGTACGAACACGACTAGTACTACTCTGGGCTTTGGAGATTGGCGCTCTCTCAAATCTGACACCCCCAAACGCAGGTGCTAGTACACTAGCTGAAGATAGAGATGGGACTAAAAATCTTCGACCATACTGAGAACTACTACCACCTTGATACCCTGCCTGCGAGAAACCACGACTACCTACCTTGGCTCTCTTACTTACTCTCTCTCTCTCCTTTATCTTATCTGCCTTAATTTGTTGCGCATGCATTATTAGCCTAGAAAGATCCATATCTCTATTGAGCATGGAAGCTCTACACTCTTTCAACACATCACTTGATACCCCAGTCAAAAACTTACTCATACTCTCTCTAGGGTCAGCTATCAAGTCGGGACCATACTTAGATAATTTGTTGAACTTAAGACAATACTCTTTCACGATCATAGAACCTTGCCTTAGGTTCATGAACTCTTGTACCTTAGATTCTCTCCTTTCTAGCGGGAAAAACCTAGCTAGAAAGGCACTCTAAAACTCTAGCCAAGTCACGGGAGCTGCATTTTCCCCTCTACTCTTCTCCCACATCACTACCCAATCATGAGCAATATCTTTCATCCTATAAGACGCTAACTCAACACACTCCTCCTCTTAAATATGCATAATCTGGGTGATCTTCTTCACCTCCTCAAGAAACAACTACGGATCCTCACCCACTACTGACCCAAATAATTCGGGTGGGTTCATTTTCATGAAGCTTCTAATCCTAGCTGCGGAAGAATTCCCATCTTGCTGAGATGAGACTGCATCCTGACGGTTGCCATAAACATTAGTCACACTGCCTGGGCTAGCGCCTGGAAAGCTGCTTGAAACTTTGCATGTGACACACTCTCATTTTCAGGATATACTGGCTGAGGGGGCTGATCATCAACATGGACAAAGTCTCTGCGAGGAGGCATACTCTGTAAATGAAAGAATGAAGTGGATTAGACTGAGGATCAACTTGAACTCAAGCTCACTCACATAAAATGATCACTGAAAAAAGAGGAACTACTCCTAAGAACATCCTGTAGCCTCTTGTACGTAAACGTGGCGCACTACACACCCATGAACAAGACCCTACTAGATGCGGCTTTTCAGACTCCCTAGGATACTCTTGAACCTTAGGCTCTGATACCAAGTTTGTAACGCCCGGAGATCCCTTCCCGAGATGTCACACGGTGCTTATGACCCTGAAGGACCACACGATAACCCTTTACTGATATCTGTACCGTTACAATGCACAATGTCTAAAATAAATGCGGAAACTAGCCATAAGGTTTAACACATCCATGAATAGTCATAATACAGAAAACTGAATACTAATACATCCGTCTGAAAAACCTCTAAACTATCTAAACTGTGGAGTTGATGGGACAGGTCCCCAACTAACTCCGTCAACTGAAAATAAACAAAATCTAAAACAATAATAGTAAACTAAGATTCGTCCTCGAAAGAAGAGGACTCACTGCTACTGCTGCTGACAGGGACTGAACTGCTGAGGATAATCTGGATCCTGTGCCTCTGAACCTATGGTGTTAAATAAAAAACCATAGCGCAAATGCGTCAGTACAAAAATTTACCGAGTATGTAGATGGGGTAGGATAATGCAAGGGTTCATGCATGTGCAATATCTAAACTGAATAATCAAGAAAATGTCACATGAGAACACATACATGAATGCACATAACATGAACACAATTATCGCAGCTCTAGAAACTGAAACTCAGATATCGCTTTACTACAGAATAAACTCACTACTGACACTGAGATACTGAATCACTGACTTATCTGATACTAATAACTGAGGATCTGGATGTGCTTACATCAATGACTGAATTCTTGGACTTACTGCTTTTGACTGACAGGATTAGAGATCAAACTTTCTAACAGATGATTTTGGAAGCTTTATCAATGATAAGAAATATGATATATCTGAATCTGACAACAAGAATACTCAATAGAAATCTGATACTGTGATCAAGCCTGTCTGATGGCATATCTCTGAATATGATATCAAATAACTGTATGTGAGACAAAGTCTATCTGATGGGATGGCCCATAAATCAATGGAACTATCTGAGTTCTTCATAATGATAGATGATTGTATCTGACAGTCCTAATTTCAGAATACTGATTCTGAAACTGAGACTAAATCTGAACTGAAACTGTGGGTGGTAGTCACTTAACCGATATACCCTGACCTACCACAGGTGGGGTCCAAACTGTGCCTAAGTTGGAAGGGTGTCATTACCGCGGCACTGGTAAAAATAACTCCATGTGACCCTCATCTAGAAGGTACTCAAGCGAGAACGGTGGAGCCCTCATCTAGCAGGTCAAGCCACCTCATCTACCCTCATCTAGCAGGTATGATGTCTCTCATCCACCCTCAAATAACAGGTGTGATGTCTCAACCTATGCTGGCTACGTAGTTCTGGAGCATAAAGATTTCTTCTAAGAATCACACCCTCTACTAGTAGGTGAGTTCCCATCCTTGAGCTCGCTCGGTGCTAATTTCTACTCCCAATTGGAAGACTCAAAACTGAATTCTCAACTGAACACTGGCTGAACTAAATCTGACACTGATCATATTACTCAAAAGGTCTGACAGAGTTACGCTGAGATCACTTGGTTCCGTATCTGATGGAAAAGATATCGAATCATGGTATCTGACTAACGATATAGAGCTTGAATAGATTACTCGAATCGCTTCTGAGATTAGAATTGAATCACTCTAATACTATTAGAACTGAGCTTATTATATATATAAGGCTAGATTACTAGAGATACAGAGATTACAGAGATAACTGAGATTACTAAGCTTTATTAAGCTTCTCACTTGTCTGAGGATACAGAGTTCTATAGTTCACTGAGCTCTGAGAAACATGGCTTGATTAGAATTATCGAGAAACTGACACGGGCTCTAGATAATAGCTCTATTTTTGGGTATAAATACCCCCAGGACTCGATAACATAAAAGTTAGACATAATCATTCTTCATCACAAATCATTCATGCATCATCACGGTTATCCATTCATTCATCATTACAAGCATTCATTCATGTATTACAAGCATTCATTCATCATTACAATCATTCATGTATTATTACAATCGTTAAAGCATCACTTCAAGTAGTTGGGCATCATAACATACTTTTCCTCTCAAGATCCTTAGGATATCGCATAAAGCATTTAGGAAACATAGACCTCTATTCATCATCACAACCACCAAAGGGTCACTCCAAACCTTTAAGGATCATCAACATCGGTTCATCATCATATACTAGAATAGGGAAGATATGCTATTAGATTATACCCCATTCAACAAGATCTTACATCAAGTACTTCATACCTATATCGGTCTTGTCATGTATTTGGATATCACTTGATTTGGGGAAAACTTCATACTAATACGTCACTCTTTTCTTGTTAACCACTTGACATGTATTAAAAGCTTAGCATATATCAAAGAGCACAAAATTAGGGAATGTTACAACCATCATATCTCGACTTGTTCACTAGGGTCTTTCAACATCCACTAGACATGACCGATTTTACACCTACTTGTGGATTTCATGCTAATTGGCACATTTCACTCACTAAGGCATTTTATCAAACACTAGGCATGCATGGACTAGCTCACAATTTGGAGTTTCACCTTCAACATATCATAATGGCTCTTATGTTTCACCTAAGCTCTTTATCAAACCTATGGGGAACATTCTTCACTTATTCAACTATTTCTATACCAAAAAGTCATGAACACATCACATGAAAAAACAATAACTTCAAGAGGGTCTATCACAAACATCACATGAGTTCCACATACTAGGATCAAAGCTCATAAATCTTGAAGACAAACATAAATCAAAATACAACAACACATTGAACATCAATTTCAACTCATACAAATTATTAAAAATTCATAAACATAAAAAAATCTTTGAGTTTTGAAAAGGGTTCTTGAGCTTCTTGGATGAAAATGACCTAAGAATCAACATCTACATACCTTAACCTTTGAAATTGGATGAACTAAAATGTTTGAGACTCTATCCTCACTTATAATAAATAATTCTTGAATCCCACACTATGAGAAACTTTATTCTTGAAGAAATCTTGAAGAATTAATGATGATTTTTGAAAGATTAGGGTTATTGATTGAAACCCTAGTTATTTCTCTTCTCAAGAGAATTGAGAGAATTGAAAGAGAAAAATGTTGAAATTAGGTTTTTGGAAGAGGTTCCCATATCTATAGAGTCTCAAAAAGGGTGAGAAATGACCAAAATACCCTTGCAAAAACATCTCAAAGTTGCTGGAAAAAAATTGCTGACGACATTTGTGACAGGCCGTCAAACCTGTGACAGGCCGTCACAAAATGTCGTCACAAAAAAGGTGGATTTTATGATTTTCTACCCAGGGATGACGACATCGTCAGAAATGTCGTCAGAAATGTCGTCAGAATCTGACGATGTCGTCAAAAAGGTCGTCAGAAACATGGTAGCCCGTCAGAAACGTCGTCACCGTTTTCCAGCTTGACAGGCTGGAGTAAAATGGGCATAACTCTTTGCTCCGATATCGTATTTAGGCAAAATTGGTATCATTGGAAAGTTAATTCAAAGATCTTTCATTTGATATATATAAAGCCACCCAGTTCTCCATATACGACGAGTTATGATCGATTGAAGTTGACCCAAATTTTGACGGTCACTAAAACTTGAACTATAGGAAAGCTTTCAACTCGACCATGGGTTAGGGGACCTCTGTGATCTTAATTCATGCTCAAATAGATTCTCACACGATTCAAAGTATTTCATACTTGGGAGGATATTTCAAAACATTTTGACTCGGATTTTCGTTTTACCAAATACGTTCTAAGGATCAGACTGGAAAAGAATTTTGCGGGGCATTACAATCAATCACTTGAAGAGCATTATTTATGCACATAACTGTAATATAACATGCAAGCATCATAATCATAAACCCAAGTTACAATTCAAAGGGGTTTTTAATATGAAACCACACAAAAACCCACACATGCCATTTATTTCTCATTAACTTGTAAATTATTTATGGATTCTAACCCCGACTAACATCATATTCATGAACACAATCAAATTCAATCATGAAATTCATCAAATCAATCTACTTGAAGTTTTAAAAGTGTTGCTTGGACTCCTAAGGTGGAAAGAACCCTTGGATGAATACTTCACATACCTTAAGGCTTGAATTCTTTAAGATTGATGGTGAAATTCTTGAGATTCGAATCTTGAATGGAAAGCCCTAGGGTTTGTTCTTGAGTAATTTGAGAGAGAATGAGTGTAATTTGCTTATGGGGAGCTGAATTTCGTGTTTTTAGGGTTGAATAGTTGTGGGAAAAAGACCCAAATACCCCTAAGGACGTGGAAACTTAATGACTGAAAACTGACTTAATGACGCGTAGATCGACGCATCACGTTGATGGGGTCGACGCTATGGCCGCTACGCTGCGTCGAGTCCGTTTAGGTTCACTGGAAATTGCACTGGAAGCTAGGGGGAAATATTCATCGACGCGACAGGCAATGCGGCGCGTTGAGATCGTGTCGATACACTGGTTTGGAATCCCAAACGTGCCTCAAACAATGTCTGAAAAATCCAAAACTCATCCGAGAACACCTACTGACAATCCTGATCATGAAATAACCTAAGGATCGACATTTAATGGTCATAAGGGTCACAAAATAAGATCACCAACTTTGCAGGATAAAATAACTCTAAGCATGAATACTTAGTTAAAAAAAAATTCTAAGTCTCGGACCCCTTAACAAGCTTTAAAGGACTGAATCAAGCATAGGATTTTGTGTGGTCTTACATTCACGCACAAAATAATCAAAAGACCCGTAACGATAATATACCCTCTGAGTTGAACAATAACAAACAGATCCAACTAATATAGAGTAACCACCACAACTATAATAACAAAAAGATGAACCCCTTGAAGACTGACTGCCACCCTGACTAGGGTGGTTTCGGTCACTAGACTGATCTTCATCGGTAATATGATGCACTGCCTGAATAAGTCAACTAGGCTGACTCTAAGGCTGATAGGATAGACGTGGGGAATACCTACTCTGAGAAATGACATCTCTGGGTCGGGGACTACAATGGCCCTCACTAAATATGCCCTGAGACCTTACCTTCTTATCACATCCCTAACAACCCTCATAATGTATCTCCTCCATCACCCAAGCATGACCTAACACCTCAGAAAAATACCTAATTGCGATAACTAAACTATGAGTATACATACAAATGGGGAGTCTCAACCATCTAACAAAGTAGCAAACTCTTTCATACTCAGTATTTATAAAAGAAGTCGCATGTCCAGCCAACTCGAGAAAACAAGCATTATACTCTTCAATTGTCATAGAGCCCTGCTCTAGTCTAGAGAACTGATACCTCAAATGATCTATAAGGTTATGAGGCATGTACTTCTCCAAGAACATCTCGAGGAACTTAGTCCATATCCAGGGAGAATATCCAGCTGGTTTAAAATCCATATAACCTCTCATCTCGAAGAAAATAGTACATGTGAAAGAAAAGATCCAGGTGGTTTAGAATCCACACAACCTCTCAACCAATGTCAAGTAGCTAAATCCAACTAAAATGTGGTGTAATCCACACCACGAGTCTCAACAAGGCCCAAATTACGGAGCCTATCCTCACAAGAAATCAAAAACTCATATGTATCCATGCCTGGAGCACCAGAGAACCCAGGCAGAGTGAATCTCAAGAATATAAGCAACATCTTCTTCTCCTCAGAAGACATAGTCAGCTAAGTAACCACTGGTTGAGCAACTGTCGGCTGAGAAACTACCAGTGCAAGAGAAACCTCAACTCTAGGAGTTGCAACCATAGGTTGCGCCCCCACCTCAGTACCACTCTAATTTGTAGACTGTGCATCATCAGATAATGCACCACCAACTAAACCCAAAATTTGAACTATCACATCTCTGAGAATTGAAGAAAAATAAACCCTAGTGGAGCCTGGGCTGGTCCCTAGCTCACGGCTAGCTGGGGAGAATGAATCTCTGGCTCAGGAGTGGGAATAGGACCTTGGGAAGATGACCTATCATGGCCCCTAGTTAGGGACACATCATGCGGCTTTTCATGACCTCTGGGTCATCCATGAATAGGAGTAGGATCCCCAGTCTCGATCTCAGAACCGTCTTCTAGTATAACAGTAGCACGTGTCTCGGCCATCTGCAAAAGAGTAAAGTCAAGTGAATACTTGTATAAACCAACTAACACTCTTAGCACAAAGTGAGTGAAAGAAGAGATAAACTCCTAAATATTACCCATTGCCTCTCGAAGAGAGAAAATAGACATTATCGTTCCGATCTGCGTGACTCTACTAGACACTTTCTTTTGTACCAAAAATACCACTGAAACCTAGGCTCTGATACTAATTTTTCATGACACGATTTATGAGTCATGAGGACACCTAATTTGTCCCACCAATATCTAATATAAACCATAACCTAGAGCTAAATGCAATGGGTTAACTTAGTGAAAAATTCCCAATCATAGGCAAAAATGAAGAGTACACTTATAAATAAGCAGTGTGTTATAAAAAGATAAAAACAGTCAATACACGATACCATCCTACGACTTGGTAGAGTCAGTACAAGAGCATTTAATAGTGATAGTACATCTTCAAATGTTTTAGAATAGTCAACAACATCTTTCTCAATAACTAAAGAAAGAATATCAAAAGATAGAAGGAAATAGGTTACTCTAACTCCAAGAACTCACTCTATCTCTGGAAATATCAACACAACATGATCAACAATCAACGACAATATCTAGTACTCAAATTTGAACCAAAAAGGTACACAAGTATAGTATGAGTACCAAAACAATGGGTAATTAGTGGGCATAATCGGCCAACTGAGCTAAATCATGATATAAGTATGATAAAATGCAAGATAACACAACTAAGTCAAGGTATAGAAACGAACCTGAATCATCTCCAATACCGC
The DNA here is from genome assembly GCA_030864215.1 of Capsicum pubescens. Lineage (NCBI taxonomy): Eukaryota > Viridiplantae > Streptophyta > Magnoliopsida > Solanales > Solanaceae > Capsicum > Capsicum pubescens. Next base: position 217,077,879 of record CM061546.1, read on the forward strand.
TGCACATAACAAGTAATTTAACAAGAATAACAATATAACACATGCATCAATGTATGTAATTACACTATAAAATTGACTCCCATACGCCAATTGATGTGGAAAGTAGAGAACTCATCATAGACTCTTATACGCTTGGAGAGTACACTCAAAGATATAATAAAGAAACCATCCATTGCTTACAAATAACAAATTCATTATTTAACCATCATTTAATAATTTTACAAATATATAGAAACCTTTACATCAATACTCTCTAGTCAACATTTATTAGCTAACCATCTCTTATTAACTAATTCATTGATTACTAGTCATTGTATAACATCTAGTCATCATTTAACACTATTTACCACCTATCCCCTAATCACCATTTATGACCTAATTATCCTTTACCAACTAATCCCCATTTATCAACTAGTCATGATTAGTCACTTAAACAATATCCATCACTAATCCTTATTTAATACTAATCATTAACTATGCCATCTTATAATCATAAAAAAATGAACCAAAAAATCCATTAGAAAAGTAATTTAAGAAAAAAATGCTCAAAAACCCTCAACCCAAATTCACAATCCATAATTTAATCACATGAATATTAATTTAAACACATACTTTTAACAAAACAAATTTTGGGGAAGAGTAACATGGCTGTGATATGAAGAAATATGGAGAGAAATTAACCGTTGGACATTATAATTTCCAATTCCTTAGAAACCCTAGGTTTTCATGACTTAGGGATTTGAGAGTGTTTAAGAGTTGTATAAGATTGTGTTTTTTTAATGAAAATGAGGTCCCAAAAAGGTTTTTAGTTCGTGGGTCATAATTGGGGAAAGGGGAAATGTCCAGAGTACCCTTAATGAAAAGCTGAAAAATGGTCGATAGTGACTATGGGTCACCTTACGACTCGTGATGACACATCACGAGTCATCACCAAGACTTATGGTCAAGACAGTAGCTCAGAGAACCCTCACCGGTGACCCTACGAGTCACACCATATGACTTATAGTCGAACTTTGCAACTCATAGGGTGCTAGTGGTAGTCACATTAGTGACTGGGACACCTATATTAGTTTTCTTATGATTTGGGGTCCTATGACCCGTAATGACATCTTACAACTCGTAACATACAAGTTGTAGTCTAAGAAGAAATATCCACCCCCCTCATAAGTCACTCTATGAATCGAGCCCTGCGAGTCATAAGGGGACCTTACAAATCATGAGGTGTGTTACAGCACTATTTAACACAAAAATTTTCAATCCTCTGGATCATTCATCCCCGAATGATGAATCAAGGTATCCATTAGCACTATTTAACAAGGAAAAGAAGGTGCATTTTCCTTTAAGAAAGTCATAAAACAAAGATGGAAAGAAAATCACATACCTTAAGAACAATTATCCCTAGCGGGAAACAAGAATAGATATTTGGACCTCACATCCTCTCCAACTTCCTAAGAAGTTTCCTCCACCCCAAATAAAACATCTAGTAACCCGTTCATATAACCATGCTTGTCCTCTATGCTTTTAGCTATGAACACAACATTCCACCATTTCCAATCTCTTAAGTCCCCCATGAAACATACAACTATAAGGGTCTGAGTATAGCTGTATCTTATTTCATGTTAAAATCTAACTCAGAATTAGAAGTTCTAGCATAGTCTATGGGACCTTATACTTCTCACCCCACCAATAATACCACCCCATTTCATCACTATAATCAAACATCCTCAAATCTTAAATCAAGGAGTACTACCCACTTAACCCCATAATTTATGCATCTATCAATCATACTATCTACACCATCTTTTCTATACCTAGTTTATGGACTCCACAACTTTAATCACTATCACAAAGGTTTCACCACATCCCCCTTCTTAACTATATCACATAATGGAAGTTTGTCATACTCTTTCATCTTTATCTATAGACTTAGCCCGATTAGTCACCCCCAAAATTGTCACATCAGAGAACATCCCTCCCTTTTCTATAACACTACTTCCATAGCCACTACTATACTACTAAATGGAGGGTGACTATGGAACTAGAGTACAAGCATCAAGGATGGGAGATCTATTTCTCAATTATGACTCCTATCAGTCGTACTACTCAAAGTGATGCCCAGTAAAATAGGTATGAAAATCTTCGCAGCAACTACCCAGATCATAGATACAGGGTTGTTCCAACATAAATAGAACTTAGCATGAGTTCTTCAGATTTGGCACAGCGAGAAGTACGAGTGAATACAACATAAATCTGACACTTATATATTCAAAAAATAAGACAAGGATTGTCGCTTGAAACTATTGTCTCTCATTCTTAGAATTTAGAATGGTCGTAAGTTTGCATAGATAGCATCACTTTGGATAGGACATGACATAAAATGAATCAGTAGCATATAGATTTTATAGTTCCCTTGGAACTAATATTGGGATTGAATACTTGGAAGTTGGAATTTCTGAGAACCATTATCTCTTCTAGTTCAGGGGTTAGAGCATGGACATACGCGACACAGAGAATGTGGGCCATAGGCATAGGCATTATTAGTATACATATAATATTGGTAGAATTCCCTCTTAATCAAAGTAGGAGAAAATTGCTAGAATATGAGTAGATTTACCATGACTCTTCCCTGAAGCTCACCACTAGGAGAAAAATTTAAGATCATCCTTCGTCCACTATCTTATTAAACCTATAAGTACCACACTCTGCTCTAAGGTGTATCACTATGTACACATGAACACCAACCTCCCTTCGATAACTACAATATGAAGGCACTACCCTTCATAGATACTAATACAATCTTTATCTAGCCTCTATAGGTATCAGCATATAAGTCACACTCTCAAGATCATACACATCCATAAATCTTGCATCACTATCCTCGAGCTAACATTCCTATCACCACCAAAAACAACTAAGATTCAAACATAGGGTCTACCAACATTCATGCACACCAATGAAATATCTCGCATAATATACAAGTCCATCCAATAGAGAAATCAACCTAAAATTTCATATTCAACTGTCGATAGTCTATACACATCTGAAGAGACCCATCTTTCTTACACAAAAAAAAAATAGGAGTGCCTCAAGAAGAAACACTAGGGAGGATAAAACCCTTATCAAGAAGATCTTTCAACTACTCTTTGAGTTCCTTAAACTCAGTTGGAGCCATTCTGTAAGGAGGGATAGAGATAGGATGGGTATCCGAGAGAATATCAATACCAAAATTTATTTCCCTATCAAGAGGAATACTAGGAAGATCATCGAAAAGCTCACTAACTACAGGAATGGAGAGAAGCATAAGACAAATAGAGCCAATTTACCCCTAATATCACATCAAAGTCTACCATATCCAACTTTATAAAATCCATCAATATATCCCTATTACAGATAGACACTACATAACTCTAAAAGACCTTTGTAGCCACAATAGAATCACCCACTAGGGTAGACAAGGAAAAGGGATCAGAAATACACTTAAGAAAGAAATAAAAATGAATAGCCATATAAGGGGTCACATAAGAAAGAATAGTCCCCGAAGCAAGCAAATAATACACATAGTGAGAGAAAAGTTGAAATGTACTAGTGACAATATCAGTAGATACCTTAGATTTTTTATGGGGACAAGAGCATAAAAATGGCTCTGGCCAGTATCGGTTCCACAGGTCAAACCGTTTGTTGCAGGAGATGATGATATGGTAATCAGAATTTTACTAGCCCAAAAATAACCATTCAAGGACACTCTCACTGCATGTGACCAGGATGACCATACCTAAAGCACTTGTTCCTTCCCTTTTTGTAATAACCTTAGTGAAGTTGTCCATAGAGTCTACAAGGAGGATAGGTTAGGGCTAACTTAGCTCTACTAGCCCAAAGATGATATCCCTTGCTTCAAACCTACTATAGGCTTGAAAGCAGCGATTGCTAGAAGACTTATGATAAGGATCACTAAAAGTCAAAGGGAAACTCCCCTAATTTTTCTCCTTAGTCCACTGCTCCCTATCTTTACCACTATTTTTTGCCACTCCCCTACTTTGAATATCTGAATGTTTTGCTCTACCTATCTCTCACATTTGCTTGATTCCTTCTCCCACTAATAGAACTAAACTGGCAAGACAAAGAGGTCACTATCTAGGTGAAAAGATAAAAAAATGGCAAAAGTCAGCATTGGACACATCACCTTGAGGCATTAAGGTAGGATCATTATTAACCTGATGGGCCCGAGGAGGGCTAGTAGGGACTGGTAGAACTCCATATGGGCAATCAGGAGAAGGGACCCAAGATCAAGCCTGTACTCCATAAGTGGAAAGAGTTCCATCTATATTGTCCTTAAGTGGAACAGAGGAGTTTCTATGAGCATCACAACTTCAGGGAGGCATGATTTGAAATGAGAAAGAACAAAATTAAAGGAGATTTCAAGACCTTAGACTCTATAGCCCAAATAAGTAATCACAAGAAAGGGAAAAATTCCTAAATTCCTTATAGCCTCTCTCTTATAAGTGTGGCGCGCTACACACCTAGAAAAGATAGTCTACTTGATAAGGGTTTGTGGACACCCAATTGACCATGAACCTAGGCTCTAATACAAAGCCTGTCATGACCTAACCCAGGGAATGGCCATGATGGGTATCCTAATTCCATCGAGGACTAGAGACCACCCCATTTGCCTAGTAAAAAAAAATACAATACAACTATCAATAGATGAATTTAAAACATATAATAAGATAGGGAAACTCAACTAACTCAGAAAAGGATCTGAGAATTTCAACAACCATCCCAATCCATAGTGATCCACAAAGCCTCAAAAAAGACAAAAACCAATCTAAGTCAGGGAATACCCTCGACAATAGCCAAAAGAATCCAATAGAAGTAATCTAAAACACCAATGAAATTAGACTTTAAAATAATAGCCCATTCGTAGAATATAAGCTCACCACTTTAAATCTGACTGCTGAAAACCCCCAAATTCTATCACTGTGCAGGAAAAGTAAAAGTGTCTCAAGTTCTTACATCGCTTGGGGATATCGCATTCTGAGATGGTTAGTAGGGTGAGCGCTAGCATTTACTTAGGGAAGGGATAAAATAATACTAAGTCAAAACCATAGTAAAATCCACTTGCACACATTGTACATACCGATAAATATATTATATATATATATATATATTTGTATGTATATATATATGTATAACATCTTGGGATAGGGAACAAGGCTTAGCATGAAAGTAAAACATTAGCCTGGACTGTGTAGCTTAACCGCCATAAAAAGGCACCTACATGCTATAGGGGCTTAGTTTCCCCTACTGAAAGGGCCCCAGTGTGTATCCGCACAGACCATAGAATAATTATATGTGCATATGTACCAAGGGTGACTCGAACACTCATCTATTTAGAACCCCATGACGGCAAACATAGTTTCCAGTATTAGTCCATCGGGACTCAGGACCTCCACTTTCACAGCCTAGCTACACGACCCCTTTTTCCTAATTAAAATATTTACACAAAAACTCCCAACCCTCAAGTAAGGTGTCATCCATTAAGGCATTTACCGAACGGTATTGTCATACCAAATAAACAAGCTAGCAAGTCAATGTCATTATGCCAAACCCAACCATTTAGCAAACTTGGACTCTAACCCATTAGCCAACAGGACTCCAACATATTTAGCCAACTGGGACTCTAACCCATCAGCCAATAGGACTCCAAACTATTTAGCCAACTGGGACTCTAACATATTAGTCAATAGGACTCTAACCTATTTAGCTATATGGGACTCTAATGCATCAACCAATAAGTCTCCAACCTATTTAGCCAACTGGGACTCTAACCTATCAACTAATGGGAATCAAACCTATTTAGCCAATTGGGACTCTAACCCATTAGCCAATAAGACTCTAACCTCTTTAGCCAACTGTGACTATAACCCATCAGCCAATAAGACTCAGACCTATTTAGCCAACTGGGACTTTAAACCATCAACCAATAGGAGTCCAAGGTTCCAATTCAAAGTAAATCCATGGACATCAAGGCCTTTCTCAAGCCATTTTATGTTCCATTAACCTTTTATGCTATTCAATAGTTACAAAGTTATTTCAATATATATGTACTCATGTTTCAAAACCAAGTTCATAATATTGGGTTGGGGTTGCACCATTTCCACTATCAAAATTATTAATTTAGGTGAATCCACAACCCCCATTCAAATTAACGATCCCCATGCACCCCAATTAATTCAAGACCATCCATTCCAATTATTAATGTACCACAAAAGCCATAAAAAGCAATTTAATAAAAAATACTCAAAATCCCACAACCCACATTCACAATCCATAATTTAATCATATGAATAACAATTTAAATATATGTTTTTATCAAAACAAGTTTTAGGGAAGAGAAACATGCCTGAGATATCCAGAATTATGAAGAGAAATCAACCCTTAGATGTTCTAATTACCAATTCCTTGGAAACCCTCAGTGTTCTTGACTTAGGGATTTGAGAGTGTTTAAGAGTTGTATTTGATTGTGTTTTTTATGATAATAAGGTCATAAAATGATTTTAAGGTCATGGGTCACAATTGGGGGAAGGGGAAATGTCCAAAGTGACCTTAATGAAAAGCTAAAAAAATGGTCGCCAGTGACTACGGGTCACCTTATGACTCATGAGGACACGTCATGAGTGATCACCACAACTCATGATCAAGATAGTAGTTCAGGGACTCCTCTAGAAACCCTATGAGTCACACCATACGACTCATAGTCGAACCTTATAACTCGTAGGGACCTATTTCTAGTCACATCAGTGAATAGCACACCTACACTGGTCACCTTACAATTTGGGGTCCTACAACCCATAATGAAACCTTACAACTCATAAGATGTAAGTCATTGTCTGAGCAGAAACGTTCACCATCCTTATTGGTTAACCTACAACTTGAGCCCTTCAAGTTGTAAGGAGACCTTACGAATCATAAGGTTAGTTATAGTTTGAGCAGTGAGCTCAAAACCAAGGAATTTTAAGAACTAAACAAATTTGGGGTGTTACAAATTGTAGATAAAATCTAGCCTTAAATTTTTTGGGGTTTTAAGTAAGAAATCAATAAAATCCACCAAGGGTTAATTCTTATCTCAAATCAAAAGATAATCAGGAAAATACATGTTAATCAAGCATACCAACAATCCACAAGTTTTAATCCCACTTAATCCCATTATTTAATGTTTATGTTCTTAAGAAATGGGTGAGAAATGGCTGAATTTGCGACATAAGGGTCTATGTATACCCATACCAGGTACTTGGGTCCTGCTATCATGAACCCAGACCTGTGATCGCACTATCTTGGTGACAACATAAGGAGTTGTGATTGCAAAACCTCTTCCTGCAATTGCATCAATTCTCCTACTAAGGGTACCACGATTGCGACCCTTGGCTTGCAATAGCATCTGTACGAGATGATAACTAACTTGAAAAATATTTCATGTTTCTACCAAGTCCTCAGGATTTATTTGGAATCCCATATACGAAAAAAAACTATGTTATCATACAAAATTCAATGTTCCAAACTCAATGGCGTAATTGTACTTCCCATCTGATGTCGTTTTGACAAAATATGGGTCCCAAACCTACATTTCATTTATGTAACTTTCCAACCAATAGGTCAAAATGAGATCGGGTGTCTAGGGACCCAAACCAAAGGTCCACCTAACCTAAATTGATATTTCAAAGCTGTTGGTGTAGTCAAAATTTGCATAAAATATTAATTTATTAAAATTTTAACTCGTGGCTTTTGGATCCAGCAAAGACTTCAAAATAGGAATTGGCTTTTAAAACCAAAATAATTGACCGGTAACTGAACTATTGGATCCAACAAGTAATAAAAGACATGGGGAAGATATATAAAATATCTATCAGTGGAAATAAGAAGAAATGTGGAAAATACCCTGAAGGGTCACTACACGCATATTAAAAGTGACCTATTTATCATTAAGTCTGAATTTCAGCTATCCCATCTTGATGTCAACCAATGACTTGTTTGTGGCTAGGAAAGGCCTTCCCAATATTATAGGGACATCAAAATATACCTCACAATCGAGAATCACAAAGTCGGTTAGGAATATAAACAAAACTACCTTCACTAACACAACACACAATATACCAACCATCTTCTTCACACCGCGATCAACCATCAATAATCCTACAGAGGTTGGATTAAGAGAAACCAACCCCAAGTAGTTTTATACAACTAGCGGGGTCAGATTAATACTAGATCCTTGATCATATAATGCTCGTTTGAAATTAAAGGACTCAATAGGAAAAGGAATCGTGTAAGATCCAGGATCATCATTTTTCTCAACTAAGGATCTTGAGGCAATAGCACTGCAGTGGTGCATATTATTATCGGGCTCAAAACTCACCGTCCATTTCTTAATCACTAAATCCTTCATAAATTTTACATAACTAGGCATCTTTTCCAAAGCTTCTATAAGAGGGATATTTATAGACAATTCCCTCTACATCGACATAAAATTTTGATATTTCGCTTCTTCTGCTTTCTTCTTAAACCTTAGAGGAAAAGGTGGGGAGGTCGTGTTTAACACTGGTGTGACCTCTTTACCCTTCCTTTTATCATTATTAGCTTATTTCTCTACACCCTTCAATTTCTGCGAGGCCTCATCATTAGTTACCAACTTCTCAATTTTAGTTTTGGGTGTATCATCAATATCTAAATATCATTCCTTACCTCATCAACCACATGAATATGTGTATAAATAGTAGCCTTACCACTCTGAGTGGCGATAGCTAGGCAATGAATATCGTTCTTTGGATTCTAAATTGTATTTATAGGAAGAGTTCCCAGTTAATGTTGATTTAATGTAGCCAACATCTGCCAAAAATGATGCTCAAGCCTCTTAATCGTTGTTACATGCAACTCTAGTTTCTAGCTCAACCATTATATATCTTCCTTTATCTAATTAAGGAAACTCTTTTAGCTTTCTAAACACTTAACAATCTTAGCAAGCAATGCTTCTATTCTCAAACTTTTGGACAGCATCACGGTTCCCTGGTGGAACATAAAGACCATTCTTCTTCTTGTAATCATCATTTCTCCTCTAGTCACCATTATACTCTCTACTTCTATCCCTAAACCTACCTTTGTTGTAGTTTCAACCTTGATTCCCTTGCCTCAAGTTCTAAATGTCTTTATTAGACCCATGGCCCTTGGCTCAAAACCCCGCCATCTCTCTATATAAGTACTTTACTTTCTCCTTGATATCTGACTTTTCATGTCTAGAAGATTTACCTTATTATCCCACTACATTCACCTTTTTTTGCTCTGATAATTGCAAATTTCTTAGTAAGCAAGACAATCTCAGTCCTTTGTTGTGTTACCATCTTGATCCACTATCTCATCTAGGGTTCTCTGCTTATTGGAAACACAAATAGCATAAGTATTGGCCGACTTATCTTTCTCCCGAATATGTCACCCTGGGTTGCCTTTAGTGATATGGTATAGGATTTCCAATGCTCGGTCCCATCGAAGCCTCATAAAAGTTCCACTTTAAATAGTATTATCCATAGCCTTAGTATTTGTATTGAAGGCTCTGTAGAATATCTCCAACAAGTTCTGTCTAGTGATTTTATGGCTTAGGACATTCATCATCTTTTTCTTAGACCTTAACCATGTCTCATATAGTGCCTCTGAATGTAACTATCTAAAATTATAGATCTCATCATTCAATTACAGCATTCTAGAGCATTAAAAAAATTGGTCCAAGAACTATGTCCTCAACTCATTCAATGTAAGAGAGAATGGGAACAACCTGAGTCATATATCTTTAAGACTCACCCTTGGCAGATTATACGAAGTGAATATCCATAAATTTCATAAGGTATATGTTTGCATCATCAGTAGGAAAACCAGAAAACACTCCTTTCAAATTCCACAGTTGGATCATTGCGCTTGTAATATTAAATTTCATTGCTTGGGCAATTATGGAGGAATGGTAGCACCTATCTCAATTAGTTCAACATACCACATATATTCTTTTAGATCATCTTAAACTAGCAAATATTCATGACCTGGTGATTGAACTCTATTGCTTCTAACTCTATCTCTATTGGGTATTGCTCAACAATCTTTCTCCTTCTGTCCAGCCCTTTCTTCGACACATTGGGAAAGTACTAACCTAGATTTTACTTTGTCTATTAATCAGGTAGTGGTTTGCTCAGTATTTTCTTAAATACAGTGTAGGGGTAGACGATTCAATGTGGTTAGGTCATCATAAACCCCTTTGTACTGGGCTCCTTGGTCATACTCTTCTACTCTCTCCATCTTATGATTCTATTGTAAGGTCCGTTCAAGCTTGGGATCAAATGGAATCAAGGGATTGCCTTGACTCCGAGTACTAGGCATACACCGACGTGGTTCCAATAAATATTAGAAAACAAAAAATAAACAAACAAAACTAGCAACTTAAACAAACTCAATCAATCATCCGTAATTGTAGTCCTTGGCTATACCACAAAAATTTGATGTCACGCCAATTACACCTCTAAGAAAGTATAAAATAGTTAATAGTCAAATATAGTACCCAACCAAGTTGGGGTTGGTTCCACAAGGAATAGTAATGTAAAAGGAGAGTTAGTAAAAGGAACAGTAATATTAACAATGTAGGGCAATTATGGTTGTTATCAATATGAGACGATCACTAGGATTATGTTCCATGCTTCATAACTCTACAGACTGTTTGTTCTTGTAAAACTATCTCAATGCCTTGCATGTAAAATCTAACTAGTTAAGTATCACATAACCATCTCTTGACCTTGGTTTAGGTGAATTCAACTAATCTCCTCTCAATTTTAAAGTTTTTCATTACTAACCTGGTTTTTGATCTCAAATTAACTATCTCCTTTTGGTCATTATATGAAGGTTGATAGCTTCAAATTACTAGTGTGTTTTCATTTTCGTAATCTCTACCTCTCTCTCGAGCAAGTATCGAATACAGATGAGATCCAAATATTTTCAACCATCGAGAAAGAAATCAAAATGAATGAAATCCCAATACAGAAAAGAACCCAAATTTAGAATGACTTTGCACTAAAGTTGCTTTGTTAATCCATTAGGTTTACCGCAATCCTAGTTATATGGTTTAGCAGCTCATGATTGTAGGAGAAAACATAAATTCCATAGATGAAATTATAATGATGAACTTACAAAGAATAAGAATGAAAACCCAAAAACTCAAATTAATTGTAAACCCTAAAAATCAAGAACAATAATTCCAAGACCAATAATGTATCTCAGAACGCTAAATAATGTCAAAAGTTTATAAAATATGCAAACTAATAATAAAACATCCAAAGGGTATTTTAGATACATCAAAAAACCAACCCTAAATAACGTAGAAAACTAGAATCGGAATCTACCCATAATTCATAGGATGAATCATAGGTAAATCCTACGAATCGTGCTTTGAGTCATTAAAATCAGAGTAAAATCTTCAACTTTGCGAAAGTTTCCAACCAACGAGGTAACCTACAGTGCGTAGGTTATACCTAGGCCTCGTAGGTAGGCTCGTGGGAATTAGAATATATCAAATAATTTCTGAATCTCTAGAATGTCAACCCACATGGACACATACCACACATAGGTATACCCACGAATCATAGGTTGCCTCATCGGTAGCCTTCTTAGATATTCTTCATCCTTTGTGCACTTTCTTTGATCCAAACTCTATTTTCATTCAAAACTAACACAAAAGAACATTATATCTATTAATAATACCTATGTACTTGCACAATTTCCTTTATTTAAGCATCAAAAGTGCCATAAAACCATGGCACATCATCAAGCAAGCCCATAAGGTGCTACTTGGGAACATAAATGTTGATGGGAAAAGTCTTAAATCTATATAACAGCTACAACTAGCACGGTTGACCCTTGGAACTGATGATATTCAAAACTTCTAGTGAAGACTGAAAACCAAGGTTAAAATAAGAAGAAACCATCATAAAGCTCCAACGGGCTATCATCTGATCATTTGTCCACCATAATCTTCTTGAATTGAAGAAGGCCGAATAGGTAGATAAAGAGTAGGCTTAGCAAGCCTATAAACAAAGTCTCAACTAGAATCAATCTTAAAATAGAGGCTATACCCAAGCTCTATAACTCATAACTAAAATCTCAACACCAAAGCTGAACTACTCGATCTCAACTATCCCAACCAATCATGTAGATGAGTAATCATCCATATGCAAAAATCTATCATAACTGTCAAGCCATTATTTAAATGAGTCAAAATTTCAAAACTTAGGCCAACAAGTTTAAACCAAGGACAAAAACCCAAATCAATCTCACTATCAATAATTTAGCATATCCCCAATGGTTCCTGCCAGAGAAAAAATTGAAATATAGCTAAGAATCTAAATCATAATTGGGGAAAAAGCATTTGATGAAGACACAATCAATCAACTCCACAATTTCTAAAGGACATAATGCATCAAGTATAATTGAGAATATGTCGACCTACAAAGAATGGTAACAGTAGACAAAACTTGAGTTATTTGGAAAAATGCAACCTTATCCAAAAATGGGTTGATCTATTTCTCCATCTAAAATAAAGAATACCCATAGGCACATATCACCAAGGAGAAGCTCTCCATAAAGACTCATTATCCAAACAAATGCCGAAATAAGGATTTCTTCAATCCATCTATGTAAAACAACCCTAACCCAACTAAACCATAAATCACATTGTAAAAAAAATAAGGTACCAATTTCAACATCAATACCGAGGTCAAAACTACTACCAGAAAAGGAACCAAGCAAATTAGGATAATAAATTCCCAATTGGCCACTTAAGAAGTGGATATAGAAAGGATCACTTATTTCTAAAACCCTTAACTCAATACCAAGAACTAAACCATAGAGAGAATAAAGTATACAACTCTACACCAATAGAAAACTCAAAACCATCTCCAGAAGATGAACCCAACAAATAAGAAGGGCAACCTAAGACCCCTTGGCATCAGCATCACGACTACCACCAAGTAATGAACTAGTTAAATTTGACAAATGAATCCCAAATTGGTCAAACTCAAAAATAGACTATTAAAGAATTAGCCTAATGCTAGAATCCTAGAAACCATAGGAGTAAGACTTAGGATTTCAACATCAAAAATAGGAATAAAGACAAACTACCAACTCTAAAACTAGAATAGAACCTTAGAAGACTAAATCCACCTTCACTTTCATATCCCACTTAACAACCAATCCAAACTCACAGCTAGTGGAAAAAATGACCAACCTCACCTCGTTAAAATAGAGAAAACCATCAAACCAAGCTTGCCACCTAGGCCAACAAATAAGAATCACGAAAAAGAAAATTCAAATAAGATAATGCTTATCTAGTTGTCTATCAAGTAAGAATCAATCAACCCCAAAATAATTGCAATAATAACAATAGCAGTAGTGACACTAGTATAAGGTGTAGGTGGTACAAAAAATGACAAACAATAATAAGCACCACTCTAGGGCCTTAATAGGGCCAATATGCCAAAAGTAAAGGGACTTTAATCCAAATGCTACACCCCTTGGAAATATGTGATACTAAACCACTCCATCCACTAATAAAATAAATCATCTATAGGGGTAGTCATATGTTGGTGAACTCTACACAAAGGCACATATTAACCAATATAAAATACCAAGGCATATAATTATTGATGGGTATGAAAACCCCAGTTTGAATAAAATAATAGGTAATGATAGCAAATAAAAGGATCACCTATCATGTAAGAATTCCAAATTCATAAGCCTAATTTACCCAAAAAAGTATGAGTATGATCAGTTCAAAACTCATTTTGAGCATCTAAATTAGCAATTGAGGCACTAAGTGAACTACCTTTAAGTGAACCGTCACATCTCTACTAGACTGATCTAAATGAGCTGAAGGACTATTAATACCATGTTGGAGGCACTATCTGGACCAATGACAAGTCTCCTTATAGTCATAACAAATCCCTAAAGACCTAACCTGGCATGAAATATGGGGTGACCTTAGTTGGCTAACCAAATAACATCGGAGACACTTCTTACTAAAATGACCATTCTCTCCCTAATTATAACATACCTTAGGAGATCTAGGATAATGAGGAACGCATGTTAACTCTATCTAAACAACCAACTCATGTCGGGGGAACTCCATAGACCTAATAGCCAATCTCACCACAACCAAAACAAGCTCTTGGAATACTCTGACGTATTACACCCACTGATATAGAATGGCCTCCATGGCCTAAATATCCATATCAAATACTTCACAAGGTCTGACGAGAACTCTTCTTGCTGTGACAACCATGACTAATCTAAGTGCCAACTATATCCTAAGACACTACCAACGTGGAACTGACAGGTTGAGAGTGAAGTTGATCCCCGGTGGGAGGATCTCTACTCCCATAAGAAATGCCAATAATACTATATTGAGGACATAGCCTCATACATCCACCTCTATATATCCCAATACAAGTTTTCTTTGTGGCCTTCACATGGTCAACAACCTGAGAGAAAGAAGACATAGCTACTATCAAATACTCTAATGCTAAATGGAGTGGAAAAGATAATCCTCTAATAAATCTATGCACCATCTCATTCTCCAAAGGATATAGTAAAAAGGCCTGTCTAGCCCACTCTAGAAACCCAATCTCCCACTCTAAAATTGATAAGGAACCATGTTGAACACCAAAAAACCCAACTTTGGTCTTAGAATTTCTTGAAATATCCGATATTATCTCTGGCTGTGAGGTATCCTTTAAAAGGCTCAAAATTCCATATGTTGAATCTTGAAAGGCTGATGCAGTCACAGACTCTATTGGAGCGTAGGTTGGCCCCAAATACTCTGTCTAACACTAAATATCTTTGATATTAATCTCTGACTCCCTATCTCGATATTGATCATAAGCTCTAGAAACATATGCGATGGTTTCATTAACTTCTATTAAAAACCTTATATCACCTATTTGGAGTCGAATAGAGTGGAAGAATATACTAGAGGTTGATAGAAATATAAACATAAGACAAGGAGTCAAGGATGAAATTTCCTAAGAATTCCTTGTAGCCTCCCGAAGATAAGATACACATATCTCCGTATTGATCCCCAAAACTCTATTAGACACTTAAATCTTATACCAACACTCCAGTAAACTTAGTCTCTAATACCGATATATCATAACCTAGTTTCTCAAAACATGATAACACCTACTATAATTCACTAGTAGGTAAGCTAACCCATAGTTCAAACCAACTAGTAATGGACTATCAAGAGAAATAAAGGAAATAGTGAGACAAATTTAATATAAAGACCAATAACATATAAAACAACCCTAAAAAACTAGTAAAATTAGTACAAGAGCTTCTAATGTGATAAAAGTATAAAGTGAAATACAAAGTAAATATAAGTATAAGTCATCTCTTATTACAACATAGAGAGCTTTCTAATCCATAAGAGGGAGAACAGTAATACTCTGAATGTCGGGATCTTACCCTAAATCTTTAATTATTAGAAATTCCACACAATGTATAGAACAATAGAGAGAATCGTACTATGATCTATAGGCTACAAAAGTGTGGTATGAGTACCAAACATGTGGTATTGAGTAGGCATTTGACAACTGATCTCCAAATATAATGCAACCATAAATAATATGTAAAGCAAGAGTATGAACTTAAGCAGCCATCCAAGAAACTAAACATGACAATACTAAGGGGAAATAAGAGTAAACTATCCTATCATCATAGTAATCAAAATCTGAAGTGCTACACTATATATCACTAGTGAATATGCAAAGAAGGAATAAAGGTAAGTTATATAATAGTATAGAGGCCCAAGAATATATGTACAACATGAACAGCCAAGAAAGAGATGGATATAGATGAAACCATACATACATATAAAGATATATGTGTGTATTTGTGTGTATATAAATTTATATATTTATATAAAGGCTAACTCAAGAGAATACCCTGGTAACCAACCTAACGTCTCAAGGTATCCAAGCCAAGTAGGAAAGTTAGTGTTATTATAATCAGGGCCCCTAATCATAATGTATAACCATGAGGTATTTATCAATAATCTAAATTACCATAAAAAGGGATTAGAGTAATACCTATGACCTCGATACCTATCTAAATCAACCTGCCATGAACTCACCATAATAAGAAAAATACAATAACTAGCTAGTCCAGACAAATAATACCTAATCGGGCCTTATAAGCCCGGAAGGATCAATCATCACTCAATAATTATATAATATACCTATACAACTCAGCATAAGTTCAATAGATATAAGCACCAAATAATATACTTTCCATAGGAATTTCCATAGGAAATGCATATGAATAAATGAATGAATGCAATGTAAAACAATAGTGCCATATCTGATTAAAGTTCCATAACTTACCAAGTTTATATACCTACTTCAGCTCAACAGATCATAAAGGTAGGAACTATGGTGATCTGTTTACTTTGGCACGATGGCTCACAAATGAAGGGGACCAAGGGGATTTAGGAATATTTGTATTAACTACCTAGTCTTGAACCAGTATTTCTAATCATCATCATCATCAATCAACTTTATCCAATACCAGATATTTGTATATATAATAAGTGAACAGACTCAAACTGTGTATAAAAGAGTTTAAATTTATAAGTCTATTACTCAAGATTAACTCTGATACTAAATAAGCATAAAAGTATAGAAAGGGTTAGAACCTCTCAGTTTTGGTAAAAGTGTTGATAAACCATGGACTGAAATCAATCTCTATCTAATTTCCAAAAATCATCTTTGGTTCCAAGATCTCAAAATTGATAAAATAGGGTGATATGATCCCCATTCTAAAAGAATCTATTTTAAAAGTGAAAATTGGAAATAAATCCATTTTTATAAAACAATGGTAAAATTATGGTTTTGGTTTGAATTGTACCGCTAAATGAGAATGAATGCGAGAAGAGTATGCATTCCACAACTAGTATCCAAATAATAGAACAATAATCACCTAAGAATCCATATAATAGAATCACACTCTTTTAAGGGTATACTACTCAGCTAGAGTCTCACTGGAATCGTAACCATAGCCGTTGACCCAATATATATAACTAGCATGAAAGTTACTATTATTCGGGAACTATGATCCAATTCACTTATTTGAATAGTATACCTTATACTAGGATACTTAGCATCAACTATGGTCAACATATTTATAATTTAGGGTGATAGGATTCAATAGCCACAATAAGTATTTCATCTTAAAGGTCGGGTCACCTTTCTATGCCCAAACTCCCTAATTAGACATAGTCATGATACAAATGTCATACATATGCATTATCATACCTACCTAGCATGAAATCTACAATAGACATCATCTCATGAAGAAATTAGACTAAGGCCTACCTTGATGCTGAATAATTATTCTTAAATTATCCATAATTCACTTATCTTTGATCCGCGATCTTGAAACACTGCCATGCTATAAAAATAAGACTCTACATGTCAATAGAAGTAAAATGAAACCCATATTTCTATATAAAAGTTCAAATCAAAGTTTAGGTCAAGAATAGGTCTACATGGCCCATAAATAGAATCTAGAATGGAAACGTTACGAGGTCCTCAAAAGACAATGAATGTGTTCTCAAAAGATGAGCACAAATGAGACACAAATTGGGTCCAAATTAGCCCCTAAAATCCAAGTATTTAAAGACCTAATTTCTAAGATTACAGTGAAATAGGATGGAATTTGATGGGAAAAATAATGGAAAATATCCAAGGAGTGTTAGGCTAACTTACCTTAGCTTCAATGGACGATTTGCCATACTTGCCACGCTCCAAGCTCTCAAAAATGAGAGAAAATAATTTAGAAAATAAGGGGAAAATTGGGTGAATAAATGAGGGATTTAACACCCCAGGTATCGCTAAAGTGGTAAATTAGTCGTTTAAGCGACTACCGCTTAAGCGATAAATATCCACTAAAGTAGTCAGTCAAGGAAAGACGGTGGTCGCTAAAGAGATATCTACTAAAGTGAACAAAGATCACTTAAATGGTACTCAGCCAAGACCACTAGAGTGACCCAGTATCACTAAGCAGACTACCATTTACATGGTTGCACCAACAACTTGAGGCATCAAATTTTCTAATTCCAAATTGGACTCCAACTAAGTGATCAAGATACATTTAGAACCCCACGTGTGCAAAAAAACTATGTTACCATTCAAAATTTGATATTTTGGACTTAATGGAACCATTGCAACTTGTCCAAGAATGTTTTGACTAAATGTGTCTCCCACACCTATAGTTTTTGTATAAAATGTACCAATAGCCCAAAATAAGTCAAAAAGCCTCAAGACCTGAACCAAGGGTCCCTATAGACTAAAATCAATATTCCATTGTTGTTGTCATAATTGGAATTCTCATTTGAGGTCTCTTAATAGTAGTTTTGGCTCAATATTATCCCTTAATAGTAATATCTCCAAAAAAGAAAAATGAGCCTAAAATCCAAATGAACTATCCAATAACCAAACCGATAGTTCTAATATGTTATAAATGACCAATAGCCACTATGAGAAGGCTCAAATTTCTAGAAATATGCAAAATTGCGGAACTCACCTGGAGGATCATTACATGTACTTTCTAAAAGGGGCGTGGTTGTTCTAAGCCCTGTCATTCAGCTATGCCAATGTCTATAAGATTCCTATTTAGGGTCAATAATCATACTTCCTAAGACAAAAAATATACATCTTTATACTCATTAGTTCAAAGAACTACTTTGGCACTCAAATTCATTGTGTACTACCCCGTATTTCCCTAGCTTAAATTAACTCTCAGTTCATGAGTAATCTAATATAATTTTTTTTGAAATGCTCATTATTTTTCACTTTAGATCCTTCCATTTTGTGGGAAATTGAATTATCTTTCTAACTATATAAAATTTACCTAAATCCAATAACCGTGTAAGAAGTTATGGTTATTTTAAGTTTCAGTCGTTAAACACAGCAATTCAGGACAGTAGCGCATCGCGGAGTAAGCCAAAATGGAATTTGTCAATTTATAGTGAGACAAAGTGATTATACCGCATTGTGCCACCATCCACATTCCCAGTTGTCATTTTATAGTGGCTTGACGCGATAGCGGTGCGTCGTGCCAGGGCCCAAAATCGAGTTTTCAGTGACAAAAATTAAAAATGGTCTAGGGGTAATAGGGTCTTTTACCATGACCCAGATCATCCTTAAACACGAAATTATTCCCTAAATACCCTATTAAATAATTATTCACTCACTTTTCTCAAGATTTAAAACATTCTCTCTCAAAAAGGCAAAAACTCTAGTTCAAGAAATCAAGACCAATCCTCAAAAAATCCTCCAAGAACCTTCAAAAAAGAATCTTCTAAGGTATGTTAGGTGTTCATATATGGGTTACTTTCACCCATAGAGTCCACGAATCTATTTTTATAAAACTACAAAATTGTTGAATTATGAACATCCATGTTTGAATTGAATTCATGCTTATGATATTAGTTGGGTTTTAAATCTATGATTTAAGTGCAAGTTCATGAAATTGAATAGCATGTGTGATGAATATGTGATTATCATGATAGACCCTTGAATTTACAAGTTGGGTTTAATCCATGATTATTATAAGATTCATGAAATTAGATTAGTATTTTATGGAAATTATATGAATTGCATGCAAAACCCATGAAATTGTAAGTTTGAGCATTATAGTTGCCATGTTTATATGTTATTCATGATTATATGCAGGAAGTTATGCTTTCCAAGTGTTTGATAGAATGTCCATGTGAATAAAGTAATGAAATCATGACATGTTAGTATATGTACAAGCTTATGCCCTACAAGTGTTTGATAAAATGCCTCTATAGATGAAAAATGAACATATGTACTTTGTTATGCTTTGTAAGATCATATGATACTTTACTTTTCATACTATTGAGTCCTGGGGGTATTTAATACCTGATAATTTAGCGGTTTACCTAGAGCTAGTGTTAATTACAGAATAGTATCAGTCATGTCACGATCAGTGGTACTGTTTGTTAGTTACAGAACTCAGTAGAACTCAATCAGTTATAGAACTTAGGAAAACTTAGTAAACTCAGTATCAGTCTGGTCCAGTTTAGTATAATCAGTTCAGTATCTTTTAGTTGGGAGTAGGATTCTGCACTGAGCAATCCTAGGGATGGGGGCTTACCCGTTAGTTAGGACTGGGTCCCTAGAAGTAATTTCTAAGTTCCAAAACTATGTAGACAGCGTAGTTTATGATATATCACCCGTTAGATAGGACTGATATACTTAAGGATCACCCGTTAGTTTAGGACTAATCTCAGGGGTTACCCGTTAGTTAGGACTGACTCCACAGTAGTTGTTAGTACCCATGGCACTGTGCTAACACCCTTCCAATTAGGGTTATAGATTAGACCCCAGCTCAATTATCTTAGCTTATTTGGGGTATGACGGTTTGATGATTACCTCCCATAGTTTCAGTTTCATTCTTTAGTTTAGAATTTAGTTCAGTTTCATGGAATCAGGATTGTCAGACACAGTCAATAAGTATCGGTAAATCAGTTATCAGTAACTTTAGATGTCAGTTACTCAGTTATTAGAACTCAGTACTTAGCTTCAGAATAGCTCAGATACAATATATATTTATAAATATCCATAGTATTTCATACTCAGTGATTTCAGTAGTATCAGTTACTCATGTACTCTTACATTCAATTACTCTATATCATTCAGGCAGTTACTGTTCATTCATATGAACCCTTGCATTCATCCTTACCTCATCTAGCATACCCGTACATTTCACATACTAATGTATACTCTTTTTTTGTGCTATGATGTCTCATATCATAGGTTCGAATGCACAGGTTCTTGATCGTGCTTAGATAGATATAGTCAGTAGACATGGATTTAGTAGTGAGTCCTCATCTATCTAGGATGTGATTTTATTTTAGTATTTTATTTTATCGGCAGTTCAGTAGTTAGAGTTAGTTGGGGGCTTATCCCATTAACTCCATATTCAGATAGTTTAGTTAGAGGCTTTTAGACTAGACCAATTCAGATAGTGTTTAGTTTTCAGATGTTTTTACAAGATGTTATTATTTATCAGTATTTAGATTTTGAACCTTATCATAATTTATCTTAATTCTGCATTTATTTTAGTATTACTATTCAATGATCACAGAAGATATCAGTCATGGGTTAACTTGTGGTCCTTTGAGGTCGTAAGCACCGTATGGCATCCAGGGTGTACTCTCGGGGCATTACAAACTTGGTATCAAATCCAAAGGTTCAACAGTGTCCTAGGAAAGTTGAAAGCCACATCGCATAGAGTCTTGTGCATGGGTGTGTAGCGCGCCACACTTATGGACAAGAGGCTATAAGATATTTTAGGAAAAGTTTCCCTTTTCTCAGTATTTTTATCATACGAGTGAGCATAAGCTCAAGATAAATTCTCAATATAATCCTTTTCTTTCTTCCGGTTACAGAATATGCCTCCCAAAAACATTAACTATTGAAGAACAGGAAATCAGCTAACCTCTCCACCCGTTCAGGCAGATCCCCTAAATGAGCATGTCTCCCATGCGGAATTCAGAGCTACATTCACCACTTTAGCCAATTCAGTTATTTCTCAAAATAACCTATAGGTTGTTGTCCTATCTATGCTTGGGGTTCATACTCAGCAGAGCAAGGAGAAAAAATGTAGGAAGAAAGATAGAAAGAATAAAAGAGTCAGAACAAGTGGTTTTATGCCAAGGTCAGAGGGTGGTAACCGGTTCCAGTTGGGTCAGAAATTCTCATCCCTAAATTCTTCTGTAGATAGTGCTCTAGTGCCAAAGTTTAGAAATGACAATCGAGATGGAGCACCAGGCTCTAAGTCATAAGGTAGTGGGAAGGTTATTCGTACTAATCTACTTTGCAGAGAATGTGGTAAGAACCATAAGAGAGTCTGTAGAGCTGGCAGTGATGTTTATTTCGAGTGTGGCAAGCTAGGACATAGAGTCAGAGATTATCCTCAGTCAGGTTCACAGGGTTAGTACAACCATCTTTCAGCTCAGTCCGATCACCTGAACTAGCAGGGTGCCACTTCCAGTGTTGCCAATGGGAAACATCCAAACAGGCTTTATACACTTCCATCCAGACAATATCAGGAAAGTTCTCTTGATGCAGTCACTAGTATGTTATAGATCTTCCATTTACATGTTCATGCGTTATTAGATCCATGAGTTTCTCGGTCTTTTGTAACTCCTTATATAGCAGTCATCTTTAAGTCAGACTAGAAATCTTAACAGAACCTTTCTTAGTGCTTACCTCAGTAGGTAAATCTATTCTAGCCAGACGAGTATATAAAAATTGCTCAGTTACAGTATTTTAGAGATTCCTTAAGTTGAGTTCAGTAATAGAGTCATTCAGTTTCAGTTTCTTGATGAACCAGTCCTTGAATGAAGGTGTAGTACCTCAGTCTCAGTTGATTTAAGTATTAATCTCTAGATTGAACTAGTAGAAAAAGAAGTTGAGAATTATAAGTTAGTCAGTTTTGAGGTTTCTATATGGTGATGTTGGGGAAATAAAAAGCTAAGAATCATGTATCAGAAAAAAGTGCTAGCAGTGGACCTTGCATTATCAGGAGTAGTCCTTCAGAATGAGTTTAGCTTTTATGAGCATTGTCATATCTCAGACTTTAGAGCAAAGTGGTTTCAGTTCAATTTTGAGTTTATTAAGAGGTTCATAGACTTAGAATAATGGCTTTAAGATATGGGGATATGGTAGAACAAGTAACCAAGTCAGACTTTTAGATTTTAGTAGTAATGTCAGTATGTGTAGAGAAGTAGTGGGAGAGGTTGATGCCCAACCCGTCCTTAACTCAGTGCAAAGTATTACACTTTAACTATCACAATATCTACTCATGCAGTCCATGTCAGTACTATGATCATAGCTCCTATTCATGCACATTATCGAAAATCATGTACGCTTACAGTTCTTAGTATGAGCATTTCTAGTCTACTCAATGTTACAAATCTCTTTTCCTGAACACAGAAACTCCATACTCAGGTCATGCAGCTCATGACTTATGTACTTATTCTTTATAGTAAGCTCAGTTCTCATGACTCTTTCTACGCTCCTAATGATCAGCTAAATTCAGATTTCGTTATGTATATCCTCAGTCTAGATCTCTTGATAAATCTAGGATATTGATATTTTATTCCTCAGGCCTCAGTTAAGTATCAAGTTCAGTATAGTGTCCATTCATGCTTCAAGTCCTCATGTTTTAACCTTCAGTGAACTCTCCTTATTAGATGGTTTGGTGATGAGCAATTTATTAGTTGGGAGAGAGAAAATGTTTCATGTTGAGAAAAGATTGTTGCATGCTAGTTTTACACGAGGCTATAGTTATGAAGATAGGCTTGAATGTCATGATGATGTGTAAGGGGCTAAATGAATTTTGGAGATTTAAGTAGGCTTAAACATAGTGGAAGAATTCAGTCCAAATTAGACCTCAGTAGGTAGAGTTATTAGTGCCCAAATCACAAAATTTTAGCCATGTTGTGATTTGTTATTCAGATGTCTCATTCAGACCATGCCAAGATTTCCTTGCTCCCTAAAGTCAGTAGAACCCTATAGAAAGAGTGTCAAGAAATGTTCCATTTGAGTATAAGTTTTTAGTATGAGTTAGTCCATTAAACCAGGAATTTAGTTTAGCAATCAGGCGGACAAGTTTGTATGGTTTCCCATCTTTCGACCCAGTCGTACTATTCAAAGTTTTGTGAGTATGACGGTTCCAAGATAGAGCATCTTAGTAGTTATGAGTGCAGCCCAGTTTATATATCATGTCTCTATTTCAGATATCATATATTCAGTCACGATTTAGTTCATAGGTTCCACGTGCATTTTCTCAGTATCTCAGCCAAGTTAGCATTCTCCGAGGGACATAATGTCCCAAGGGGGAGATGCACTATAACCCCAAACTTTTATGTCCTAAACCTTCTATTTTCTCTTTATGTAATGAATCCATCTTAGAGTATTAGGTACTCATAAATTGACTCTCATGTTCTTATCTCAGTTGTAAGCCATGTATTCAAGGGCCTAGTTCTGTTCATGATAGTCAGTCCATGTATCATGTTTCAGAGTCATTCATGTTCTCATGTTCCCGTTCATGCTTGTTCAGTAAATGATCTCAGGTTCATTAGTATTCTCGGCTTAAGGTGACAATCATCCTTAGGTTTACTCAGTTCTATGATTCAGTTACAGTTATAAACTTCGTATCCATTACCATTGCATATTCAGTCATACATTCATGAATCAGTCAGCAATGTACTCCTGTATCAGATATGCATGTTTAATATGAAACTCAACTTATCAGTAGCTTCAGTCATGTATTCCATGCATCAGATATGCATGTTCAGTATAAGAACTTAGCTTGTCAATAGTTTAGTCATGTAGTCATGTTTTAGCGAGCATGTTCAGTATGCAAACTTAGTCTATCATTGTTCCTCAGCTTAATCAGTCTCATTCGAGGATGAATGTTCCCAAGGGAGAGATATTGTAATACCTCGTATTTCCCTATCTTAAATTAACTCTCAGTTCATGAGTTATCCAATATAAAAAAAATTGAAATGCTTATTATTTTTTAGTTTAGAGCCTTCCATTGCGTAGGAAATTGAATCATCTTTTCAACGATATAAAATTTTCCTAAATCTGATAACCGGGTAAGAAGTTATGGCTATTTTAAGTTTCATTCATTAAACACCGTAATTCAGGCTAGTAGAGCATCGCGGAGTAAGACAAAATGGCATTTGTCAATTTCCAGTGAGCCAACATGATTGTACCGCATCGTGCCACCGGCCACATTACCAGTTATTTTTTTCCATTGGCTTGGCGCAAAAGCGGCGCATCGTGCCAGAGCCCAAAATTGGGTTTTCAGTGATGAAATTTAAAAATGTTCCACGGGTAATAGGGTATTTTTCCATGACCCAGATCATCCTTAAACATAACATTATTTCCTAAATACCCTATTATATCATTATTCACTCACTTTTCTCAAGATTTAAAACATTCTCTCTCAAAGAGACAAAAACCCTAGTTCAAGAAATCAAGGTCAATCCTTAAGAAATACTCCTATAACCTTGAAGAAATAATCTTCTAAGGTATTTTAGGTGTTCATCTATGGGTTCCTTTCACCCATAAATTTCACGAATCCATTTTTCTAAAACTACAAGATTGTTGAATTATGAACTTCCATGTTTGAATTGAATTCATGTTCATGATATTAGTTGGGTTTTAAATCCATGATTTAAGTGCATGTTCATGAAATTGAATAACATGTGTGATGAATATGTGATTATCTTGATAAACCCTTGAATTTACAAGTTGGGTTTAATCCATGATTATTCAAGATTCATGAAATTAGATTAGTATTTTATGGGGAATTATATGAGTCGCATGCTAAACCCATGAAATTATAAGTTTGGGCATTGTAGTTGCCATGTTTATATGTTATCCATGATTATGTGCATGAAGTTGTGCTCCCCAAGTGTTCGATAGAATATCCATGTGAATAAAGTGATGAAATTCTGACATGTTAGTATATGTACAAGCTTATGCCCTACAACTGTTTGATAAAATGTCTCTATAGATGAAAAATGAACATATGTACATTGTTTTTCTTTGCAAGATCATGTGATGCTTTACTTTTCATGCTAGCGAGTCCTGGGGATATTTAATACCCGACTATTTTGTTGTTTACCTAGAGCCAGTGTCACTTACAAAATAGTATCAGTTATGTCACAATCAATTGTACTCTCAGTCAGCTACAGAACTCAGTCAGTTACAGAACTTAGGAAAACTTAGTAAAATCAGTATTAGTCCAGTCTAGTTCAGTAAATCAGTTTAGTGTCTTTCAGTTGGGAGTACGATTCATCACCAAGCGAGCCTAAGGATGGGGGCTTACCTATTAGTTAGGACTGGATCCATAGAAGTAATCCCTAAGTTCCAAAACTACGTAGCCAGCGTTGGTTATGAGATATCACCCGTTAGATAGGACTGACATACTAAGGGATCACCCGCTAGTTTAGGACTGATCTTAGGGGTCACCCGTTAGTTAGGACTGACACTACAGCAGTTGTTAGTACCTTTGGCACGGTTCTAACACCCTTTTAATTAGGGTTATAGATTGGACCCCAACTCAGTTATCTTATCTTATTTGGGGCATGTAGGTTAGATGATTACCTCTCATAGTTTTAGTTTCAGTCTTCAGTTTAAAATTTAGTTCAGTTTTACAGAATCAAGACTATCAGACATAGTCAATCAATATCGGTAATTCAGTTATCAGTAACTTCAAATATCAATTAATCAGTTTTCAAAATTTAGTACTTAGCTTCAGAAAAGCTCAGATACAATATATATTTATGTATGTCCACAGTATTGCACAATCAGTGATTTTAGTAGTATCAGTTACTCACGTACTCTTACATTCAGTTACTCTATATCATTCAGTCAGTTACTGTTTATGCATATGAACCCTTGCATTTATCCTTACCTACTCTAGCATACCGATATTTTCCACGTACCGATGCATAATCTTTCTTTGTGCTATGATGTCTCATATTATAGGTTCGGACGCTCAGGTTCCCGACCGTGCTTAGACAGATCCAGTCAGTATTCACAAATTTAGTAGTGAGTCCTCATCTATTGAAGATATGATTTTATTTCAGTATTTTAGTTTATCAGTAGTTGGATTTAGTTGGGGGCTTATCCCATCAACTCCATATTCAGACAGTTCAGTTAGAGGCTTCCAGGCTCGACCAATTCAGACAGTGTTTAGTTTTCAGATATTTTTACCAGACATTATTATTTATCAATATTTATATTTTTAACCTTATGGCAATTCAGTTTAATTCTGCATTTATTTCAGTATTACTATTTAGTGATCATAGCAGATATCAGTCATGGGTTAGTTTGTAGTCCTTCGGGTCGTAAGCACTGTGTGGTGTCTAGGGTGTACTCTTGGGGCATTACACATTGAGTGTGGGGGTTTGTTCATGTTAAAAATAATTGCCTGAATTTCTTGTCAATATGTCAGTTAATTCAGTAACCAACTTCTATTACTCTCATTCTGATAGGTCGAAGTGGTGGAGAAAATAAGTGGCATCATCTATAAGGTAGGCATAGTGTCCAAATAATGGTGTGGCAACTAGTCTAATCGGGGTAGAGGACAAGTTGGTAAAATAGAGCTCAAGATGGTAGATGTGACGGGTAGGGTAGTGATAAGGCACATCTTTATGGAGTTCCATCGAGTCCAGAGGTAAAAACTTTCTATACAGTGATCATAGGTACTATTCTTTTCTATGATCATATGGATTCTGTATAATTTGATCCCTTTTCTTATGTGTCTATTAAATTTGTTATGGATTGGGATTTAGACTGTGAATATCTTGATGTTCCCATGCGTGTATCTACACTGATTAGGGTATTTATGTGTATGGATCAGGCATATCCTATGTGTTCTATAATGTTCCAGGGGTTTAAGTCATTTTAGACATGGAAGAATATGATGTTATTTTAGAAATAAGTTAATTCTCCTTTTACCATACTATCCTTGATTGTTATACCAAAGTTATTTTAGAAATAAGTTAATTCTCTATTTACCATGCTATCCTTGATTGTTATACCAAAGCTATCAGTCTAGTAATGCCCAAGGAAAAGAAATTCAAGGGGGAGGGTAAATTTAAGCCTAATTCAGTGAGGTTTGTGTCCATAATTCAGGCTAAAAAATTAGTAAAAAGGGGATGTACAACATTTTTAGCTCACCACTGGGAAGATAAATCTATAGTTTCTCCTAAAACATCAGTTTCTTTTCTATACGAATTTATAAGAGTATTTAGGATGATCTTTGGGGTATGCCTCCATATTAGGAAGTTGATTTTTATATAGACTTAGAGTCAACACTAGACCCATCTTTGTCTCTCCATATCATATGGAACCTGTGTAGTTGAGGGTATTGAAATCCAAGCTACAAGAATTGTTAGCAAAGGGTATTATTCACCCAGGTGTCTCCTCTTGAGGTGAACTAGTGTTTTTTGTGAAGAAGAATAATGATAGCATAAGAATGTGCATAGATTATCGCTAGTTGAATAAGTTGACCATTAATAACAAATACCTCTGCCTAGGATAAATGACCAGTTTGACTAGTTGTAAGGAGGTGTAGTGTTCTTTAAGATCATTTTGAGGTTAGGTTATCATCACATAAGAATCAAGGCTAAATAAATCCCAAAGACTTCTTTCTGAGCTCGTTACAGGTATTATGACTTTTTGGTTGTCTTTTGGCTTGACCTACACCCTAGCTACTTTTATGAGTTTGATGAATGGACTGTTTAAGTCTTTTTTGTATTTTTTTCATTGTTATGTTTAGGGATGATAAACTTGTTTATTATAAGAGTGAAGAAGAGAATGAATCTCATTTGTGTATTATGTTAAAGTTACTGAAGGAGAAACATTTGTATGCTAAGTAGTCTAAGTGTGAGTTCTGGCTTTCTTTAGTGTCCTTCCTGTGGAACATTATTTATAACTAAGGGATTATGGTAGACTGTCAAAAGGTTAAGGCTATCAAAAATTGAGTCAAGCCGATAAACATGACAACAATCCATAGTTTTGTGGGATTGGCCAGCTATCCTAGTTTGTTAAGGGTTTGCTACCATTGCTTCATACATAACCCAACTGACCTAAAATAAAGTACCATTAGAATAAGATGACATATGTGAGGAAATCTTTTAAAATGACAAAACTATGTAGACTTCATCTCTAGGCTAGCCCTGCCTATTGAAGGTAATGATTTTGTTGTATTCTATGATACCTCATGTTTGGATTTGGGTACTGTGTTGATATAGGATCGTAATGTGATTCCTTATGCTTTGAGATGGATAAATCCATATGAAAAGAACTACCCTATGAATGACTTGGAATTGGCATTCCTGGTTCTTGCCTTACAAATTTAGAGACACTATCTCAATGGGGTGAAGTGTGAGGTATTCACAGACCACCACAGCTTACAAAACATGTTTATCTAGAAAAAATTGAATTTAGGATAGGGTAAATATATGAAGTTAATTATATACTATGACATCTCAATATTGTATCAACCAGTTAAAGGTAACATGGTGGAAGATACATTAAGTTGTAAACTAGTGAGCATGGGGAGCTTAGCATTTCTGTAGGTGTCAAGGTGCCCAGTAGCGAGAGAGGTACAGTTTTTTGCTAACAATTTTTTGAGATTTTGGGAAAGGAAGGGTGTTGGCACAAATGGAGGCTAGTTAAACCTTTTATTATCTGATTAAGAGTAGAGAGTTTGAAGATAAAAATTCAATAACCTTAGAGAAAAGGTGTTGCAAGTAAAGCAATGGAAGCCATTCTAGATAAATAAGGGGATTTGAGTCAGAGGTTGGTTGTATGTACCTAGATTACATAACTTAATTCAAACCATTTTGGGAAAGGGTCATAATTCCAAGTACTCTATATATTTGAGTGCCAACAAGATGTATAAAGACTTGAGGCAACACTATTGTGGGTGAAGGATGAAACGTGACATTGTAGATTTTGTGTTTAAATGTCAAAACTGCCAGTAAGTCTAATACAAACATATGAATCCTGGTGGCACTTTTCAGTAGATGCCCATTCCATATTGGAAAATAAAATAACGAACAATTAATTTTGTAGTTGGTCTTCCAAAAATCTTATGGAAATGCAACACCATTTGGGTCATTATTGATAGGTTGACTAAGTCAGAATACTTTATTCCAGTAAGAATTGAATATAATGTGGCCAACTTAGCAAAGATGTGGATAAAGGAAATTGTTAAGCTACATGGGGTACTGATATCCATTATGCCGGACCAGTGTACTCAGTTCACTTATAATTTTTTGGAAAGGTTTCAGTCTAAGTTTATTTCTAGAATTGACATGAGCATGGGTTTATACCCACAGACTGATGGTCAATCTAAATGAACTATCCAAGTACTTTAAGACATACTTTAGGCTTGTGTTATGGATTTTTGGGGTTAGTCGGATCAATACTTACTATTGTGTGAATTTTTCTACAACAACATCTACCACTTTAGTATTGACATGGCTCTTGGTAAGGCCTGATATGGTACATGATGTAGGTCCCCAATAGGGTGGTTTTATGCTTTGGAGCTAAGGCCTTGGGGAATTAATATGCTCACGGGATTTATGGAGAAATTTAGGATTATACAGGAGAAGATCATATAATCTCAATGTTGACAAATTTAATACACAGACAAAAGGGTAAGAGAAATAAAATATGAGAAGAAGGAGAAGGTATTGTTGGAGGTGTCACCCATAAAGGGTTGTAATGCAATTCGGCAAGGAGGGAAAGTTGAGGCAACGATACATAGGACTCTTTGAGGTAATAAAGAAAGTGGTTTTGTTATCATACATATTGTCCTTATCCCCTTATCCCCTAGTATGTCCTAGGTTCACTTCATATTTTATGTGTCAATGTTAAAGAAGTACCATGAAGATTGTGACTATAATATTTGTTAGGATCTAGAACTATTTGATAAGGACCTATCATTTGAACAGGAATCAATTACTATCTTATCTAGATATGTAAAAAAGTTAAGTACATGAGTTATTCCTTGTGTGGAGGTTCAGTGGAGGAATCATACTTTTGAGAAAGATACATAAGAGATAGAAGTGTGGATACCACCAAGGCATGTCCACTTCTATTCAGATTATTTCAATAGAAAAAGTAATCACTATAGAGGTACCGCTACGACTATACCCCAAACTACAACAATGGCCTCCTTGTCAAAGGGAACAAACCACTACAACAAAAATTTAACGTGTATAGTGGTACCGCTACAGCGGTAATGTGCAATAAATTTTTTGTTTTTAAAACCCAAAAAATGTTTTGATCCCCACTTTTTAAAAAATGCACTAGGGCTCTAAGAAAAGGCAATTTTCAGAGAAAATTCAAAAATTTTTATCTTTGGGGGTAAGTAATTATGTTGTAGACTTGAAATGGTAGGAATGGTCATGAATTCAATAATTAGTGATCCTAGGATTTTTAAAATCACTAATGGAACTGGGACTACAGTTTTTTATGCTATTTCAAATAAAATATCATGACATTGAAATGATAACAAAACCCTAAGTTGATGAAATGGGATAATTTATGGTTTAAGTAGATGACTTTTGATCTCTAGTAGTTCAAAGGGAATGAATTATTGAAATATTTATATATTTTTGTTTTTTATAGATAAAGAACAAATTAAACGAGAATAAAAAGAGAAATGTGTGGCTTAAAGGTGACTTTGAGCAAAAGAGTTGAGGTTGGCTATGGTTTTATGTAGCACTTGGACTTTCTTGGCTTTGTGATTGTTTGTGATTTAAACATCTATGATTTCTTTATAGCATGACTTGTGATTTGATGAGTTCATTGCATTTTCATTACATTGTGATGAGGTTTTGAGATAATGCGTCAGCTACTATGTCGGTATAATATAATATGATGTGATAATGGGTTGGGTACCACGCTTGTACGCTATTTTATAATGAAGAGGATGATATGGGTAAGATATTATGCACACATCTTGAATAATACACTCACTCATATGCATTGATTGTTATTTTGATGAATATATATGATGATAAATGGTTGACAAAAATGATTAAATATGAATTCTTGTGAAAGAAAATTTGTGAATTGTAATTTTATGGTGATCCTTGACGAGTGTCTGCTTGATATCATTGGTTATTAGTTTTGTGATGATCATTTTTATACTTGTTTGGCTTACTTACTTGTTCATTTTTGGGTTAGTAAACCTATGATTCTTACTAGTACTTGTTGATGTACTGATGCTACTTGTACTCTTTTTTTTGTTGAGTTCAGTACATGTTCCAGTGATTTACACATGACCCCGACTCTAGATAGTGATCCAGACTTGATTTTGAGGGTGAGCATTATGTCTGGGAAACCTTCAGATCTTCCTACAGGTCTTTTGTTTCCATACAAAGATGATTTCTTCTTTTGTTTCATTTTGGATGTTGTGCTTGTAACATACTTAGTTGTTCTTTTTAGATGTTATTGTATGCTGACTTAAAGTTTCTAGGAATTATAATAGATAGAGATTTTTGCACTCTATTAAATTTTATGGATGATGACGTTTTGAATGATTAGTAGATATTAAATAAGATATTTTTAGGACTTACTGAAAAGCACATAAGATAATACTATAATGA
Organism: Capsicum pubescens; assembly: GCA_030864215.1. Lineage (NCBI taxonomy): Eukaryota > Viridiplantae > Streptophyta > Magnoliopsida > Solanales > Solanaceae > Capsicum > Capsicum pubescens. The sequence continues at coordinate 217,110,190 of CM061546.1, forward strand.
ATCTGGAGATGTCACTTAAGTAAGTAAAAGTGGGTGTAGTATGGTTCTCCTTCCATAGATTAGGGGGTGTGTCAATCATGACTGATTAGTTCGTGAAACATACCCATACCTCCCATAATAGATCCATGCATGTGATGGTCATAAAATAATTTGAATCAAAAGGATGTGGAGTAGTCTTGTCTAGGATTATTTGATTTCAAGACTTTAGTTAGATCCCTCTTCTTTTTGGCATTCATCATTTTATAAATCTTGACCTTCTTCAACTCATGCTGCTTTGCTAAGACCCCAACATTGTGAGGAAGAGGAGTTGTAATTTTTCTTATCTTTATGTTTGATAGAGCCTTGAAAATTGTTTTTTTCTACTCTTCTTAACCTTAAATGGAGTATATGACTCTGAAATCTTCTTTGATGGAATGTCACCCTTCCTATATGTCAATTCTTTAATAACATCAGTCAATGTATTAAGAGATTTAGTCATATCATCATATTTCTTCTTGAATTGGAAGCATTGACATAGAGACCAAAATCTAGAAGAGGCAACACCGCCAAATGATTATCTACCCATCCTGCATGAGAGATCAACAGTATTCCCACTAAAAGAGGTGTATCTACGATATCCACCACCAAAATCACCATCACCAGTATGACCATTATCATGGTCATATATTTTTTTAATAACTGTGAGATAAGAATAAACAAACCTATAACCACCATAAATACTACTAACATCTCCCTCATCAACCCAATAACCACCAACAATAGTAGTACCATCAACAACAACAATACCGAGAATAAGCTTACCCTCCTGGTTGTTTTTCTTTGAATGATTGTTGTTCCAGTTAATTCCTTTTATTCTATCAATTAAATTAGGGTATGTTAAAGTTTTCATAAAGCCTAAAGTAACAATAAATGACATCTTTAGCTATAGATTAGTCAGTATGCGTCATGGATGCACAAGCTAAAATCAATAAGTAAATATATTAAAATAGTGCTTAGATCATTAAAATTAATTATTAATTAAAGCATTACATGTACTATTCATAATTTAATTCAGTCGCAATAGATGTGAAATTTAGGAAAAATAAGTTAAGTTGATCTATACAAAATTACAATTAATGCTTCCTAAAGGGGGTTGAAAAGATTAAGAATTCTTGCCATTTTATCATTCTTGGCTGACAGCCATCTAAGAATTCTTAGACTGGAAACCTCCTCTTGGTAGCCCTTCATGTCACGACCCGATTTTTAAGTCATGATGGTACCTACTCTGTCCCGCCTGAGGTAAGCCAAAACGTAACCCGAAGTTAAACACAAAGGGTTAATTGGGTGGAAATGCCCCAAAAGGGCCAAATAAACAATTTAACATAATAAATAAGCAAGGCAATAGAAATAGTCTAAGGGCAGTCACTACATAAATACCATCCGATGACTTGGTATAGCTAGTACAAGAGTATCTAGTAATTAAAATACAACCTAAATACCTAGAATAGTCAATACATCTATCTCAAAATAAAAGACTGAACATAAAATCATAGAAGGAAATAGATGACTCCGACTCGAAGATCTCACCCTATCTCCAGATATCAACACATCACGAATGTCGATGAACAGGGGCAACAAGTACTCGGATCTTCACCAAAAAAGTACAGAAGTGTAGTATGAGTACCAAAACCATGGGTACTCAGTAGGCATCATCGGCTAACTGAGCTAAATCCTGATATAAGAATGATAGAATGCAAGATAACAAAACAATGATAAGGTGAGGAAACGAACCTAAAATATCTCAAACATTGCTATACATGAATAAGTTGATAACCAAAATATCACCATAACATAACATTAAGTATCAACACATGCAATTATAATTAGAAAATTGGCTCTATACATCAATTGGTGCAGAAAAGTAAATAACCCATTGCAAGCCCCCATAAGCCTAGAAGGTACAAATTAGATAGAATAAACCACTACCGTTATTTATCACCTCTCATAAAATTATTGAAATTCATCCAAGTCATGACACACTATAACCATTGATTGTACATATACAACATTTTTAAAATAGTCAACACTTATAAACTAACCACCATGCAACATTAATCCTCATGTATCAATAAATCATCTTTTATGAACTAAACACCACTTATTAACTAATCTTCATATAGTGTCTAATCATCATTATCAAATAGTCATTATTTACCAATTAACCAATATGAGTCAACTAGCCAATATTTATCAACTACCAATAATTATCAACTAATCAATATATCACTAGAGTCTATTCATATCCTCTTACATTATAGTTATTTCCTTATTTTCCACTTAGCAAGATTGTGAATATCACACCCCAATGCCAACATATCATAATAAGTATATCATCATATTAATACGTATAGACAGACTCAAACTGGAATGGATATTCAACAATATCCTCATCAATATCATCATAATCATCTTTCAGTCTTACTGGGCATGTACATATCATCATCTGACCTTCTCGATTATATATTATCATAATCATCCCCTCACCTTGCCGGGTATATTTCATCATAATCATATATCATCAGAATCATCCTCCGACTTTGCCGAGTATATATAATAAATGTCATCATTAATATGGTCAATAGCATAATAATTAGAGTATTCAATAGCGTAACCATTAACATAGTATATTAACATAATCAATAATATTAATAAAAACTGTGAGCTCTATTAATATCAAATATAGTAAATAAGCACAATCTTTAGCACAATTAATAACATAATATCCACTAGTCAATAAACATGATTGCTAACATAATCAATACGTGTTATCAAGGCATGGGTAATAACTTCTCAATAGCCTAACCATTGTCTTATCATTAGCATAAGAGATAGCTTATCAATAGCTTGAACAATATTTAAACCATGGCATAATCTATAGCTTAGTCATAATATAATTAATAAGTTAATTTGTGACTTAGTCAATATCATACTCAAGGGCTCATTTAATAGTATATTTGATATCCCAATCAATAGCCAAAACAATATCATATTCAATAGCTCATCATATGCTTAACCAATTATTCATAAATATATCATAATCATTTAAGCATTACTTTCAACATCATTACTCATAACCAACAACTATCAAGGAGTCTAAATATCACCAAATAACTAATTTTTCTAGTTGTACACAAGCTTATCAAAGGATAATCAATAACTATCACAAGTCTTGGCCTAAGGTGGCTCGAAGAGTCTACTTCTAAATTCTCAAAATTATTTATCAAGAAATGTCTACCCCAGACTAGGCTAAGGTATCTAAATCCACTTTTAGATGTCGAACAAGCCGCAACTAGTCCTAGGATAACAGTTTCTCATAATATTGAGCAACTAAATCAATTTCACCTATGGTATGGCAATTTGAGCAAGTTGCATCCTAAACTTAGGTAACTAACGAAATCTCATTATTAATAGAGTAACTGGTATTTCCACCCTAGTAAGAGCCTACAAGGTCAATTTTCATCTAAGATAGGAATAACTAAATAACACCCAAAATGATATTCAAAATAACATAGATGATCCAACTAATCCCAAGTATTTCAATTTTTCACATCAACACCTAAAACCCATCCCAAAATATAACACAATATCATAAATATATGATGAAGTAGCTAAAACTAACAAAGGGTAAAACCTAGACTACTTGGATGCCAAAGAAAGCATACAAGATCCGTTAAATCAGCAGTTTTTCTTTTTCAGAATCATCCTCAAGATGGCAAGATATCAAAATCATATTCTACTAATCAGTATGAAAATAATGGTATCCATATTGCACTATTATGCTTCAATTCCAAAAATCAAACTGAAATCCCATGTTGGTCCCATTTATGGAAAAAAATCACATTTCTAAAACTAACTCAATATTTCCACATGCTCAAGGAATCATCACCCAAAAATGGGTGAAATCTGAGCTAATTTGGTGCTAAAATAAAGCCCCCAAGCTTTTGGAAATTTTGGTCATGAAATGGAAAAATCAACCATGAATATTTCTTATCTTAGATTGTTCTATTTTGAGTCAGGGTCTATCAAAAATAGCCTCTCTATCTCATATTTGAGGTAGCAGTATGAACTGCGTATACTTACCCTCCCTATACCCCACTTGGTGGGAATATACTGGGTATGTTATTGTTGTTATAACCATGAATATTGAGAAATCCTACATCAAATTCGAAGGAGAATCAAGAAATAAGCATTAATCAAGCTTCCCAAATCACCCAAAAGCTTTAATCCCTAGTTATCTCACTATTTAAGGTTTAGCTCTCAAGAAGATGAGTGAAGAATGGGAAAATCGGGCAAAATGGGGTATTTATTCCAACACCAGGTTCTCAGGAGTCGCTATCATGACTTCATCATTGCTATCGCAATTCAGGACCTCAGACTCAGAAGTCGTAATCATGACATTTACCTCTGTGATCACAGTTTTTGCTGACTACAAGGAATTCGCGTTCGTGACTTGAAGTGTCGTGATCTCATCACTTACTGGTGCTTTTAGATAGAGATTGAGATCCAAGGTCCATAATCGCGGGTGCACTAGATCACAACTGGAATTGGAATTTTCCAAGTCTCCCCAACCCCTTGGGATTCATCCAGAATCCTGTATACACAAATGAACTTTGTAACCATACCAAATTCGACATTATAGACTCAATGACGCAGTCAAAATTTCAATCTAAGTTTGTTTCAATTAAATGTGGATCCCATACCCAATTTAAATTTTCTAAACATTTGAACCAATAGGTCAAAATAATTCCAAGAGCCTCGAGACCTAAGTCAAGAGTCCACCGAGCCTAAAATAGATATTACAGAGTTGCTCTAACAGTCGAAATTTACATTCGAAGTTGTTTGATTGAAGTGTTGCCTGGTGGCCATTTGGAACTAGTGAAGACTTCAAAACAGGAAATTGGCTCTAAATACAAAATGAATTGCCCGGTAACCAAACTGTCAATTTCAGCAAGCCATAAAAGACTTGGGGGAGCTATAGAGAAGCTCTAACAGCCAAAATAAGTGGAAATATGGAAAATAACCTGAAGAGTCATTACAATATCCACTACTAAAGGAACTTTTGTCCGCAAATGGTAAGGATTATGATGTACCTAAAGTATCGAACAATTGAGAATGTTGGGTACATATCTTACTCTCAATTTCCCAAGTAGCCTCTTCTATAAGGTGGTGCCTCCACTGATCCTTAACTATATAAATCTCCATAGTGCGTAACCGCCTAATATCACTAGCACAAAAGAGCGTTGGCTCCTTTATAAATGCCAAATGCTCATTCATCTAGATTGAGTCCCGTCTAAGCACATGAGATGGACTAGGAATGTATCGACGCAACATAGACACATAGAAAACTAGATGGACATCAATAAAATATGGAGGTAAATCTAACTCATAAGCCACCTCACCAACTGTGTGAAGAATCACAAAAGGTCCAACATAGCTACGGCCGAGCTTGCCCTTTCTCCCAAACCTCATCACACCCATTATGGGCGACACTCAAAAAAATACTCGATCACCAAGTCTAAATCTCAGGACATGGAGTCTACAGTCTGCATAGGCCTTATGCCTACTCTGAACTACTCTCAACTTATCCTAAATCAACCTAACTCAATCCAATGACACCTGAAGAAAATCAATACCATGGGGACGAATCTCAAAAGTCTCAAACCATCCAATTAGAGAACGACATCTCCTACCACACAAAGCCTTAAAAGAAGTCATCTTAATACTCGAATGATAATTGTTGTTATAAGCAAACTCTTCCAAGGCTAAGTGATCCTCCAACTGGCCTCCAATGTTCAAAACATAGGCTCGGAGCATATCCTCAAGCACTTGAATAGTCCGCTCGGACTGGCCATCGGTCTATAGATAAATAGTTTTACTAAGATCCACCTGAGTAACAAACTTCTTCTAAAAAGCTCTCTAAAAGCTAGAAGTGAGCATAGAACCTTGGTCCAAATAATAGATACGGGCACACTATGCAAACGGACTGTCTCATCCACATAGATATGGGCTATCCTCTCGGCATTGAAAGACATCTAAATAGGAAGGAAATATACTGACTTGGTCAATCAATCCACGAAGACCCAAATACCATTGAAACCACAGGAAGTATGAGGCACACCACTAACAAAATTAATGGTAATTTGCATCAATTTCCACTCGAGAATGGGCAATCTCTGAATCAAACCATTTGTTCACTAATGCTTGACTTTTACCTGCTGACAACATAGGCAACAAGCTACAAAATACGCTTTATGACTCTTCATGCCACTCCATCAATAATGTTGTCTCAAATCCCTATACATCTTAGTCTTGCCTGAATTAATAAAATATCTAGAACTGTGACCCTCATGTAGAATCAACTGAATCAAGTCATCAATCCTTGAAACACAAATGAGTCCATCAAATTTCAAAACACCCTTGTCATAAATGGTGTTCCTCTCGGACTTACCTCTCAACACCTGATTATGAAGTAAGAAAACCATACCATTCTCAAACTTACAATCCCAAATCTGCTCAAGAAGCAAAGACCTTGCCTAAACACTAGCAAGAATCCTCCAATGGTAAAAAATATCAAGGTGAACCATCAAGTTGGCTAAAAAGTGAATATCCTGTGTCAATGCCCTATGCAAAACTAAAATACAAGCCAAGCTAACCATACTCACTTCCTTCTAACTCAAGCCATCTACTACCATATTTGCCTTATCTCAAAGAATAAGAAATAAATTGACCCTGCTGCATCAAAACACAACCTAAACCAACACCAGAAGCATCACAATACACAGTGAATTCCCCAATCTCAATAGGAAGAGCTAGAATAGGAGCTAAATTAAGGAACTCCTTGAGCTTTCCAAAGCTCAACTCACACTCATTGGACTATCGAAAAGGAACCTCCTTCCGAGTCAATTTGGCCATAGGCACTAATATAGTAGCAAAAACCTCGACGAATCATCTGTAATAACCAGCAAAATAGATAAAGCTATGAACCTCAATTTGAGATATAGGTATATGCCAATCACAAATTGCCTCAATCTTACTAGGTCTACCATAATACCATCCTAAGATACCATATGCCTAAGGAAAGTCACAAACTGAAGCCAAAACTCACACGTAGAGAATTTGGAAAAAAGTACATAATCTATCAAAGTCTTGAGCACTATCCTCAAATAATGTGCATTCTCTTCTCTACTTCTCGAATACACAAGGTGATCTTTGATGAAAACAAACACAAAGGGGTCCAAATAGGGCCAGAACACTCGATTTATCAAATTCAAAAATACGGCTAGGGCATTAGTCAACCCAAAAGATATCACAAGGAACTCATAATGACCATAATTGGTCCTAAAAGCTATCTTTGGGATATTCTTAGCCCAAATGCTCAACTAATGGTAGCCAAATAAAAAATGAATTTTAGAAAATATTATTGCACCCTGGAGATAGTCAAACAAATCATCAGTGTGAGACATGGGATAACAGTTTTTCACCATTACCTTATTGAGCTTCCCATAATCAATACACATACACATCGAGATATCTTTCTTCTTCACAAACAACACATGAGCTCCCCAAGGAGATACACTTAGTGAGATAAAACCCTTACAAGAAGATACTAAAACATAGAATTTAGCTTCTTAAACTCAGCAGGAACCATAGGATAAGGTGTCATATAAATAGGTCAGGTGTGAGGCTCAATATCAATAGCAAACTCAATCTCACAGATAGGGGAAATATAAGGCAGACCGGTATGGAACACATCAAGAAATTAACAAACTATAGAAAGAGAGCCAACCGATGGACTCTCCACACTAGTATCACAAATGTAAGAGAGATAAGACTCGCATCCCTTTAAAATGAGCCTCCTAACATGAATATAAGAAATAATCCCCATCTACTCATGGCTAATCTCTCTCTGCAATATGACAGGGGGTATACCAGGCATAGATAAGGTTACAATCTTTACAAAATAATCCATGACCTAATAGGATAACTAATCCATTCCCAGGATCACATCAAAATCCACCATATCCAAAATAATAGGATCAGCACGAGTATCAACATCACTAAGAGTCATAATACAGGATCTAAACACCCGATCCACTACTAAAAATCACCCACAAGAGTAGATACACATAAGGGTACAGATAATAAATCCCAAGATAACTCTAATTGTAGAGCATAATTAGAAAATAGATAAGAATAAGTAGATCTCGAATAAAATAAAGCAAGGGTTGATTTACAGCATACCAAAATAATACCTGTAATAATAGCATTCGAAGATTTATCCTCGGGTCTAGTAGGTATTGCATTTAACTAACCACGCTTTCCACCTAGCTAGGCTCCTAATCGACCTCTTGTCTTGCTTACCTGAGAACCTCTTTGAGTACCCTAGAAACCACCTTTATGACTATGAGAACCACCACTATCCAAGGGATGAACTACTCTAATAGGGGAAATGCTCTGAGCTAAAACAACAATTACCCCACAACTCAGGTAATCTCACGAATAGTGATCATAGGATCCACAACTATAATATATCACTCGAGCTAAACTAGAACCAATAGATCTAGCTAACCTAGAATAACCACCACATCTAGAAATGACACAAAATGCACCTATTGAAGATAAACCACTACCCTAGCTAGGGCAATTACTAGAACTAAACTAACCTCCATCAGTAATCTAAAGGACTGCCTGAACAGGTTAACTAGGCTGACTCTGAGACTGAAAAGATGGACGCGGTGGATATGTACTGTGAAAATGGCTACCTCTGAATCGAGAACTACTACGGCTCCTATAGACTGCCCTGATCTCTAGGCCTCTTATCTCTGCCCCATGGACCTCACGATGCATCTTCTCTATAATCTGAGCATTATAAAAAACCTCAGTAAAATACCTACCCATAGTAACCAAACTCTGAGTAGATATACAAAAGAGAAGTCTCAATCTCTGATAAAGAAACAAACTCTCTCATACTCAGCATCCAAAATAGAAGTCCCATTCCTAGCCAACTCATGAAAACAAGCCTCATACTCCACAACTATCATAGAACTCTTCTCCAATCTAGAGAACTGATCTCTCAAATGGTCTCTAAGTCTATGAGGCATAAAATTTTCTAAGAACACCTTATAGAATTGAGTCCATGTCAAAGAAAAAGATCCAGCTAGTCTAGAATCCATACAACCTCTGCACCAATGTTGAGAATATAAGTCTAACTGAAATGTAGGGTAATCCACACCACGAGTCTCAACTAGGCCTAAATTATGGATCCTATCCTCACAAGGAATCAGAAACTTATATGCATCCTCATTCAGAGCACCAAAAAACCTAGGCAGAGCCAATCTTAAGAATCTACCCAAAATCTTCTGCTCCTCGGCAGACATAGTAGGCTGGGCAACCACTAGTTGAGCAATTACCAGATGAGAAACCACCAGCACCAGAGGAACCTTAACTCTAGAAGCAGCAGCTACAGGCTGCGCCCTCGCCTTTATACCATACTAATAGAATATGCACCATCAGACGGTGCACCACCAATTTCACCAAAAGCTAAACAAAATCATATCTGAGTACTGAAGAAGAAATAAACTCTGGTAGAGCATGGGTTGGTCCCTGGCCCACCACTAGTTAAGGCGAAAGAACCTCTAGCTTAGGAGTAGGAATAGGTGTGGTAGAGGACCCATATCCTAGCCCCTAGCTGGGGAAACATCTCATGGTTGTCCATGACCTCTGGGTCATCCACGAACAGAAGAAGGATCCCCAGGCTTGGTCTTGAGATCCTCATCTCGTGTAGAAGTAACACGTATCCTGGAAATCTATGAATGAGTGAAATTAAAGAAATGTTCTATAAACCAACTCAGACTCTTACAACAAAATGACTGAAAGAAGTGAAGAACTCCTAAGAATGTCCCATAACCTCTCGAAAATAGGAAAAAAACATCATCGTTCTAATCTGGAGGACTCTACTAGACATTTTCTTTTGTACCAACAATATTGGTGTATCCTAGACTCTGATACTAATTTATCATAACCTAATTTATGAGTCATGACGGCACATACTCTGTCTCGACAGAAGGTAAGGCAAATCATAATCCAAAGTTAAACACAATGGGTTAACTTGGTGGAAATACCCAAATGGGCATAATAGAAAATTTAACATAATAAATAAGCAAGGTGATAGAAATAGTCTAAAGATAGTCACTATATAAATACCATCCCACAACCTAGTAGATCTAGTACAAAAACATCTAATAATAAAAGTACAACCCAAATATCTAAAATAGTCAATACATCTATCTCGAAACATAAGGGTGAACATAGAAGGATAGAAATAAATAGGTGACTCTAACTCCAAGAGCTTACCCTATCTCAAAATATCAACACAGCACGAACGTTGATCAACGGCGGGAACTAGTACTTGAATCTACACTGAAAAGGTACAGAAGTGTAGTTTGAGTACAAAAATAATGGGTTCTCATTCGGTATCATCGATTGACAAAGCTAAATCATGATATAAGAATGACAGAATTCAAGATAACTTAACTAATACAAGGTAAGGAAACTAACCTAAAATATCTCCAACATCGCTATACATGAATAAGTAGATAACCGGAATATCATTATAACATAATATAAAGTATCAACACATGAAATCATAATTACAAAATTGGCTCCTATACACCAATTGGTGTAGAAAAATAAATAACCCATCGCAAGCCCCCATAAGCCTTGAAGGTACAAATAAGATAGAATAACCCACCACCGTTATTTATTAACTCTAATAATATAATTGGAATTCATCCAAATCATGACACACTATTATCATAGACTGTCCATATTCGTCAATATTCAAGTAGCCAGCACTTATCAACTAATTATCATGTAACACTAATCCTCACGTATCAATAAATCATACTTTATCAACTAAACACCACTAGTTAACTAATCTTCATATAGTAGCTAATCATTACTTATCAACTAGTCATTATTTACCAATTAACGAATAATTATCAAATAATCTTTATATCACTAGGGTCTATTCATATCCTCCTACATTATAGTTATTTCCTCATTTTCAACGCAACTTGATTGTCATTTTCATACCTCAATGCCATCATATCATAATTAGTATATCATTATAATACAATATGAATACACAGGCTTAAAATGGTATGGATATTCAATAATATCCTTATAAATATCATCATAATTATTTTCTAACGTTGCCAGGCATGTATTTATCATCATAATCATCCTCCAGCCATGACGGGAATATATCATCATAATCATCCTCCGGCCTTACCGGGTATATATAATCAATATCATCATTAATATGGCCATTATAATAATAATTAGAGTATTTAATAGAATAACCATTAACATAGTATGCTACCATAATCAATAATGATAATCGAAATTGTGAGTTCTAGCATAATCCATAGCATGATTACCAATATAGTAAATAAGCACGATCTTTAGCACAATTAATAGCATAATCTCCTATATAATCAAGAAATCATGATCGCTAACCTAATCAATATGTTTTATCAATGCATGGGCTATAACTAATAAATAGCCTAACTAATGGCTTATCATTAGCATAAGAGATAGCTTACCAATAACTTGATCAATAGTTAATCCATGGCATAATCTATAGCTTTTTCATAGCATAATCAATACCTTACACTACAACAAAAAGGTCTATTTAAGACCAATATTTAAGGACGAGTCAATAATTTTGTCTCTGAAAGTATGTTTATTGGGACGAGATTATATTTTGGTCCCTAATTGTGCCTTTTATTACGAAGGTATAAAATTTGGTCCTAAGAAAATTATTAACTGGTCCCTATTGATTATTTAGAAACTTTGAGCGGGAAAGAGTACCACCAAACATTAATAAAAAATAAACCAATTTTTTTTTCTAAGTAGGCGCCAAAAAGAAATAAAAAAAGCTCTTTGTTTTCTTTTCAGAATACGTACAGGTCATCCCTAAGCTACAAGCTTTGCCCTAATTGTTTCCATGGAAGCTTTGCCAATTTTTTTTTGCAATATAAGTTTTCCCTAACTCTGTTTTCCATCACTTCTTCTCACAGCTTTGTTAATTTTGTTTTGCCTTCAAGTTTTTTCCCTAATCTCAATTTCCATCGCAGCTTCCAGAGCAGGTCAGGTAAGATTTCTCATTCATCAAGTAGTTTGTTTGGTTCCAATTTTTTTTGATGATTTCTTCCTTCTATTAATTGTTTGATACCAGTTACTTTTCTCTTGTTCTTTTTTTTTTCAATAATTAGTGGAAAGGTTATTGGGCTAGAATTTTCAACTGATAATTTGAAGTTATTAAAGTGTCTTCAAGTTTAAATTTGATTTATTAGGGGGTGTTTATAGCAGAGTGAAGTTTTAGTATTAGGGTTCATTGAAAAGTGATAATTTGTTATTCGACTTTTTCTCTGTTTGTAAAGTCGATTTTGTTTGCTTGAAAGGATGTAATTTTTTGTGTGACCGTTAATTAAATTAGAAGATGGGATTTTGATAAGAATGTACATTTATGATAAGAATGTCAGAGATTTGAAGTAAAGTCTATAATTTCCATGGTGTCCAGGAGATTGATAAGTAGACGATGAATGAAATTCTTTTACTTTTTGTGAACTTGGACATATTTTTTATCGTGTACTATTAATCCTACCAAAAGGTGATACACAAAACTCTTTTTAATCATGCCATAGATATACCCTATATCTCATAGTATCTAAACCTTCCAACTAAATATAAGATGACATACGTTAGTGTAATAAAGTGAAAATAATGCTCAAATACAATACCACAAACAAGGTTCTATCGGAGTAACACAACACAAGAGTAAATAATAACTCAATTTAATGGTGTTTGTAAAAATTGTGTACCAAGAGTCAGAAGCTAAATATGTATAATGTATCTAAACTACCATTAGAATCTTGTGGTTTTCAACATGTCATGTTATTTCTATAAGACCATGTCATTAAGGATAAAGTTGGGGCAGGCTCATTATCCACCATATTTGAACTATGCACCACTGCTTAACCCTTGGGAATTTCTAAGTTATAAAAAATAAAATAATTGGGAATGTTGTTGGGAGCTATAGGAAGAGTTCCCATTATTTGAACTGCTTCTAATAAGGCCTCTACGACATGGTTAATTTATAGTGACCTTCTAGAATGTTGAGCCACTGTAAGAAGGCCTTCTGAGAGTTCTCAATCATTTTCATCATATAGGAACCTTTTAAAAAGAGTGTAATGCTTTTTTTATTACTTTAAGTATAAAGGAGGATGCAGCAAAATTAAAGATTTTAGACTTATAAACTTATTAGGATATGTAGGTTGAAACTATTTTTGGCAAGTCAATCCTGATAGCCAAAAGTGCGCTTGTGCTGGGGTAAAATAACTGATCTTGTTGCCTGTCACGACTCAAACACTGTAGGCCATAACTGAAACCTAGGAGAATCTACCTACCAAGCAGACCGGCATCCCTGATAAACAAGCATGTTCCGTGTAGAATCATTCTTTAATAAGTAAAGTAGTCCATATAATTATAGCGGACAATACAAATAAATCATCAGTTTTGTTGCCTTGTTGCCAAACTCTTGAGTAATTATGCTAAACTTTTTTATTGTTGAGTAGACTGTTGTAGATGATAGCATGATCATCATAAATTGAACATGAAACTGATGTAATATTTTGGCCAACGTAGTATTTTTTTTATTGTTATTTTTTCTAACACAGTATTTTGAATGGGAATTCATCTCTGCCTTTTTCATAAAATATAGTGGCCAAATCAGATTGTCCGTTTCCGCTCTCTCCCGCTTCTCAAGAAAGATGACTAGAATTTTTTTATTAAGAATGATGTCTTTTTAGGTTGTGTTCTTACAACATGATTGGGGATATACATAACTAATCTAATATGCTACAACTATGTTTGGACAATAACAAAAATAAGATCAGACTTAATGTGTAAGGATATAGTTCTAGTTCTCTTTTGTCCCATTCCTTCAATCAAATAAGAATCCATGCCCAAGCTAGTGCTAATGTATAGTAAGAGACATTCCTTTTAGTCGAGTGCCTTCGGCTCCTTTAACGTGAGAAGGTGATGCCGAAGAGAATAACTCAAGGGCACTGGTTACTCCATCAACTCAATTTTATTGTGTAAGTGAGAATGCCAGTCATCATAGTCTGAACGTAAGATCTTTTGTAGGTTTATCTCAAAAATTGGCATTCTAATCCAGGTCATTCATAGATAATTGACATGTTCAGTCATAGGCTATCACGCATTCCAGATAGCTGCAGCTCTGTCCATTCCTATTAAATTAAAGAATGAATAGGAATTGATCTGATAGTAGCTGGGTAAGATCTATCTCTTTCCATATGTATGTTCATTAAACTTCTCAGGTGCCTTCTATCAAAGGATGTTCTTTTCTTGGATATCGCTGGCAAATTTGAAGCACGTAAATGATCATTAGAGGTCTTACACCTGGTGATAAATAAGACATATGAGAGATAAATAATTAAGGATTTGGGGAGGTATGAGACAAATGTCTAACACCTATATCCTTTATACCTCATCACATAGTACGTCTTTTACAATTTTCAATGTGGTACACTTCTAGATATATCACCACCTAACAACATAGAACTCTAGTCTTTTTTCGACCTATTTAATGGTAGGATCTTGAATGATCATTTTGCCAAATTCCACTTGAAACATTGATGGGAGTCATTCCTTCTACATAAGCACTTAGTTTTCTTATATCAGTTAACTGGTGTTGACATTCAGATCTACGATGTGCCATACTAGTCTTGACAAATGAGTGTCCAACTATGGGAGGGAGAGTTCCATATAATCTAATTTAATTATCTTTTAAATTTCTTCTTATCAAGATGAAGACGCTCCGTTGATAGCCCCCAGTTAACTGACAACCTCTGATATTAGTAGTGCCACTCACTGATTCTTTCAGTCTAAGTATTTGGGGATATGAAGAGAAATTCTCTTTCTTTCAGCTAGTACACCTAAATTCTATTTTGTTTTTACTTTCCTAAGTTTGTTATTATCTTTTTTATTATTTTGTATGTTGCGGGAACTCTTCACTTTCAATGTCGCACCCGTGTTGAGTTCTCCAAATATACACTACTTTTGGAGAATCCGACACTCACCTAATGATATTTTTGAAAAGTCCAAGAAACATAGATTGTTTTGATGAAGCCTCATCTTATTTTATAACCCCTTGATCAAGTTCCTTCCTTTGCTCTAGAGCAGCAGAGAATATTCAGTTCTATGAGTTATTGTTTTACCTGGGAATTACCTAGTGTTGGTCCTAGGATGATATAAGATATTTGTTGATGTTTAGCTCTCATAACCATATAGCTCTTAATAACTGAAGAGGTTATATTCTGGGTAAGCTTTGTCCAAAATCATCTTCAACGAGCTATAGATCGAGAGAGAATATGGTCCAGACTCACCACAAGAGAGAGTATTGATGTTAAACCAATTTCTTTCAAATTTCTTGTTTGACACCTTACTTGAATTTCTTTCAAAGACACTGCTCATGAATATTGACCTGACTGTGGTACATTTATAAGCTATAACAAACCAAAATAGTAAGTTTCTGTGCGCTGCTAGTTGTTTTTCGTATATACATAACATTTCGTTGATTTAGAAGTCTTATATTACTCGCTATAAGTATTTCTTGTATCTATAGTACTATTAAAGAAGTATGTAAAGTGATTCTAATGACTGGTTGGGAAAATTTTTAGTATATCAATGTAATACAATATGTCAGTGTGTGGAACACCTCACGCAAAGTCATTTCACTTGGTGCCTCTTAAAATTTCCTGAGAAAAGGTGACAGATCAATAAGCATTGTATGTGAACCTTATCCCGGTGAAGTGGCCTAAGTATAGTACCAATCAATATATTGTAGAGAAAAGTAATGAGGCTTATCCCTCATGAAGATGTATTTTTACATCGCACTCAAGTTTTTATATTTATTGTTGATACATCATACAGGTTCTAAAAAACAATCTGGCTATATTTTGTTTCTTTATTGCTTTGGGAAGAAGTACAAAGGCTTTTCTTTATAAAAATGGATTTGATACTCTTGACGAGCCGATTGAAGAATTAATAAGGTAAAGTATTTTTGTGTTCTTTTTTTTTTGTTTTTGCTTATACTGATAATACACTCCATCGTTCCAACCTTTCTTTTTGAATTCTAAATAATTTCTAACTCAGATATGATACTTTTCATTAACTCTAATAAAATATCATATGTATCTTACCATTGATATGCACTATATTTCATCACCCCTACACGTACTTATTTCCTGAAGATTGTGGGTAATTTTTGAAAATAGATGCTCACATCGATGATATGAGCAGACTAATTGAAGGGCAATATCCATATATAATAGATTCTTCTAACTATGGAAACGTTTCATGTTATATCAACCACAGGTACCGTTACAACTCTCTTGATTTGATTTAATCTCAAGGTGGTTATAATTGCTTCAATTTGCATTATATTTGGTCCATCAACTTACTTTTAAGTGTAAAAGTAAAGCAATATGGAATACTCATCTCAAATTTCTTTTATAATGCCTAACAACACTTACAATGGTTAGTTCATTAACTGAAGATTGACAACCAACAAATCTATTACTACAACCAAATTCACAACCAATAGTCAATCACAATACTAAATATC
This sequence comes from Capsicum pubescens, assembly GCA_030864215.1. Lineage (NCBI taxonomy): Eukaryota > Viridiplantae > Streptophyta > Magnoliopsida > Solanales > Solanaceae > Capsicum > Capsicum pubescens. Next base: position 217,126,943 of record CM061546.1, read on the forward strand.
AATTCTTTAATATTAAGGCTTGCTATCGTATTGTTATTGTATCATTTTGGTTATCAACAAATTAGATCCATTGATTTTTTAAATTAAATTCAGCCCACATTGCAAAATTTGTCATGGCCTTAACCATTGCAGGTGTTCACTGAATGAGTGGGATTCATCAACTGATCTCTAGCCTTGCAATTATTTCAGTGTAGTAGCATGTACAAGGGCTTCTCACTCCCCTTGAAGATCAGTTCTCCTCCATTGTCTTCAGACAAACTTAACCGAGAGTAGCTCAAAATAACATTTGGACTTGGCACTTTTCAGATAAGAAAATTGTTGGTGTTTGAACTCAAAGAGCCTAGGTATCTTGATAAAGCAAATAAGACATCTATATTAATAGTATTAGTTAATAGAGGATGTCAGTTTTCTTTTTTCTATGAAGAATTTGTGTAAATGATGTATATATGTTTCTCATGCATATATATGAAAGCAGATTATGGTAATTTGATATATATAGATATATACACATTTGATTAATGCCATTAGAAATTGTATAATAATATATAGAGAGACAAAACTTTATCAATAGGCTTTTTAGGACCAGTAAATTGGTGGTTGAAAATCTTAGCACCAAATGTACTTTCAGGACCAAATTTTTATTGGTCACAAAATCTCTTTAATCGGGGACCAAAAGCATGGTTCCTAAAAGCATTTTAAGGACTAGTTTTATGCTAGTCAAAAAAAATATTTTAGGGACCAGCTAGTTTATCCCATCGTAAATGACCTTTAGCAAAGGAGGCTATAGGGACGAGCGGTGACCAACTTTCCCTTAGCTAAAAAAGAACTATGACCAGGTAGGTAGTCTATTTGGGATGAGATATATCAACACAAAAGGATTATTACAACCTGGTAGTTAGTCGATTAGGACAAGATATACCGTCGCTAAACAATAATTACGATGGAATTTTTTACCATCGCAAAAAGATTTTTAGGACAAGTTTATTAGAGTCGTCACTATTGAACTTTTTAGTAGAATCTTGTCAGGACGGGACGCGAACAGCTTTTTCCCATCCTAAAAGACCAATTGGGACAAGAATTGGACTTTCTGGGACCAATTTTTACTTCCTTTAAAGTTTTTTTCTTGTAGTGTTAATTTATTACTTAGTCAAATATCATACTCAAGGGCTCATTCAATAGTATATTTGGCAGCCAAAATAATAGCATATTCAATAGCTCATCATAATCCTAACAAATAATCCATAAATATAGCATAATCATTTAAGAATTACTTTCAACATTATTACTCATAACCAGCAATTACCAAGGCGTCTAAATATCACAAAATAACCAATTTTTCTAGTTGTACATAAGCTTATCAAAGGGTATTCAATAACTATCACAAGTCTTGGCCTAAGGTGGCTCGAAAAGCCTACTTCTAAATCTACAAAATCATTTATCAAGAAATGTCTATCCCGAACTAGGCTAAGGTATCTAAATCCACTTTTAGATCTTGAACAAGCCACAACTAGTCCTAGGATAGTAGTTTCTCCTAATATTGAGCAACTAGATCAATTTCACCTATGGTAAGGCAATTTGAGTAAGTTTTATTATAAACTCAAGTAACCAAGAAAATCCCTTTATTAATAGAGTAACTAGGTATTTCCACCCTGAGAAGATCCTACAAGGTCAATTTTCACCTAAGATAGGAATAACTAGGTTGATCAAACCCAAAATGATAGTCAAAATAGCCTAAATGATCTAGCTAATCCCAAGTATTTAAATTTTTCACATCAACACCTAAAACTCATCCTAAACTCCAATACAATATCATAAATGTACGATGAAGTAGCTCAATCTAACAAGGGATAAAACCTAGCCTACCTGGATGCCAAATAAAACACACAAAATCGTTTAAGCATTACTTTCAATATCATTCATCATAACCAAAAACTACCAAGGAATCTAAATATTACCAAAATAACCATCTTCCTTGATGTACACAAGTGTATTAAAGGGTCTTCAGTAACTATCACAAGTCTTGGCCTAAGGTTGGTCGATGAGCCCACTGCTAAATACTTTAAATCATTTATCAATCAATGTCTACCCCGGACTAGGATAACGTATCTAAATCCACTTTTAGATGTCAAACAATACACAACTAATCCTAGGATAATAATTTCTCCACATATAAAGCAGCTAGATCAATTTTACCTATGGTAAGGTAATTTGAGCAACTTTTATCCTAAACATAAGTAACTAAGGAAATATCCTCATTAATGGAGTAACTAAGGTATTTCCACCCTGACTAGAGCCTACAAGGTTAATTTCACCTAAAATAAGAATAACTAAGCTAATCATGCCCAAAACGATAGTTAAAATAGCATAAATGATCCAACTAATCCCAAGTATTTCAATTTATCACATCAACACCTAAAATTCATCCCAAATTTAACACAATATCATAAACATACTATAAAGTATCTCAATCTAACAAAGGGTATAACCTAGCTAACTTGGACTCCAAAGAAAGCTCACTAAATCCGTTAAATCACCATTTTTCCCTTTTGAGAAGCTTTTGCAAGATGACAAGCTATCAAAATCACAATCTACTCATCAATATGAGAATAATGATATCCATATTGAACTATTGTTCTTCGGGTCCAAAAATTTATCAAAATCCCGTATGGGTCCCATTTATGGAAAAACAATCATATTTTCAAAACCAACTCAATGTTCCCACATGATCAAGAAATCATTACCTTAAAAAATGGATGGAATCTGAGCTTATTTGGGGATAAAATAAATCCCCCAAGATTTTGAGATTTTTGGTCAAGAAATGGAAAAATCAACCATGAATCTTTAGGAATCTTACTTCAAATTCGAAGAACAATCAAGAAATAAGCGTTAATCAAGTTTTCCAAATTATCCACAAGTTTCAATCCCTAGTTATGTCCCTGTGTAGGGTTTTTATCTTAAGAAGAAGAGTGAATAATGGGAAAAATCGGGCAAAATGGGTTATTTATACCTATACCAGGTTCTCAGGAGTCGTTATCATGATATAGGTCCTCAGACTTAGAAATTACAATCGTGACATTTACTTCTGCGATTGTGGTTCTGGATAACTGGCAAGGGAGTCGCGTTCATGACTTGAAGTATCACGATTGTGGTAGTTACTTGTGCTGCCAGATCGCGATCTCGATCCAAGGCTCGTGATCATGGGTGCACCAAATCACAGCTGAAACTTGGTTCCAAGTCTCTGCCAACCCGATGGGATTCATTCAAAATCTCATATATGCGAATGAATAATGTAACCATACCAAATTCAATGTTTTTGGACTCAACAGCGTAGTTGAAATTTCCTTCCAAGATTATTTCAATAAAATATGGGTCCCACACCTAATTTCCATTTTCTTAACTTTCAGACTAATAGGTCGAAATGAACTCGGATGACTCAAGACTCGAACTAAGATTCCACCTAGATTAAAATTAATATTCTGGAGCTTCTGGAATAGTCAAAATTGGCATTCGATGTCGTTTAAGTGATATTATTTTCTGGTGGCTATTTGAAACCAGTAAAGACTTCATTCAAAAAATTGGCTTTAAAAATCGAATGAACTATTAGGTAACAAAATTGCCAGTTCCAGTGGGAAGCTATAGAGAAGTTCTAACGGCAAAAATAAGAAGAAATATGAAAAATAACCTGAAGAGTCATTACACTTCACTAGTTGTGGGAGATGAGGAGTAGCTTTAAATGCCTGAGCCTGTAAAAATAACGCCAAAAAATTAAAATTATTATTCATTAAAAAATAAATGAAACACTAAACAAGAAATGTTTACCATGAAAAGACATATAAATTAATTGTCTTCAATGTTAATATAGTCAACAAATATCTGATAGTCATTTTGTAGCTTTCATAACCCCAAGAGTAGTGGTTGAATGCCTCAAGATCCTCAAAGAGCTTTATCAAACCAAGTAATATGTTGTTGTTAATGTATCTATCCCAAAGAATATTATGGACAAACCAAACTAAGCACAATGATTGTTTGTGCTTCTTTGAAATCATTTTAGCTTACAACTCTTCAAGCAAATTTATATATTTGTTGACTTGCCTTTTTATATTTTCTTGGCAGTATTAGTCGTTATGATGACTTTCTTAGTTTTTTTCTTGGTTTCTGACTTAGTTGTTTTCTTTGCTGTTGTTTTTGGTATGAAGGGTAATTTTTATTGTCTTAATAATAGAAATAGGTTGAGAAGGAGGATAACATTCTAGTTTAGTAACTATGGCAAACTCCTTCCTACCAAAATAATGTGGCATGCCACAGTAATTTATTCAGACTTCATCCATCTTTTTTTTATTCTCATTTATAAATCTATGTTTGAGAAGACCATAAACTATGGTCATTTGAAAACGGACAATATTGTCCTCTAACAAATCAAGATATTGTCTAAAGTATTTGTCCCTAAAAAATATCCAATTTTTTATCAAAGTATTGTCCTGAAGGTGTCAAAAGCTTTTCCCATTATTAACTTTACTACAGAATTACTAGTTAAATTTGAAGCAACATCTCACTGAATTTTCACACGAAAGTTATCAATATAAAATTTTTTGACAAGTTTTTAATTGAAGGGTTGTTAGGATCAATTTTGGCATTTAGATCATGTTGACTTTTTTATCTAAATTTAGGATCACATTTTAGCCCCATCTCCTTCATCTTTATTTTTATCATCTTTGCTTTCTTCTTTTTCATCTTCTCCTCCTTGATATTCTTCTTGTCACTCTCTTTTGTCTCCTTCTTCAATTCATTATCTTCTTCTATATCATCATCTTCTCCATTCCCTCTTATATCTACATCTTCTTCCTCTATTTTTTTATCTTCATTTCTTTCGTCTTCAGCTTTCTCATCTTCTTTACTTTTCTCATCTCGTTATTTATCTTTATCTAAATATCTATATACTTTACTTTTATCTACTTCTTTCTCATCCTCTATTTCCATCTCCTTTTTCTATATCTAGTGCTAATTGAAAAGGAACATATGTTTTTCTTGTAGAACAATCTTATCTAATGGTAAATGTACCCTAGTGATAAGTGGTGATTTTACCACCTATTCTCAATAAACATTCATGCATGCTACCTTGTTTTGAATGAATAAATGAGATATATTTGTGAGTAAATGCACTAATATCCACTCATTGCAGGCATAGAGTTGAAGAGATCAAAAGATGAGTGCAGCTGAAGACCTGGACCACAACAACCTTAGTTACCACAATCACGGTCATAAATCCACGGTCACGGTTAGTCAAGACTGTCAGTATAATGTGATTGTGGAACATAACTATGGTCGTATGGCCGTAGTCATGGACAGTCTTTCGCTATCGCGGTTAAGTAGGAATATGCCTAGGGGAAGATCTGTAAAAGCACTTAGATGAAACCCAAACCATATATAAGCAAAAACCTTTTCTTTTTTGGGTATTACTTACCTCATAACTATTTTTTATTTGAAAGAAAGAAACCCTAATTAGGTAAGTGTGTAACTACTCTTAGAGGCTTAATTTCTTAGTAATTTCATGAAGAATGGACGTTTTGGAATAATTCCCATGGTATGTCTCATTTTACTTTGTTCATGAGTAGCTAAGTAATTCAGTCATGGGATTATGTTGAACTAAAGTGTAATTTTGTATGGGTATTGTTGTGTTTGCATGATTTTTAGTTGCTATGTATGAATTCTGCCATTGCTTGAGATTATTAGTTGAAATTTGATGGGTGGAAACCCCAAATCTTCAATAGACTTGATGGGTGAAAACCCCAACCTCTGAAAACCCTTTGGCATTCTTCAAAGAGGGACTAAGGTAAACTTGAGGTAACCCATAACATCCTTGAAAGAGGGTTATAGGGGAAAAAGTAACGGTGGATAATTAAGTCTATGGTTTACTACCTTTTGTAATCTTAGAAATCAGTTTGATTAGAGTGTAAGCCATATCAAGAGCATCATCCTAGAAATAAGGATGCTTGATTAAGATTTTGGGTGATTACGAATTGCACACTTGTTAGGTGCTTGAAAGATCCAATGGGTGAATCGTTGTAATTTTATTACAAATATTGACTATGATGAGTTTCGACCAGCCCTATCCTTTGATCAACAACTAAAACTTATGTCAAACCATCATTAACCCATACACTTTACCTTTAGGTAGACATGATCCCAAGACCCTCTCTATTCATAATTTTAAATCAAAAGTATTATATCCATGCATTGTTAGTTGAAAAACTATCTCCAAATTAAATCCCCCGATTTTATTTTACAAGTCTTGCTTATTATCATTCCGGGTAAACTTATAGTAACTTGGACTCCCATAAGATTTGAAGCCTATAATTTTCTCCTTTTGTATTTGACCCCAACACTAGTTGTGTTGTTTGACAATGACTGCCTCACCCCTTAATCATGGGAGTGAGTTGAGCCTTATCAAAATAGCGTTATTTTCGGGGAGTGAAATATAGATTTCTCTTGTGCGGTATGATTCTTACTTGGGAATACAAAGGGTGATATAATTTACTTTATTTGTTATTCTTAGATCTTTCTTTAGGTGATCGGAGTGTTAATGGAACAATGAGTGATAGCGCAATCAACATGGGCCCCTTTGATGTGCCTCTAGATGACGAGGGCCCACTGAATAAAGTGGGGCAATCAAGCGCAATCCGCATCCCACCAACTAATAGGAACGGAGCCTTCCATGTGACTAGCATAATTTTTCACATGTTGTAAATGAAAAGATTGTATGAAGTTCAAGTCTTTGAAGACCCAAATATCCATTTGAAGAATTTTGTGGAAGTGTGTGCATTGTTCAATATAGCACACATTACTCAAGAGTCCATTCGTCTTTGCCTTTTCCCGTTCTCATTAATGGGCAAGGCGATTTCATGGCTCCTCTCAATTCCACCCAGCTCAATTACATCTTGGAACGAGCTTACAAAGGTGTTTCTTGATAGATATTTCCAGCCATAAAAAATGCTTCAAACGCAGGATGAGATTGTAAATTTTTAACAAATGAATGCAGAACCATTATTTGAAGCATGGGAGAGGTTTAACGGTAAACTTGGTCAATGCCTAAATTATGAAGTCATGGAGAAAATATTTCTTGAGATCTTTTACCGTGCCCTTGATCCATTAAACAAAATAGTGGTAGATAATGTGGCGGGTGGTTCCCTAGTGAAGTTGCACCACAAAGAGGCCTTTCTATTGATTGGAGAAGTGTCAAAGCAAAATTAGGGTTGGCATGCATGAGAAATAAAATCTCTTAAGAGTCCTTCTACCAATGCCATGGTCGATAATGTACAAAGAAAGTGGAATGAATAAAAGGAAGAGAACATGGCAAAAATGATGACCCAACTTGATATCTTGACAAAGCATATTATGGGAACACCCGCGAAAGCAGTCAACGCCGTAGCATCAAAATCTTATGAAGATGATGAAGAGGAAAAGAAGTTGGATGAGGAAATCAGCTATTTGTCTAACTACTTAGGGGGTTCCCTCCCCGCCTATCAAAGGCAAAGTAGGAATCAAGGTTGGATGGAACATGAGAGGGATAGATATTGGAGATATCGGGAACGTGACTATGATTGTTATGTTCCTCCTCATGATCGGACCAAATCCAAAGAGTCAAATATCATCAAACCCGAAAAATTCAAGACCGAGGATGAATTAACAAGGACTTGAATAGAGTAAAATGAACTAAAAAAATGGTTCGTGAGTTGAAAGGTGATTTTTCTCAACTTTCTCAAATTGTAATGTCTCACTCTGCTTCTATTAAGAAATTGGAAACCCAAGTCGAGCAAATCTCTAGACAACTAAATGCTAGGCCTAAAGGTAGACTCCCTAGTGACATGATTGTTAATCCAAAGAATGATGCTCAAGTTCTAGAAATTGTCACAAGGATTTGGAAGGTACTTGATGAGATCTTTAGAGGAGACTTGAGTGAGAATTTACTCAAGGATAAAGCAAATAAAGTGATGCCTCAAAAAAGAAACAGATGATGGGAAAGAGATCGAGGAAAGTGATGAAGAAGTGGTAGAGGTTAGAAAGACACAAGATGATGCAAGGCCAACCATCCAAGTTCCTCCCACATTCCCTCAATGATTGAATAAGAAAGAGGAAGGTGACAAATTGAGGAAGTTCTTGGAAAAACTTAGAAACTGATCGATAAATATCCTGTTGCTTGAGGCAATCCAAGAGATATTGAGATATGCTAAGTTGATGAAAAATCTGATGGCTTAGAAGAGTCTTATTGAAGGTGAAACCATTGAGGTGACTCATGGGTGTAGTGCTATCATGGATAGCAGGTTTCGAAAAAGAAACATGACCCCGGAGCATTTACTATCCTTTGTACAATTGGGACGCATGAATTTAAAAGATCTCTATGTCACCTTGGTGCGAGAATCAACTTAATTCCTTTTGTCATCTTTAATAATATTAGATTGGAAACCCTTACACCGACCTTTATGCAACTTTTCATAGAGGACCGGTCCATCAAAAGGCCAGTGGGAATTTTGTTTGATGTCCTTGTTAAAGTGGATAAGTTTATACTCCCGACAGACTTTGTGGTATTGGATTGTTAAATATAAAAATAGGTACCTATCATCCTTGGTCATCATTTCTCGACCACCGGGAGTATAAACTTAAAAAGTGCATAGTGACCTAGCACTTCATGTTTCTTTAATAGGTTTTAACTAGACTTGGTTTGGTTTTGGGTAAAACAATTAGCTTATTGTATCCGGTTAGCTTTTGGGTTATGTAATTCATATATGGTTCTTGGATGTTTATAGCTCTGGGGTTGGTATTTAAAAAGGTTTGTATTTTGTAAATATTTTCTATGTATGTTCGGGATGTATAGTTGTAGGTCTTTTTGTCTTGGTTTAAACTATCTCGGTATGTGGTAATTTGTGGGGGTATGAACATAGGATCTTTTGGTGTATTTGGAATAAATGGTTTATCAAATAGCCTATTTAGGTTCATATTTGTGTTTTCCTAACTCCTTTGCATGTACCTGCTGAAGTAGATTGATAAACATTATGGGTTTTATGGAGTATCCCAACGTCTCCTTCTAGATCTGAAATTTTAATGTCTTCAGATCGACATAGCTCTGTACATTGCTGAGTTAGCTGATTTGTAGCTTCAGACTTCAGTTTAACTTCATTAGTCTTTAGCTTTTCTATTTCATTACCCATACTGTTCACTTTCATTGAAATCGTAGTTAGGGTGTTGAATATCTTTTCTAGAGTATCCTTTTCTATTATATCAGTCTGTGTAGCTTTGTCGTGATATGTAATCTGCAATAACATTTTTGTTAGTACTAATTACTTCAATTGTAAATGTGAAATTTAATATATTCAAGACTAGTCTCTGAATCTCTTTTGTTGTAACTGAATTTTGTATTTATTTGTTAGCCGCCAACGTACCTGTGTATTATCTGTTCGTACAATAAACTTTTTATATACAATATATGGCTCAAATGCTAATAAACATTTATATAAAGAACATAATTCTTTTCTATTTATTTCCCATTTTATTTCTGTTTCATTAAACGTACCTGAGTAGTATCTACAATGGTGTTCTAATTTTTCTTCTTCATATCTATATTTAAGTACTCCTCCATAACTACATTCACTAGCATCTGCTTCTACTATATATATAAATTTTCTATTTTCGTCTGGAAATTGTAATTTTGGTAATTCTTTACAAAGTATTTTTATTTTTTGAACTTATTTTTTATCTTCTTCATTGTAATTATATTCTATATCCTTTTTTAATTTTTTCTGTAAAGGCTTTAGGTTTTCTGCTAATTTTGGTATATATTCTCATACTTGGTTTACTAATCCTAAAAATGATTGTAATTTCTTTTTTGTATCTAATTCTTCTTTTGAATTTATTATTTTTTGTACTATATGTTGTTGCATTTTTACTCCATTTTTATCTATTTGTATTCCTAAAAATTCTATCTGATTTTTCATAATTTCAGCTTTCTTTTCACTTAAACTTATTCTCGATTTTTCTATTATATCCGTAAATTGTTCTAATAATTTTAAATGTTCTTCTTTGGTTTTTGTATATAATAGTATATCATCTATATATACTATACAATTAGGCAATTGTTTAAAATAACTGTTGATATATACCTGGTGCATTTTTATATCCAAATGGTAGTACATTCCATTCATAAAATCTTTGTGGTACCGTAAATACGGTTAATTCCTTAGATTCTTCTTCTAACTTTAAATGGTAAAATCCTGATTTACAATCAAATTTACTAAAGTAATTATATCCTTGTATTTGTCTTATTTTTAATATCTTATTTGGTATTGGATAATTATTTGTCATAGTTTTTGCATTTAAATTTCTATAATCAATAACCATTCTACTTTTTCCTCTTTTTTGTTCACTATGTTTATTTACTATAAATGCTGGGCTATTATGTTTATTATTACTTTTTTGTATATATTGTTTTTCTAATAATTCTTCTATGTGCATTTTAAATTCTTTTAAATCATCAAAATTATATGTTAATGGTTTTTGAGTTATTATGCTCTATTAATTCAATTTTTATAGTGGTTTCATATTTTTCCCATCCTTTTAATGGGTCTTCACTATATAATTGTTCTAATTTTTTCTTAATTATTTCTATCTTACTTATTGAAAATATAGTTATTTCCTTTTCATTTATTGAAAATACGACCAATTCTATTGTATCTTCAGTATTTTTTATATTTTCTAATTTTTGTGTAATTTTTTCACTTCCTTCTATCCAATCAGTTTTCTTTCTTATTTTATTAGTAACTCTTTTCGTTCTTACTTTCTATTTACATGGTGTTGTAAACCACCAATCCGTTCTAGTTATTATATGTGGGTATAATTTATCTAAAAATGACATTCCTAAAAGTATATCTTTTGATGTTAGCTCATAATTATAGATTTCTTCTATTGTTAATATTTTATCCCATACTTGTGTTTTTACATTCTTAGCTTTATAAGTAATTAAGCTTCCTTCGTTATTAAATCCTTTAACTATTATTGGTGTCTTTAATTTATCCCATTTACTTTTTGGTAAACAATTATATCTATATAAATTAGCTTCTGCTCCTGTATCTATCATAGACGTATAATATCTACTGTAATACCCTTCTACTACTATCTTCATTAATACATATATTTTCATATCACGTTAAAGCTCTTCTTAAGAATAATTTCTCTCTGTTATATGTTATAGATAATTGTGTATGCTCTATATTATATGGTTTTACTTGTTCTAGCCATTTTATTCCTAATATTATGTCTGCTTTTTGCATTTCTTCCTTTATTTTAAATTCTATTTTTATTTTTCTAACTCCTATTGTTATTTCTTTTTCTGCTATATTTTTAGTGTTTATTAAGCTTCTTGGTAGATCTGGGCATATATTATTGTCAGATTTTATTTCCTCAGTTTTTATTAGATATCTTGCTATATAATTTTCTTCTTGTCCTGTATTTAAGAGTATTAAATATTCTTTTTCATTTATTGTTCCTTTTATGTAATATTGGTTTAAATTAGTTGTTGAACTTGTTTCATAACTTGTTCTTTTTGATGAACTTGATAAATCTGATTTTTCATAAGCTATTCTTTTTGTTGTGCTTATTCTATCATTTATTATTTCTAAATTTTCTTCTATATCTATGTCTCTATAACTATAATCATTATTATCAATTGTTTTTACAAATGGTTCGAAAGGACTTTCTATTTGTATTTTGTTAATTTTATTTTTTCCCGTTATTTTATGTTTTGTTGTTAATACATATAGATTTTTACATCTTGCTATAAATATTTTACTTCCTGGGATTAGTTCTATTCCTGATATTTTCCAATATAATACTAATGATTTATCTATATTTTTATTTGTTATTGCTACTGAATAATTCACACTTATTATAAATTTAAATTTTTGGTATATTAAATTTCCTTTTATGGCAGTTATTATACCTTTTTCTATAGGTTTTATAATTCTATCATCTGCTAGGTATAATTCTATCGGTGTATCTATTCCTTCTATGAAACATCCTTTTATTAATATCTCTGTACCTCCTAGGTGTACGTATTTTATTGGGTCTCTACTTCTTATATCGTTTATTTCTTTATTAATTATCCTTTTTATTACTAGTGGTATACTAGCTTTACCTTTTGCATATCTACAGTCTATTACATGTTCTTTTTGGCTTACTACGTAGTATTCTTCTTTTCTTCTACTAAATATGTTTTTTATTGTTGGTATTTTAAATATTTTTCTACACTTAAATCTAATTCTTTTCCATTTATTTCATCAAATATATGACTATCAAATATTATTTTTTGATCTGTTTCTTCTTCATTTAAATATTCTTCCTTTGTTATTATTTTTATATCTTCTTCAGTTATTTGGTTTATTCTTATATCTTCTTCAGTCATTTAATTCATCTAATTCACTATCTATTTCATTATTTGTTTCATTCTCTGAAATTTTATATATACTATCTTCACTTTCTAATTCATAATCTATATAATCTATCTGCATATATTTTGTATTTTCTATTTTTATTTCTGATATTTGTTTATTTTTTGGGTTTTTAGGTAATTTACAATCTCTAGCTAAATATCCTAATTTTCCGCAATTATAACAAGTACATTCTTTTTTCTACATATGTTTATAATTTTTTACATAATATCTTTTTCTTGGTTTCTTATATTTATAGTTTGATTTTTTGTATTTCTTATATTTCTTATGTCTTTTTCTTTTCTTATAATATCTTTCTTCGCATCCAAATTGAGGTGCTATTTTATCTTTGCAACATGCTAAATTTCTTATTAATGTTTTTTCCATTTTTATTTCTTCTCTATATTTTTCACATAGGTTTCTATACCATTGTTGTAAAAATTTTATTCTTGCTCCTAAAGTATCTACTATTTTTGCTTCATCCCAACTTTTTATTATTTTTGAACTAAATGGTTCAGGTAATTTATTAAAATATAATTTTCTTATTTCTTTACTTTCTTCTGTATTATATGTTCCTTTATAATAATATTCTTTAAATGCGCAAGTATACTCATCTATGTAACACATATTACGTATTGCTAATTTTAACATTAAATTCCTATTTGTATCTTTCTCTTTATTTTGTTCTTTTTCTGTTGTTGTCATGCTGCTAAATTCGTCTTTTATAGCTATTTCATATTTTTTTAATAATTCTATAGGTGTTAATTTAGTTGTAGTTGTTGATGATGTTCCTTCTATAGGTTTATCAGTTCTTAATACCTTCTTGCTATTTTCAGTTAAATTTGAAAACCATAATTTCACTATTTCTATTTGTGTTCTTTCTATATATTCTGGTGCATCTGTTACGTTTATATTATTATCTAATAATTGTTTTTTCATATATCCTATCCATAATTGTATTATTTTTTCTGTATCTATTACACAATCTAAGTCTAAAAAGTTATAATTTTTATTAATTATTTATTTTGGTGTCCAGTTGTCATATTCATCTTTTAGATTATATCTTTTAAACTTATTCTTATAATATGTAGGTTTTCTTATTTCTGATGTTCTAGGTATTATATTTTCATCTTCTTTTTAATCAAGAGTATTTATTTCTGTGTTTCTATTTTCTAAGTTTTCTTCATTAATTACTTCTTGTTTTTCATTTATTTCTAAACTTTTTATATTTGTTAAGATTTCTGTATATGTTTCACTATCTTCTGAATCATAATTATCTATTTCTTCAATATCTATTGTATTTATTTCTAATTTTTCTTTAAATTGATTTATCTCGTTTAATAATTTTTGTTCTATATCTTTTAGGGGGAGATTTTCTCCCAATAGGTTATTAAGTTTTTCAATATTATTTCTAATATGTAGGTCATTTGAACAAACCATATTAATCATATATTTTTAGTATTTGTTTTGTTATTGTCATCTGATTTATCACCATCTTGGTTTGCAAACTTTAAGCTTCCTCATGACGCCCTCTGAATTTTGAACTTAACAAGGAAGAGACAATTAACTTGGAACATTACTTATGGAACTTAATTTTTCTACTTCCATTAAGAAAGTATTTTTCTCATTTTTAAGAAACTGTTTTCTTAGAGAAAATATTTTCCATGAAATATTTTCCTCCATACCAGACACACACGTTCTGCCACAAAATAAATAAATAAATTAAACTTATATATATAGTGTAATTTTTACGATGGAGGTTCAATATCCTTTGGCCACTAAGTTGTATCATATTGTGTTAAGTCTTTTCATAACTTGATGTTTATACATTAATAAATAAATTGACCTTACAGATGTTATGTAGTTTTTTGACGAAGAGGTTCAGCCGTCTTTGCCTACTAGTTTGTATATAATATTTTCTTAAAGGTATTCAAAATTTAATATACTAGTTTGTATATAATATTTTCTTAAAGGTATTCAAAATTTAATATTTATTTATAACTAAATAAATAAAACTTTTATATATAGTGTAATCTTCAAACGAAGGAGGTTCAACTATACAGATCCCGTGAATTTAGTTGCCTTTGTGTTTCCTCTATATCAGACTATCATAGTGCAATCAATATAGCTAAGATGCAAGCTAGCAGTAAGGATAACAATGGGGTGGGAAGAGGTGGTTAAGCCTTTTCCTGTCATTGTTTTGCCTCGCCTTGTCTGTTTTACTGTCTACCTTATTTAGATTCAGCCTTACCTTGTCCCCTTTAGTCATGTTTAGCTCCGCCGAGTCTAACCCCCTATTAATATGTTCTTTATTTTTTTCTAAAATACCTCGACTAAAGTATTGACTAACCTTTATAGAATTGAAAAGGCAAAATGTGATTGATATTTTCATGCAGCCGGTATATTTCTTGATAGTAAAACTATTTGAAGTGTTTAAAGGGCTTTATATTCGAAAGTGTTCAATAAATTGCAATGCTTCTGGTATATGTCGATATTTTAATAAAACAAAGGTCAATAATTGATTAATTAGTGAAATGGCAGTTGGTTGTTAAGAAGTTAATTTATCTAATCCTCTTTTTTTTAGCTAAGACCAATCGCCCATAAGCGACTTTTTATCATTTTGAAACCTATTTATCTATATCTATATCTGTAAAATATTAAAAGTGTGAAGACCTTTATCCTTCATTAAAAGACTCTTCTTTAGACAAAATTATTTTTTCACTATTATTTTAAATTTATTATTTAATTATTTTTTATTATATTAACCAAACTTCCTAAAATATACGGTAAGAGAATTAATTAATATTTTCTTTTCTACTAGACTTCCTAAAATATATGGGACTCCCAAAATATATGGTAGGAGAATTAATTAATATTTTTCTTTCCACTGTTCAATTAGAAAAATACTCTAAAATAGGACTCTATTAATTAAGGAAATACTTCTATAAATATAGATATGTACATTAAATTAGAAAAAAAATTGGTTTGCCTATTGGGAGAATATGATCGATGTTCATCTAACTTGATTCGATTGCATGTCCAGATTGGTGGATGCTTGATTTTCTAACCCTTAACTTCTTCACTGTTTTTGTTAGCATAATAGAATTCAATGTATGTGTATATATATATCTTATTTGTTTTTATTCAAAATCATTCTTCAAGGTGAAAATTTACGCTCAGACAAGAGTTAATTGGATAAAAATCGAAGCTTTGTGATAACTATTATAATGTTTTTTTATAGTTTACAGGTCGTAGATGAATGTCGGTTGACTTTGAAGAATTTCTTGTGTAAAAGTTAGGTTTAATTGTATTGTTTTGATATCTTTATTATCTGATTGTTTTATTTTAATTTACAGATGTTAGATGAATGTGAGTCGGCTTTGAAAAAAAAATTAGGTAAAGATTAGGTTTAATTGTATTATCGTAATATCTCTATTAGTTTGTTATTTTTTGGTAGTTTACTGTGCGTAGATGAATCTCGATCGGCTTTGAGAAATTTTTGTGTGTTGGTCGGTTTTGAGGAATTTTTTTATGTAAAGGTTAGGTTTAGTTGTATTATTTTGATATCTCTATTATCATATTATTTTGTTATTGTTTTCATACTCAAAAAAATATTAAATTAAATTATTATATTCAATTTTATTATTTGAACAGATATCCATTTAGTGTAATATTTGAACTCATTAATGTGAGGTACACTCGCAAGACGCGTACACCTAAACTAGTTACTAAATAAGTCTGAGTATAGATTCGTCTCATAACAAAATACAAAAAGGATAATATTATTATATTCATTATAAGTGTTATTAAATATGAAGCAAATACAAGAAGAATAGAGAGAGAAGAGAGAGACTTCTTTATTTCTCTTGAGAGATTATTGAGGGATGAATTACAATCAGGGAAAATCCCTTTATTTATAGGGGAAAACTAACCTTGGGGTTTGTAACTTTTTTCCATAAATAAACATACACAATATATGGTAAAGTAGGTATTCACTATATATGGTAAAGTAGACATTCACTATATATGATATATTTATAACACTCCCCCTTGAATGTCTAATTGATAGATAATGTGCCTCATTAAAACCTTACTAGAAAAAATTCAGTGAAAAAAAAATCTAATGAAGGAAAAAGAGTACACATCTCTAACAATACGCATATAAACTGCCTCATTAAAAACCTTACATGAAAAACCCAGTGGGACAAAACTCATAAGGGAAAAAGAGTACAGTGTGTATTAACTCCCCCTAATGAGAATATCCTTGAACCTTTGCATCCCGATCTTGTGCACCATCTTCTTGAAAGTTTCAATTGGAGGAGACTTGGTAAATAAATCAGTCACATTATCACTTGAATGAATCTGTTGCACGTTAATATCATCATTCTTTTGTAGCTCATGTATGTAGAAAAGCTTTGATGAAGTGTGCTTAGTTATATCTTCTTTTATGAATCCTTCCTTAAGTTGTGTTATGTATGTTGCATTATCTCCGTATAAAACTGTAGGTACATTGTCACATTTCACACCACATTTTTCTCGAATGAGATGTGTCATGGATCTCAACCATACTCATTCACGTCTTGCTTCATGAATAACTAGTATCTCAGCATGGTTCAATGAAGTGGCTAGATAAATTGCTTTGTATATCTCTAAGATATAGAAGTATCCCCATATGTGAACATAAAGCTTATTTGAGATCGAGCTTTATACTGGTCAGATAAGTACCCAACATCATCATAACCAACAAGATCGGGACTACAATATTTAGAATAAAATAAACTCATTAATTTGATCACATTTTTGATGTCTCCTAGTAGGAGAAGACCTAGATATTCCTTGCTAACAAATTAACCGAAAAAGGATATGTCATGCCTTGTAGTATTTACAAGATATATTAGTGCACCAATTACACTAAGATATGGTACTTCATAACCAAAGAGTTCCTCATTCTTTTATTGAGGTCGGAATGAACCCTTATTCAATTATGTATGTTTCTCATTTAAGTAAATATCCTATTTCTTTTGAAAACTGTCCAAGAGTTTCAATAATTTTCAAGCTATTAGCTTATACAATATAAGGATTATAAGTAAATTTCCCAGAAACTTTTATATGCTTCAAACATTTTGAATCCTTAAAAGTTTTCATATAAATTTTGTCCAGTAAAAATATTCTACATTTCACGAGTGACATCTTCAAGTGTTTGGATTGCAAATCAAATAAGTTTTCACTTACCAAGATGCACCCTTTCATGTCACTTGATAAATATTTCTACGTCAGCATGCTTAAATAAACGTAGAATTCAGATTCTCATAATCTTTTATAATATTGTGCCAATATTGTATCACTGATATCATTGATGATATATCAGTTTGTATCAGTTCATAGTATGACATAACATTTTGAGATCACATCACTTCTTTATTTTCAGGTACCTAAACCACTCATAAGGTTTCATGAAGTGTTATGTCGTAGGCTTTTCAAGAGCAAATTGGCTTCTTATTATCATTATTTATTCCTTATTTTTCAAGAATTATTTCATTTGGAACCGATTAGTCTATCATGCTTCATGAATTCGTAGACTTTGTCCTTTATGAACACAAAATAGGAGCACTTGGAGCTTAAATATAAGATGCGTTCGGCATTTGACTTGAATTATCTTTTGAATAAGGATCTAATGATAATTCCTAACATATTTTATAGCTACTTATAATCTCCCCCTTATGTTAGGAAAACTAACATACATCCTTTATCTTTGTGCATCATGGTATATTCATTAATCGTATACCGTACATCAAAATTATTAGATAGAATAGTTGGTTCTTGACCTTGAACCAATTAAGAGGGAAGAAATAATCATAATTTATTGGTCTAATGCAAACAAGTGTTATTTTATGCAACATATCATATTTCATACCAACACATGAAGCTTTGTTCTCATCAACAATGGTTTTGTTATTTATTGAAGGCATTCAATGCCAAACCATTTTCATCAAGCTGAATTGTCTTGATTGCACAATCTGAATGTTATGCTCATAACTCTATTTTATTGAGAAAGCAACTTTATGAATGTCAAACTACAGGTTGACAATAAATATTCATGTGATTATCTTATTGATGCATTTTTTCAACATATCAGATGAAAGGTGAACGGGCCATTACTCACCTTTTATACTTTTCAGATTTTAAGGGATCCAATCCCAAAATTAGTTGGTCCAACCAACTTATCATGAAAATAAGCAACATTAAATTTGAAGAATTTTCGAATTCTTCAATATTTGTTCAATACTCAGTATGCACATCTTCGATTTTCTAGTTGTTGATTTACGTGATTGACTTTATGAGTAGAAATGGCCATTTTCTAATCGTCTATTCAAACTAGTCTCACAATTACATCATTGAGAGGGAATGTGATGAGCTAATTCAAACGTATTTATTTATCTTTCCATTTTGTAACCAAGTAAGACGATCTAGGTATATTCCTATCCTAACCACAAATTAATTTCTTATTCTACTAACGAAGAGATCTTACCCTCTATATTCTTCGTTCTAACCCTTCGTTCCCTTAGTTAGTTCACTTTGGGCTCAAAGATATATTTTAAAGATCGTGAATCTTTAAAATAGTAAAATAAAAAATATAAGAACAACAATAATGATAATCAAATAAATAAAATTAAGAGGCGCTAAACAATCACTTAAGTAGCTACCATAATCCTAGAAAAAGAGGTTTAACTCCATATAGACATGGAACAATTACAATAAATCATCCAAAAAAAATATAAACTTAAATAAATAAGGAGTAGAAAGATGGAACCAGTATTTTCCAGCCTCAATGGTGACTTCTAGCTCTCTCTAGGAAAAAAATTATGAGGAAATTAATTTTATGAAATATTTATAGGTGTAGAAAAAATTCCAAATAAAATAACTGAGTCCAAAATAGAGTGACAAAATTTATTGCGAAGCAAACTCTTGCGTGTCATGCCCCCTCAAGCACTAGCAGGCTTGTAATTTGAATTGGTCACTTTTGAATATTTTATAAAATATATTTCATTAAGCAGTCTTCTTGATTTTCTTCTCAAATCTTCCATCTTTAATTCGTTTTTGCTCCAAATCTCTTCATCTTCACACTATTTTAATTCTACACATCAAATATTATACTAGGCACAATCCATAAAATTAATACTCAAAAAGCACAAATAAAAATACTAAATATGAGGCAAATAATGACTAAAAATATATATTTTTGGCCTCACATCACCACCCCACACTTAGAATTTTTCTTGTCCTCTAGAAACATTGAAGCTCTTTGCAACAAATCGAGTTAGGAACATCTCCATTTTGGCTGATACAAACAATTAGACTAGATATCACAATTCAAAATGTCAAGTACACATTCCAATCATTATGCAATAAATACAAACAAACAACAAACTTCTAACCTCCTAACCTCAACGATGGACTCTAACTCATTAAATTTGGGTTTGTTCACTTACTCATGTCTAAGAAAGCTAATAACATCACCTCTATATCATGAAACAAGTACCCTCACAAGAAAAAAATTAATCCACACACACAATTTCAATGACTTAATATAATTTAAAGACTTTGAATAAAAACAATTCTCACACTCAAAAAAGAATTCACATGTATGCACAAAGAGCCATAGGCTTGTCCAATATGTACATCTCTACTAATTAAGCATGCTTGAATAAAATCAATCTGGACTTTAAACAGATTATAATGTTAGCTAGGGGATGGATAGAAAAACGATATAATAGTGACTTACACTTTCCTAAACACTTTGCACTTTTTGAATTCATCACCCATTATTTTCTCGTCTTTATTTTTAGCTCTCTCTTCAACTATTATTTTCACTAGTATTTTCATAACATTTTTTTTCTCCATTTTTTTTTCTCATGTCACATTCTCTTAAAGAGGACCTTTTCATCACTTTGCAACTATTTTTGGTTACCTTTTTAACACTCAACCATTTTTTTCTTCAGATTTATCAAATTTATCATATTCTATGCTGCAGTGCTCAAGGAAGCATAGTGCAAAAACTAGGGACTCAACAAAAGAATTAAGGTAAAAATATGGGTACCAACAAAAGGCTACATTCTCAAAGGGGTTAAAGAGTGGTATAATATTTATAAAGGATAAAATTTCATAAGAAAAGTCAAAGAAAGTCTACTATCATCTTCAAAATGGAGCAACACTTTTATTTCATTTCAATAACAGGCAGGGCAAGTTATAGACGGAGAAGCAAAACATGAAAGATGCAATAAATCCTCACCACACATGACACTATTATCAATCAAGATTGATCAATTTCACTTCTAAGACAGGGTCATAAGGAATTATAAAATAAGATAAGTAATATAAAAGGTCACAACCATGAGACTAGGCGTCAAAAAGTCTGCTATTTTATTTACATTCATGCACTCATAAGAAAGTACTATTCAAACTCAGGCCTAAATTACTAGTATTACACAAGTAAAAAAAGTGGGTCTTCTCTTTCTCTCCCAAAAGAAATAAATAATAAAATTTACTCTTAACAAATAAAATAAACTTAGTTAAAAGAGATCCCCCTAAAAAATAATCAAAAAGAAAAAATCAAGGAATGGACAAAGTATGCTCTAATAAAGACTAAAAAGCTAAAAACTAACAAAAATTAAACTAATTAAAAAATAAAATACAAATCTTTTTGTGTTTTAAGACTTTCAATTTTTTTTTAGTTTTGTTTTCAAGAAAACAACTAAAAATAAAAGAAAATTCTATAGCATACTTCACCCTAAACAAATCACGAAAGATATTCAGCCCCGTGCTTAAAATCATGCTTTGTCTTCAAAGTAATACATAAAACAAAATAAGGGTAAAAGGTACTTCTGAGGCTCTCTGGGGTCTAGCTACATGTTTCTTCACGTTCATTCAAGGGTCGTATGCACCCCACACTTAAGCTTAATCATGCTCCTTAAATTAAAATTTTGGGTACTCAGACATCCCGTAAATATGCAAAAAATAAAAATAAAAAAAAACAAGTCAAACATAAAAACAAAAAGTAAGAACTACTTACTACATATTAGGTTGCCTCCCAACAAGCACCTAATTTAACGCCGTGACCATTAATTTTTTCCTCCACCTTGAGGATATGAATTTCACCCCAACATTACATCTATCTTATTGCTTCGTTCGTAAGGTGGCTGTCACAACCCGAACTGAGGCCTTGGCCATGATGAGCAATCCAAACCATGAAGGCCCAGACGCCCATCTTACTTGTAATCATATACATCATTCATATACAGAAAAGAAATGCAGAAATATAACTGAGTATGGGATCATGGTCATGCTCTAAAATCAACAAAATATTAAGGACTGTAATTCAACAACATCTAAAATAATATTTGACTCCGTCTGCAAAACCTCTACTACATATGAAACAAAGATGTCTGAAAACTGGGACAAGTCCCCCAGTAGATCAAAACCATAAACATATGTCTGAAATTAAACAGGCCTTCTGAAACATAGAAGCCTCACTAGCTGAACTCTACACTTTTGTCTGAAAAGATCTACTGCTTAGCCGGACCACTAGATTGAGCCTCAGACCATGAGAGGTAGGGTGTCAATACAGTTGTACTGGTACGCAGAGCAAACCCAAAATAATATTTGATATTTAACATATATGAGAGCAATTTAAAAATAGTTCATAAATATGTCACATAGTAAAAGTCACGTGGGCGTGGTTAAAAGACTTTATAAAACCATCTGAACTCTGTGACATACTCTTTATTTTACTTTGATGCTAGGTGGTATACCCTACAATTTTATAATTCCACGGGCTATATGAAATCTGCCCTTAACTCGGCAGCCAAGCCCCCAACCCAAGGTTGCCGCAAGGGTCGGAGACTCTGAATATCTAGTACGCCACAGGGCCGTCGCCAGCATAGAAAAGTAACATATCCGTATCGGCAAAACACGGTTTTAGGCTATGAGTCGATTGACTCGTGCCCTCTTAGGGTAGCCACCTAATCCTCTTTAAGCCTATTTTTAATTCTTTACTACATGCAATCTTTGAATATCAAACTCTGAAGACTCTAGTTCTGTTATGGCATATATTTACATAGTATCGTCATACCATTGACTTGTAAGTCATATTCTCTGAGAAATTTATAGAAAATTATGTCTCTATTCTCAAATCATGGAATTCAGGACCACCATATCAACAATTCTTTTCAAGAAACTCATTCTTTAAAACTTATGTGAAACCATGCAAGCAATTCTCGTTATCAACTATTCAATAAACAAAGGTGGTCATGTCAAAATTCTTAATTTCATGCTATTATTTCTCTTTAACACAAAACATAGATATCTCATGAAACACCCTCTCATCATCTCTAAATCATGTTCAAATACTATGACATTGAGAAAACTACTTTCACATCGTAAACCATGCATTTCAACTCTTTTCCGATAAAACTATAAACTTTAATTCAATACACGAGAGGGAATTCATAATTTGTGCTCTCAAACAATCTCAAATCTCAATTTTCATACATATACATATACATGTAAATCAATTTAGGTAAAAAGACCACAAGGCCAAAGAAATAGTAACATTGAAACATTCGCAATACATAATTTAAGTATAGATTCCAAAACCCCTTTAAAATTCATGCTTAATAATCTTAAAAGCATGCTCTAATGTTTACAAGCCCATGTAGTATTTAGGAAAACCCCCACGTACCTTAGACTATAAGAGCTGAAAGATGGAACCTAGATCTTGATAGATAGAACCCGGATCTTGACCCTTTTCTTGGAGTCTTAAACTTAAGATCTTGATTCTTGATCTTAAGGGAAAGGAGTTAGGGTTTTAATTTGGAAGGAAAAAATGAATTATGGAGTGTATTCTGCTTTTGGGGCATGAATCTTATGTTATGGATAGACCTTGGGTGAGGTAAAGGTCCAAATTGCCCTAAAAAATGCGAAAACAGAACCTGAAAGTTAGGTGTGTACGACGGAGCGTGTGTCGCACGCTAATCGTGCGCAACTACCGCCTCTCTCACAAAAAAGGCTATAATATTTTGCTCGGGTATTAGATTTTTGTAAAATTGGTATCTTTGAAAAAATACTTCGAAAACCTTTCATTTGATACATAGTAGGCCCTATAATTCGATATATAAAAGAAGTTATGGTTGATGGAAGTTAACCCAAGTTTAAACGTCCACTGAAACTTAATCGCTAGAAATGTTTTCAACTCGTCTTAGAGTTCGGGGACTTTTTGTAACCTCAATTCATATTCAAAGGTACTCCCACACTATCGGATTGATAACCACACATATATTAACATGGAATTATCTAGTTCGGGTCTATATGCGTAGGAACGACGGTCTATTATCCCAAAAGTATGGTGTGTTACATTATCTCCCCCTTGGGATCATTCATCCCCGAATGATGGGTAAGGACCTTTTAAAGCTCTAAGAGTGTAGAATAAAGAACGTAACATTGATTTTAACATTTTTCCTCAACATAAATATGCAAAGGCATCACACGATATTCATGATAACCCCTAGGGAAATGAGTAAGAACGAAACCTGAGACAACAAAACTTGACATCGACATGATCTTGGCATGTGTTTTATGGAACATGATCAAAAGATTTCAAAACATAAATTTTTCTAAGAGTCCTCGGCCTGATTAAGTTCGATACAAGACATGAGATAAGCTTCTGGCGGAACACAGGAGTATTAGCATTCTCCATCTTACAAAATACAACAAAAAGACTTAAACTTAGCAACACTTCTTATCGATACTCCGACATTAATCAACATACTTCATCATTCCCAACTTACAATTCTCCCGTAACGCATCTAACCTTAAGAATTTGTGTCCCTCCATATAATACTCTATGTTCAAGCCTAACTCAGAGAAAAGAGAGGCTAACTTAAACTACGGGGCCCTACACTCTACGTCACATTAAGAAATCACCTCAACTCATCACTGTAATCCAACAATCTCAAGTCTTAATTCAAAGAATACTAACCACATGGCACATGGGTTTGTGTTTTCATCATTCAGAACATTCAAGCCTAATAATTACTACAATCACTACATGGATCACCTTACTAAGACCAACAATTTCAATCACTCTCAAAACTATTTCCACCATATTTCTCCTTCGTAGCTATTTCACACAACAAAAGTTCATCTCCTTCTTTTTTCCTTCAGCTATAACCTTAGCTCGAAAACCACATCAAAATCTTCACCTTCAAGAACATCTACTCCCCCACCTAACACACTTCTACACTTCCACAACCACCATCATACTAGCATACAGAGGGTCATTAAAACACATGAGCAAGAGCATCATGAAAGAGAGTAACACTATTCGGTTATAACATATACTGATTTCCATACTCAAGGTGGGACATGAGTTGAAGATACGGTACAAGCACAGAGTATTTCATATATCACGTATTTGAATCACAAGTGAAGAGTCGTGTTGGCACAATTTCAACATAGCACGAGTTCTTAGGACAATCACAGTGAGAAACATGAGAGCTTACATCATGAGTCTTATAACATGAGTGTGGAGTTCATGAAGTCGACGATTTTGGCAAGGACTTCTACTTAGAGCTATCGCTTCCCATTTTCAGAACTGAATTAGTCATGAGTTTGCACAACTTTATCATTTTGGCTAATCCTGATATAAAATGAATCATCAACATACAAAAAACCTAGTTCTTTAGAACCAATCATGATTTGGGATACACATTTATCAGTCATGAGAAACGTCACATAGATCTTGGATGCTTAGAATATTGGATCACCGAGGGATATTATTTCTTCTAGTTTGGAAGTCAGGATATGTCATAAATTACACCGAGTGCTCAAACCTTAGACATAGGTAGGACTTGGATACATAACGTAAGGCATTAGCAGAGTGACCTCTTAGATTGAAGCAGGCGGAACATGCTTGAAAAGGAGTAGGTTCCTCATGACTCTTCCCCAACTCGCCACAATGAGAAAATTTTAGGAACTAACCTAATTCCTCATCTTCCCCTTAGATCAAAGTCACAGCTTTAAACATAAAAGAGGCATCACCATATACTTAAACTCTAACTCTCCCTAATGATCTATATCTCGAAGGCCTTACTTTTCTGTAGATATTACTCTTAACTTTCGCTAACCATTACAGCTATCACTCTACAACCCCCACTCCCATGAGTGTACGCATTCACACTTCTTATCACTAAGGGATATTAATATGTACATGAATACAACTCCTCTCAATAATTAACATAAAGGAACTAAATTCCTTTTAGGGCATCCCCCCAGGGATACTAATCAACTTCTCTAACCCCAAAGTCATTAACTCATGACTAACATCATGATGGGCATGGACATCCCCGCTTCTAAACACTTAACACTCTATCTTCAACTCCTTAGAATACTTGCATTACACCTCTAATCACATAACTTAGAACTTAACAAACTTTCTAAAACCATACCCAAAGCTCATATTTTCTATCAATATTTCCTCAATTCAACTCTAATGAATACCGTACAATAACTCACTAGACTTCTTCATACTATAATTTAGAACACAACCCAGGTATGTAAAACACATATACACATAAAAGCTAAACTTCCCTTTTTCTAAGTAATCTCTAAAGTCATTGATTTCCAAGAATGCTACTCTTAACTTTTGATGTCCTCTACTGTCATCAACCTATAACATGCAGTCTCATGAGCATACACTTTCTCACTTCTTAGCACATAAAACTCCACTCTCCACTACTTAACCTTCTAACATATGATCGTTAATCGCATAATTCATATCATAAATTCCTACCTAACGTCATACTACTAGGGGGAAACTTATTCTTATATACTTACGCCCTTATCAACTTAATGACTCACCCACAAGTCATTATTTAAACACTCGTTCTCATATACACATATACCTCACAATTACCACTTAAACCTTTCTTTAATTATCAACCTAGGCTCTTTCACAAATCAATTCAAGCCTACTAATTCATCCCCATAAAACATACTTCATTAATCTTAAGCTACTATTCTTACCATTATATTCTACATCTAGAATCCAATCCTATATTCTAGCATCAATCATCTACCACTAATAAAGAAAAACATGCAACATAATGTACAAGTCCATCAAATTGGGAAAATAACTCCAAATACTCATTTCATTTAACTACTACCTACAAACATAATCCCCTCCATGACATCACTATTATATCTTAAAATCCACTTCATACCTTCTCACATGAAGTACTAGTTTACAACCACTAAAGGAAAGAAGGTTAAGGGGTAAAGTCATATAATAGACATGGTCAACCTTAATCATATATATTAATCCACCTTACATACAATTCTCACTTGGAAGTTATAGAATAAGACATCAAGAAACACTAGCCGACTAGAATCTCATAACAACAATATTCGGCCATAATCATATGGCCTATCTTATTTATAATCCATTAATGCATCCTCCTTCTACACATTATTAGTATTTAGCTATCTATACACCTAAAATTTTTTCATAGCTCTATAAGTTTCAACTAAACTCCCTCTTGCAACCTTAGGGAACCCTAAATTAACAACACTCATCCACTAATTACTTTCACCAATAAGCTATACTTTTCTAGCACAACAACACCATCAACAACTCTTTTAATACTTTAACCAAACAACAATTTACCTTAACCAATAAATCCTTCTCCACCTTCTACTAACCTAACACATAAGGGTATATCACTTCATTACTGACTCTATCATATGCAAAAAAAAAATTCAACTACATATATTCAATAAATTTTCCTTAGCATTTTTCTTGTCATTACTTCTCTAAACCCCCAGTTCCAACCAACACAAGAATAATAAGATGAACAACAAGTTGCTAGTGAATCAAAAGAGCCCCACACGGCTTCACTAGAATTTTAGTTTAAACAACACAATGATAACATGATCACAAGAGATGGAAATTTAGTACACAATATTCAATGACCTAAGAATACACATATTTCTCTTGTCTTAACTGAGTGCCTCATAAGAACGAGGACACATCTTTAAAATTGAAGGACTTCCGACACACTAGGTAGCTCTTCTCAAGCCCTTTGTGTGACTTCTAAAATATCTGCTAGTAAATTTGAGAGCATTATCTGGGAACACCAAAGTAAGGAAAGAATTAAGATAACTTTTCTTTCATATGGGCGACACCATAGCATGAATTAGAGTAAGAAAAAGAAACATTTTGACTCCATAACACGAACTAGAACAGGAAGAAAGAGAGACATTCCTAAATGCCTTATAGTCTCCTGCTTATAAGTATGGCATGTTATACACCCATAAACATAACTTTACCCAATGCAATTTTGCAGACACCCTGGGACCATGAACCGTTCTCTAATACCAAGTTTGCACGACCCAAACTGAGGCCTTGGACATGACAAGTATCCAAACCATGAAGGCCTAGATGCTCATCTAACTTGTAATCACATACACCATTCATATACAGAAAAGAAATGCAGAAATATAACTGAGTATGGGATCATGGTCATGCTCTAAAATCAATAAAATGTTAAGGAATGCAATTCAACAATATCTAAAATAATATCTGACTTCGTCTATGAAACCTCTACTACATATGAAACAAAGATATCTGAAAACTGGGACAAGGCCCCCAGTAGACCAAAACCATAAATAAATGTTTGAAATTAAACAAGCCTTCTGAAACATAGAAGGCTCACCAACTGAAATCTGTACTTCTATCTGGAAAGATCTACTGCTTAGTCGGACTGCTAGATTGAGCCTCAGACCCTGAGAGGTGGGAGGTCAATACAGTTGTACTGGTATGCAGAATAAACCCAAAATAATATTTGATATTCAACATATATAAGAGCAATTTAAAAATGGTTCATAAATATGTCACATAGTAAAAGTCATATGGGCGTGGTTAAAAGACTCTATAAAACCATCTGAACTCTATGACATACTCTTTGTTTTACTTCTGCGCTAGTTGGTATACCTTACAATTTTGTAATTCCACGGGCTATATGGAATCTGCCATTAACTTGGTAGCCAAGCCCTCAACCCAAGTTTGTCTCAAGGATTGGAGTCTCTGAATCTCTACTATGCCACAGGGCCATCGCCAGCGTACAAAAGTAACATACTCGTATCAACAAAATATAGTTTTAGGCTATGAGTTGATTAACTCATGCCCTCTTTGGATAACCACCTAACCTTCTTTAAGCCTATTTTTAATTCTTTAATACAGGCAATCTTTGAAAATCAAACTCTGAAGACTCTAGTTCTGTTAAGGAATACATTTACATGGTATCATCATACCATTGACTTGCAAGTCATATTCTCTGAGCCATTTATAGAAAATTATGTCTCTATTCTTAAATTATTGAATTCAGGACCACCATATCAACAATTCTTTCAAGAAACTCATCTGAAACTACGCAAGCAATTCTCTTTATCAACGATTCAATAAACAAAGGTGGTCATGTAAAAATTCTTAATTTCATGCAATTCTTTCTCCTTAACACAAAACATAGATATCTCAAGAAACAATTTCTCATCATCTCTAAATCATGTTCAAATACTATGACATTGAGAAAACTACTTTCACATCGCAAAACATGAATTTCAATTCTTTTCCAATAAAACCATAAACTTTAATTCAATACATGAGAGGGAATTCATAATTTGTGCTCTCAAACAATCTCAAATCTCAATTTTCATACATATACATATAAATCAATTTGGGAGAAAAGACCACAAGGACAAAGCAATAGTAACATTGCAACATTTAGAATACATAATTTAAATATAGATTCCAAAACCACTTTAAAATTCATGCTTAATAATCTTTAAATCATGCTTTAATGTTTACAAGCCCATGCAGTTTTTAGGATAAACCCCACATACCTTAGACTATAAGAGTTGAAGATGGAACCTAGATCTTGATAGATGGAAACCGAATCTTGACCCTTTTCTTAGAGTATTGAACTTAAGATCTTGATTCTTGATCTTGAGGGAAGAATTTAGGGTTTTAATTTGAGAGGAAGAAATGAATTATTGAGTGTATTCTGCTTTTGGGGCGTGAATCTTATATTATGGACAGACCTTGGGTGAGGTAAAGGTCCAAATTACCCTTTAAAATGTGAAAAAAGAACCTGAAAGTTAGGTACGTGCGGCGGAGGATGCGTCACACACTAATCGCATGCAACTATTGCCTCTCTCACAAAAATGGCTGTAACTTTTTGCTCGGGTATCAGATTTTTGTGAAATTGGTATCGTTGGAAAGCTACTTTGAAGAAATTTGATTTGATATATAGTATACCCTTTAATTCGATATATACAATAAGATATAGTCGATGGAAGCTTACCCAAGTTTAAACGTCCACTGAAACTTAATTCCTAGAAATGTTTTCAACTCGCCTTAGAGTTAGGGGATTTTTTGTCACCTCAATTCATTTTAAAAGGTACTCCTGCACTATAGGATTGATAACCACACATACATTAACAAGGAATTATCTAGTTCGGGTCTATACGCTTAGGAACAACGGTCTAGATTCTAGCCCGAAAGTACGGGGTGTTACAGTGGCGGTACAAAAATAAAGGTACCAAAAGATAGATCTTTGCACTTCTTGGCCCTTAATTGAGGAATGTAATTCACCGATTTTTCCACAAAAAATTTAAGAATATAGACACATCATTCCTCCTTCTTACACCCTTCCGTAGACTTAGTATAAGACCCTATAAAATTGTAATGATTTTATTTTTTACCCTACCATGTGTGTAATATCTATTTTTGACTTGAATTATGATTAGGAATGTTAATATGGTGTTTTGAAAAAGTTTTGGAATTTTTAAAAGGGGTTCGGGGCTATTTTAGGACTCCGAGGCAGTAAGCCTCCACGACAGTGGCGTGCCACACCACTTATACTCCATGATAAGGGTGTGTCATAGATTCTACACTCCACAATAGCGGCGTGCCATGCCGTTATGTATTTTTTATCCATTTTTTTTCCACTTGGGGTGAGAGTTTTTTGGTCCTTTTACCCCTTGCACGACTTTTAAACACCAAGTAAACCCCTTTGCTTTAGTTTTCAAATATCAAAGTCTATTATTTTCTTTTTTAACTATCCAACCAAGAAACTTCTAGAGTTTTAAGGAGAATTCACCATTCAAGCTCCAAACACCAATTTCTCTCCAAATTCTTTGATATGTCAGGCACATTTCTCATACTTAACTAGAATTTTACATTATGGAATATATTTAATCAGTATTCATGTGATTTTAATTGTTGCATTTGAAATCAGTTGAGGGTTTTTGTTGGTTATTACCAGGATTGTATTTTCCATAATATAAATGCATTGTTTATATTTTAATTGGTGGTTTTTGAGACTGAATGGATGCATTGTTATGAGGATTGGAATAGAGAATATGTATTTCCCAAAATTGATGGATTTTTTTCTTAATAATGGCATTAACCTCAACCTACCTTTACGACTTTGGTTTTGAATATGGAATTTGCATGATTTGATTTACTTTTGGAACATTGCAATGCATTTAAGGAGAATGGATGGTAAAAATGGTTTTGAAATTCCCTTGGTGGTTATGGTTTTGGTTTTTAATAGAACTTAAGAGTCTAGTGGTTATATGGAATTATTTGGCATGATTTAATTATCTTGCAAGCATATTGGTATGATGATACCATGTTGGTAAATGTCTTAGTAAATAACTCCTTAGTTAATGGTTAGGTTTATATGCAAACTATTTTAATTTGGGCTTAAATGGAATTGTATAGCTCACTGTAAAGGTGTAGTCCTAGAGAGACCAACACTAGAAACCACATTTGCTGACATGGGGTCTATATGACCATGTGCTTGGGGCACACTTTATATTTTAGATTGATATCGCCTTGGTGTCTTATCTTTTCCTTGATTTCCCGTGTTTATATGGCTAACATGTACTGGGCCTTTTCAGCAGGGAAAGTTGGACCCATATAACCCATGGGTGTCTTTAGAATGGAGAGAGCTACACAGTTTAAGCTAATGGTTTAAACTCTCATGTTCATGACCTTTGTCCTTATCCCGATATCCTATATATGTATATATAAATATTGTGCATGGGGTTTTTGACTGGTTTTTGGCAATGACATTATTTTATCTTTTTTCCTCGAGTTACATGCTAGTTCTTGCCCTACTGACCATCCTTGTACATTGCATCATTTAATGATTTAGGGTTCAAGGTCTTTTCTATTACTCTTGGTCAATATTAGGTAATTTGGTACTTCTATGGATCTACTGTGTAATGATGAGCCTCTATTTTTTGAATGGTCCAATCATTTCACTTGTCTTCCTTATTTCTTAGTACATTTGGATTTTCTTTTGTCATAGTCAGGGGCATGTCTCGACTTAGTTTGGTATTCTTTTTTTAGAGGTTTTTGTGGACAAGTGTTGGGTTGATTATTTGTTTGACTCTTACAACTTTTATTTGACTTATCTATCCTTTTTTTTCTATTTTTGTTGGCTTCTGTTGTTTACATTTATTACATTATGCTTTGGAGGTTAGGCTAAAGGGGTGGTCTCCATCCCACGATGGGCTTGAGATATCCATCAAGACTAGGCCTTTCTTTGGTCCATGACAAGCTTGGTATTAGAGAAAGATTTAGGGTCTTTGGGTGTCTAGAAAGTCATGTTGAGTAGAGTCTCTTTTATGGGTGTGTAGTGTGCCACACTTATAAGAATTGGCTATGAGGTCTTTAGGAATATTTTTCTTTCTTGTGTTTTATTTGGGCTATAGAGTCGAGTTACCTGGAATTTTTTCTAACTCCTAGCTTACTTGTTTTTCAGATCATGGATCCCAAAAGATCTGATGGTCGTAGAAGCTCTGTTGAAACCTCTATCCCACCTGAGGAAAATATGGAAGGAACTCTCTCTGTTTATGTAGTGCTGACCCAGTCTAGGGTCTCTGCTCCTGAATGTACTACTCCATGTGGGGTTCTTCTGGTCCCTACTAGTCCTCTTTGGGCCTCTCGAGGTAGTGATACTCACGATCTCTCACCTTAAGGAGATATTTCTAATGTGGAGTTCCATCATTCTATTCCTATAATTTCTCAATTAGTGCATCGCAGTCTCATTGACCTAATCATTTGGTCATGCTGTTAGTTTATCTGAGGTTACTCGGGTTGGCTAGTTTATAAGGTTGAATACCCAAGCCTCTACAGGCTCTAAGGTTGAGAAATATTCACAGGGTTTATTGATGAGATAGAGAAGAATTTTTGGATAATGCATACTACTGATTTAGAGGGTGCGGATTTTAATGCCTATTAGTTGAAGGATGTGGTTTACTAGTTGTATGAGGAGTGGGAAGCGATGAGGGATAATGATCCCGAGATGGTTGTGTGGGATGAGTTTTTAGGTATTTTTCTTGATTACATCTTTCATCAAGAGTTGAATGAGGCTAAGGTCGAAGAGTTTGTGAACTTAAAGTAGGGTAAGATAAGTTTTAAAGAGTATGCTTTGAAGTTCTAGCATTTGTCCCATTATTATCCTGAGTTAGTATCTAATATGAGGTTAAGAATGAGAAAGCTTACTTCTAGTTTGTGCCGTGACTTGGTGTTGGAGTGTAAGGATGCTATGTTGAATAATGATGGATATCTCCTAGCTAGTAGTTTATATGAAATAGGTGAAGGATGGGAAAAAGAAGTAGGAAAAGATAGGAGAGAGGCAGAGCAAGAAGTTTTGATATTCAAAGTAGAGTGTAAGTCAGCAGAACAATCGGAGGGATGGTAGATAGTGGACTAAAAAGAAGAATTGGGAAAATTCATATTTGACATCTAGTGCTCCTTATCCAAATCCTTTTGGTGATCGTTGTCTTCAGGCTAGAAGTGGTCCTAAGGCACAGGTTGCACAATCTCAAGTTAGTGGAGCTTAGTCAACCCCACCTTATACTTCTTATCAATTTTATGGGAAGCTTCATTGCGGTTGTTGTGAGGAGGGAAGGAATTTGTGTTTCAATTGTGATTAGACCGGTTATCTATAGAAAAATTTTCCCAAAACTAAAGTTGCCGCTGGAGATAATAAAATTCTGATCACCGATTCTTTGGATCCTACACCTAAGGGTACTACTTCAGGTACCAACACTGGCCAGAATTATCTCTATGCACTTGATACTCATCAGGAATCTGAGGTATCCCCTGATTTTGTCATTGGTATGTCACAACTCTTTTCCTATGATGTTTATTGTTTGCTTGATATGAGTTCTACCCAGTTCTACCCTTTCTTATGTGACCTCTTATATGTTTGTACACTTTGGTTTTTGACTTGAAAATATTTCCGGTCCCTTTTCTATTTCTACTCTAATGGGTCATTCTATTATTGCAAAAAAAATTTAAGGGGTAATGTGTGTCCATTTTTCATAGGAAGACATTGATAGATTTAATAGAACTTGGTATGGTGGATGTTAATGTAATATTGAGGATGGATTAGCTTCATTCATACTATGTATCCCTGGATTATAGGACCTGAAAGGTTAGTTTTCATTTTCCTAATGAACCAGTGATTGAATAGGAGACAAGTTCCTTAGTACACCAACAACTGTTTATTTCCTATCTTAGGGATTAAAAATTGATATCCAAAGGGTTCGTGTTTCATCGATTTCAGGTTAAGGATTTTGACTCGGAGTGACGTATCACACTGCTATGTAATTTTCATCTAGTTTTTATTTTTTTTCACTTGGGGTGAGGGGCTTTTGGTCCTTTCACCGCTTTCACAACTTTTAAACACCAAATAAACCCCTTTCTTTTGGTTTTAAAAGATCAAGTACATATTTTTCTTCTTTAACTCTCCAACCAAGAAACTTTAAGGGTTTTGCAGAGAATTCACCATTTAAGCTCCAAAGTTCAATTTCTCTCTAAATTTTTTGGTATTTCAGGCATATTTCTCATCCTTAACTTGAATTTTGTATTATGGCATATAGATAATCATTATTCATGTGATATTAATTGTTGATTTTGAAATTGGGTTGAGGGCTTTTTATGGTTATTACTTGAACTGTATTTTCCATGATTTAAATGTATTTTTTACACTTTAGTTGATAGTTTTGGGGACTAAATAAGTGCATTTTTATGGGGATTGGAATGGGGAATATAGGTTTTCTCCAAATCGATGGATTTTTGGCTTGATAATGACATTAACCTCAACCCACCTTTATGACTTTAGTTTAGAATATGGAATTTTCATGATTTAACTTACTTTTGGAACATGGCATTACTTTAAAGGATAATGGATAGTAAAAATGGTTTTGGAATGCCCTTGATGGCAATAGTTTGGATTTTAAATAAAACTTGGGAGTCTAATGGATATATGGAATATTTTGGAAGGATTGAATTAGCTTGCAATCATATTGGTTTGATGATACCATGTTGGTTAATGCCTTAATAAATGACTCCTTGGTTAATGGTTGGGTTTATGTGCAAACTATTTTAATTTGGGCTTAAAGGCAACTGTGTAGCTTACCGTAAAGATGTAGTCCCGGGGAGGCCATTATTGGAAACCACGTTTGCCAACGAGGGGTTCTATGTGATTATGTACTTGGTGCATACTTTATATTTTGGATGGCTATCACCTTGGTGTCTTTAGCCTTTCCTTGGTTTATCCAACTAACATGTATTGGGGTCCTTCCAGCAGGGGAAGCTGGACCCATATAGTCCATGAATGACTTCAAGACTGAGTGAGCTACACAGTTCAGGATAATTGTTTAAAATCTCATGTTCATGACCCTTTCCCTTATCCTTGCATCCTGTATATGTATATATAAATGTTGTGCATGTGGTCTTAGACTGGTTTTCTACAATGATATTATTTTATCCCTTTTCCCTGAGTTACATACTATTTCTCACCCTACTGACCATACCTAGACACTATATCACTTCATGATATAGGGTTCAAGGGCTTTTCTATTACTCTAGTGCAATATTAGGTGATTTGGTACTCCTGTGAATCTGTTGTGAAGTGGTGAGCTTCCATCTTGCGGAAGGCTCGGTCATTTCACTTGTCTTGCTTATTTCTTAGTACATTTGGATTTTCTTTTGTCATAGTCGAGCCATGTCCCGACTTAGTTTGGTATTCTGGTACTAGAGACTTTTATGGACAAGTGTTGGGTTGGTTGTTTGTTTGACTCTTACAACTTTCATTTGGCTTATCTATCATTTTTTTCTATTTGGTTGGCTTCCGCTATTTACATTTATTACATTATGCTCTGGAGGTGGTCTCTGGACAATGGTGAGCTTTATATATCCATCACGACTAGGACCTAGTTTGGGTCGTAACACTTAGATGGGTCAATTAGTATCTCACAATATAAGCATAATATGGAAGAATTATAGGAATAAGGTTCAATAAACCCTAACTCATGAATTGTATTATCATTTACATCCCCATATGTACTCTTCTAACCAATGACAACTTCAATAAAAATATGGTCAAGTGTCTTCTCATCCTCACACAACTCATCACTAATTTGTTGGTCATTAAACACATCAACTTTTACACTCTACTCAACTTTCAAGTTGTGAATGCCAAAGTGAAACATTTTAACCTCTTGTATAAGCTCAACTCTTTCTTTAATGAAGTGTTTTATTCTATTTACAATTGTCTTAAGGAAACCCTCATATCCCTCTAATAATTTTTTGCAAGGATCCATACTATCAAAATAACTAGTATTATTAGAATCATCATAATCAGGACACAAGAGACAGATGTAACACTTAGAACAATCTTTCTGAAAGTCTCAATCGTAAGATTTAGAAGGGTTACATAACCCATTCCGTAAGATCAAAAGAATTGAACAATGTTCTCATTGGTAGGGTTCTCTACAAATAATACAAGGATCAATAAAATATGAGTAACTATCACTTCTCACATTTTTAGACGCCATCTCAAGAAGAGAAGTAAAAACTATAAAAAGAATAACATTTATACAAAAGTAAAGAAAGATAAAATCTATACAAAAACTTAAATAAATAAAAAGAAAAACTCTAACCTAAATAAATAATTAAATTCAAAGTCCCTAGCGACTGAGCTAAAAACTTGTTGCATCCAAACGCACATGCAAGTGTATGTTGTCTTACAAGTAATATAAGATTGAGAGTCCAAATATGATACCCACAGGAACTTGTCGATTAACTATTTTTCTAAACTAAACTAATGCTAATTATTTAAGCAAGTAATGGATTTTAAGATATATTTACAAATTGCTAAACAAAAAAATAATAACAATAAAAGAAAATAACTAATGAATAATTAACCAATAAAAGAGCAGGCTCTTACACGATCAATGGATGGATCGATCTAGGATTATGGTTTCACTAACAATCATGTTTAGTATCAATTTCATAAACTTATTGATTATCTAGTTAATGATTTACGGGATTGATTTTATGGTTCGGGAATGGTCATCCTCTAATCATCTATTCAAACTAGTCTCACAACTACATCATTGAAAGGGGATATGATAAGCTAATTCTAACACATTTATTTATCTTTTCGTTTTTTGACCAAGTCGATCTAGGAATATTCCTACCTAGCCACAAATAAATTTCTCATTCTACTAATGAACAGATCTTAATCCCTATATTCTTTGTTTTAACCTCCGGTCCCTTGGTTAGTTTATTTCGAGTTCAAAGATTTATTTTAAGGTCGCGAATCTTTAAAATAGTAAAAGCAAGAATATAAGAACAACTATAATAATAATTCAATAAATAAAACCAAGAGGCACTAAATAATATTTGAATTAGCTACCATAATCCTAGATAGAGAAATTTAACTTCACATAGATATGGAGCAAAGTAACGCCCCGAGTTTGTACCCCGAACGCCACTCGGTGCTTGTGATCCCAAAGGACCATAAGCTAACCCATGACTGGTACCTGCTGTAATCACAAGATAATAATACTATAATAATGCAGAAATTAGGCTGAATCATCCATAAGGTTTATCTATGAAATCAAATACTGATAAATAAATACTAAAAACTGAACATCTATCTAAAATAGTCTAGTCTGAAAGCCTCTAACTATCTGAACATGGAGTTGATGGTATGAACCCCCAACTAACTCCGACTACTGAATATACTAAACTACTGAAATACTAAAATGATAAATCTATCCTCGAACTATGAGGACTCACCACTAAGTCTGCTGTTGATAGGTTGGGCTGCAAAGTACGATCAGGAGCCTGTGCGTCTGAACCTAAGATATAAGACATCATAGCGCAAAAGAAAAAAAGTATGCATTAGTGCTTTTAATGTACTAGTATGCTAAGTGATGCAAGATGATATGGATGGGTTCATATGCATGAACAATAAATGGCTGAGTAACATGAATATAACTGAATAAGAGTACATGTATATATGAAACTGTTGTAAATACTAATTATGTAAAACTATGCACATAACTATATATACTGTAATTAAGATCATATTAACAATGGGTACTAAGTTCTGATAACTGAATGACTGATATCTGAGTTCACTGATAGCTGCATACTGTTAACTGAGTGACTATTTCTAACTGTCCTAATTTGGTAAAACTAAACTAAGTTGTATACTGAGATGGGTGACTGTGTCTAACAGTCCTGATTTTGTCGAACTGAACTTAATTCTGTACTGAGTCTAAATCAGAAATTATGGGAGGTAATCATCTAACCGACATGCCCCTCTCTGAACTAATTTGGGTCCAACCTATAACCCCAGTTGAAAGGGTCTCAGTCCCGTTCCATAGGTAAAGACAAGGTTCTAAGTCACCCTCATCTGGCAGGTGCTCTAAATAAAAATGGTGGTACCCTCAATTGGCAGGTAAGACACCTTATCAACCCTCAACTGGTAAGTTGATGTCTCAACCTACGCTGGCTACATAGTTCTGGAACACAAGGACTGCTTCTAAAGATCACACCCTCTACTGGCAGGTGACCCCCATCCTTGGTTTCACTAGATCCTGAATCCCACTCCCAATTGAACAGACAATGAACTGATTACTAAATTGTACTAGGATGGACTAAATTGTTACATATAGTGTTAACTGACCTAATAAGACTGAGGTCACAGACTTTAACATATTCTATACTGACTGAATACTACTGATCGTGATATTACTGAGACTATTATGTAACTACTGTAGCTCAAGGTCAATAGCTAGATTGTCGGGTATTGAATATCCCCAGGACTCAATATCATGGAATGTAAAGCATAACATAACCTTAAAATCATGATAATACTTGCTTACTAACAATGCATTCATTTAGGCATTTTGTCAAACACTTGGGAGCATGGTTATTTCACATAATACTAATCAACACATGTACATAATGAATACAATAATCAATTGTAAGTTCAAGGGTTTAGCATGCAATTCATGTAATTTTCCCATACAAACTATTCTTGTTTCATGAGACTTGTAATTAAATTATGACTTAAAACCCAATTAATATCATGAACACAAATACAATCAATTTCAAGCATAAAAATCATAAATATATAAACTAGTATATTAAAATAGGGTTCTTGGACTCCATGGGTGAAAGGAAACCCAGTATGAACACCTAACATACCTTGATTGTTAATTCTCTAAAAGTTGTGGCGAATTTCTTAAATCTTGAATCTTGAATTTTGTGGGTTAGGGTTTGTTCTTGAGAAGATTTGTGAATAATTAGTGAATTTTTCCCTTTGGAATGTTTAATTTCGTGCTTTTGGGGCGGAATAGACGTGAAAAAATAACTTAACTGCCCCTCTGTACGTGGAATTCAAAGAGCATAAATCATGCCCAGTGATGCACAGACTGATGCATCGCGTTGATGGGGTCGACACGATGGCCGATACGGAATGTCAAGAATGTATCGGCTCACTAGAATTTGTACTGGGAGATGGGGAAAATATCTATCAACATGATAGATGATGCGACGCATCAAGATCGCGTCGATCCACTATTTTGGATTCCTAAACGTGTTTCAAACGAAGTTCAAAAATCTGAAACTCACCCGAAGTGACCTATTAACACGCCTAATCATGATTCAATCTAAGGATCTACATTTCAAGGTCATAAGGGTCATAAAATAATATCACCAAATTATGAAGGCTAAAATAACTCTAAGTATAAAAACTTAGCTAAAATTTCCAAGTCTGGGACCTCTTTTCATGCTCTAAGGGACTGAGTTAAGCTAGGAATTTGCGGGGTCTTACAATATCTCCCTCTTAGGAACATTCTTTCTCGAATGAGACTAACTAGGCTGAGGATACTGATAGACTGAGTTTACATACTGGACATGCATAACTGAAGCATGATTTTATGACTGAAACTATTGGTATACTGAGTTTTCATACTAAACATGCATGACTGAATTCTGATGATATGACATATGACTAAGATGTTTCATGAAGGTATGCATGATATGAAAATGCCATGCAACTGAAATGATACAGAGGTGTAAAGGTAATATGAGCATGGAACTGATTATATTTAAGGAAAACTGTTACCTAGAGCTGAGTCTGAGTTTTCGAAGAAGAAGTGAGGATACTTGGTCCTCATATCTGCTTCCGCTTCCCAAGTAGCTCCTTCAACAGACTGATTCCACCAAATAACTTTGACTAGAGGAACTTCTTTCTTCCTCAATTGACGAATCTAATGATCAAGAATTTCAACTGGAACTTTCTCATAAAAGAGACTATTCTGAACATCTACACCCTCTATAGGGACTACAACTGCTAGGTCACCTGTGCACTTTTTAAGTAGGGAGACTGCAATACCCCAAAAATCCAAACCAATGTTAGGGATATGCTTCATGCTCACAAGAAATAAATTATAGTATCTTGGCAGTTTTATGAGTGAGTTTGATGATATTAAGGCCTCAAATATATAACGCCTCGATTTTTTGAATTGGAATGCTACACGATGCTCATGACCCCGAGGGACCATAAGCTAACCCATGACTGATATCTGTACCTGTATACTACATAATATACATATAATATGAGGAAAACCTGAAGATGTAGGCCATAATATTCAACTGAAGAGATATAGTAACATCCATAGGGTAATGAATACCCAAAAAAATTGAATATAAAACTGAATACTGAATCTGATAGCTAAATCTGACTAAATCTGAAATCCTCTAAGTACTGTCTGAATAAGGAGTTGAAGGAACATGTCTCCAACTAACTCCGTAAAACTGAACTGAAGTAATAAATGAATAAATCAAATCATATTATCCTCGGATGGATGAGGACTCACTGCAACACTGCGACTAGAAAGCTACTGCTGGTCTGGAACTCGTGGTTCTAGACCTATGGTGTAACATAAAGAGAAAGAACCACAGCGCAAATACGTCAGTACAACTGGATTACTGAGTATACGAGTGAGGTAGGCTAATCCAAAGTGTTTACATGCATGAATATTGCTAACTGACTGACTGATATGAACGTAAGAGTACAAACGTACATACATAGTAACTGAGATCGTGAGTACGTGGTAGATAAATTTGTACTTAATACATGATTGGAATTGTAGTTCTGATACATGAGCGACTGTGTTTGACAGTCCTGAATCTGGTAGAACTCTCTGAGTCCCGTGCTATAACTGAATTTGACTGTATCTAATAGTCCTGGTATACTGATATCTGAAGAACTATCTTATTTCTTTTACTGAGACTGATACTGAAACTGTGGGAGGTAGTTGTTTAGCCGACATGCCCTATGTATACCATTACGGCTAAGCTGGGGTCTAATCTCTGCCCCAACTGGAGGGGTGTCAATACCGCTCCACTGGTAAGGACAGTTGTGAGTGACCCTTATCTGGTAGGTACTCAAAGTGAGAATGGTGGGAACTTAAACTGACATGTTAAGCCACCTCATCAACCCTAATCTGACAGATTAAGATGTCTCAACCTATGCTGGCTACGTAGTTCTGGAACACCAGGATGACTGCTAAGAGTCACACCCTGAACTGGCAGGTGAGTTCCCATCCTTGGGTTCACTCGGTGCTAACTTCTACTCCCAACTGAAGGGACTGAACATGATTCAACTGGCTGTACATAGACTGAATAACTGACATTCGTTGACTGACGGACTAGTACTATTATCTAAGAGTTAACTGAGATCATGAGATTTCTGATGTTTCCTAAGTCACATGACTGACTGAGTTCTATAGAGTATAGCTTGACTGAGATTTATCATGGCACATAACATGGATCTAGGCACACAACTATATTTTTTGGGTACAAATACCCCCAGGACTCGATAGAAGGAAACTGGCACACATGACATGACTTGATCATAAGATTAGAGTCCACAATTCACAATATTATAAGTAGGGGATAGTATACTTCATGTATTTATTCACATCTCAACATGGTAGGGAGAGCATGGATATATTTCATGTATATAATTCATATTTCCATTATCACACATGCTTCATGCCACAACAACAACAACACATAAATAGCATAGAAATTCATATGGAAGTGTATAGGTGGATTATGGAAATTCTAATAAGGACTTGTCATTTAGATATCATGGAATCATGTAATTATGGGTTTCTAGCATCCTAGGCATTTTATCAAACACCTTGCATGCATTCTTTAAAGAATAGGTGGATTTCATACTTGCATCACATCAAACAACCTAAAGTTCATGTTTTTCAACTAACAACCACATATATTTCATGAAAATATCTTTAGATATCATTTTGAAACTTAAACAACAATCATAACCATGTACATGCTTATATCACCATAAAAAGTTTAAAAATTAACATTTAAAAACATGGTTCATGATCTCTATGAACGGATTGTATCCATAGATGAACACTACGCATACCTTAGATTAAGAATTCATGGAATCTACGGTTGAATTTGCTTGAAGCTTGAAACCCCAATGGAAACCCTAGACTTGTTCTTGACTGTTCTTGAGTGAATTTTGATAAAATTAATGTAAAAGGATGCTTTGGAGATTCAATCCCATGTTTAAAGAGTATATATAGGGTTTTGGGAAGTTACCATATTTCCCTTGAGGAGTTTAAAATGAAAACTGAAAACTACGTAAACTTTATCCCTATTTAGGGCCCCGGCGTGATGCGAAGCTTGGTAAAATGCCAATTATTGCGACCTGGAAGCTTGCCGCGAAGCAGGTCTATCACGAAGGATTTATGTAAATTGATGAGTGACATTTTGGCCTCCGTCATGACGCGCCATGCACTGAAATGGCATTCCATATACTACACGGTTCTATCATCATTCACTTTGGTAGTCATAACTTCTTCACCGGGTGTCCGTTTTAGGCGAATTTGATATCAACGGAAAGATTATTAAATTATATATACGTTGGTAGGTCATGGGATAAAAAATTCATAGTATAATGAGAGATATTATTGTTTGAAGTTGACAATACCAATATACCTCTCAAGAATTCAATCGGTAAGAAATGTTTTGATTAACACAATAGCTAGGACATATTTGAGACTTTAATTCACATCAACCTTGATCATGAAACAACCAAGGAACCATGATGTACTTTTCATGATCTTGAAACTTGGAGCTAATATTGAGTTGGATTTTTCGGGGTATTACAAAATAACTCCTACCTATTTGACAAATCAAAATATCCCTTACCGATTGAGTTCTTGAGAAGAAGGATGATATAGTCAACTTCAAATGAGAATATCATTTGTTTTACTAAGAAATTTTGATCTCATGACCTACCAACAGATAAATAATTGAATTACCATTCCAATGATACCAATTTCACCTAAATTCGATAACGGGGCAAAAAGTTATAGCATTTTTCGTGTGAGGCAGTGGGCATCCATGACTACACCGCTCGGCGGTGCAATCGCGGTGAATCCAATGTTGCTCAGTGGTAAACCTTCAAATCGGAGTTTTCCTAAGGCAGTAGGTCACTTCTATTAGACCGCTCAGTGGTGCTATAGTGGTGGGACCAATACCACTCAGCATTAAGCCCCAAAATCAGGATTTTTAATATCCAGGGACCGTTTGGTCTTTTCTCATAGCTCCAAATCCATCCAAACGCGGGATTTAAGTCCCAAAAGAGAATTATATGCTCATTATTTTACAAATTACTCAAATTAAATTATCTATCTTTCAAGAACAATGACCCTAGCCTCCTCAATTCAAGAATCAAGTCTCAAAAACTCACCACGATCTCCACAAAATTAACAATCACGGTACGTTAGGTGTTCAATCATGGGACGCTTTCACCCATGGAGTCCAAGGACCCTATTTAAACATACAATTTTATAGATTTATGATTGTCATGCTTGAAATTGATTGTATTCATGTTCATGATATTAATTGGGTTTTAATCCATGATTAAATTGCAAGTTTCATGAAATTAAATAGCATGTGTGCTGAATATGTGATTATCATGATAAATCCTTGAATTAACAATTAATTATTGTATCCATGATGTTCATATTTAGACTATTATTATGTGAGATAATCATGCTCCCCAAGTGTTTGTTAAAATGCCTATGTCAATTGAATAGTGAAGTCATAACATATTATTATGAGGTCCCATTCATGTGCAAGCTCATGTATATCAAGTGTTTGACAAAATGTCTAAATGAATGCATTGTTAACAAGCAAGTATTATCATGCTTTCAAAATTATGCCATGTTATATTTTCAATGCTATCGAGTCTTGGAGGTATCTAATACCTAAAAATCTAGTTGTTTACCTAGAACTAAAGTGGTTAAAGGATAGTCTCAAAAGTGTCACGATTAGTAGCACTTAGTCAGTTATAGAACTGTGTTAAACTCATCTCAGTCCAGTTCAGTTTAATAATCAGTGTCTATTTAGTTGGGAATAGGATTCATCACCGAACCTAAGGATGAGGGCTCACCTACCAGTAGAGGGTGTGACCCTTAGAAGCAATCCTTGCATTCCAAAACTACATAGACAGTGTA
Organism: Capsicum pubescens; assembly: GCA_030864215.1. NCBI lineage: Eukaryota > Viridiplantae > Streptophyta > Magnoliopsida > Solanales > Solanaceae > Capsicum > Capsicum pubescens. Next base: position 217,171,420 of record CM061546.1, read on the forward strand.
GGTTGAGTTATCAACCTGCCAATTGAGGGTTGATAAGGTGTTTTACCTTCCAGTTGAGGGTACCACCATTCTCATTTAGGGTACCTGCCAGATGAGGGTGACTCTTTAGCTTGTATTTACCCGTGGCACGGTACTGACACCCTTCCAACTGGAGTTATAGTTTGGACCCCAATCCATTTAGAGAGGGGCATGTCGGTTAGATGATTACCTCCCACAGTTTCAGTTTTAGTCTGTAGTATAGAATCTAGTTTAGTTTAATAGAATCAGGACTATCAGAAATAGCCACCCAGTATCAGTAATTCAGCTATCAGTAATCACAAATATCAGTTACTTAGTATTAGAAATCAGTACTCAGTTTCAGTAAGAGCTCAGATACAATATACATATATATGCATAGTATTGCATACTCAGTATTTTATAGTAGTTTTAAGTTATACATGTACTCTATATCATTCAGTTAGTTACTGTTTATGTATATGAACCCTTGCATTCAGCCTTACCTCATCTAGCATACCAGTACATTCCACGTATTGATGCATACTTTCTTTTTGTGCAATGATGTATTATATTATAGGCTTGGACGCTCAGGTTCCCGACCGCACTTATGCAGATTCAGCTAGCAGAAGTAGATTTAGTAGTGAGTTCTTATCTACTGAAGATATACTTTTATTTCAGCATTTTAGTAGATTCAATATTTTAGTAGTCGGAGTTAGTTGGGGGTTTATCCCATCAACTCCACTTTCAGACATTTCAAGTAGAGGCTTTTCAGACTAGACTAGTTTAGACAGTATTTAATTTTCAGATGTTATCTTAGTACTATATTTATCAGTATTCAGATTATGAACCTTATGGAAGTTCAACCTACTTTCCTCATTATTTCAGTATCATTATTCAGTGCTCAGAATAGGTACCAGTCATAGGTTAACTTATGGTCTTTCAGGGTCGTAAGCACCGTGTTGTATCCGGGATGCAGACTTAGGGCATTACAAACTTTGTATCAGAGCTTAAGGTTTTAAAGTGTCCTAATAAGTCTAAAAGCCGCGTTAAAGAGAGTCTTGTGCATGGGTGTGAAGCGCTACACTTATAGATAAAAGGCTACAAGGCATTTTAGGAAAAGTTCCCTTATTTTAGTGTTCATGTCGTGCTAAAAAGCATGATGCTCAAGTTAAACTCTCTATCTAATATACTTTCCCTTCTATTTACAGAACATACTTCCTAGAAAGACAAACAAAAGAAGAAACGGAAACAAGCCAACACCTCCGCCCATTCAGGAAGATCCCCTGAATGAGCATATTTCTCATGCAGAGTTTAGAGCTGCATTCACTACTCTAGATAACTTCCCGCAGTCCAAAATGAGCGGCCAGTTGCTATTTCTGCCAACTAAGTGGCCAATACTGCCGCAGCTAGGATTTGGGACTTTACTCGAATTAATCCTCTTCTATTTTTAGGATCCAAATCTGAAGAGAATCTGTAGAAATTTCTAGATATGGTGTAGAAGGTAACAAATAGCATGGGTGTGACTTCTAGCGAGAGTGATGAATTGGCTGCCTACCAATATGTAGCCCATACCTGGTTTAAGTAGTGGAAAGGGGATAGAGGCGTAGAAATAGGTCCTGTAGAGTGGGAAGAATTTGCTACATCTTTCTTAAATAGATTCTTTATGTTGGAGCTGAGGGAAACCAAAGTGTTAGAGTTTATCAACTTGAGGCAGGGCAATATGAGTGTGAAAGAGTATTTCCTCAAGTTTATTCAGTTAGCCAGGTATGCTCCTCTTGTGGTGGCTGATAATAGGTCTAGGATAAACAAGTTTGTGTCTAGAGTATCTGATAGTATGGACAATGAGTGTAGGACTGCGATGCTAATTAAGGAGATTGACATATCTAGGCTTATGGTCCATGCTCAACAGATTGAGGAGAAGAAGCTTAAGGAAAGAGAGAGGGATAATAAGAAGGCTAGAATGGGTAGCTTCAATTTTACTCAGCCTAAGTCAAAGGGTGGTAATCGTCTCCAATTTTTCCAAAAAATTTCAGTTCCTTCCCCATCTTCAGCTAGTGTCCCGGTGCCAAAGTTCAAAAATAACAATCGGGATAGGGTGCCTGTCTCTAAGCCCTAAGGTAGTGTAAACAGTGGTGGCACAAATACTTTTTTCTAGAAATGTCGTAGAAACCATCAGGGTGATTGTATAGTTGGCAATGATGTATGCTTTTAGTATGGTAATCCAGGCTATCGGATCCGTGAGTGTCGGGTAGTTGCTAAAAAAGGAAGGGATTTGTGCTAACAAGGCTAGTCCCATCAGTTATCAGTTCCAGCCGGCCACCTGACTCAGCAGGGTACCGCTTCCAGTGCTCTAGTAGTTAGCGTCAGAATAGTCTTTGTGCACTTCAGTCCTGAGTAGATCAGGAAAGTTCTCCTGATATGGTTACTGGTACGTTGCAAGTCTTTCATTTACATGTTTATGATTTATTAGACCCTGGAGATTCTCTTTCTTTTGTAACTCCTTATATAGCCATCAACTTCGAAGTTAGTCCCAAAATCTTAGAAAAGTTTTTTTCTATGTTAAACCCAGTAGGTGTCTCTATTGTAGCCCGGCGGGCATATAGGAACTGCCCGGTTATAGTGTCTCAGAAAGTTACTTCAGTAGATTTTATAGAACTAGAGCTGATGGATTTTGACGTCGTTCTCAGCATAAATTTGATCCACTCATGCTATGCGTCAGTTGACTGCAGAAACAAAGTTGTTTATTTTTAGTTTCCAAATGAACTAGTCCTTGAATTGATGGGTAGTACTAACACGCTTAGGGTTCAATTTGCTTCGTACCTTAGAGTGATGAAAATAATATCCAAAGGATGTATTTATTATCTTGTCCGAGTCAAAGACTCTACTTCTGAGACTCATAATTTTGAGTCAGTTTTAGTAGTGAGGGAATTTACAAATGTGTTCCCAGAAGATCTTTACAGAGTTTCTCCCGAAAGGGAATTGACTTCGGAATAGACCTTATTCCAGATACCCAACCTATCTCTATGTCGTCATACAGAATGGCTCCAGCCAAACTCAAAGAGTTGAAAGAACAGTTGATAGATCTCCTGGATAAAGGATTCATAAGGTCCAATATTTCCCTATGGGGCACACCAATCATATTTGTGCGTAAGAAATATGGTTCTCTTAGAATATGTATAGACTACCGCCAATTAAACAAAGTCAAAGTCAAGAATAAATACCTACTTCCTAGAATTGATGACTTGTTTGACCAACTTCATGGTGCCTGTTACTTCTCTAAGATAGACCTTAGATCAGGCTATCATCAACTCTGAGTCAGAGAATGTGACATTTGAAAAATTGCTTTCCGAACCTGGTATGGTCACTTCGAGTTTCTAGTCATGTCCTTTGGTCTCACGAATGCCCCAGCAACCTTCATAGACTTAATGAATAGGGTTTTCAAGCAGTACTTGGACATGTTCATCATAGTCTTCACTGATGACATTCTTGTTTACTCCCATAGCGAAAATGATCATACAGACCACCTCAAAATAGTGTTGCAGACTCTTAGATCCCACCAGTTGTTCGCTAAATTTAGTGTGTGCAAATTTTGGATAAGATCAGTAGCTTTCCTTGGCCATATCATTTCCGGTGATGGCATTAGAGTTGATCCTCAAAAGACTGAAGTGGTGAGAAACTGGCCTAAACCCATCTCTTCATCAGATATCGAGAGTTTCTTTGGTTTGGCTGGCTATTACAGGCGATTTATGGAAGGGTTTTCATCTATTGCATCCCTCATGTACAGATTAACTTAGAATAAAGTTAAGTTTCAGTGGTTAGATTCTTGTGAGAAGAGTTTTGAGGAGTTAAAGACTTGACTCACTACAACTCCAGTTTTGACATTGCCAGATAGTTCAGACGGGTTTGTTGTGTACTGTTATGTTTCTAGAGTTGTTTTGGGGTGTGTTTTGATTCAAAAGGGTAAAGTTGTAGCCTATGCCTCCAGACAACTTAAGCCCCATGAAAAGAATTACCCTACCTATGATCTTGAACTAGCAGCTGTTGTGTTTACCTTAAATATTTAGAGGCATTGTTTGTATGGGGTGTATGTTGATGTGTTCACTGACCACATGAGCCTACAGTATGTATTTTTGTAGAGAGATTTGAATTTGCATTAGAGGAGATGGTTAGAATTACTGAAAAACTATGATATGAGTGTTTTGTATCACCTGAGCAAGGCTAATATAGTTGAAGATGCCCTCAGTAGATTGTCTATGGGTAGTGTTGCTCATGTTGAGGATTATAAAAACAAGTTAATTAAGAAAGTTCATCAGCCTGCCAGACTATGTGTTCATTTGGTTGATTCAGCTGAGGGTAGTGTATGGGTGAAGAATAGTTCGGAATCTTCTTTGGTTGTTGAAATAAAAGAAATGGAAGATATGGATCTTAGTCTAGTGAAGCTAAATGAGTCAGTTAGAGATAAAAAAGTAGAGATTTTCTCCCAAGGGGGAGATAATGTGTTGCGCTACCGTGGTAGACTATGTGTGTCATGTGTTGATCGGTTGAGATAGCGGATTCTTGCAGAAACGTATGGTACATATTACTTGATTTATCTAGAGGATACGAAGATGTACCATAATCTATGTGAAATCTATTAGTGGAGTGGGATGAAGAGAGATATTACAGAGTTTTTAGCTATGTGCTCCACTTATCAGCAGGTGAAGATTGAGCATCAAAAGCCTAGTGGGTCTATGCAGGAGTTTAGTATTCCTACTTGGAAGTGGGAGGAAGTGTATATGGATTTTGTGACAGGTTTACCTCGTACTCATCATCAGCATGAATCGATTTGGGTCATCATGGACAGGATGACCAAATCAGCCCATTTCTTGCCAGTTCATATTTCGTATTTAGCTGAGGACTATGCCAGGCTCTATATTAGAGAATTGGTTAGGTTACATAGTGTTCCATTCTCTATCATTTCAGATAGAGGTACTCAGTTTACCTCTAATTTTTGGAAAGCTTTTCAGAAGGGTCTTGGTACCCAAGTTTACCTTAGTACAACCTTCCTCCCTCAGATAGATGGTCAGGCAGAGAGGACCATTCAGGACCTTGAGGATATGTTGAAAGCGTGTGTAGTTTACTTTAAGGTCAGTTCGGATGACCACTTGTCTTTGATTGAATTCTCATATAATAACAACTATTATTCCAGTATTCATATGGCTCCATTTGAGGCCTTTTATGGGAGGAGATGTGGATCTCCCATTGATTGGTTCAAAGTAGGTGAGGCCGTGGTGGTGGGGCCTGACTTGGTGTTTGATTCTTTAGAGAAAGTACAGTTGATAAGGGATAGGCTTAAGACGTCCCAGTGCTGACAAAAATTATATGCAGATGTTAGAAGGAAAGATCTTGAATTTGAGATTAGCGACTATGTGTATTTGAAAATATCTCCTATGAATAGGGTTAAGAGGTTTGGTAAGAATGGGAAGCTTAGTCTCCGATATGTTGGCTCTTACAGAATTTTAAGCCATTTTAAAAAGGTGTCTTATGAGCTTGAGTTGTCTGTAGACTTAGCATCAGTGCACCCAGTATTCCATGTCTCTTTGTTGAAGAGGTGTACTGGTGACCCAGCTGTAGTTGTCCCTTTAGGGAGTGTAGGTGTTCAGAACAACCTTTCTTATGAAGAAATTCCAGTAGAGATCCTTGATCACCATATTCGTAGATTAAGGAACTAAGAAGTTTCCTTGGTCAAAGTCCTTTGGTGGGGAGCCACTTAGGAAGAAGAAGCAGATATGCGGACCAAGTACCCTCATCTTTTCTCCGTAAACTCAGATTCAACTTAAGGTAATAATCTTCATAGAATTTCTCTTTTCCATGCTTAGTTCCAACAGCTTATCATTCTCATGTCAGTCAGTCAGTCATTCAAAGAACCAGTTCTGTCATGTGTCATGTTTCAGATTCAGTCAAGTAATAACATTATCATCATGTATGGTCAGCGTGAAACCAAAGTTTCTCAATGTTTTCGCCTTAATCAATCTCATTCGAGGACGAATGTTCCCAAGAGGAGAGAATGTAATACCCTGAAAATTCAAACCAATGTTAGAGATATGCTTCACTCTCTTGATAAATAAATTAAAGTGTCTTGGTAGTCCTATGAGTGAGTTTGATGTATGTTAAGGCCTCAAATAACTCCTAGATATTAGACGAATCAAAATATCCTTTACCGATTGAGTTCTTGAAAAAAAAGATGAAATAGTCAACTTCAAATGAGCATATATTTTTAATGCTAAGATTTTTTCATCTCATAGCCTACCAACACATAGATAACTGAATTATCTTTCCGACTATTCAAATTTCTCCTAAATCTGATAACCGAGGAAAAAGATATAGTATTTTTCTTGTGAGGCAGTGGGATGCCGCAGCTACACCGCTCGGCGGTGCAATAGCTGTAAAACCAATACCTTTCAATGGTAAACCTTCAAATTAGAGTTTTCCCAAGGCAGTAGGTCACTGCTATTAGCCCACTCAGTGGTGCTATAGCGGTGGGACCAATACCGCTCAACGGTAAGCCCCAAAATCAGCATTTTTAATGTCGAAGGATCGTTTGGTCTTTTCCCACAGATCCAAATCCATCCAAACACGGGAATTAAGTTCCAAAAAAGCATTATATGCTTATTATTTCACCAATTATTCAAATTAAAGTATCTCTCTTTCAATAACAAGAACCCTAGTTTCCTCAATTCAAGAATCAAGTCTCAAGAACTCACCACGATCTCCACAAAATTAACAATCAAGGTATGTTAGGTGTTCATTCATTGGTTACTTTCACTCATGGAGTCCAATAACCCTATTTAAACATACAAGTTTATATATTTATGATTTCCATGCTTGAAATTAATTGTATTCATGTTAATTGTATTAATTGGGTTTCAATCCATGATAAATTACAAGTTTCATGAAATTAAATAGCATGTGTGATGAATATGTGATTATCATGATAAACCCTTGAATTTACAATTGATTATTGTATCCATGATGTTCATGTTTTGACTATTATTAGGTGAAATAATCATGCTCCCCAAGTGTTTGATAAAATGCCTATGTGAATTGAATAGTGAATTCATAACATATTATTATGAGGTCCCATTCATATGCAAGCTCATGTATATCAAGTGTTTGACAAAATATCTAAATGAATGCATTGTTAACAATCAAGTATTATCATGCTTTCAAGATTATGCCATGTTTTATTTTCAATGCTATCGAGTCCTGGAGGTATCCAATACCCAAAAATCTAGTTGTTTACCTAAAACTACAATGGTTACAGAATAGTCTCAGAAGTGTCACAATCGGTAGAACTTAGTCAGTTATAGAACTCTGTTAAACTCAACTCAGTCTAGTTTAGTTTAATAATCAGTGTTTATTTAGCTGGGAATAGGATTCAGTACCGAGCGAACCTAATAATGGGGGCTCACCTACCAGCAGAGGGTGTGACCCTTAGAAACAGTCCTTGCATTCCAAAACTACGTAGCCAGCATAGATTGAGATATCAACCTGCCAGTTAAGTGTTGATAAGGTATTTTACCTGTCAGTTGAGGGTACCACCACTCTCATTTAGGCACCTTACAAACGAGGGTGACTCTTTAGCTTGTCTTTACCCGTGGCATGATACTGACACCCTTCAATAGGGTTATAGGTTTGACCCCAATCCATTCAAAGAGGGGCATGTCAGTTAGATGATTACCTCCCACAGTTTAATTTTAATCTTCAGTAGAGAATCTAGTTCAGTTTAATAGAATTAGGACTATTAGAAATAGTCAATTAGTATCAATAATTCAGTTATCATTAATCATAGATATCAGTTACCTAGTATCAAAAATCAGTACTCAACTTTAGTAAGAGCTCAGATACAGTAAATATGTATATGCATAGTATTGCATACTCAATATTTTATAGTAGTTTCAGTTATCCATGTACTCTTATTCAGTTATTCTATATCATTCAGTCAACTATTTTTCATGCATATGAACCCTTGCATTCATCCTACCTCATCTAGCATACCAGTACATTCCACATACTGACACATACTTTCTCTTTGCGCTATGATGTCTCATATCATAGGTTCAAATGTGCTAGTTCCTAACTACAATTAGACAGATTCCTATAGAAGTAGAAGATTTAGTAGTGAGTCCTCATCTATTGAGAATATGCTTTTATTTCAGCATTTCAGTAGCTTCAGTATTTTAGTAATCAGAGTTAGTTAGGGCCTTGTCCCATCAACTCCACTTTCAGACATTTTAGATAGATGTTTTTCAGACTACACTAGTTCAGACAGTATTAAGTTTTCATATATTATCTCAATACTATATTTATCAGTATTTAGATTATGAACCTTATGGTACTTCAGCCAACTTTCTGCATTATTTTAGAATTAATTTTCAGCGCCCACGGCAGGTACCAGTCATGGGTTAGTTTATAGTCCTTCAGAATCATAAGCGTCATGTGGCATCCGGGTGCAGACTCATGGTGTTACAGATATTTTGTGTCCCTATATGTAATCTATCCATGTGGTTAATGAATTTTTTAAAGTTTTTCAGATGATCTTCTTAGAATTCCTCCCGATAAGAAGATATATTTTAGGATTGATCTTTTATCTATTACCCACCCTATTTCTATTCTTCCTGTGATGGAGGAACTTAAGAAGCAATTGAAGGATTTTTTTTATAAGGGTTTCAATCGTCCTAGTATTTTTTAGTGTGGTGATCTTGTAATTTTTGTGAAAAAAAAGGATGGGTCTTTTCGAATTGATAATCTTTTTTATCAACGTCAGGGTGCTAGGTGTTTCTCTAAGATTGATCTTTGTTTGGGATACCATAAGTTTAAAATTAGGGAGGTTGATACTCCTAAGACTGCTTTTCAAATTTGGTATAACCATAAGAATTTTTGGTTATGTCATTTGGGTTGACTAATGCTCCAGCTACTTTCATGGATCTTATGAATCAAGTTTTTAGGCAGTTTATAGTATTGTTTGTTATAATCTTCATTGATGACATCCTAGTCTACTCTAAGAGTAAGGAGGATCATATCAATCACCTCCTAATTTTGTTGCAGACTCTTAGGGACCAAAAATTATATGCAAAATTTTAGAAGTATGAATTTTGATTAAGTATTGTGACCTTTCTTGGGAAAGTTGTTTGTAGTGAGGGGATCAAGGTAGATTCATAGAAAGTTGAGGCATTAAGAAGTGTCCTAGACCTATGACTCCAACCAACCTTAGGAGCTTCTTGGGCCTGACTGGGTATTATAGGAGGTTTGTGGAGAGCTTTTCGTCAATTATTGCCCCACTGACGAAGTTAACTCAAAAGAAGGTAAAGTTTTTTGTGATCGGTTCTTGTGAGTCTATTTTGAGAAGTTGATGTTTAAGTTGACTTCTGAGCTAGTTTTGACACTACTCGAGGGTACTGATGGGTTTGTTGCGTATTGTGATGCATCTTGTATGGGATTGGATTGTGTTTTGATGTTGCATAGTAAGGTTGTGGCCTATGCTTTTAGGTAGCTTAAGTTTTATGAGAGGAATTATCTAACTCACGATCTAGAGTTGACAGTTGTGGTTTATTCTTTAAAGATCTGGCCCCATTATCTGTACGGGGTGTATACAAATATCTATTCAGGTCATAAGAGCTTGTAGTATGTATTTACGCAGAAGAAATTAAATCTCAATCAGAGATGGTTGCTCATATTGCTTAAGTACTATGAAATAAGACTTCATGACCATCCATGTAAAGCTAATGTAGGTGGTGATTCTCCTAGCAAGTTGTCTATGGAAAGATAAGGAAGTTATGAGTGCCAAGTATCCATTCTTGTTCTCCGCGTCGGATGAAAATGCTTAGAAGAGACCTTTTCAGTGTCAACCCTAGTAGGTATATCTAATGTAGCCCGGCGGGTATATAGGAACTGCCGGGTTACAGTGTCTCAGAAAGTTACTTCAGTAGATCTTATAGAGTTAGAGATGATGGATTTTGACATCATTATCAGCATAGATTGGATCTACTCATGCTATTCATCAGTTGACTACAGAAACAAAGTTGTTTATTTTCAGTTTCCAAATGAATCAGTCCTTGAATGGAGGGGTAGTACTACGACACTCAGGAGTCAGCTTGTTTCGTACCTTAGAGTGAGGAAAATGATATCTAAGGGGTGTATTTATTATCTCATCTGAGTCAAATAATTTACTTCTGAGACTTCTAATTTTGAGTCACTTTTAATAGTGAGGGAATTTACAGATGTGTTCCCTGAAGATCTTCCCAGATTTTCTCTCAAAAACGAATTAACTTTGGAATAGACCTTATTCTAGATACCCAACCTATCTCTATTCTACCATACAAAATGGCTCCAGCCAAACTCAAAGAGTTGAAAGAATAGTTGAAATATCTCCTAGATAAAGGATTCATAAGGCCCAGCATTTCCCCATGGGGTGCACCATCCCTATTCGTGCGTAAGAAAGATGGATCTCTTAGAATGTATATAGACTACCACCAATTAAACAAAGTCATAGTCAAGAATAAATACCCACTTCCTAGAACCGATGACTTATTTGGCACACTTTATGGTGTCTGTTACTTCTCTAAGATAGACCTTAGATCAGGCAATCAATAACCCAGAGTCAGAGAATGTGACATTTCAATAACTACTTTCCGAACCTGGTATGGTCACTTCGAGTTTCTAGTCATGTGCTTTGGTCTCACGAATGGCCCAGCAGCCTTCATAAACTTGATGAACTGAGTGTTCAAGAAGTACTTGGACATGTTCATCATAGTCATCATTGATGACATCTTATCTACTCCTACAGTGAAAATAATCATGCAGAACACCTTAGAATAGTGTTGCAGACTCTTAGAGCCCATCGGTTGTTCGCTAAATTTAGTTAGTGCGAATTTTGTCTAAGATCAGTAGCTTTCCTTGTCCATATCATTTTCGGTGATGGCATTAGAGTTGATCCTCAAAAGATTGAAGCGGTGAAAAATTGGCCTAGACCCACCTCTCCGTTAGATATTGGGAGTTTCTTGGGTTTGGATGGCTATTACGAGTGATTTATGGAAGGATTTTCATCTATTATATCCCCCATGTATAGATTAACTCAGAGGAAAGTTAAGTTTTAGTGGTCAGATTCATATGAGAAGAGTTTTCAGGAGTTGAAGACTCAACTTTCTACAACCCCAGTTTTGACATTGCCAGATGGTTTAGACGAATTTGTTGTGTACTGTGATATTTCCAGAGTTGGTTTGGGGTGTATTTTTATGCAAAAAGGTAAAGTTGTAGCCTATTCCTCAAGACAACTTAAGCCTCATGAAAAGAATTACCCTACCCATGATCTTGAACTAGCAGTTGATGTTCTTTCCTTAAAGAGTTTGAGGCATTATTTGTATGGGGTGTATGTTGATGTGTTCACAGACCACAAGAGCCTGTAGTGTGTATTTTCGTAGAGAGATTTGAATCTGCGTCAGAGGAGATGGTTAAAATTGCTGAAAAACTTTGATATAAGTGTTTTGTATCACCCGAGTGAGTCTAATATAGTGGCAAATGCCCTCAATAGATTTTCTATAGGTAGTGTTGATCATGTTTTGTCTATGGTTAGTGTTTCTCATGTTGAGGATGATAAAAAGAAGTTAGTTAAGGAAGTTCATCAGCTTGCCAGACTATGTGTTTGTTTGGTTGATTCAACCGAGGGTATTGTATGGGTGTAGAATAGTTCAGAATCTTCTTTGGATGCCGAAGTGAAAGAAAAGGAAGATAGGGATCCTAGTCTACTAAAGCTGAAGGAGTCAGTCAGAGATCAGAAAGTAGAGGTTTTCTCCCAAGGGGGAGATAGTTTTTTTCATTGCTGGGGTAGACTATGTGTTCAGTGTATTGATAGTTTAAGACAGTGGATTCTTGCAGAAGCACATGGTGCTCGTTACTCGATTTATCCAGGAGCCACAAAGATGTACCATGATCTGCGGGAAATCTATTGGTGGAGTGGGATAAAGAGAGATATTGTAGAGTTTACAGCTATGTGCTCCACCTGTTAGCAGGTGCAGATTTAGCATCAAAAGATTAGTGGGTCTATACTAGAGTTTAGTATTCCCACTTGGAAGAGGTAGGAAGTGAACATGTATTTTGTGACAGGTTTGCCTCGTACTCGTCATCAGCAAGATTCGGTTTGGTCCATCGTGGACAAGATGACCAAATCAGCCTATTTCTTCCCAGTTCATACTTCTTATCCAGCCGAGGACTATGCCGGGCTCTATATTAGAGTGTTGGTTAAGTTGCATAGTGTTCCATTGTCTATCATCTCATATAGAGGTACTAAGTTTACCTCTTATTTTTGGAAAGCTTTTCATAAGGGTCTTGGTACCCAAGTTCACCTTAATACAACTTTTCACCCTCAGAAAAATGGTCAGGCAGAGAGGACCATTAAAACCCTTGAGGATATGTTGAGAGCGTGTGTATTTGACCTTAAGGGCAGTTGGGAAAACCACTTACCTTTGATTGAATTCGCATATAATAACAACTATTATTCCAGTATTCATATGTCTCCATATAAGGACCTTTAGGGAGGAGATATAAATCTCCCATTTATTGGTTTGAAGTAGGTGAGGCTACGGTGGTGGGGCCTAACTTGGTGTTTAATGATTTAGAGAAAGTACAGTTGATCAGGGAAATGCTTAAGACAGCCCATTGCCAACAGAAATCATATACAGATGTGGGAAGGAAAGATCTTAAATTTGATATTGGCAACTGTGTGTATTTGAAATTATCTCCCATGAAGGGGATTAAGAGGTTTATTAAGAAGAGGAAGCTTAGTCCCCGATATGTTGGCCCTTATAGAATTTTAAGCCATTTCAGAAAGGTGGCTTATGAGATTAAGTTGCCTATAGACTTAACATTAGTACACCTAGTATTCCATGTCACTTTGTTGAAGAGGTGTACTGGTGACCCAGCTGTAGTTGTCCCTTTAGAGAGTGTAGGTGTTCAGAACAACCTTTCTTATGAAAAAATTCCAGTCGAGATCCTTTATCGCCAGATTTGTAGATTAAGGAACAAAGAAGTTCCCTTGGTCAAACTCCTTTGGTGGAATCAGTCCGTTGAGGGTGCCACTTGGGAAGCAGAAGCAGATATACGGACCAAGTACCCTCATCTTTTCTCCGTAAACTCAGATTCAACTTAAGTTAATAATCTTCTTAGAATTTCTCTTTTCCATGCTCAGTTCCAGCTGCATATCATTCTCATGTCATTCATGTATTCATAGTACCAGTTCAGTCATATGTCATGTTTCAGATTTAGTCACGTAATCAGGTTATCATCATGTATGTTATCTTGAAACCAAAGTTTCTCAGTGTTTTCGTCTTAATCAATCTTATTCGAGGACGAATATTCCCAAGGGGGAGATAATGTAATACCCCAAAAATCTAAACCAATGTTAGGGATATGCATCAAGATAATGTGAAATAAAATATAGTGTCTTGGTAATTTTATGATTGAGTTTGATGTATATTAAGGCCTCGAATAACTCCTAGATATTAGATGAATCAAAATATCCCTTACCGATTGAGTTCTCGGGAAGGAGGATGATATAGTCAACTTCGAATGATCATATATTTCGTTATGCTAAGAATTTTTGAGCTCGTGATCTTCCAATAGATAGATAACTGAATTATCTTTCCAACTATACCAATTTTTCCAAAATATGGTAACCGAGCATAAAGTTATAGTATTTTTCGTGTAAGGCAGTGGGCTGCCGCAACTACACTGCTCGGCGGTGCAATAACGGTGAAGCCAATATCGCTTAGTGGTAAACCTTCAAATTAGAGTGGTCCCAAGGCAGTAGGTTACCACTAATAGCCCACTCAGCGGTGCTATATTGGTAGGACCAATACCCCTCAGCGGTTAGCCCCAAAATCGGGATTTTTAATGTCCAGGGACCGTTTGGTCTTTTCCCATAGCTCCAAATCCATCCAAACACGGGATTTAAGGTCCAAAAGAGCATTATATGCTCATTATTTCACAAATTATTCAAATTAAAGTATCTCTCTTTCAAGAACAAGAACCCTAGCTTCCTCAATCAAGAATCAAGTCTCAAGAACTCACCACGATCTCCACGAAATTAACAATCAAGGTATGTTAGGTGTTCATTCATGGGTTCCTTTTACCCATGGAGTCCAATAACCCTATTTAAACATACAAGTTTATATATTTATGATTTCTATGCTTGAAATTGATTGTATTCATGTTCATTATATTAATTGGGTCTCAATCTTTGATTAAATTACAACTTTCATGAAATTAAATAGCATGTGTGATGAATATGTGATTATCATGATAAACCCTTTAATTTACAATTGATTACCATATCCATGATGTTCATGTGTTGGCTATTATTATTATGTGAAATAATAATGCTCCCCAAGTGTTTGACAAAATACCTATGTGAATTGAATAGTGAAGTCATAACATGTTATTATAAGGTTCCATTCATGTGCAAGTTTATGTATATCAAGTGTTTGACAAAATGTCTAAATGAATGCATTGTTAACAAGCAAGTATTATCATGCTTTCAAGATTATGCCATGTTTTATTTTCAATGCTATCGAGTCCTGGAGGTATCCAAAACTCAAAAATCTAGTTGTTTACCTATAACTATAGTGGTTACAAGATAGTCTCAGAAGTGTCACTATCAGTAGCACTTAGTCAGTTATAGAACTCAGTTAAACTCAGCTCAGTCCAGTTTAGTATAATAATCAATGTTTATTTAGTTGGGAGTAGGATTCATCACCGAGAGAACCCAAGGATGGGGGCTCACCTGCCAGTAGAGGGTGTAACCCTTTGAAGCAGTTTTTCCGTTCTAGAACTACGTAGCCAGCGTAAGTTGAGATATCAACCTCCCAGTTGAGGGTTGATAAAGTTTTTTACTTACCGGTTGAGGGTACCACCATTCTCATTCAGGGAATCTTCTAGATGTGGGTGTCTCTTTAGCTTATCTTTGCCCATGGTACGGTACTGACACCCTTCCAACTGGGGTTACAGGTTGGACCTTAATCTATTCTGAGAGGGGCATATAGCTTAGATAATTACCTCTCATATTTTTATTTTTAGTCTTCAGTATACAACCCAGTTCAGTTCTACAGTATTAGAACTATCAGAAATAGTCACTCAGTATCAGTAATTCAGTTATCAGTAATCACTTATATCAGTTACTTAGTATCAAAAATTAGTACTCAGCTTCAGTAAGAGCTCAGATACAATAAACATGTATATGCACAATATTGCATACTCAGTATTTTACAGTAGTTTCAGTTATCTATGTACTTTTATTCAGTTATTCTATATCATTCAGTTATTTACTATTCATGCATATGAACCCATGGATTTAGCCTAGCTCATCTAGCATACCAGTACATTCTACTTGCTGAAGTATACTTTCTCTTTGCGCTATGATAACTCATATCATAGGTTCGAATGCTCAGGTTCCCAACTATGCTTAGACATATTCAGATAGAAGATACATATTTAGTAGTGAGTCCTCATCTATCGAGGATGTGCTTTTATTTAAGCATTTTAGTAACTTCAATATTTCAGTAATAAGAGTTAGTTGGGGGCTTGTCCCATCAACTCCACTTTCAGACATTTTAGATTGAGGCTTTTCAAACTAGACTAGTTAAGACAATATTCAGTTTTCATATGGTATCTCAATACTATATTTATCAGTTTTCAGATTATGAACCTTATGGCACTTCAGTTTACTTTTAGCATTATTTCAGTATAATTATTCAGTGCCTACAGCAGGTACCAGTCATGGGTTAGCTTGTAGTCTTTCAGGGTCGTAAGCACCATGTGGCATCCGGGGTACAGACTCATGGTGTTACAGAGATGCAAAATACTGGATGTACAGAGGCTAAGTATGAAGGCAACTCAAGCTCGTAAGCTACCTTTCTAAAATGACTGAGGATTCGGTAAGGATCGACATATTGGGGAATAAGCTTCCCCTTCTTGCCAAACCTCTACACTCCCTCATAGAAGAGATTTTCAAATACATAGAGTCACCAATCTAAAACTCGAGATCCTTCATTCGCATATCTGCATACGATTTCTGTCGGCTGTGGGCTATCTTAAGCCTTTCCCTGATCAACTGAACTTTTTCCAAGGTATCAAATACAAAGTCAGGCCCTACTACTGTGACCTCACCCACTTCAAACCAACTAATGGGAGATCTACATATTCTCCCATAGATCTCCTCAAATGGAGCCACTTGAATGCTGGAAAGATAACTGTTATTATATGCGAACTCAATCAAGGTCAAGTGGTCATCTCAACTACCTTTAATGTGAATAGCACACGCTCTTAACATATCTTCTAAAGTATTAATGGTCCTTTCTTCTTGACCATCTATCTGAGGGTGAAAGGTTGTACTGAGATGAACTTGGGTACCAAGACCCTTTGGGAAGGATTTCTAAAAGTGAGAGGCAAATTGAGTACCTCTATCTGAAATGATGGATAATGGAACTCCATGAAATCTAACCAACTCTCTGACATAGAGGTTGGTATAATCCTTGGCTAAATAAGAGGTATGAATTGGTAAGAAGTGAGATGATTTGGTCATCCTATTCACAATGATCCAAATCGAATCATGATGGCGACGAGAACGAGGCAAACCCATCACAAAATCCATGTTCACTTCCTCGTACTTCCACGTGGGAATATTGAACTCCTGCATAGCTCTACTAGGCTTCTGATGCTCGATCTTAACTTGCTGACATGTCGAGCATTTAGCTACGAACTCTGAAATGTCTCTCTTTATCCCACTTCACTAATAGACTTCCCATAATTCGCGGTACATCTTGGTGGCCCTTGGGTGAATTGAGTAGCCCACACCATGCACTTCTGCAAGAAACCACTATTTTATGCCATCTACACATGCACACATAGTCTACCCTGGAAACGCAACACACCAACTCCCCCTTGGGATAAAACCTCTACCTTCTAATCTCTGGCTTACTCTTTTAGTTTAACTAAACTGGGATCTCTGTTCTGCTTTTCTTTTACCTCGGAAACCAAAGAGGATTCCAAACTATTCTTCACCCATACTCTACCCTCTGCTAAATCGACAAAGCAGACACCTAGTCGGGCAAGCTGTTGAACTCCTGAACTAACTTCTTCTTACCATCCTCCAAGTGGGCAACACTACCCATAGACATCCTACTGAGAGCATCATCCACTAAATTGGCTTTGTCCGAATGATACAGAACACTCATGTCATAGTCTTTCAACAACTTTAACCACCTTCTCTGATGCATATTGATTTTTTTTTGAGAAAATACATACTGCAGTCTTTTATGGTCCGTGAACACATCAACATAAACCTCATACAAATAGTTCTTCCAAATATTTAAGGCAAATACTACTGTTGCTAACTCAAGAACATGAGTAGGGTAATTATTTTTATAGGGATTAAGTTGTCTAGATGTGTAGGCTATGAACTTACCTCTCCGCATCAAAACACACCCCAAAATGACTCTAGGAGCATCACTATATACTACAAACCCATCTAAACCATCTGGTAATGTCAAAACTGGGGCTGTAGTGAGTCGAGTTTTTAACTCCTGAAAACTCTTCTCATAAGAATCTGACCACTAGAATTTGACTTTATTCTAAGTTAATCTGGACATGGGGAATGTAATGGATGAAAATCTTTCAACAAACCATTGATAATAGCCAGCCAAACCTAAGAAACTCCAAATATCTAATGGAGAGATGGCCCTGGTCCAGTATCTTACTACTTTAATCCTTTGAGGATCCACTCTATTTCCATCACTGGAAACTATATGACCAAGGAAAGCTACCGACCTTAGCTAAAATTTGTACTTACTGAATTTGGTGAACAACTGATGGGCTTTGAGGGTCTGTAATACTATTTTGAGATGGTCTGCATGATCACTTTCACTGCGGGAGTAGACAAGAATATCATAAATAAAGACTATGATGAATATGTCTATGTACTTCTTGAACACACAGTTCATCAAGTTCATGAAGGCTGTTGGAGCATTGGTAAACCAAATGACATGACTAGGAATTCAAAGTGACCATACCGAGTTCTGAAAGATGTTTTCAGAATGTCACATTCTCTAACTCTGAGCTGATGATAGCCTAATCTGAGGTCTATCTTAGAAAAGTAACTGGCACCCTAAAGTTTGTCAAATAAGCCATCAATTTTGGGAAGTGGATACTTGTTCTTGACCGTGACTTTGTTCAAGTGACGGTAGTCAATTCACATTCTGAGAGAACCATCTTTCTTACACACGAATAAAACTAGTGTACCCCATAAGGAAACATTGGGTCTGATGAATCCTTTATCTAGGAGATCTTTCAATTGTTGTTTTAATTCCTTGAGTTCTACTAGAGTCATTCTTTATGGCAGAATAGAGATGAGCTGAGTATTGGGGAAAAGGTCTACTCTGAAGTCAATTTCCCGCTCGAGAGGGAGTCCAGGAAGATCATCAGGAAATAGATTTAAAAATTCACATGCTACTGATACTGACTCAAGATTAGGGGTCTCTGAACTAGAGTCTTGAATTTTAACGAGATGATAGACACACCCTTTGGATATCATTTTCCTCACTCTAAGGTAGGAAAAAAGTTGAACCCTAAGTGTTGAAGTACTACCTCTCCATTCTAGGATAGGTTCTTTTGGGAACTAAAAGTGGACAACTCTATTTCTATAGTCCACTGAAGAATAACATGAATGAAGCCAATACATGCCAAGAATGAAGTCAAAATCTGTCATCTGTAATTCTACTAAGTCTGTTGAAGTAACTTTATGAGATAACATAACCAAACAGTTGCTATATACCCATCGGGCTATGATAGATTTACCCACTGGGGTAGAGATTGAGAAGGGCTCTGCTTGGATTCTGGGACTGACTCCAAAATCAACAACTATATAAGAAGTTACAAAGGACAAAGAAGCTCCTGGATCTAGTAAAGCATAAACATGTAAATGATAAATTTGTAATGCACCAGTGACCATATCAAGAGAACTTTCCTGATCCTATCAGGACTGAAGTGCAAAGATTTTGTTTGGGCGCTGCCCACTGGTGGCACTAGAAGCGACACCCTGCTAATTTGGAAAACCGAACAGAGCTGAAAGACGATTATACTGACAATGAGAACCTGACTAAGGACAATCTCTGATTCTATGGGTTGGCTTGCCACACCCGAAACACATATCTCTGCCAACTCTACAGATACCCTGAGGGTTTCTATCACATTTTTGGTAAAGGGGATTTGTTCTGGCACTGCTAACACCACCCTTAGGTTTAGGGCCTGGCACCCTATCTTTATTACCATCTCTGAATTTTGGAAATTGAGCAAAGGCTAAGGACAAAGATGGAATTGAAGATTTCGAGAAGAACTGAGAACGATTTCCACCCCTTGACGTAGGCTGAGCGAAGTTAGAGCTACATGTTCTATCTCTCTTGTTCTCCCTCTCCTTCTCCTTAGTCTTAGCCTTTTCTATCTGCAGAGCATGGACCATGATCCTGGATATGTCCATCTCCTTAATCACCATTACGGTCCTACACTCCTTGACCATACTGCAAGACACACCTAACACAAACTTACTCGTCTTAGATCTGTTATCTTCTACCACATGAGGGGAATATCTATCTAACTGAGTAAACTTGAGAGAATACTCCTTCACTATCATGTTTCCCTACTTTAGATTAATAAACTCCAAAACCTTCACATCTCTCAACTCCAGTGGGAAGAATTGATCCAAAAAAGCAGTGGCAAACTCCTCTCATTCAATGGGCACTATATCTATGGCCCTCTCGGCCTTTCACTACTTGAAAAATGAGTGAGCCATATCCTACTACTGATATGTGGCCAACTCAGAACTCTCACTAGTAATCACCCCCATAATATCTGTGACTTTCTGCACCTGAACAAGGAATTCTTGTGGGTCCTCATCTGACTTAGACCCGGTAAATAATGGGAGATTAATTTGGGTAAAGTCCCAAATTCTAGCTGCAGTAGTAGAGGCCACTGGGTTGGCCTGGAAAGAAGCTGGACATTCATAAAGGGCAGCCACCGAATGAGCCAAAGTGGTAAAGATACTCTGAATTCTATACGGAAAACATGCTCATCCAGGGGATCTGGCTGGACGGGCGGAGGTGCTAGCTGGTTTCCCATTATTTTTCCATTAGTCTTTTTGGGAGGCATATTCTATAAATGGAAGGGAAACCTGAATTAGATAGACAGTTTAACTTGAGCTCATCTTCACTAGAATGATATGAATACTTGAAAGAAGGGAAACTTTTCCTAAAATGCCTCATAGCCTCTTGTCCATAAGTGTGGCGCACTATACACCCACGCACAAGACTCTACTTGACATGGATTTCAGACTTTCTAGGACTCTTTTGAATCTTAGAATATGATACCAAGTTTGTAACAACTCGAGTCAGTACCCTAGACGCCATATGGTACTTGCAATCTCAAAGGACCACAAGCTAACCCCTGATTGGTACCTGCTGCAATCACTGAATAATAATACTGTAATAATGCTGAAATTAGGCTGAATCTGCCATAAGGTTCATATCTGAAATAAAATACTAATAAATAAATAATGAAAACTTAACATATGTCTGAAATAGTCTAGTCTGAAAGCCTCTAACTATTCGAACATTGAGTAGATGGGACCAGTCTCCAACTAACTCCGACTATTGAATATAATATTATGCACAATCCATAAAATTAATGTTCAAAAAGGACAAATAAAAATACTAAATATTGAGGAAATTAATAACTAAAAATATATATTTTTGGCCTCACATGATTCAACCCAGCTTATGAACAACCAAAAATAAACTTCAAACTATTTTCTAAAAAATAGCAAAATTAAATATTTAGAACGAGATGAAGATTGAAAGATTCAAGTCTAAAGAATTCACGATGTGTCCTTAAGGAAATTATTCCCCTCAAGTACCCGAGGTTATGGAATATATCCTCCCAGGATAAAATGAATCACTTCAAGAGAATAGTAATAACTTAAATTCTGTCAAATTATAAATGAACTCAACGGTAGCTAGCACATCCCACTAGATTTTTTTTCTTCAAGTAAAAGAGAGTTTTTTAAAAATCATATTCATATCTGAGGAGAAATCAGATATTTATAGTTAAAAGATGATGATACAAAAAAGAAACAATGGTTAAATAAGGTGCACCTCTCCATAAAGGTGCAACTCTTTAAAAAAGGTGCAACTATTTGGAAAAGTCACAATTCATTAGAAAGATCATAACCATCCAAAGTGAAAAGATATCTATTTAAATTGCATCCTTTCTCTTGTATCTTTTTAGGAAAAATGCTTATTTATTTTCCATTCATACCTCTTAAAAACCTTTATCTGTATAAAACTAGACATGAACAATATAGTGGGGGGTCTAAACGACCTCGAGATGAACCAAGTGAGAATGTAATTAATAATGAGTATCCAAGGCGTAGTACACATCAAAGAACGTCAACTTCCTTTGGATCAGATTTGTAACATTTCTCCTAGAAAATGAACCTCAAACATTTAAAGAAGCAATGTCCTCTTCAGAATCATCCTTTTTGAAAGAGGCAGTCAATAGTGAGATTAATTCAATCTGGAACAACCATACTTGGGAGTTGGTTGATCTTCCTCCAGGAAATAAACCTTTAGATTCTAAATAGATCTTCAAAAGAAAAATAAAAGATGATAGTACTACTGACAAATATAAGGTAAGAATTGTGGTGGCCTGAGTGTCATAATTGCGGTAACTGAGGTCGTTTTTTGTCCTTTATTTTTCCCTGTTCAGTCCACTGCATAGAAATTTCACACTTTCCCGAGTTCAGCCTCATTCAAACACCCCATAGTGTCAAAAATGCATTAATTAATATACAACAAAATTAAAATCTACTCTACTAAATAAAAAACAAATTATACGAGCCACTTTCATGAAATTTGTGGGTTGTCTTCCATATCGCACCTTATTTACCATTGTGGAACGACGTCCTTCATCTTTTCAAGTTGGATTATTAATGGACCCATCATTCACCCCTGTGTCCTCAACATCAATGATGAACACTACTAGAAACTCCATAGGTTGTTTCTCCATTTTGCACACCCGAAAGGACATTTCATAACCACAATGGCTCTTCTGGTGAAAGGAATGGTCGGCTAAGGATAATAGGGACCTCTTGTTCGATTTCACAATCAAGAACCATGAAATCCACGAGAAGAATGAAATGGTCCAACTTTACAAAAACATTAAACAAGATCCCAGTTGGTCTCTTGATAAACCGGCCCGCCATCAATAGCCTCATTGTTGTTTTGAGTTGGAGTGCCAAACCCAATTACCTGATAGATTTCATGGGGAATGAGATTGATTCTTTTACCAAGGTCACACAATACTAGTTCAAACTTGTGTGTCCCTATGGTGCAAGGGATTGTAAAGGCCCTGGGATCCACTTTTTTCTCCAATATAACGCTCGTCATGATTGCACTACACCCATAAGTAACTTCTATGGTTTCACTGTCAACTAGCCTCTTTTTTGACATCAACTTTTTCATAATCTTAGCATACCCCGGGATCTCTTGAATTGCTTGTAGCAATGGGATATTAACTGATAGATTAATAAGGTTAGCAAGGAATATTTTGAATTTAGCATTGCCCTCCTTCATTTTGAGACTTTAAGGGATTGGAGGGGGAACCTTCATGGTAGGGATTGAATCACTTTACACTTCATCATTCTCAACTACCTTTGGGTCATCCTCTTCATCATCCATTTTTTTATTTAACAATGGTTCTTTTTCATTCCCTTCTTGAGACTTCAGAGACTCCTCATTTGAATTATTCACATGCTTTTTCTTCACAATTGTATGTTCAACATTGGTCTTTTTTTTAACATCCACCATAATATCCCGAGGGTTTTACCACTCCTAGTAACAATAGACAATACTTGGGCATCATTTTTTGGATTCAGAATGTGTCACTAGTAAGACCTCATTTTTGTCTAGAATTAAGTTGAGTGGAGATTTTCCCGATTTGAGTCACCAATTACTTGATCCAGGAGGAGTGTGATACAAAAAATTTGGTTGATTTGCAAAAAATTTCCTTTCAATCCGCAAATCATTTTTTTCATTCCCTCCACCCTCATCAAAATCCTTGCTAACACATCTATGGTATTGAATTTTTTAGGACTAATGGAGTCGTATTATTTAAACTTTTCTCGATCATAGTAAGGCACATATAACTCATATTCTCTTTCCTTGTCTCTAGAATCGCAATCACGCCAATCTGGCTCTCTTTCACGATCCGTCCAACCTTGGTTCTTGTCTTGACTTTGATAGGCCGAACGAAAACCCACCGATAGTTATCCAAATACCAAATCTCCTCATCAATCATTTTGGCCTCTTATTCATCATATACCTTGGATGCAACGACATTCACCATTTTATAGGGGCACCCATCACATGCTTTATTAGCAACTCCAATTGCATCATGATTTTTTCCATGTTCTCCTCCCTCACTTAATCTCTTTTCCTTTGCTCTTTATCAACATAGTAGGCAGTAGGACACCCTTTAGAAACCTCGGTGCCTCGGGTATGCCATCCCTGATTTTTTTTTTGTGACTTTCTCAAGCAAGTTTGTAGCCAAATTATAAGACAACTTCACAAATGAGACCCCAACTGCATTATCCACCATTGTTTTGTTTAGTTAATCCAAAGCCCAGTAGAAGATTTAGAGAAGAATCTTCTGAACCTTATAGTTTGTAGATTGCATGAGCTTCCCATTAAATCTATCCCATACATCGTATAGAGGCTCTCCATTAAATTAACAAAACCTTATGATTTTATCAACCAATTGTATCATCTTAGATGGTAGGAAGTATCATTCTAGGAATACCATGGTAAGCTCATCCCATGAAGTAATTAACCTGGATGGAAGAGATCAATAGTCATAATACTGCCTCACTCATTAGAGAAAAAGAGAAGAGGAACAAGTAAATTAATTCTTGTGAGAGGTGTGCAATATCAAAGGGGGCACAACCTTCTACAAAGTTCTTTAAATTCAAATTAGGATCCTCATAGGCTTGCCCTCTAAAGAGTCCTTCATTTGAAATATATACAACATGAAGCTCGTAATATGGAATACCCCATTCCCTTGATTAGGTGGGATATAGATGGTACTTTTATGTTTAATGTCATGGAGTTACTCCTTTTTATCAAGGGGACCATCAAAAGTCCCAGCATTACTTGTGTGGTCGCTCATAGTGTCATGGGCACTATTGATTTCACATACAAAAACATAAAAACAACAAATAAAGTAAATCAAAATCACCTGGGTATACCCCATGCTACAACCAACACCGTACAAGTGAAAACTAAGTCTCACTCTCCGACAATGACTCTATTTTGATTAACGCTCACCTATACCATAGTTTAGATATAGGACGATCATTGTCAATAAAGCTCAACTTACATTGAGGTCGAATTCTCAAGGATTAAGATTAGTCCTCAAAACCTATAGGTGTTGATAGTATCTAAGTGTATGCCCATAGTGCAAACAAAGTAAATTACATGAATTAAAATGGGGGTAAATGGTTTGGAAAGTTCTTCGATCACAGTCAAATCAAATAACCAACTTAAGGCGACTATTGTGGTTGAGATTTTAATATAGGATGATTCTTGGGACTATGTATTCCTAGGGGAAAATAATGTATGGGTCATGATAATTGAATTCAAATTCTATTCATCAACTACGTGGGTAGGCTAAGATTAAGAGTTCTTGAGGTTAATCTTTCAATCCCCCCTCAGGATTATCTTTCGTGGATCCTTTCAGATACCTCATGGATATGGAAAGCATAACCACCTAATACCTAAATTGGTCATACCTATTTCTAGGAAGATTCTCAAAAATATAGCTAGTCCTTAATCCACCCTTATTTCTAAGATAGTGAAAATAGAACAAACTACATATACTATTGTTCACTATTTCCTTGTGGCCCATAGCCCTCTTTCAAGGATGATATAGGATACCAAAAGTTCACTTACATCCCTCTTTCAAGGATGATGTGAGCTTTTAAAAATTTGGAGTTTTTACCCATAAATCCATTTTTGGGAATTTGGGGTTTTCACTCACAAATCCCAACTAAATCAAGCAAACAATATGAAACCCACAATCAATGACCAAGAATATACACTAATAAATCATAACCCACACATATTTGCGCCATTCAACATAATCTCAAGATAAATTTTTTAGCTACTCATGAATTTAGGGAAAAGAAATATATCAAATTGATTGTTCAATGCTTCCATTAAATTTGTAATCAAGTTTAATTAATATCCGACTTCAATTGCCACCAAAACTAATTAAAAAATTAACCACACTAAATTCTCCCAATTTTGTAGGGTTTACAAAGTCTCCAATTCAATTTCCAAGTTCAATAATACCAAAAGAGAAAGGTTTTTAGCCTTTTAAAGGATTTGTGTTTGGCTACATAAATTTATAGAATTGCCCCTGGGAATAAACAGACGTAGCCGCAATCGTGGAAGCTTGCCCACGATCTTGGTCATCTTAATATCCATCAAATCATCACAATTACTGGCTTTGACCTATCTTGACTAGCTGCAATTAAAGCCTGCAGACTGCGATTGCAGTAATTGAGACCATCTCCTGCTCAGGGTTTTCCAGCTCTTGCACTTCACTTCTCTTTATGATCCATTTTAAGCATAATTATACTTCTTTACTTCTCATCAAATGTATACCTGTAAAATGTGGATATTAGTTCATTCAACTAACAAAGTTTTCTCATTCATACCTTCAAATCATAGTAGTGTGCAAAAAATTTATATGTAGATGAGTGGTAAACCACTCATCAATTGACTAAAAGGGTAAAGACTTTCATTAACTAGGTCAGTCTAGTTTCTCGTCGGCTCTGGTGGGTCGCCTAATTCGGCAGGGTTCCACCTTCAGTGCCACCAGTAGGCAATGTCAGAACTGACTTTAGGTTCTCCAGACTCGGCAAGATCATGAGAGTTCTCCTGATTTTGTTATGGGTATGTTATAAGTCTTCCATCTTCATGTTTATGCATTGTTAGACCCTCAAGCTTAAATTTATTTTATGACTCCCTATAAAAAAGTAGACTTTGGATTCAATCCTAATATATTAGCAAAGCCCTTCTCACAATCAACCCAGTGGGTAGTTCTATTAAAGCCAGATGGGTATGCAAAAATTGCCTGATCACAGTGTCTCTGAAAGTCACTTCAGTTGACCTTGTAGAGTTAGAGATGATTGATTATGATGTCATTCTCAAAATGGATTGGCTCCACTTGTTCTATGACTCGATTGACTATAGATATAGAATTGTCAAGTTCCAGTTTCCTAATAAGCCTGTTATTGAATGAAAGGGTAGTACTTTAGTGTCTACATGACAGTTTGTATCCTACCTTAAGGCAAGAAAGATGATATTCGAGGGATGTTTCTACCATCTCATCTGAGTCAAGGACTCAAATTCTAAAAGCCCATATCTTGAGTTTGTTCCAGTAGTGAATAAGTTTCCAGAAGTGTTCCTTAAAGATCTTCCTGGAGTTTCTTTTTAGAGGGAAATTGACTTCAAAATAGATCTCCTCCTAGATACCTAGCAAATTTCAATTCCACCTTATAGAATGGCTCCAACTAAGCTTAAGTAGTTGAAGGAAAAACTGAAAAACCTCTTAGAAAAGAATTTTATTTGTCCTAGGTTTCCACGTGTAGTGCTCCAATTTCCTTTGTGTCCAAGAAAGATGGATCTCTCAAAATTTTCATCTACTACCATCAATTGTTCGATGAACTTCAGAGTGAAAATTATTTATCTAAGATAGAACTCAAGTCCGACTATCATTAGCTTAGAGTGAGAGAATGTGACATTCAAAAGACAACCTTCAGAACTTGGTATGGTCACTTTGAATTTCTAGCTATGTCTTATGGACTAACAAATTCTCCTTCAAATTGTATGGACTTGATGAACAGGATGTTCAAGTAGTACTTAGGCATGTTCATCATAGTTGTAATAGATGACATCCTCATCTATTCTCGTAGTGAAAGTGATTATGCAGACCATTTGAGGATTGAATTGTAGTCCCTTAAAGATCACAAATTATTTGCTAAGTTAAGCAAGTGCGAATTCTGGTTGAGATCAGTAAATTTACTTGGTCATATCATTTTTTATGATGAAATTTGAGTCTATTCTCAAAATATAAAAGAAGTGAAAAATTGGTCTTGGCCTATCTCTCCATTAGATATTAGGAGTTTCTTGGGTTTAGCTAAAACTACAGACGATTTGTTGAAGGATTTTATTCTATTTATTCTCCCATGTTTTGACTAACCCAAAAAATGTCAAACTCCAGTAGTAAGATTCCTGTGATAAGAGTTTTCAGGAGTTGAAGTGTAACACCCCAATTTTTCTGAACCGAAATGCTACACGGTGCTTATGACCCCAAAGGACCACAAGCTAACCCATGACTGATATCTGTACCTGTACACTATAATATATATCATAATAATGTAGAAAATATGAACATATAGGCCATAAAGTTCAACTGAATAAAGAATCTGGTAAAATGACATCCATATAGGTGAAAGATACCCAAAACAACTAAAAACTGAATCAAATCTGAACTAAATTTGAACTGTATCTGAAAGACTCAAAGTACTGACTGAATAAGGAGTTGAAGGAACATGTCTCCAACTAACTCCGTAAACTGAAAAATAAATGAAATAATAAATGAATAAATCAAATCATATCGTCCTCGAATAAAGAGGACTCACTGCAACTCTGTATACTGGAATGCGACAGTTACTGCTGGTCTCGAACTCGTGTCTCTGAACCTATGGTGTAACATGAAAAGAAAGCACCATAGCGCAAATACGTCAGTACAACTGGAGTACTGAGTATACGAGTGAGGTAGGCTAAATGAAAAGGGTTTACATGCATGAGCAATGCTAAATGTCCGACTAATATGAACGTGAGAGTGCAAACATACATACATAATAAATGGAAATGTAACTACGTAATAGTATAGTTGTACGCTAATACATGATTTACTGATTTCTAACATGACTGAAACTATGGTTCTGTCAACATGGGTCACTCTGTCTGACATTCCTGGGTGTGATATCTGAACAACTATCTTAGTTCTTTTACTGAGACTGATCCTGAAACTATTGGAGGTAGTTGTTTAACCGACATGCCCCAATAATGCATATAGCCAAGTTGGGGTCCAATCTCTGCCCCGACTGGAGGGGTGTCAATACCGCGCCACTGGTAAGGACAGTTGTGAGTGACCCACATCTGGAAGGTACTCAAATGAGAATGGTGGGAACCTAAAACTGATAGGTTAAGCCACCTCATCAACCCTAGTCTAAAAGGTTAAGATGTATCAACCTACGCTGGCTACGTAGTTCTGGAACATAAGGATGACTGCTAAGAATCACACCCTAAACTGGCAGGTGAGTTCCCATCCTTGGGTTCACTCGGTTCTAACTTCTACTTCCATCTAAAGAGACTGAACATGATTTAATTAAATGTACATGGATTGAGTAACTGACTTCTGTTGACTGAAGGAATAGCACTACTATCTGAGATTTTGCTGAGATCATGAGACTTCGGAGGTTTCCTGAGTCACATGGCTGACTGAGTTCTATAGATCATGGCTTGACTGAGATTATCGGGTTAATGTGACTTGGATCTAGGAACACAACTATATTTTTAGGGTATGAATACCCCCAGGACTCGATGGAAGGAAATTGACACATATGACATGATTTGATCACAAGATTTGAGTGCACAATTCAAAATATCGTGCATAAGGGATTTCATACTAAGCATGGTTATCAACAATGTATTGCATGGAAAGGATTTCATGTCACATGGAAGTACTTGCACAACCTTAATATCATGTTCATTGCATAATCATACTAGAATTATATATCAATAGCATGGAAGTTCATGTGGAATCATCTTAAGAGTTGACGTAGCTTGTCATTTAAGTACTATGGTGTCATGGGGACATGATTTTTAGCATTCTAGGCATTTTAACAAACACCTTGAATGCACACTGTGGGGCATAGGTTTTCTCAACAATTTTAATCACCTTGAACCACCCAAATTTATGGGTTTTAACTACAAGCATTCATACATCATGGAAGTCAACTTAAATTAATATCTTGAAGCTTAAACAATGATCATTAACATGAACAACATTACATAACAATAAGGAAATCAAAGTTTCTCATTTAAAAGCATGGTTCTTTAACTCTATGAATGAAAGGGGTCCATAGATGAACACTATGCATACCTGACTCAAGGTTCTTGATGTTTTTGAACTTGAAGGATTTGAAATCCTTTGATTCTTGAAGAAGATTGGGTCTTGTTCTTGGAGATTAAATTTAGAGAGAAACCCTAGTTTTTTAATAATGAGCAAAATAGCTGAATTCAGACTCATCTGGGTATATATAGGTGTGTGGTAAGTGAGCAAAATACCCCTGTTAAAATGACCTAGAAATAAACTGAACATGGCGTATGACGGTCCAACTGACAGTTTTTCAGAGACTTGACGGTCCGTCACTTAGCCCGTCAGACGTGGACTAGAAATGGGGTTCACTGGATAAGAGTTGACGGCCTGGATGACGGTCTGTCACAACTTTGACGGTCCGTCAGGTCATTCGTTTGTCCTTATCCAGTCAGTACATGGCACAAAAACCTTGGCTATGATGGTCAAAGTGGTGGTCCATCACTTATGTGGTGATCCATCAACTTGACCGTCATACCTAGGCATTTCCGACAGTTCCAAGTAAAACATCCATAACTTCCTCGTCTGATGTCAGATTTGGACAAAATTGGTACCGTTGGAAAGCTAACTCAATTTCCCATGTGATAGAAAGTGAAAATCTCAAAAATAAAATATGTAAAAAGATAGGTTTTCATTTTAAAGTAAGTATTAGCATCCTTGAGATGATTTCTAGCTAGGAAAAAGGCACGGGTATTACAATATCTCCCCCTTGAGAACATTCATCCTCGGATGGAACTGACTAAGAGGGGAAACAATAATCTGAACATGAGTAGCTGGAGTATGATCTTATGACTGACAAACTGAACGCATTATACTGAACATGCAAATCTGATGCACGTGTAACTGATTCATGAATGCATAACTGAGGTTCTTACAATAAGAATACATATCTGATGCATGATTATGTACTGGACTAATACATATATGCATGGCTGAATATGCAATGGCACTTGATACCATATTTGTGATGGAACATAAACATGAAATGAAATATCAAGTTGTATTGAATGCTGAACGTGAAACTGAATAAGCTTAAGGAGGACTGTTACCTTGATTTTGATCTGGGTTGGCGGAGAAAAGGTAAGGGTACTTGGTATGCATGTCTGCTTATGCTTCCCAAGTATCTCCCTCAATGGACTGATTTCTCCAAAGAACTTTGACTAGAGGGACTTCTTTTTTCCTCAGCCTACAAATCTGATAGTCTAAAATTTTAACTGGAATCTCTTCATAAGAGAGGTTGTCCTAAACATCAATGTTCTGAATAGGGACTACAACTGCTGGGTCACCTGTGTACTTCTTGAGCAAGGAGAAATGGAAGACCGGATGAACTGAGGCTAGATCTGAAGGTAATTCGAGCTCATAAGCTACGTTGCTGAAGCGACTGAGAATACTGAAGGGACCAACATAGCGGGGACTGAGTTTGCCTTTGTTTTCGAACTTCTTCACTCCCTTCATGAGAGAGATTTTGAGATAGACATAGTCATTGACCTCGAACTCGGGATCCTTTCTATGAACATCTGCATAAAACTTCTATAGGATCTGAGAAGCAAAAAGTCTCTATCTAATCAACTGACCTTTCTCTAAGGTGTCGAATACCAAGTCAGGACCAATTACTGAGGCCTCACTAACTTCAAACCAATCGACTGGAGATCTACACCTCCTACCATAGAGCCATCTGAATACTGGAATGATAGCTATTGTTGAATGCAAACTCAATCAGAGGCAAGTGATCATCCCAACTTCCCTTGAAATCAATTGCACACGGCCTTAGCATATATTCAAGAGTCTGAATGGTCCTCTCGGCTTGGACATTTGTCTGAGGATGAAAGGCAGCACTAAGATAAACTTGGATACCAAGACCCTTTTGGAATGCTTTCCAAAAGTGAGAGGTGAACTGTGTACCTCTGTCTGAGATGATAGATAATGGAACATCGTGTAATTTGACCAACTCCCTGATATAGAGTTTGGCATAATCCTTGGCTGAATAAGAGGTACAAACTGGAAGGAAATGAGCTAACTTGGTCATTCTGTCTACAATGACCCAAACCAAATCATGCTGATGATGAGTTCGAGGAAAACCCATCACGAAATCCATGTTCACTTCTTCCCACTTCCAAGTAGGAATGGTGAAATCCTGTATGAACCCACTAGGTTTTTGATGCTCTATATTAACCTGCTGACATGTAGAGCACTTAGCCACAGACTCTGCAATATCTCTTTTTATCCCACTCCACCAATAGATCTCCCACAAGTCACGGTACATCTTAGTGGACCCTAGATGAATAGAGTATCGCGCACCATGCGCCTCTGCAAGAATTCGCTGCCTCAAGTCATCTACACCTGGAACACACAGAAGACCCTAACAACGAAGAACACCATCTCCCCCTTAGGAGAAAGCTTCTACTTTCTGATTCTGAACGGACTCTTTTAGATTGACAAGGCTGGGATCCCTGTCTTACTTTTCTTTGACCTCAAAAACTAGAGATGACTCTGAACTACTCTGAACACATACACCACCCTCTAAAGAGTCGACTAAGCGAACGCCTTGTCTGGAAAATTGATGAATTTATTGGGCTATATTCTTTTTACCATTCTCTATGTGAGAAACACTACTCATAGAGAGTCTACTAAGAGCGTCGGCCACAACGTTGGTCTTGCTCGGATGATAAAAAACACTCATGTCATAATCTTTCAAAAGCTCTAACCACCTTCTCTGATGAAGATTGAGATCTTTTTTAGAAAAGACGTACTAGAGACTCTTATGATCTGTGAAGATATCTACATGAACTCTGTATAGATAATGCCTCCAAATCTTTAAGGCAAATACTAAGGCTGCTAACTCAAGATCATGAGTAGGATAATTTTTCTCATAGGGCTTTAGCTGTCTGGAGGCGTAGGCTATGACCTTACCATGATGCATAAGTACACAACCTAAACCCACTCTGGATGCATCACAATAGACTACAAAACCATCTGAACCATCTGGAAGAGTTAGAACTGGGGCTGAGGTGAATCGAGTCTTCAACTCTTGAAAACTATTCTCGCAAGAATCTGACCACTAAAACTTAACCTTCTTCTGAGTCAATCTGAACATAGGAGATGCAATAGAAGAAAATCCCTCGACAAAGCGTCTATAATAGCCAGCCGAACCCAGGAAACTCCTGATATCTGATGGAGAGATAAGGCGAGGCTAGTTTTTTACCACTTTAATCTGCTGAGGATCAACTCTAATGCCATAACTGGAAATAATATGGCTAAGGAATGCATCTTAGCCAAAATTCACACTTACTGAACTTGGCGAACAACTGATGATCTTTGAAAGTCTGAAGAATAATTTTGAGATGGTTTGAATGATCACGCTCTGTGGGAGAATAGAACAGAATATCATCTATGAAGACTATGAAAAACATGTCCAAGTACTTCTTGAACACCCGGTTCATCAAGTCCATGAAAGCTGCAGGGGAATTGGTAAGACCAAAGGACATGACTAGAAATTTGAAGTGACCATACCGAGTACGAAAAGCTGTCTTTGGGATGTCACATTCTCTAACTTTGAGCTGATGATATCCTGATTTGAGGTCTATCTTGGATAAATAACTGGCACCCTGAAGTTGGTCAAATAAGTCATCTATTCTAGGAAGCGGATACCTATTCTTGACCATGACTTTGTTGAGCTAATGATAATCAATACATATCCTGATAGAACCGTCTTTCTTGCGCACGAATAAGACTGGTTCACCCTATGGGGATACACTAGGCCTAATGAATCCCTTATCTAAGAGATCCTTCAACTGATCTTTCAGTTCCTTGAGTTCTTCTAGTGCCATTTTGTATGGAGGAATAGAAATAGGCCGAGTATTTAGGAGAAGGTCTATGCTGAAGTCTATTCTCTTTCGGGAGAAATACCTGGAAGATCTTTGGGAAAGATGTCTGAATATTCATTAACAACTGGAACTGATTCAAGGCTAGGAGATTTGGAAATGGAATCTTTAACATGCACGAGATGATACACACACCCCTTAGAAATCATTCTCCTTGCCCGAAGGTAGGAAATAAAATGACCCCTAAAAGATGAAGTACTACCCTTCCACTCTAGGACGAGCTCATTCGGGAACTGAAATTGAACTATTTAGGTTCTGCAGTCGACTGTGGTATAGAAGGAATGAAGCCAATCCATGCCAAGAATGACATAAAAATCAGTCATCTCTAATTCGACTAAATCTGCTGATGTGGATTTTTGAAATATCATAACCGGGCAGTTCCTGTATACCCGCTGAGCTATGATGGTTTTACCCATTGGGGTAGATACTGAAAAGGGCTCTGCTAAAATTTTGGGAATGATTCCGAAATCGCCTGCTGTGTATGGAGTAACAAAAGACAAGGATGCGCCTGGATCTAGCAAAGCATAAACACGAAAATGGAAAATTTGTAACGTACCAGTAACGAAATCAAGAAAATTTTCCTTATCCTATCGAGTCTGAAGAGAATAGAGTCTGTTTGGGCGTTGCCCACTAGTAGCACTAGAAGTGGCACCCTACTGGTTCGGGCAACCGGACTGAGCTGTGGAATGATTTTGCGGACCCTGATAACTAGACTGAGTACAATCTCTGACTTTGTGGACTGGCTTGCTACAACCAAAAAAAACATCACTACCAGCTCTGCAAACACCCTGGTGGTTCTTACCACAAGTTTGACATAGGGGATTAGTTTGGGCATTGCTGACACTGCCCTAAGATTTAGAGTCGGGTGCTCTATCTCTGAACTTAGGAGCTGGAGCACTGGCTGAAGAATGAACTGGAGCTGATGACTTGGGATGAAATTGGGAATGATTTCCTCCCTCTGATTTGGGCTGAGCAAACTGAAACTGCCTGATCTTGCTCTCTTATTCCGCCTCTCCCTAGCCCTAACCTTTTTCTCCTCTATTTGTTGATCATGGGTTATGAGCCTGGCTAAAGTCATATCACTTTTCAGCATTGTAGATCTACAATGCTATCATTTACTCCTGATACGAACTTGCTCATCTTAGCCCTGTTGTGTGTAACCACATGAGGGGCATATCTAGCTAGCTGAGTAAATCTGAGAGAATAATCCCTAACCGTCATATTTCCCTACCTGAGGTTGATAAACTTAAGAACTTTGGCATCCCTTATCTCTTGGGGAAAGAATCTTTCTAAGAAAGCCATGACAAATTCCTCCCACTTTATAGGACCTGCATCCTTTAACCTCTCAGACTTCTATTATTTGTACCAAGTGTGAGCAATATCTTGTAAATGGTATGTGGATAACTCAGCGCTCTGAATAGAAGTAACTACCATGATATCAATGATCTTATGGACTTGGTCAATAAACTCCTGAGGGTCTTCATCAGACTTAGACCTGAAGAAAGATGGAGGGTTCATTCGGGTGAAGTCCTAAATTCTAGCTGCTGCGGAATTGGCCACTGGATTGGCTGGAATAGCTGGTGTCCGTTCATTCTGGGTAGTCACGGACTGAGCAAGTGTTGTGAATGCAGATCTAAACTCCGCATGAGAAACATGCTCGCCCAAAGGGTCTTCGGGCTGAGGAACTGGCTGGTTTCTTCTCTTTGGAGGCATATTCTGAAATAAGAGAAGAACGAATTAGATTGAGAGTTTAACTTGAGATTATGCTCACTAGCACGACATGAATACTGAAAGAAGGGAAATTGTTCCTAAAACATCTTATAACCTCTTGTACATAAATATGGAGCGCAATACACCCATGTACAAGACTCTACCAGATGCAGTTTTTAGACTTCCTAGGACTCTATTGAACCTTAGGCTCTGATACCAAGTTTGTAACACCCCAATTTTTCTGAACCAGAATGCTACACGGTTCTTATGACCCTGAAGGACCACAATATAACCAATGACAAATATCTGTAATTGTACACTACAATATATATCATAATAATACGGAAAACATGAACATGTAGGCCATAAGGTTCAACTGAATAAAGAATCTGGTAAAATGACATCCATATGGGTGAAAGATACCTAAAACAACTGAAAACTGAATCAAATTTGAACTAAATATGAACTGTATCTAAAAGCCTCGAAGTACTGACTGAATAAGGAGTTGAAGGAACATTTCTCTGACTAACTCCGTAAATTGAAAACTAACTAAAATAATAAATGA
The DNA here is from genome assembly GCA_030864215.1 of Capsicum pubescens. Classification (NCBI taxonomy): domain Eukaryota; kingdom Viridiplantae; phylum Streptophyta; class Magnoliopsida; order Solanales; family Solanaceae; genus Capsicum; species Capsicum pubescens. The sequence goes on from CM061546.1 coordinate 217,206,937, forward strand.
ATAAATCAAATCATATCATCCTCGAATGAAGAGGACTCACTGCAACTCTGTATAATGGAATACGACTGCTACTGCTGGTCTGGAACTCATGTCTCTGAACCTATAGTGTAACTTGAAAAGGTTTAATGTAGTGGCAGGTACCCTAAGTAGATTGTCGATGGGAAGCGTTTTGCATGTTTAGGAAGATAAGGAGTTAGTACGTGAGGTTCATCATTTTTCTAGATTAGGTGTTTGGTTGGTTGATTTAGCTGAAGGTAGTATACGGGTTCAGAATGGTTAAAAATCTTCATTGATGGCCAAAGTGAAAGAAAAACAAGATAGAGATCCTATTTTTTTCAATTAAAGGAGGTAGTTTGGGATCAGAAGGTTGAGGTTTTCTCCCAAGATGGAGATATTGTTCTTCATAATCGGGGCATGCCATGTTTTTTGAATGATATGACTTGAGATAGTAAAAATTAGTGGAGGCACATCGTGCGTGATATTCTATTCACCTAGGAGCCACTAAGATGTAGTATGATTTGTAGGAAATCTATTGGTGGAATAGTATGAAGAAAGATATTGTGAAATTTCTGGCTAAGTGTTTAAATTATCAGTAGGTTAAGGATGAGCACCAAAGGTTTAATGGTATGCTTCAGGAGTTCAGCATCCTAAATTGGAAGTGGGAGAAGGTCAATATGGATTTTGTTACAGGGTTACCTCGTACGCATCGTCAGCATGATTTGATTTGGGTCATTATAGATAGAATAACCAAGTCAGCCTATTTCTTGCAAGTTCATAATTTGTATTCAGTCGAGGATTATGCTAGACTCTATCTCAGGGAATTGGTAAAGTTCCATGGGGTTCCATTGACCAATATTTTAGATAGAGGTACCTAGTTTACCTTTCACTTTTGAAAGGCTTTTCAGAAAGGTCTTGGTACTCAAGTTCATCTCAATACAACTTTTACTCCTCAGGAAAATGGTCAAGTAGAGTGGACCATATAGATATTAGAGGACATGTTCAGGGCTTGTATTATCGATTTCAAGGGTAGTTGGGATGACCACTTACCTTTAATTGAGTTTTCCTATATAAACAACTATTACTCCAATATTTAGATGGCTTCGTTTGAGGCTCTTTATGAAAGGAGGTGTAGATATCTTTTTGGTTGGTTTCAAGTAGGTGAGGCTATTTTAATAGGGCCAAATTTAGTGTATAGGGAAATGGAGAAAGTTTTGTTTATTTGAGAAAGGCTGGAGATAGACCAAAGCTGACAAAAATGCTATGCTGATTTGAGGAGAAGAGATCTTGAGTTTGATGTTGGCAACATGGGTTATTTAAAAATTTCACCCATGAATGGGGTGAAGACGTCTAGTAAGAAAGGTAAGATCATCCCCTACTAAGTTATCCTATATGGGATTTTAAGCCGTTTTGTAAAGGTAGATTATGAGTTAGATTTTCCTGTAGAATTGACATCAGTGCATCTAGTTCTTCATGTCTCTATGCTAAAGAAATGCATTGGTGACCCTGCTTCAGTCATTCCCTTAGAGAGTAAGGATGTGAAAGATTACCTTTCTTACGAAAAAGTCCCAGTTGAAATCCTTGACCTTCAAATTTGTAGGTTGAGAAATATGTAAGTTTCCTTAGTAGAGGTTTTGTGGAGGAATCAGTATGTTGAGGGAGTTACATAGGAAGATGAAGTCGATAAGCGAGGCAAGTATCCCCATATTTTCTCTGTGAATTCAAATTCAGTTTGAGGTAATGGTTTCCCTTAAGTTGATTCACTCATTTTCTATATCAGTTATCCAACCATCCACATGTCAGATCATGCATTCATAAGTTCAGTTCAGTCCATGTGTCATGTTTCAGATTTAGATATCAAATCATGATTCAGCTTATAAGTATTCAGTATATGATCTCAGTCTTCCTAGTATCTCAGCTCAGGTAGTTTCATTTAGTGATGAATGATCCCAAAAGGGAGATATTGTAATACCACACAATATTCTAGATATGTTTCCAACTAGTCGTTACCCGTTTAGAAATCTCAAAGAAATTATATCACACTAATTATAAGTGACATGGCCATTTTAGCACCCCAAGATTTTGAACATTTTATTTTTGTCCTTTCAAAGTTAAAAGTGTTGATTTATGAGTTGAAATATGTTCTTCAAGTATTCATGCTCATTATCTACATGTACTTTAGTTAGTCCTTATCTCGCATACTCGTACATTCTAAATACTGACCGCATACTCTCTTTTGCGCTATATTGATTTCTTAGTATAGGTTTAGATGTTTAGTTCCCCTATTGCCCTTAGTCAGTTTAATGCCACTCAAAAGAAGTTGTGGTGAGTCCTTATCTATTGAGGACAAGTTATTGGCAGTTTCTTTTAGTACTTCCTTAATTTCAGTCAATCGAAGTTAGTTGGGGGGTTTGTCCTATCAACTCCTTATGTTTTAGAGGCTTTCAAATAGTCAAACTTGTTTTTAAGTTGTATTAGAACTTCAGACATGATGGGTGTTGTTTCAGTATGACATCTTAACAGAAATTCTCATCAGTTTAGCTTCTACATAAGATGTTTTATTATGACTTTATTCAGTGCTCACAGCAGGTACCAGGTTATGGGTTAGCTTGGGGTTACTTATGTCCTTAAGCACCGTGTTATGACTAGGGGTAGTCTCGGGTCGTGACAAACTAGTTAGACTCAATACAAGTTATTTTATATAGAAATTGAATTATCTTCTTCTTTTTCACATTTTAAATCATCTTTTTCTTACATTTCTAAATGATTGATTCTATAGATTCAGTAACTTTAAGTGATATTAGAGCTATGGAGAGTTTAAATCTAGGGAATTGTTGTCACATGCAATGAATAATTCAAATGATTTGATACTCATTTTTTTATTTTTTGTATCTCAAGAATTCTGCATTTGTATGACGTAAAATTTAGTTTCTCTTACAACAGCTATGATAGTCGATTATCATCATCCTCATTAGATATACCTGGTTCATTGTCGATTGGGATCATCTTGACTGGTTCAAATAATTATACATTAGGAGCAGAACTATGAAATCAACATAGCTAGGAAAGAATAAACTAGATTTTATTAATGGATCAGTGAAGAGAAGTCAATTCATAGGTGATTTGGAGACATAGTGAGATCATTGTAATACAATCATAGTTTCTTAGATCATGTGCCATATGAGTAAGGATCTACTTGGTGGATTTTTATTTTTTTTTATTTGAAAACACACTCAATTTATTTGGGAGGATTTGAGAGAGAAGATTAATAAAGTTAACATCTCTCAAGCTTTTCAATCACATAAAGAAATTTTTACCTAACTTTAAGGAGTTTCTTCAGTTTCTATTTGTTATTCTAGACTTAAAGCATCTATGGGGTCAGTATTATTCAATTATGCCACATCCTTCTTGTGATTTCCCTAAGTCAAGATAATTTCTTGAGCATTTACATTATATTAGAGTTCTATAATTTCTAATGGGGTTGAGCAATATTATAACTAAGTTAGAAGTCAGATGTTCATGATGCCATAAGTATCTAGTGTTAATCAAGTCTATGCAATGGTAAATAAATATGAAAGTCATAGGATTATGGTAGGAACGAGTAGGGTGATGCATGAAAATTCAAATCCACGGCTATGTACACTTCTAGAAATGGTGGTAGTAATCAGAAGCAATAGAAGAGTTATAATATAAACTCATTTTGGGACTACTGTCATATGAAGGGGCGCATTGGGGTTGATTGTAAAAACCTACTGAAGTGTGACTTTTGTCATCTCACTGGACACGTAAAATATTATTGTTATAGGATGATTAAATATCTTGTAGATTTCAAGAATATTTTTATAGGCTTATTGAATATCCTATAGATTTCAAGTGAAGAAAGAAAGCCAATGAGGTAACAAGATCGTTGATCGGTAACAATTTTCTATTTGATACTAATAGTAAAGGATTCACAGGATATTCTATATCCTAATCAGTAGATGTTGCATTCATTAAAAGCAAGGGAAATTTCCTAAGTATTATGAACTATATCAACACCAAAAATGACAAATGCAACCAATGCAACTTATGCAACCTAGTTTTGATCAATATCAGCAGCAGGGAATGATACCACATCCTATTTTTTCTTTACATCAGCATCATCAAATGATGCATACAACTAATAATCTTTTTAACAGAGATACTCATAGTGGTACAAATACAAATATCATTGGAAGTGCTAACATGGTAGATATATTCTTTCCTCAGATAAGGATGCTTTTATAAAAATGAATACTAAGCACTGGACAACTAATCACAAGATAAAAGACAATACACACTTATTAGATAAAGGCTTGATAGAAAATGAAAGACATGTATGATTGTCAATTATTGTCAATTCATCAGGAAAAAGATTTAGGAAGGCCTAATTAATAGTCATTGATAACACTCAAATTCACCATAGAAATGAATGTACACACTTGTAATATAATATATAACCCTACTTGTGAGTTGAAATTGATCCCGCAGGGAATGAAAGAAATAGGTTCACCATCAAGTGTTATAAAATACTAAATATTTGCACATAACATGTAAAATGCTAGGAAAGTAAAATAGGGGGAATTAGTTTTGATCTTTTTTTATCAATTAATAGTCGTAATCTTGGTATGCAAAAATGAAAGCTAGAAATTTGTAATCAAGGATTAAAATCACTTAGGGTTATGTTTCCATGAGAGTGAGTACATGCATAGGTAATTGGATATTTTCCTAAATTCATACAATATCTATGGGTAGGTTAGGTCTTAGATTTTAATGCCAGTTTTCTAATAAATATTAAACATTACTAGTGGGTTCTTTCAAACACCTCACAAGTGTACTTCATAACTAACCTAATACTTCAATTTAATAGTCTTAAGTTAAAGATCTACCAAATAATAAACATCAAGTCATTGTGAACCACTAGTCCTCACCTTATCCCCTTTTTCAAAGATGAAAATGGATTAGGGTTAACTAGAGTTTGAAACCTCCAATTATAGGTTAATAACACGGAATAAAAGGTTAAACTAATAGCATTTTGTCGATTAATAAAGGAAAATAAGAAAATCCCATACATTTATCATTACTGTTAATACATAACCCCAAGTAGAAAAATTTAGCAAGTATAGTAGAAGAAATAGAAATTATACATATATGCTCATCAAAATCTTCCGTGGAATCCAAATATTAACACGTAAATCTGAAATCAATATAGAAGAACACAAAATTAACTAATCCTAAAATTAGGATTTTGATTTTAAGTTTACAGATCTCAAAATTGATGAAAGATAGGGTTCTAAGTTGCCAAAAGGGCTTTTATAGATGAAGCAAGAAATTAGCTAAGAATTTATAGAAATGTCACAACGTCTAGTGTAATAAAGGCCAAAGACTATTACAAACATCTTGGTAATTCACCAAGGTGACTTCGTATCACCAAAATGGCGTTGACTTTGAACTTCAGGGGTTGGCATCTAGTAACTTTGGCGATGGAATTATGCTTTTCTAAGCTATTTCGTGATACGTTGGTTTGCCTTCCCTTAATATTGAACCACTTCAATTGAACCTTGGTTTAACTATTGATTCAGGCAATGAAATCCCACATTGGAAATACGCCGATGGCTTTGGAAATCGACAATCATCAATGGCGATACTATGTTGCATTTTTTCTCCAGTTCTCCATCTTTATTCTTATTTATGCTCTATCAACCACTTTTTAGCTTTAACCCTAAAAATAAATCAAAATAACATTAAAATCTACTCAAATTTGCATTGAGGACTTAATTTCTTATCATTTTTAGTCCAAATGAGTTGTAGATTGCTGACTCATCAACACCCCCAAGTTAAAACTTTACTCGAACTCGAGTAAATTAATCCACTTACAACAAAATCAATCTTTCACAAATAATTTGTCATTTTTAAGAATTTCACAAGCAAATAATCTTCCAAGATCTCCATTCGAGTCAAAGTATTTTATTGCAAATACGTTTTTCAGTTATGTACCATACAAAAAAAGATTTTATTTATCACTATACTATAACTGCCAAAATAAAATAAAAATAAGAAAATGAAAGATAAACCACGCATCACAATCACATCAACCCAAACACCAAATATAAAAAGTTACAAACCAAATCAAAATATCCAAGAATATTATCCAAACTAATCAAAACCACACACCAAAATAAAAACAAAGTATCCAAAACTGAATATATCAAAAGTAGGGCTAAATATTATAGATTCAAAAAGTACCCTCGCCTGTACTCAAAATTATGCATTATATAAATGAAAGAGGATGAATATAATAAAAAAGAGTGAGTGAAATGGTATCCCTAAACGATGTAAAGCCTGGGATGGTGACTGGTGAAATTCAAGATGGAAGAGGGGGATGAATTGAAAACTTTTTCTGACTCAACTACTTAGCATTGACAGTGAACTTACCTGTAGGTTAGTATACTAAATAAAATATAATGATATTAATAAGTAAGTAAAAGACACAAGATTTATCTCAGTTTGGATCGCCGGTGTGGTGCCTACTCCAGTTCCTTTGGGTTACAAGGCTTTCTTTAGAGATTTTAAGGAGAGAATTACATTACAGATAGGATGTACAATTTCTAATTCTTATTTTGTTATTCAAATCGTGTGACACAGCCTCAAATTGTATGACAAAGTTGACTCGATCATTTTTTTGTAACTATTGTAAATTGAAAATTAGAAAGCTTTATGAAGACTAAAGATTGAGAAACACTAAGAGTTTCCAGTGAAGTTGCATGTTTTATTTTCTTCTTCTATCGTCTTTATATAGTCCTATTCTTTAGCAACTTCTTTTCTCTAAAAGAAAAACCCAATGAATTTCTTTTCAATCAAAGATTTGATTGATTTCCTTGATTGGGGATGCATACCAATAGCACATCCACATTTGATATGCCAGTGTATTGAGGTATGTAATTTTCCTTTATTGAACCAAGGATTCATATCTATATGTCCATATATTTGATACAATCCTTTACTTTCCCAAAAGCCCTAACAACTTGTCGTGATATTGATTTTGTGTTCCATGATTTGCCCTTTACATAAATGTCTTTCTGGTTCCAATCTTTGATTTGATTCTTTCCATGCTTTGCTTTGATTCCTTCCATATACAGCTATGGTTTTACAGTTGATTTGATTCCTTTAATGCTTTTCTTGGATCCCTTCCTTATGCATCATGATTTTATGAGTTACTTTGATCATAAGATCTTCCTGCATGTTTATTTTTTAGGTTATCTTATTAAAACATTAGGATATATTTAGGAGGCTAAACATCTCCCATTTTTTATAATTATAAAATAAACATCAGTTAAATTTCCTGACTAGGAGGCTCTTCTAGCTTATAGCTGACTCTTGGCTTGTAGTAGCTGACTCATCATTGACTCTTCATGTGACGCTCCTCCTGGATGTAGTAATCCCCCTGGATTGTTGTATGTCTATCTCTTCTCCCCCTTTTTAGCATAATAAAAAATAAATAAGAAAAGAAAAAAGCAACAAATGCACATCGAAAAGAGCATGCTTAAACAAAAATAAGGGAATAGTGGATGCAGTCAGTTTAAGAAGGCAAAAAAAGTTAGAGGAGAGTATCCTTTATACAGACCAAAAAGAAAAGGGGACAAATCCCCTTTGAATAAAAACTATCTTAAGGATCCAATCTTTATTTTTAAGAAAGTAGGTAAGAGTTTTATGCATGTTATGACAAAAGCTTCTGTAGAAGTGTTCAACATTCTTAGAGAAGCTAGAGTAGGAATTCTGAATGGAGATGGTGAGTTCATTATGATAGGAGTTGGCTTTGGTTTTAATAGAGTCGACTTGTTTGAAAAACCGATTAAATATCTTGACTCCCTCTTATTTAAAGTTGTCTAGGGAAATGTGCACTTTTCCAACATCTATGCTGGTGTCTTTGCCTATCTGCACCAACCGAGAAATGGATTCTTAAAGGTTGACCATTCCTTCTTCTAGTCCTCTCAGTCGCTCTTTTACTTCCTCTAGTTTCTTTAGAAATGCACAGATAAAGTTAGTACCAGGCATACTTGTTGTCAGAGGATTAGTCTTTGCTTTCTTAGACTCTTTTTTGCACCATTTGTGTCAAACTAGAACATATCCTATGTTGTCTAAGGTCTTTGAATAATAAATAGAGGAAACTTTCATAGTGGGAAAACTCAAAAGATTAATGGAATAGAAACTCAAAATACGAGTTATCAAAGAACCACATAGTAGACTGGAAATACTTGAGAGTCGGCTGCATTTTCTAGCATATATTTTGGAATACATTGTGCCTAATTTATCTTATTGTGCTTAACCCAACAATATAGGGAAATTAATATGGTTGCAATGATGTGAGCTAAAATTCAATTCTTGAAATAGAGTGACATAGGTCCAAAATTTGATAAGTTTGCCTTTTGTTTAGCGATAGCAATCATAGCATCCTCAAGGATGACATCAAAGTTTTCAGGCCAGGGACCATTCAGGTAGGGGAGCATACCTGAGAATTTGGTGTCAAGAACTTTTTTAAACAAAAAGTCATTTAAGATAATTTGGGTTCCTAAAAACCAGAGTTTCAATCTTGTTGTTGTCCTTAGAGATATGAAGATTAGCATAGAATATTCTGACTGGATCCTTAAAAATATCTGCGCTACAAAGACAAAAGACCATAGTCAAGTCCTGTGCTTTGAACCAAGGATTGATATTACACTGTGATTCCTTTAATTACCGAAGATTGATGACTCTTCTAGGAACAATAGAGCGATTTTTGAAGGTAACGAACTTTTCACAGAGGTAGACATTAAAAAATTTATGCATGTCTTTCAGGGGGAGGTTTTCCAGAGAAGAAGAGTAGGGTTCTTTGCTAGAGGAAGGTACATAGGAGAAAGAATGCTTCTTAGGGTTGGAAGAGTGACAGAATTTGAGGAGGCTTCTTTTGAGGAACCGACGATGAAAAATGGTTCTTGTTTTTTTAATAGATAACCAGCTAGAGGGAATTGATGTTTAGCCACAAATGTTGTTTAAGTCATAGAAAAGAGGAATAAAGAGAATCAGAAGAGAAAAGGGTTTTTTATAAAGGGGTAAAGAAGAGAAAATGATCAGACAAATAAAAAGGAAATGAAAGGAGGGGTATATAAGGTGATGGGTTTAGATGAATGGGACTAAAATAAGGAGTTGCAGGCATGGGGAAGATAAAATGTGAAGGGTACAAGTAAGCAAAGAGAGTAGAAGACGGTGAATCAATAGGGCTAATTATGAGAAAAGAGAAAGAAAAAAAGGGAAAATGGGATGTTGATCCAAAAATAAAAGATTACTTAATAATTAACCAAAAATAAAACATTTCCTAATATTTTTAAAATAAATGGTATGACATATTTTAAAAGATTTTATAGTGATTATTTCTCAGTAAAGCATGTAATACTGAGTATTTCTTGGACAAAGAAAAAATGGTCCTCAAGCAGAGGTTTTGTAAAATATCAGCAAGCTAATTTCTAAGTCAAAAAAATTTAGAGTAAAATCACCTCGTTCAACATGATCACGAATAAAATGATATTTAATGTCTATATGCTTATCCCTGGAATAATGCACAATATATTTTGATAGGTTAATTGCACTTGTGTTATCACACATAATTGACACTAATTCAAGAGATAAATTATAATTAAGTAGATGATACATTATCTATAAAATATGAGTACCACAATTATAAATGGCTATGTATTCAGCTTCAGTGGTTGATGAGCCAACTAAGGTTTGTTTCTTTTTATGCCATGATATTAAGGCATTTCCAATAATTTAACATATCCTGCTGATGCTTTTTTGATAGTTTTTCACCTGCAAAGTCAACATCTCAATAGATAATTAAGTCAAGATTCAATAAGTGAGGGTAGCATAGTCCACTGTCTTGGCTCCCGATGATATAGTGGATGATTCATTTTCCAACAGTCAGATGGACTCCTTAGGAGCTGATTAAAACCTTGCATATTTGCAAATGCTAACATAATATCTGGTCAACTCGTCGTTAAGTGGAGTAGAGATCCAATAATTCCTCTATATGTTTTTTCATCAATGTATTTACCTAATGTATCTAAGTCGAGATTTGTTGAAGGACTATTGGAGTTTCGAAGGATTTTCCTTTTTCCATTCCAAATTTCTTAATAAGCTTCTTTATGTATTTGACTTAGCTGATAAATATTCCCTTCAGAGTTTGATTTATTTGTAATCCCATGAAGAATGTGAGTTCCCCCATGAGGCTCATTTCAAATTCTCCCTTCATAAGATTTTCCAAACTCCCGCACAAAGAAATGTTATGACTACCAAATATTATGTCAGCCACATAAATTTGTACAATAACCAAACTAGAGTCTAGTTTTTGAGTAAAAAGAGTAGTATCTATTTTACCTCATTAAAAATTATTATTTGACAAAAAGGTGCTCAATTTCTCATACCAAGCTTTTGGGGCTTGTTTGAGACCATAGAGTGCTTTCGAGTGTTTAAAAACATGGTATGGTTAAGATGAGTTTTCAACACCAGGAGGTTGTTTAACATAAACTTCTTTATGAATGTAACCATTTAAAAAGCACTCTTAACATCCATTTGAAACAACTTAAAGCGCTTAAAGGCAGTAAATGCTAAAAAAAATTGAATCAATTTCAACCTTTCTTTAGGAGAAAAATTTTCATCGTAATCGGTACATTTCTTTTAGGAGTAGCCTTGAGCTACTAACCTGTCCTTATTTCAGATAACTTTACCTTCTTCGTTTGGATTATTTCTGTAGACCCGTCTGGTTATCATAACTGAGTAGTTCTTAGGTTTCTCAACTAGATTCCAAACTTAATTGCATTCAAACTAATCTATTTCTTCCTTCATGGACTCCACCCAAGAATTGTCTTTGAGGGCCTTGTCAACCTTTTTAGGTTCATTTTGAGACACAAGAGCTACTGATTCTTATTTTCTTCAATTCTCTTATCTACATTTGATCATCAAGATTTCCAATGATAAAATCATTTAGAAAACTTGCACTATGTCTCCATTCCCTTGGAAAATTTATTTTAATACTTTAGAAACAAGAGTTGACTCTGATTGAACCATAGACAACTCGTAGGTCGTTGGCTTAGGTGTTGTATCAGGTTCGGCTTTTGACTGTGAATTATTTACTTGTTATTTATCAAAACTCAAGCTCATAGAAGAGGGGTTAGATTTATGAATGAATTCGTCAACACAAAGAGTTCGTTTATTATAAGCTCTATAGGCATGACTTATGGGGGAGTAGCTAAGAAATATACCTTCATTGCTTTGTGGGTTAAAATTCCCAATATTATTATTTTTATAGTTGTAGATGAATCATTTGCATCATAAAGGATGGAAATAGATGATATTGAGATTTTTTCCTCTCCACAGGTCATATGGTGTCTTTTTTTGGATCGGTCTAATGAGATACTTGTAATGTTACACGTCGTGCTTACTGCCTCTGCCGAGATGTGATTTAGTAGATTTTGTTATTGAAGCATAGTTCTTGATGTCTCTTAGAGAGATCTGTTCTTTCATTCCACCACACCATTTTGTTGATGGGATCAAGGAGATGAGAAGTTCTGAGAATATATATTCTAATCACAATAATCCTCAAATGTTTTATTTTTGAATTTTTCTCCATGATTGCTATAATCATAGTGATGAAGTATCCTGCTTCTCTTTGTTCTCTTATAAAAAAGATCTCAAAATTAGTAAATACTTCATTATTGTGAGCTATAAACATTACATGAGTAAAACAACAATAATCATCAACAATTACAAAAACATATCTTTTTCCTCCAATGCTTGTGGTCTTGGTGGGACCAAACAGATCCATATGGATTATTTGAAGAGGTTTGGTGGTACTGATGATATCCTTGACTTTAACGATGTCCGAGTTTATTTACCAAGTTATCAAGCATCACAAATGTGATCTTTTTTTAAAACATTAGTTTTGGCAGACCTTTCACCAGTTTAAGTTTAGAAAGTTTTTTTAAGGCATGCATGCTAGCATGCCTAAGTTTGTTTGTGCCACAACCATGCGTTGTTGGTTTGCACAGTAGTATATGTCAGTGTAGAAAAATTATGATTACTTAGAATGTAAACATTATCAACATGGTCACCAATAAAAGAGATATTTCTTTTCCCATGCTTAATGGAGAAACTCTCAGCTTTGAAGAATACTCCAAATCCTACATCACATAGTTGACTGATACTCAGTAAGTTGTGTTTGAGTCCATCAACGAAATATATTTTAGTAAGTTTACAGGAGGAGTTGAGCTTCACAGAGACATTTCAATGATGTCAGCTTCGGCATTATTTCCAAATGTGACTGATCCTCCTTCAATTTTATTTAAAGAACATAAGTTTTCTTTATTTTTGGTTATGTGTCTGGTACATCTTCTATCTCTGACCCATATTCCTTTTTATAGTTTTTCTCTACATATTCCTATAAAATAAGAAAATTAATTTTTTTAGGTGCCCAAGAATTCTTAGGTCCTTGGGGGTTAATGTGATCCCTTTGGGTCTCCAAATCCACACTCCCTTAGACCTCTGCCTGCAATTGTGTGATTTGTGCTCGTTTTTATGACAAGTGTAGAAAAATGGTTCATGAAAGGATAAAAAAGTAGTAGTAGAGTCTAACAAATCTAATGAAGAGCATGATTTATCTCTAAGAGAATTTGATCTTATAGAACTGTGTCTTGGTGATTTTCTAATGTTGTTTAACTGCATTTTCACACCATCAAGTTCTTCTAGAAGTAGGTAAATTTCAATTTTACTTATTTCAAGTTCAATTTGTGTCACGACCTAAAATCCATAGGTCATGATGTCACTTATCACGCCGAACCTTAAAAAGTAAGCCTATCACACAACCCAATACACAAGGGGTGAGAACAGAAATAACCCCAATGTAAGGCTTCTAGAATGAGGCCAAACTATACAAGTATAATAATTGCGGAAAGAAACATAATAATGCAGCCATAACTCCAAAAACCAGGTGTCAATAGTATAAGAATGTACCTAGTACAACTTGAATCCAAAAGAAATACATAAGAAACCTAATAGATACAACTCTATCTCTGATGACTAGTAAAGAAATAGTCTAATGATAGAGAAGATAGTAGAAGACATTCGAGCACTTAAAAATCATCCACTACCAAAAAAACTCCAACAATCGCCCGAATCAATCAATGTGGGGTGAACTTGAACCTGGATTTACACCAAAAGGGTACCATAGGAGTGAGTACAGTCCACTTGTACTCAGTAGGTATCATAGCCTGATCGAAGTAGAAAAAAAATTCACAAAATACACACTAAGGGCACATCACCCACAATCATAAAATGTTCTATGATGGTGGCCTACATCATTTGCACTAACAGTTCTAATATATCACAAATACAACAACAATATATCAAGTGGAACACAAGTATACATTATATCATATGCAAGTACAAATAGAGAAGAACATGTATATACAAGATGGTCAAGTATAGATAACAGGACACGAAGCAAGTAGACATATAACAATTCAAAATGGAAATCTAGTCACAACATCTAGACAATAAAATAAGTACAATGTATTAGATTATGATGTTGATTATGATTATGATGATGCACATGGTTTTCGCACACCCTCCGTATACACCCACTGAGGAAAGCCTCCTAATTTTAGACACATAGAGGGTTAGTCAACCCATATACTAGCACGTATACACCTATGAAAGCAAGCTTACCAACGCAGGACCCATGGGAGGTTAGTCAACCCATATACCACCAATATCCATGAATCTTCTCTAGCATAATCCTTCGGAAAGGTCTCTAAGATCTAATATCCAATAACAATATCCAGTATTTTCGTGTTTCTAGTATTTTTAGTACTTCTAGTATTCCCAATATTTCGAGTATTTCCAGTATTTTTATTGTGTCCAGAGCACATACATAACATAAGACACAAATCAAGTACACATATATGACAACAAGTATATAGAAAGAAATATAAAAAATAAGTGAAATAATGTGTGTGATTCTATGTAAGACCCCATAAAAGTTCTAGTTCAATTCAGTCCCATATAGCTTGTAATAAGGGGTCCCAGACTTAGAAAAATTCAGCTAAGTTGTAAGACTTAGAATCATTTTTAGCCTTCATAATTGTATGATCTAATTTTCGATCCTTACGACCTTAGATTATTGATTTTTAAATTGATTCATGATCAGGGACATCATTAGGTCATCTTGGGTGAGTTTCAAAATTTTTGGACATCATTTGAGTCATATTTGGATGACCAAAATAGCAAGCCAACACGATCTCGATGCATCGCGTTGACTATCGCGTCCACAACATTAATGCGGTGCGTCGACTATTATGTCCACACCATCGATACGGCGCATTGCCTGCCACATCGTTGGACATATTTTGCTCATTAAACTCTAACTTTACAAGGGTAATTAGATCCTTTTTGCCTCACCTAATTCAGCCAAAATATGAAATTAACCCCCCCTCCTCAAATAGCAAAATTCACTTATTATCTCACAAACACTCTCAGGAACAAAGCCCTAGTTTCATCAAGATCAAGATCAAGTTCCATGAAATCCCCAACAATCTTCACAAAATCAATAATTAAGGTATGTTAGGTGTTCACCCTTGGGTTTTCTTCCATCCTTGGAGTTCAAGATCTCTTTTTACAACTAGAAGTTTTTCGTTTCATGATTTACATACGCAAATTAGGTTGTATTCATGTTTTTATTGTTGAATGGGTTTTTAATTCAAGATTTAATTCTAAGTTTCATGAATGTAAGATAGCATGTATGTTGATTGATGTAATTCCCATGCCAAAAACCTTGAAATTGCAAGTTTAAGTTTTAGTCATGATGCTTATGTGTTGATTATTATCATGTGCATTAATTATTCTCCCCAAGTGTTTGATAGAATGTCTATGTGAATTGAATTGTGTAATCATGACATGTTAGCATGTGTTCTCATTTATGTACAAGTTCATGACATCCAAGTGTTTAACAAAATGTCTCAGTGATTGAACTATGAACAATTCACTATTGTTATGCTTTCAAGATTTGCTATGTTTTATCTATTATGCTATCGAGTCTTGGAGGTATTTAATACCCGAAATCTAGTTGTTTACTTAGGTGCAGTAGTTATAGACCAGACCCAGTAAAGGTCAAGAATAGTAGTACTCAGTCAGATAACAAAACTCAGTGAACTCAGTCTAGTACAGTCAGTCAACATGATCAGTGCCAGTTCAGTCAAGCCTAGTATAATCTAGTAATTAGTTCAGTGTCAATTCAGTTAGGAGTAGGATTCAGCACCGAACGAACCCAGGGATAAGGGTATTCCTGCCAGCAGAAGGTTTTCCCCATAGTAGTAGTCCCTACTTACAGAACTACGTAGCCAGCATAGGGTAAGTCGTCCTCCTGCCAAACTAGGGTTGACACAATTATATATAAATACTTTATGAGTCTTCCTGCCAGATTAGGGTTGACCTAATATTGTTAGTATCCCATGGAAAGGTGCTAACACCCTTTCAACTGGGGTCACAGGTTGGACCCTAAATCAGTCTATATCAGGGTATGTCGGTTAAATGAACACTCTCATAGTTACAGTTTCAGTCTCAGTATTCAATAAAGAACTCAGAGAGTTCTACAGAAATATGGCTATCAGTTATCAGTTACTTAGACATCAGAATTCAACACTTAGTTTTAGTATAATCTCAGATACACGATATATATCTATATGCATAGTATAGCATGTTCAGTTTGTTCGGTAGTTATAGTTTTGCATGTACTCTCATCCAGTTACTTTATGATGTTTATTCAGTCAGTTATTAGCTCATGCATATGAACCCATGTATATCAGCCTTACCTTACTTAGCATACCAGTACATTCCACGTACTGATGTATACTCTTTCTTTTCGCTATGAGCTCTCATATCATAGGTTTGGATGCTCAGGTTCCTGACCATACTTAGTAGCTCAGGGTATCATCAGCAGTTATAGTGGTGAGTCATCATATTTCGAGGACAAAGTATACTTATTTCAGCAGTTCAGTAGTTATTCCCATTGGAGTTAGTTTGGGGTTTGTCCCATCAACTCCATATTTAGACAGTTAGAGGCTTTCAAATTAGCACAAACAGTCATTCAGTTTTAGATGTTATTATCATTTATACTCAATTTCTATTATTTTAGTATTTGACAACCTTAGGGCATTTTAGATTTCTTTTGCATATATATATTTTAGTATTATATTCAGTGCTCACAGCAAGTAGCAGTCATGGGTTAGTTTGTGATCCTACAGTGTTGTAAGCACCGTATGACGCCCATGGTGCAGTCTCGAGGCATTAAAAACTTAGTATCAGAGCCTAAGATTCTAAAGAGTCCTACGTAGTCTGAAAGTCGCGTCAAATAGAGTCTTGTGCATGGTTGTGTAGCGCACCACACTCATGGACAAGAGGAAATGAGGCATTTTAGGAAAAAAAAGTTCCCTTCTTTTAGTGTTCATATTGTGCGAGTAAGCATGAGCTTTAGTTAAACTCTCTGTCAAATCTAATTTTTCCTTCCATTTACAGATCATGCCTCCCAAAAAGACCAATGAAAGAAGGATTGGGAACCCACTAGCACCTTCGCCCGTTCAGGAAGATCCCCTGAATGAGCATGTCCCCCACACAGAATTCAAAGAAGTTTTCACCACTCTAGCTCATTCTATAGCAGCCCAGAATGAATGCCTAACTAATGTTTAGGACAACTTAATGGCCAATACTACTGCAACTAGAATTTGGGACTTCCCCAAATGAACCCTCCTTCATTTTTAGAGTCTATGTCTGAAGAGGACCCACAGGAATTCCTTGACATAGTGTAGAAGGTAACATACATTATGGGGGTAACTGCTAATGAGAGTGCTGAGTTAGATGCCTATCAGTTGTAGGATATGGCTCGTACATGGTTTAATCGGTAGAAGGTAGATAGGGGTGCAGATGCAGAGTCTATAGAATGGGAGAAGTTCGCTACTGCCTTTCTAGATAGGTTCTTCCCATTGGAGTTGAAGGAATCTAAGGTTTTAGTGTTTATTAACTTGAATTAAGAAAACATGATAGTGAAGGATTATTCTCTTAAGTTTACTCAGTTGGCTAGGTAATCTCCCTATATGGTAGCTAATAGCAGGTCTAAGATGAGCATGTTCATGTCTGGTATGTCTGACAGTGTAGTTAGGGAGTGTACGACCATAATATTGATTAAGGAGATGGACTTAGGTAGGTTGATGGTTCATGCTCAATAGATTAAGGAACAAAAGAATATGGATAAAGAAAGGGATAACAAGAGGGCTAGAACTGGTAGCTACAACTTCACTCAGCCTAAGTTAGAGGGTGGTAATCGTCCTCAGTTCTACCCAAAGTATTCAGCCCTAGCTCCATCCTCAGCCAGTGCTCCAGTACCTAAATTTAGAAATGGTAATAAATATAGGTCGCCAGGATCTAAATATCAGGGTAGTGTTAGAAGTGCTCAAAAAAATCCTCTATGCTAAAAATGTGGCAGAAATTATCAGGGTGTCTTCAGGGCTGGCAACGATGTATATTTTGGGTGTGGCAAACTATGTCATAGAATTAGAGAGTGTCCTCAGGTGGGTTCATAAAGTCAGTATAATCGTCTCCCATATCAGTCCGGTCGTATGTCTCAGTAGGTTGCCACTTCCAATCCCACCAGTGGGAAATGCCAAAGCAGGCTCTATGTACTCCGGTCCCAACATGATCAGGAAAGTTCTCCTGATATTATCATTGGTATGTTAAAAGTTTACCATTTACATGTTTATGCTTTGTTAGATCCCTTATTTAGCTGTCAACTTTGGAGTCAATCGTGAAATCCTAATAGAGCCTCTCTAAGTGTCTACCCTAGTGGGTAAGTCTATCATAGCCCGAAGGGTATACAGGAACTATCCGGTTATGGTGTCTCAGAAAGTTACTTTAGCATACTTAGTAGAGTTATAGATAATAGATTTTGATGTCATTATCGGCTTGGATTGGCTCCATTCATGCTATGCCTCAGTTCATTGTACAAAGAAAGTTGTATATTTTCAATTCCCATATGAACCTGTCCTAGAATGGAGGGGTAGTACCACAGCGCTTAAGGGTCAACTTATTTCATACCTTAGAGAGAGAAAAATGATATCTAAGGGGTGTGTCTATCATTTGGTGTGAGTCAAAGACTCTAGTTTCGAGACTCCTAATCTTGAGTTAGTTCTAATCGCAAGTGAATTCCCAGATATATTTCTCGATGATCTTCCCAAAGTTCCTTCCGAAAGGGAAATTGACTTTGGAATAGACCTTTTTCTTGATACTCAGCCCATATCTATTCCGCCATACAAAATGGATCTAGCTAAACATAAAGAATTGAAAGAATAGTTGAAAGACCTCTTAGACAAAGGGTTCATCAATCCGACCATATCCCCTTGGGGTGCACCAGTTCTATTCGTGCGAAAGAAAAATAGTTCTGTTAGAATGTATATAGACTACCGTCATTTGAACAAAGTCACGGTCAAGAATAAGTACCTACTTCCTAGAATCGATGTCTTGATTTACCAACTTCAGGGTTCCAGTTACTTTTCTAAGATAGAACTCAGATCAGGTTATCATCAGATCAAAGTCAGAGAATGTGACATTCCAAAAATAGCTTTCAGAACCCTGTATGGTCACTTATAGTTTCTATTCGTGTCATTTGGTCTTACTAATGCCCCAGAAGCTTTCACAGACTTGATGAACTGCGTGTTTAAGCATTACTTGGACATGTTTTTCATAGTCTTCATCAATGACATTCTTGTCTACTCCTGCAGTGAAAATAACCATGCAAACCATCTCAGAATAGTATTATAGACTCTCAGAGCCCATTAGTTATTTGCCAAATTCTGTAAATGTTAATTTTTTCTAAGGTCAGAAGTTTTTCTTGGTCATATTGTTTCTGGTGATAGAATTAGAGTTGATCCTCAAAAGACCGAAGCAGTGAGAAACTAGCCCAGACCCATCTCTCCATCAGATATTAGGAGTTTCTTGGGTTTGGCTAGTTATTACCGATGGTTTATTGAAAGGTTTTCATCTATTACATCCCCCATGTCCAGATTGACTCAGAAGAAAGTTAAATTTCAGTGGTCAGATTCTTGTGAGAAGAGTTTTCAGGAGTTGAAGACTCGACTCACTACAACCCCAATTTTGACTTTACCCGATAGTTCAGATGGATTTGTAGTATATTGTGATGCTTCCAGAGTTGACTTGGGGTGTGTTTTAATGTAGAGGGGTAAGGTTGTGGCCTATGCCTCTAGACATATTAAGCCCCATGAAAAAAATTATCCCACCCATGATCTTGAATTAGTAGCTGTTGTGTTTGCCTTAATGATTTAGAGGTACAATTTGGATGGGATGCATGTTGATGTGTTCACAGACCACAAAAGCCTGCAGTATGTATTTTCTAAGAAAACCTGAACTTGCGTCAATGAAGGTGGTTAGAGTTGTTGAAGGACTGTGACATAAGTGTTTTGTATCATCCCTACAAGGCCAATATAATGGAAGATTCCCTTGGTAGGTTGTCCATGGGTAGTGTTTCTCACGTTAAGGATGGTAAGAAGAAGTTAGTTCAGGAAGTTCTTCAACTTGCCAGACTAGGTATCCATCTAATTGATTTAGCTGAGGGAAGTGTATGGGTGCAGAGTAGTCCAGAATCTTCTTTAATTTTTTTTTAGGTAAAAGAAAAGCATGATAGGGATCCCAGTTTAATTAAGTTTAAAGAGTCATTCAGAGACTAGAAAGTAAAGGTTTTCTCCCAAATGGGAGATAGTGTGTTGCGTTTCCAGGGTAGGCTATGTGTGTCATATGTGGATGGGGTGAGACAGAGAATTCTTGATGAACAACATGGTGCGCGTTACTCTATTTATCAAGGGGCCGCTAAGATGTACCGCGACTTGCGGGATGTCTATTGGTGAAGTGGGATGAAGAGAAATATTGCAGAGTTTGTAGCTAAGTGCTCAATGTGTCAGTAGGTTAAGATTGAACAACAAAATCCTAGTGGTTCTATGTAAGAGTGCAGTATTCCCACTTGGAGGTAGGAGGAAGTGAACATAGATTTCGTGAGAGGTTTGCCTCATACTCGTTGTTAGCATGATTTTGGTCATTGTGGATAGGAGGGCCAAATCAGCCCATGTTTTGCAAGTTCATACCTCTTATTCAGCCGAGGAATATGCCAGGCTCTATATCAGAGAGTTGGTTAGGCTACACGATGTCCCGTTGTTAATCATTTCAGATAGAGGTACGCAGTTCACCTCTCACTTTTGGAATGCCTTCCAAAAGTGTCTTGGTACCCAAGTCCACCTCACTACAACCTTTCACCCTTGGACAGATGGTCAAGCATAAAGGACCATTCAGAATTTAGAAGATATGTTGAGAGCATGTGTTATTGACTTTAAGGGTCTTTGGTATGACCACTTACCATTGATTAAGTTCGCGTATAATAATAACTATCATTCCAGTATTCACATGGCTCCATTTGAGGCTCTTTATGAGAGAAGATGTAGATCACCCATTGGTTGGTTTTAGGTAGGTAAGGTCATGGTAGTGGGTCTAACTTTGTATTTAATGCCTTAGAGAAAGTACAGTTGATCAGGGAGAGGCTTAAGACAGCCCAAAGCTGACAGAAATCTTATGCAGATGTGAGAAGGAAAGATCTTGAATTTGAGATTGATGATTATGTGTATTTGAAAATTTCTCCCATGAAAAGGGTGAAGAGATTTGATAAGAAGGGGAAGCTTAGTCCCTGATATATTGGTCCTTATAGGATTCTGAGTTATTTCGGTAAGCTAAAGGCCACTTCCTTGGTCAGCAACCAACGAACCTGCCGATCCAAGATATTAACTTGGAGCTCGTCATAAGACAAAGAATCCGAAATACCAATATCCTTGATAGGCACGATTTGAGATAGATCACCCACACATATCCTCAACATAGAAACATGGAATACTAGATGAATGAAGCTCAAACAAGAAGGAAACTCCAACTCATACGCAACATTACCAACCCTTCTCAAAACAAAGTATAGACCAACATACTAGGGACTGAGCTTTTCTTTTCTTACCAAACCACATGACTCCCTTCATGGAGATACCTTCAGAACAACCTATCCCTAACCTCAAACTCCAAGTCCCTTCTTATCAAGTCCGCATAGGACTTTTTGCAACTTTGGGTGGCCTTAAGCCTATCACGAATCACCTTCATCTTTCTATGTCTTGGTGAACAAAATTTGGGCCAAACATCTCTGTCTTACCGACCTCTAACCATCCAATAAGAGACATATACCTTTTACCATACAAGGCCTCAAATAGAGCCATCACAATTCTAGAGTGGTATCTATTGTTATAGGCAAACTCTACAAGGAGTAAATGCTCAACCCAACTACCACCATAGTCAATCACACAAGCACGAAACATGTCCTCTAACATCTGAATAATCCTTTATGCTTGCCCATCTGAATGCAGGTGGAAAGTTCTACTAAGACTAACCTTG
This sequence comes from Capsicum pubescens, assembly GCA_030864215.1. Taxonomy (NCBI): domain Eukaryota; kingdom Viridiplantae; phylum Streptophyta; class Magnoliopsida; order Solanales; family Solanaceae; genus Capsicum; species Capsicum pubescens. The sequence goes on from CM061546.1 coordinate 217,228,519, forward strand.
GTCCCCAACCTTTTATGAAATGACTATCAAGAGTGAGATATAAACCGCGTACCATGATTTGAGATGATAAAAATGGGTATCCCCTGTAGTTTTACCATCTTATGAAGATACAACCTCGCATAATCCTCAGTCGAAAAGTTAGTCCTCACTTGCAAGAAGTGAGTAGACTTTGTAATCCTATCCATGATGACCCACACTGAATCAAATTGATTATGACATAGAGGAAAACCAGTAACGAAATCCATGTTGATCACTTCCCATTTCCATTCAGGAAACTCAATTTCATGATACAAACCTCTGGGCCTTATGCGCTCAACTTTCACTTATTGACACACCATACACTTTGCCACAAAATTAGCCATATCCCTCTTCATATTGTTCCACCAATACATCTCCTTGAGTTCATGACACATTTTTGTCAATCTAGGATGAATAATTTAGCACGACTCATGTGCCTAAGCCAAGATACTTTCTCGCAAACCATCAATGTCGGGAATGCATAATCTCTCTTGGTACCGCAATGTACCATGAACACTAATCTCGAAGGACATCACCTTATTCCCACCAATATCACCCTTGATCCTTTTCAGGACAGGATACAATATTTGCTTCTTCTTAATCTCAGCACCAAAAGACAACTGCGCCACTTGCTGAACTAACACTCCACCATTCTTAGAGTCTAAGAGACGAACTCCAAGGTTAGCCAAATCATGATTATCCTTCACCAACTCCCGTTTATACTTATCCACATAAGCTGGACTCTCTATGGATAACCTACTAAGAGCATCAACGACCATATTATCTTTACTTGGGTGGTAGTGAAGACTCATGTCATAATTCTTGAGCAGCTCAAGCCACCTCCTTTGCCTGACATTAAGCTCTTTCTGAGTAAACACATACTACATACTCTTATGATCAGAAAAGATGTCCACATGCACTCTATACAAATATTAACTCCTAATTTTCAATGAAAACACCATAGCAAACAATTTTCAAATCATGAGTTGGATAATTCCTCTCATGCACCTTCAACTACTTAGAGGCATGAGCTATTATCTTTCTATGTTGCATTAGAACACAACTAAGACCAACACGAGAAGCATCACAATAGACCACAAACCAATCGGTGCCTTCAAGAAAATTCAAAACCAAAGCCAAATTTAGCTTATCCTTCGGCTTCTCAAAACAATCCTCACAAGCATCAGACTACAGGAACTTTACCTTCTTATTAGTTAACTTAGTCAATGGGGTAGCTATAGAAGAAAAACTTCCCACAAACCTCTTGTAGTATCCAACTAAACCTAAGAAACTCCTAATATTAGTTGGAGTCATAGGTATAGGACACTTTTTAACCACTGCAACCTTCTACGGATCTACCATGATCCCCTCAATAGAAATGATATGACCCAAAAAAGTGACAACGTTCAACCAGAATTGACATTTTGAAAACTTGGCATACAACTGCTACTCCTTCAAGGTCTGAAACACAACACGGAGGTGATCGGCATAATCCACCTTACTCTTAGAGTACACCAGAATATCATCTATGAATACAATGATGAACAAGTCTAGAAACTGACGGAAGACCCTATTCATCAAATCCATGAATGCCGCTGGGGCATTGGTCAACCCAAAAGACAACCAAAAACTTATAATGCCCATACCGAGTACAAAAGGTAGTCTTAGGGATATCCTCCTCGAGTATGAGGTAAACCCATCCCAAAGTATATGTTCACTTCCTACCACTTCCATATGGGGATACAAAACTCCTGCATAGACCCACTTGGCTTCTAATGCTCAATCTTAACCTGCTGACATGTAGAGAACTTATCCACAAACTCTGAAATATCTCTTTTCATCCCACTCAATCAATAAACTTCCCTCAAGTCGTGGTACATCTTAGTGTCCTCTGGGTGAATCGAGTAATGTGTACCATGCACTTCTGTAAGAATCCGCTGCCTTACGCCATCCACACATGGAACACATAACCTACCCTGGCAACACAACACACCATCGTACCCTTGGGAGAAAACCTCTACTTTCTAATTTTTGACTTACTCTTTTAGCTTAACTAAACTGGGATCCTTGTCCTGCTTTTGTTTCACCTCATAAACCAAGGAAGATTCCAAACTATTCTACACCCATACACTACCCTCAGCTGAATCAACCAAACGAACACCCAACCTTGCAAGATGATAAACTTCCTGCACTATCTTCTTTTTACCATCCTCAATGTGAGCAACACTACCCATGGACAATCTACTGAGATCATCAACCACTATATTGACCTTGCCCGGATGATACAGAACACTCATGTCATAGTCTTTCAACAACTTTAACCACCTTCTCTGATGCAAGTTTAAGTCTTTCTGAGAAAATACATACTGCAAACTTTTATGGTATATGAACACATTAATATGTACCCTATCCAAATAGTGCCTCCAAAACTTTAAGGCAAACACTACAGCTACAAACTTAAGGTCATGGGTGGGATAATTCTTTTCATGGGGCTTAAGCTGTCTAGAAGAATAGGCTATGAACTTACCTTTATACATCAAAACACACCCAAACCAACTCGAGAAGTATCAAAATACACAACAAACCCATCTGAACTATCTGGTAAAGTAAAAACTGGGGCTGTAGTGTGTCTGGTCTTCAACTCCTAAAAACTCTTCTCATAAGAATCTGACCACTGGAATTTGACTTTTTTCTGAGTCAATCTGGACATGGGTGATGCAATAGATGAAAATACTTCAACAAACCATCAATAATAGCTAGCCAAACCCAAGAAACTCCAGATATCTGACGAAGAGATGGGTCTAGTCCAATTTCTCACTATTTCAGTCTTTTGAGGATCAACTCTAATTCCATCACCGGAAACTATATGACCAAGAAAAGTTACTAACCTTAGACAAAATTCACATTTAATGAATTTGACGAACAATTGATAGGCTCTGAGGGTCTGCAATACTATTCTGAGATGGTTTATATGATCATTTTCACTGTGGGATTAGACAAGAATGTCATCAATGAAGACTATGGTGAACATGTCCAAGTACTGCATGAACACGCAGTTCATCAAGTCCATGAAAGCTGTTGGGGAATTTGTATGATCAAATGACATGACTAGAAATTCAAAATGACCATATCAAGTTTTTAAGGATGTTTTTGAAATGTCACATTATCTGACTCTGAGTTGATGATAGCCTGATCTGATGTCTATCTTAGAAAAGTAACTGGCACCCTAAAATTAGTCAAACAAGTCATCAATTTTGGGAAGTGGATACTTGTTCTTGACTATGACTTTGTTCAACTAACGGTAATCAATACATATTTTGAGGGAACCATCTTTCATATGCATGAATAGAAATGGTGCATCCCACGGAGAAACACTGGGCCCAATTAACGCCTTATCCAAGAGATCCTTCAACTGCTCTTTTAATTCTTTAAGTTCAGCTGGAGCCATTCTTTATGGAGGAATAGAGATCATTTGATTATTTGGAAAAAAGTCTATTCCGAAGTCAATTTCCCTTTCGGGAGGAGCTTCGAGAAGATCTTTGGGAAACACATCTGGAAACTCACATGCTACTGAAACTGACTCAAGATTAGGGGTCTCTGAACTACAATCTTTAACTTAAAAGATATGATAGACACACCCCTTGGATATCATTTTCTCACCCTAAGGTATGAAACAAGCTGACCCCTAAGTGCTGAAGTACTACCCTTACATCCTAGGACAGGTTCATTCAGGAACTAAAAATAAAGAACTCTATTTATACTATAAACCGAAGCATAACATGAATAAAACCAATCCATTTTGATAATGATGTCAAAATCTATCATCTCTAACTCTACTAAGTCTGGTGAAGTAACTTTTTGAGACACCATAATTAGACAGTTCCTGTATACCCGATGGGCTATGATAGATTTACCCACTAGGGTAGAGACTGTGAAGGGGTCTACTAGGATTTTGGGACTGACTACAAAGTCAATATCTATATAAAGAGTTACAAAGGACAAATAAGCTTCTGGATCTAGCAAATCATAAACATGTAAATGGTAAACTTGTAATGTACCAGTGACCACATCAGGAGAACTTTCCTGATCCTGTTAGGACTGGAGTGCATAGATCTTATTTGGGCATTGCCCACTAGTGGAACTAGAAGTGGCACCCTGCTGAGATAGGCCACCAGACTGAACTGGGGGATGATTATGCTGAATCTGTGAACCAACTTGAGGACACTCTCTGATCCTATGGACTGGCTTTCTATATCCGAAACATACATCACTTCCTGCTCTATAAATACCCTGATGATTTCTACCATACTTCTGACCAAGGGAATTTTTTGGGCACTGCTAATACTACCCTGAGATTTAGAGCCTGGTGCCCTATCCTTATTACCATTTCTGAACTTAGGCACCAGAGCACTGGCTGAGGACAGAGTTGGAACTAAATATTTTTGACATAATTAAGAACGATTACCATCCTCTGACTTAGGTTGAGTAAAGTTAAAGCTACCTATTTTATTTCTCTTGCTCTTCCTCTTTTTTTCCTTAGTCTTTTGCTCCTCTATCTATTGAGAATGGACCATTAACCTAGCCAAGTATATCTCATTAATAAACATTTTAGTCCCACACTCCTTGACCACATTGTCAGATATACCAGACATAAACTTACTCGTCTTAGACCAGAAATCAGCTACCACATGTGAAACATATCAGGATAAGTCAGTAAACTTGAGAGAATACTCCTTAAATTTCATGTTGCCCTGCTTCAGGTTAATAAACTCTAAAACCTTTGCTTGCCTTAACTCGAACGAGAAAAACCTATCTAGAAAGGCAATAGCAAACTCTTCCCATTCTATAGGCCCTGTATTTGTGGCCATATCTGCCTTCCATTACTTAAACCATATATGAGCTACATCTTGTAACTGATATGAAACTAACTCAGCACTCTCACTAGCGATTACAACCATAATATATGTTACCTTCTACACTATGTCATGGAATTTCTATATGTCCTCTTCAGACTTAGATCTCGAAAATAATGAAGGAATCATTTAGGTGAAGTCTCAAATTCTAGCTACAGCAGTATTGGCCACTGGGTTGGCCTGATCTGCAGCTGGGCATTCATTTTGGGCTGCTATAAAATGAGCTAGATTAGTGAAAGCAGCTCTGAATTCTGTGTGGGAAACATGCTCGTCAAGGGGATCTGCCTGAACGGGCGGAGGTGCTAGCTGGTTTCCAGTTCTCCTTCCATTAGTGTTTTTGGGAAGCATATTTTGTAAACAAAAGGGTAACCTTGATTAGACAGATATTTTAACTCGAGCTCATGCTCACCCATATTACATAAATACTGAAAGAAGGTAACTTTTCTTATAAAAGCCTCACAACCTCTTACCCATAAATGTGGCGCACTACACACCTATGTAAAATACTCTACTTGATGCGTCTTTCAAACTCCCTAGGAATCTTTTGAAAATTAGTCTCTGATACCAATTTTATAGCACCCCGGGACTGCACCCTAGGTGTCACACAGTGCTTATAATCCAAAAGGACCACAAGCTAACTCAAGATTAGTACCTATTATGAGCACTGAATAATAAAAATACTAAAATATATTCAGAAGTTAGGCTAAATTTCCATAAGGTTCATAAACTGAAAACGAATACTAAATACTGATAATAATACTGAAAAACTAAACATTTGTCTGAAATAGTCTAGTTCCAAAGGCCCTAATTATTTGAATTTGGAGTTGATGGGACAAGTCCCCAACTAACTCTTACTAATAAATATACTGAACTACTGGAATGCTGAAATAAATAACTCTGTCCTCAAAATATGAGGACTCACCTCTATAACTTCTGATGATAACCTGAGCTACTAAGTACAGTCAGGAGCTCATGCATCTGTACCTATGATATGAGAAATCATAGTGCAAAAGAAAGAGTATGCGTCAGTACTTTTAATGTACTGGTATGCTAAGTGGGGCATGCTGATATACATGGGTTCATATGCATGAGATGATAACTAACTGAATGAACATCATGTAATAACTGAATAAGAGTGTATGCAAAACTGTAACCTCTGATCATGCTGACTATGCAATATTGTGCATATAACCTCTGTCTAAATTAGACTAAAACTAAAGAACTGAGTTCTGGTAGATAAATACTAATTACTAAGATTTAGACTGATACTGAAGAACTAAATTCTGATGGTGGAGTAACTGATAACTAATAGCCATGGCTCTTTAGAACTATCTAAGTTCTTTACTGAATTTTGAGACTAAATATTAATTACTGAGTACTGAATACTGATACTATAACTGTGGGAATGTTTATCTAACCGATATACCCTAATTATAAACTGAGTTGGGGTCCAACCTTTGGCCCCAGTTGGAAGGGTGTTAGCACCTTGCCAAGGGATACTAATAATGTTATGTCAACCCAAATTTGGCAGGAAGACTCATGAAGTGTATATATGGTTACGTCAACCCTAATCTGGCAAGAGGATAACTTACCTTATGCTGGCTACGTAATTCTGTAATGCAGTCTGCTACTAAGGGTCAAACCCTCTCCTGTCAAGAATGCCCCCATCCCTGGGTTCGCTCGGTGCTGAATCCTACTCCCAACTGAATAGACACTGAACCAATCACTAGACTATACTAGGCTTGACTGAACTATACTGATCGTATTGAATGAGTGAATTAGACTAAGTTCACTGAGTACTATAACTGATTGAGTACTACTATTTGTGATGTTGCTGAGACTATTCTGTAGCTACTGTAATTCTAGGAAAACAACTAGATTGTCAGGTATTGAATACCTCCAGGACTCGATAGAATCAATAGTAAAACATGGCAATATCTTGAAGGCATTACATTAGTTACTTGTCCACCATGCATTCATTTAAGCATTTTGTCAAACATTTGAGAGGCATGATCTTGGAACTTGATCTTTAGCTTGATGAATTAGGGTTTTTTCTTGAGAGGATTTTGAGAATAAAGAATGAATTTTGCCCTTTTTAGGTCTTAATCTCTTGTTTTGGCTAACTTGGGTGAGGGAAAAATAACTCAATTACCCTTGGAAAGTTGGAATTAAATGAGCAATAATATACCTAGTGAAGCATTTGGTGACTCTCCACGTCGATGGGGTTGATGTGATAGCCAGCGCGATGCATCGTGATTGCATTGGCTCACTAGAAATTGCACTAAAGACCTTGCCCAGTGATGTTGTAGCCAATGCATCGCATTAATAGGGTTGATGTAATGGCCGATGTGCCATCTCTAGGGTGATGTGATGACGCCTGACACTGGTTACGATACTGTTGATGCGATGGCTGACGCATCGCGCTGAGATCGCATTGATTCACTATTTTGGACATTCAATTAAGATTCTAATGATGTCTGAAAATTCTGAAATCCACCTGAGGTAACCTCTTGACATTCCTGATCATGAATCAACTTAAAAATTGATATTTTAAGGTCGTAAGGATCAAATATTAGATCATCCAATTTTAAAGGCTAAAATGATTCTAAGTATTAACACTTAGCTGGATTTTTTTCTAAGTTCGGGACCCCTTTCAAGCTATAAAGGACCTAAATGACTAGGATTTGCAGGGTCTTACAGTTACAAAGTTGACTCAATCCTTCTCTTTATATAACAATTTTAAACTAAAAGATTTAAAGCCTAGTGAGTCTAAGATTGTGACACTTTGATATTCTTATTTGAAGTTGCATAACCCGTGTCCATCATAGTCTTCGGCTGCTAGTCTTCATAAGGAAACCCAAAGGATTTCTTCTCAATTAAGGATTTGAATTGATTCCTTTATTGAGGAATGTTTCCATATGATATGTCCATATCAGATATGACTATATATGGCTTTTACTCACATCCATATCATATATGTCTGTGATCTTTTCTTTTTTTTTACTTTATTGTGATTGATCTAATTTATTGCGATTCTCGGGATTGAGATTTTCATAATTGATATGATTTTTTGTGATTATCGGGACTGAGATTCTCATTCCATTTTTTCTTATTTTAATTGATTTTTTTGGATTTCGTTGATCATGATTTGTTGTCCTTCTATTCCTGGAGCTAGCTTTCTTACTTGTTTCTTTTATCCTTCTATCTTTATCAGTATTTCTATATCTTGTAAGTATTTACTCGTATCCTATATAGATTCACTCGTTAGTTTTTCATTAATGAAACATACATTTAGGACATAAATTTAAGAGGCTAATAGTAGTACCAGAGTTCTGGAGGAGGTTGTCAAGCAGGCAGGATCGGAGGTCAGTCAGGTGCCTAGCCAGTTGGTGGGCGTGGTCAGTTATATGCAGTACCCACTAGACCCGAGGCTGAGACTTTGTATGCTATAGTTACCGGTATGATTTTTGTCTTCCATAAGTTAGATCTTTCTTTATTTTATCTAGGATTCACTTATTCTTATATATCAATTTACTATGCACCATAGATGGAGTTGACTAGAGATTTATTAATTGTTCCTTTGTGCGTATCAACTTCCATGGGTGATTTTTTAGTAGTGGATTGAACATTAAGATCTTGTGTTCTGACAGTTAGTGATGTTGATACTTGTGTTGATCTTATTATTCTGGATATGCTAGACTTTGATGTAATTCTGCGCATGGATTGGTTATCCCACTATCATGCAGTCATATATTGTTTTTCCAAGACTATTACCTTAGCCATGCTCGGTGTAACCCCAGTTGTATGGTAGGGAGAGGTTAGCAACAACTGGGGTTGTGAGTCTTATCTTGCTTATATTTGTGACACTAGAGTAAAAAGTCTGTCATTCAACTCTGATCGTGTTGGTTTTTAGTTCCTCGATATGTTTCCTACCGACCGTCCTAGTATTCCCCCTGTCTGTGAAATCCAATTTGCTATTGGCCTCAAGACTAATACTCGACCTATTTCTATGGAACCTTACCGTATGGCTCATACCGAGATTAAAGAGCTAAATTCTCATCTTTGGGGCCTTCTTTGTAAGGGTTATATTAGACTGAGCGTGTCCTCGTGGGGAGTTCCTATATTGATTGTAAATAAAAAGGATGGTTCTATGCGTATGTGAATTAATTATAGGCATCTTAAAAAGGTGACAGTGAAGAACTATTATCCTATGACTCGCATTGATGATTTGTTTGACCAATGACATTGATGGTTCTATGGTATTTCTAATATTTCCTTGAGGTCTTATTACCATCTATTGAGGATTTGGTCTGAGGATATCTCAAAGAGAGATTTTAGGACCCATTATGGTCATTATAAGTTCTTGCTGATGTCCTTTGGGTTGACTAATGCCCCACTATGTTCATGGATTTGATGAACCGAGTATTCAGGCCTTATCCGGACTCCTTTTTTATTGTGTTCATTGATGACATTATTGTGTATTCGAGGAGTAGTGAGGAGTATGCGCAATATTTGAGGATCATTCTCGAGACTCTTAGAGATCATTTCCTTTTCTCCAAATTCTCCAAGTGTGAGTTTCGGCTTAAGTCAGTGACATTCCTTGTCCAAGTGGTGTCTAAGGATGGTATTATGGTAGACCCAACCAAGATAGAGCCAATTCGTGATTGGTCTAGACCTACGCCTATGAATGAGGTTCGTAGCTTCATTGGGTTGGTCAGTTATTATAGATGCTTCATTGAGGGATTTATGACTATTTTATCCCGTATGACTAGATTGACTCTGAAGGAGGTTCCTTTCTGATGGTTCAAGGAGTGTGAGTGGAGCTTTGAAAATCTTAGGATTTCTTTACCTGAGCTCTTATGTTAGATCTTCCTGTCCAAGGTGAGGGATTCACTGTGTTTTGTGATGCTTCTAGTGTGGGGTTTAGTTTTGTTTTGATGCAGTGGGGTTGTGTCATTTCATATAGCTCTAGACAACTTAAGGTGCATGAGAGAAACTACCCCACTCATGATTTTGAGTTGCCGGCAGTAGTTTTCGCGCTCAAGATTTGGAGAGATTATCTCTATGGTGTGCATTGTGAGATTTTCACATATCATAGTAGCCTTCCGCATCTTATGACCCAACAGAAGCTTAATGCTCGACAACGTAGGTGGATGGAGTTTCTTAAGGACTATGATGTTTCCATCATGTAATATCTGGGTAAGGAAAATATAGTAGTTGATGCCTTGAGTCACAAGGATGTGAGTATAGGTAGTTTGTCCTGCGTATCAGCTTCTCAGATGCCTCTAGCATGGGATATTCAGTCCTTAGCCAATTTAAAGGTTCTCCTTGATATTTTTGATTCTAGGAGGACTTTTGCTATTGTGGAGGCGAGGTCCTTACTATTTGAGCATATTCGTGTCATTAGTATGAGGATGGCAAGCTTTACTCCCTTTATGATCATGTGTGGAGTGGTGAGTCCAGGAAGCACACTATTGATTCTGAGGGTATTTTGAGGTTTGATGGTCGTATTTTTGTTCCTCGGATTGGTGATTTGATTTAGTTGATTTTGTTGAAACCTTAGAGGTTGCACCACACTGTTAAGGACTAGGTCCTTCATAATCAGACACAAGCAATAAAGCAGTAATTTAATAGGGAACGCAACACAATGTAGAAAACTCTAACAACAAAAGATTTAACGTGGAAACCCCCTTGATCAAGGGAAGAAACACCATAGCTTGTGCTTAAAAGCACCCAAAACTCAACTATAATCAAACTCTTGATTACAAACTTGACTTGGACCTAACTCTAGGTTCCTCCGGCTTGTAGTAACTCTACTACAAACTCAACTTGACAACTCTGTCAAGACTCCTCAACATTGGTTAACTCTAACTAGTTTCAAGCTTAGGAAAATCTACTTAAAGCACTCTCAAAATAAGAAGAAAAGAGCATTACTCTTATAGACTAAGCATTTTATTTAAAGAATCAAGCTGGACCCATGAACCTTTTCTATTTTAGCACTAACAATAAATGAGAACTTGAGCAATATTGAATAAAGAGTTTTTGCCTCTTTCACTCTTTACATCTCTGATTTTGAATATGCAAGAACTACTTGATAGAGAATTATCCTTTCCATTTTATATATGAGTGATGATTAGTGTTGAAATTCCATTTGACCAGGTATCCTAAATAGTACAAGCTACACCTGCGCAGTTTGTTACACAAGAGGATAAAATTGTGCAGATGTGTGCCAGTTGTACTGTTGCCTTGAATATCCAGGGACTTGGTCCCTTGAAGTCATCTGCTCATCATCAAAACAAGATATAACAATTTCCTCCCTTCTTGATGATGGCAAATCAACCGCAACATTTTGAGAATCAATACTCATGGGTATTCACCACATTTAATTAGTGTGATTACCACTACTGAAGATAAATGTCAACCCTATCATGCAACACCATGCTTCCACAACTTACAGACCTGGTCCTTTATTGTCAGTTGCTATCAAGATTCAATTACTTCCACCTTGCATCATTCACCATTATTCATTTAGTGCATTTTACATACTTCCCCATATTACTATGCCTTTAGATCTTTTCTTCAATCACATCATCATACATGTGCACTTGGTTCCTGATTCCTAACATCATTAGTAAATTCCTTATATATACACACACTTAGTCATTAAAACATGAAGTTAGTATTCCCCCTTTTGGAATCGTTGAAAAGGAATAACAACAAATCAAGAGTAAAATAAGCACGTGTTAGTTAACTCTTGTCCACAGGGGCAACACTATCATGAAGAACAACTTTTAAAATAAGGAAACAGATGAGGCACACAAGAAGAAATTCAGTTATTGTTAGAACCATTACAATATACCCAAAAAACATCAAATAACTGTTTGCAAAGGCCACAATAGAGAATGACATAGGAAACTGACACACTAGGACCCAGGTAGAAGGGGGCTTAGGGGAGAGTGATTTTAGCAACATATCGATTCTAGCAACCTCAGCAGCATGAAAATCACATAACTTTTTAGTTAAGGTCCTTACTTCAGCATTCAATCCTTGAACCTCAACAGTTAATTCTACAACCTTTCCCTTGAGCTTTGCATTTTCTGTGGCAAGTTTTTCAGTGGCACCAGGTCTTTCTGAAGACAACTTCTGATTTCATAGTTTTAGGTTCACTATTTTGGTGTCCTTTGCTGCTAAAAAAATCCTCAACTCCTCCATTTCTTTGGTTAAGTTTTCTTGAGCAGCCAAAAGTTCTGACACTTTGGACACAGTTCCCACTTTCCCTTCAATGCATTCATTCTCAACAAGGTTGTCATACTGAACTTTTTTTTTACTGTTCTTGGGGTCCCCTTTGTCCCAATTAATCCAAATTGATCAAACACCTTATTTAGGGAGTATCCATATGGAATCCCATATTTCCTTTCCTTCTCATATATCACCTTCTTTACATGCTCTATCATAAGAGAAGGTAAGCTTATCAACTCAAACATACTCAGCATTCAATCAAGAATAGGTCAACACAAGAAGAAATGGTCCTTTTCCCTAATCTAGGAAGAAGGACCTTGTTCAAAAATTCAAAAACTAACTAGAACTCACATGTGAGAAATTTTTTCTTTACACCAGCTATTAAAGTTACCCCCACTTTTGAGGCTTCAATCAAGGAATCTATTGTGGGATATTATTTCACAACAGTCCTTACACCTATTATAGGAACATTCAATATTTTCCCCAAGCCCTCTTCATCTAGATATATCTCCTTCCCTTCCACTAGACTGGTTAGACTCACCCCATTTTCAAAGAAATTCATAGTGTAATAAAACTCTCTATCTTCATTTTCAAACACCATAGGAGTTGATTCTTCAAGTAGGTGCAAATAACCTTGGTGTTTCACATATTCCACCAATTCCACCATGCTAGGTTTCTTATCAATCTTTTGATCAAACACTCTCCTAGACAACACTTTCTTAGTTTCCAAGACAATATTTCTTGTTTCTCTAGGGACAACCTTCTTTTCTTCCTCTTTTCTTTCTCTTTAAATCACTACTTTATTCTTCTACAACCTTTATTTTCTTGGGACCAAGTCCCTCAGAGACTTTTTTCTTCTTCATAACAGTATGTTTCTTTTCCTTTCCTGGAAGGCTTCCAGATTTTGTACCAGAGGACCTGGTCTTTTCAACAACATAAACTTCTTGTCTTTTCTTCTCGGTTGTAGTAGAAACATCAGAATAAATGTCCTTACCTTCTCCAACTTCTATTACTTTAATATTTTCTTCCTCCACCACAACGACTTTCCTAAGTCTTCTTCTTTTAGTGGTAGAAAATTTACTAGCCTTCGTAACATCATCCAATAATTTCTTTTCAGACCCTCTTGCAGAATAGGATGTAATCACTTTTACACAAAAGTTAATCAATTTCTCTTTTTCCTTCACTGTACCTTAGTCTATTCATTTTCTAACTCAGAGGTTGTTCATCCTCATCCTATTTATATTCCTCAGTTGGAGGTAATATAAAATCCCCATCCTTTGTCAAATTATCTTTTTCTCCTACTATGTCCCTTTCAACATTTACAGAGCTTTTCTTGGGATCATATGTAAGTAGAAGCAAATTTTCAGCCACCAAATTTACACTATTAAGTTAATCAAATTTCTCTGTATGAACTCCTTCGTTACACAATTGGGCAAATATGGGGTTTGACGAAGAAAGGATAGGGGAACCAAGTACTGTTAAGTTCTTTGACATTTAAGCACCTTTCACTTCTTTGGAGTGAATAGATATTTGTACAACATTAGAGGATCTTGGTTCTTCTGAGGAAGGGTAATTTTTAATTATGAAGTTTCTTGTTCAATTTGTGAGTCAGATCCTTGATTAAAGTTATCTTTCAAAGTTAACTCAGCAAGATCTTTATTGGATGCAGGATTTTCAACAAAAATGGTTTCACTTGGGATTTCTAGAATTTTCAGTGAAAGGTGTGGTGGGTTAGACACTTTGTAATTCTTGAGGAGGATCAGAGGATAATTCTTTCATGGGGGTTAAAAAGGATGGGATTTCTATCATTTTGAATTTTATGTAAGAGAAAAAAAAGAAGGACCAGGTTAGTTCAAGGATGGAATACTTTATAAGGATACTCTAAGTTAATTAAGAAGAGAATAAAATATGTAGGATTTGATTTTTTAATTAAGGAGATGACCGTTTGACGTTTAAGAGGTACCTTTTTAGATTGATGCATTTAATCATGAAAAGTGTGAATCTTCACATTTGTTTTTGAATTGACAAATTTTATTCAGATAGGAGAATACATGTGGCCTTTTTAAATAAGAATATGATGATTTTTAAGGCACATTATTTTTTTACTAACTTGAGAGATGGGACTAGGTCCCTTTCATTTTGATTGAATTTTGTACTTATATTCACTTAAACTGTTCTCCTTCTAAGATGTTCCCATGGATTTATACCTACAAAGGTATGGAACTGAGTTAGATTAAAATGCACCTACTTTATCATGGATACCTATATCCTTAACTTCGCCAATTTTGAGGAGGGACACTGACTCAAATGTTAGGTCAGGGTTGTTTGATCAAGCTCAATCTCAACATACTTTATAGAAAATGTCTGAGGACTAGGCCCTAATATTTAATTCACTCATACTTCCTCAAGTTTGTTCTCCAAATATGAATTCCTTTAGGACCAGTTCCATTGAAATCAACTATTTCAAAATAAGACACTTCCACCTTGAAGTGTCTTGAGAGTGAGAATCCAATCAGATCTTCCAATTTTGAGATTATTACACATACTATCAACAACCCATTCCTGAATAGAATCCCATTTCTTATACCTAAAATCATGATCACAAGTATGATTTGGGAACCCACTTAAGTTTGAGTTCCTCGAAGGAGGACAATGGTGTGATCAAATCCTTCTTGTCCCATCTAAGTAGAGAATTCCCTTTCACACTTTTTGAGATTTTGGAACCTTTAGCATGTTAATTACCTTTCTGAATATATTTAGTACTGCTTATTTTAGCTTCAATCCAATACTGACATCTTTCTTTCAAGTGCCTATCTCTTCCATAATGAGTACATAAAGGTTTGTGAGCCTTCTTTCTGGCATCATGTGCATCTTTTTCTTTTGACATAAGAGGTTGTGATTTTCCTTGATAACCAAGACCCTTGCCATTATTTTCTCCTTTACTAGTCAAATTAGAAAGGATTTGTGAAGATACAGTCCATTTAAGAGATTTGTTAAGATCTTCCTTTATATGGACAAGGTCCCTTCAACTCTTTATTTTCTTGTAGAGCAGACATAATGTGTTTTTTAGAATGCCTAAATCTTTACTCAAGATCAATTTGAAGACTTGAAGCTTCTTTCTTCCCTTTTCCATCTACCTCATTTACCTTCTTCAAATTACTCATCAAACTCAAATTTTCTTGATTTTATGTTTGTGAACAGTTCTTCAGTTTCAAAAATTTGGAGAGTTAAAGCAATTAGTCCAAGCTCTTGATTTTCAAATTTTTCTTCCAAAGCAATTTTAATAGCAATCAGTTTGCATAAAGAGTCAATCAAGATATTAGCAAACCTTTTTATCTTCCTAGCAGAGTAGTTATCTAGGTTATCCTTAATGTAAAAAAGTTACCTCTTTTTCTTCTTCATCTTATGTGTTGGACATAAAGGCAAAAAATAAATCATATATAATTGGACTATCTTCCACTGCTAACATAGATACATCTCTATCAAATTCACTGGAAGAATCTCCCTATGTTGCTCCCTAATTTTTCCTTTGTCACTTCCAATCTTTAGGTATTCCTTGTAATCCATCTTGTGCATTAGATAATCCTTAATAAAATTCTCCTGACTTCCTTATTTGTTACATACTTCAACATTTCTTCCTCCTTTATTGATGCTTTCTCTTCTTTGAAATAGAACACTCTTCATCATGGGTTTGACAATTTTTTATGCCCTATAGGCAAAATCAGTGTCCTTTTCTGCTGAAGTATGTTTAAAAGCCTTCAATGCTAGGATTTTTTCCCTTTTTACTTATTTCCTGTCAAATCCTTGCTACTTTTAGAGCTTATGGGTTTTTATATTTCCAATCAATTCATCCATAGTGAGGGTCTTCATGTTTTTTGCCTCATTTATAGCATCAACTTTTCCTTCCCAGTACTTAGAAAGAACACCACAAATATTTCTCACCTTTTTATATAATGGAATCACTTTCCCCAAGCAGTGAAGCTCATTTCTAATAGAAGTGAATCTTGTATGAATTTCTTAGATTATTTCTCCTGCTTTTATGGTAAAGGTTTCATACTGAGTAGTACTTCTGAATCCTTCACATCAGTGGTACCTTCATGAGAAGTCCTCAAGAAATCCCAAATCTCCTTGGAATTTTCACAAGATGAGATTCTATTATATTTATATGGTATAATAGCACACACTAGAAATTTCTTTGCCTTGTTCTTTTAAACTTTCTTTCTATCTTCATCATTAAACTCTCTTCTACCTTTTACTACCATTATTATTATTTCTCTTTCTTTGACTTCTTTAACCAGAACATAAGGACCATAACATCCATAATAAAATCAAACATCCTAGTTTTCCACCACCTATAATGTTGCCCATTAAATCTAGGTGGCCTAGTGGTAGATTTCCCTTCTTCTAGGTTAGGTGGACTAGCCATACTAACCAGATCAGTTTAGGTGTGAACCTTTTAGAGTGTTTGTCCATGATACCAATTGTTGAAACCTTGGAGGTTACACCACACTGTGAGGGGACAAGGTTCCTCAAAATTAGTCACTGGCAATAAAGAAGTAATTTAACCTGGAACATAACACAATGCAGGAAACTTAATAAACAAAAGATTTCACATGGAAATTCTCTTGTCAAGGGAGGAAAAACACTACTTGCCCGCATAAAAACCTAAAACTCCACTATAAACAAACTCTTTATTATAGACTCGACTTGAGCCTAACTCTAGGCTTCTCCTGCTTGTTGTAACTCTACGACAAGCTCAACTTAATAACTATGTCAAGACTCCTCAACATTAGTTATCTCTAACCAATTTGAAGCTTAGGAAACTTTATCTAAAACACTCTCAAAATAAGAAAAAAATAGCATTACTCTTTTAGACTGAGTAATTCATTTACAGACTTAAAGTGGACTCAAGAACATTTTCTATTTTAGAACAATCAATAAAAGAGATCTTGAGCAATATTGAATATGGAGTTTTTTCCTCCTTCCCTCTTTAGCTCTTAGATTTGGAACATGCAAAAACTACCTGATAGAGAAGCATCCTTTTTCTTTTATAGATTAGTGATAATTAGGGTTGAAATGACATTAGACAAGGTGTCCTAAATAGTATAAGAAACACCTACATAGTTTGTTACAAAAGAGGAAAAAACTGTGCAGACGCATGCAACCTATATTATTGACTTGAACATCAAGGGACCTGTTCCCTTAAAGTCAGTTGTTTGTCATCAAAACAAGATACAATAGATTTTTAATAATGTACATATCTCTAGATATTTCATTCATCCCGATATGACCATGATGTATAAATATTTGAGGCAACATTATTAGTGGAGTGGCATAAATAGAGATCTGGAAGATCTTATGTCTTATTCCCTACATTTTTAGTAGGAAAAAGGTCAAGTATCAATGCACTAGTGGTTTGACTTAGAGGTTGCCCATTCTCGAGTGGAAATGGGAATGAATTACTATGGACTTTATTAGTTATTTTCCTCATACCTCCCATGGTTTTGAAGGCATTTAGGTTATTGTGGATTATTTAACTAAGTCAATTTATTCGTATTTAGATAACCTTCAGTGCTTAGAGATTAGACCATATCTATAGATGGGAGATAGTCTATTTGAATGGTATGCCTATTTTTATCGTTTCAGTCCATGGCTCTGTGTTAACTTTGAGGTTTTAAAGAGCATTTCAGGAGGTGTTGGGTACACAGGTGGATTTGAATAGAACCTTTCACCTGTAGATCAATGGTCAATTCGAGTGGATTATTCAGGTACTTGAGGATATTCTCTAAGACTGTGTTATAGATTTTGGAGGCCAGTGGGATCAACACTTAGCCTTGGCAGAGTTGGCATATAGTAACAATTATCATTCCAGTATTGAGATGGTGACTTTTAAGAATTTGTATGTTAGGAGATGTTGTTCTCTGGTTGGTTATTTTTAGCCTTTCAAGGTGTGGCCCTATGGTATGGATTTTCTTTAGGACTTATTGGGTAGAGTCAGGGGGATTAGAGATAGGCTTAGGGGAGTCCAGAGTAGGCAGAAGGCCTACACAGACTGTAGGCTTTTTTCCGTAAGGTTTGGAGTTGGAGACCATATATTATGTATCACCCATGAAAGGGGAAATGAGATTTGGGGGGAAGGATAAACTAAGTCCTCAATACATTTGTCCTTTTGAGATTCTATGTGCAGTTAATGAGATAGCTTATAAGTTAGCTTTACCTCTATATTTTATTATTGTTCATCTAGTTTTCCATGTCTCATATATTGTGATGGTATATTCTTGACCCATCCCATGTGCTTTGATGGGACTCAGTCCATCTAGATGAGCATTTGACCTTAGTAGAGGAGCCTATGCTTATTTTGGATAATGATGTAAGGCAATTGCATACAAAAGAGATTCCTGTAGTTAAAGTTCAGTGGAGGAATCTCTAGGTTGAGGAGGCCACATGGGAGATTGAGAGTGAGATACGGGCCCAGTATCCTCACCTATTCGATACTTTAGGTATTTTCTCAATTTTAACTATTAGGGATGAAATTTCCTTTAGTAGTAGATATTGTAATTGCCCTTCAGGTCATTTTCCATATTTCCACATATTTTCACCGTAAGGGCTTTTCCATAGCTTCCCAAAGTCATTTATGACTTGCTGGAACAGATATCTTGGTTACAGGCACTTTGTTTGGTTTTTAGAGTCAAGTCCCTATTTGGAAGTCTTTATTAGTTCCAAATGGCCACCGAGCAAAAAACTTAGTAGAACAATCTCTTGTGTGAATCTCAGTGCACCAATAGCACCAAAATATCGATTTTATGCAAGGTGGACCTTTAGTTTGGGTCCCAATGCACGCAAGCTTATTTTTAACTATTGGCTTAAAAGTTAGAAAATTAGAAATTTTAGTACAGAACCCCCATTTGGTTGAAACAATCTTGGATGGTGAATATGACTTCGCCAATACATCCAAAATGTTGAATTTAGTATGGTTAGATAGATTATTTGCCTATATTGGATTTCGAATGAATCCCAATGCATTGTCCGAACATTCCAAGTTTCAGCTGATACGTGGCGCAAGGTGTAGATACCACAATCACATAAGCATGAATGACAATCCTCCTATAGCGATCATGGTTCATGGATAGCGATCGTGATATTTCTTTGCCTTAGAAGGGTATTTAAAGGCTTTCTAAGATGCATTTTGGGAAATTTTCACTCTTCTTTGAGAACAAAAACACCTAGAATGGTGTGCTAAACTAAAATAGAGTCTTAGGAGTATCTTGGGTTCTTAGTAAGCATATATTTTGTGATTAACAATGGATTTGAGGTATGAATCCTTCCATTTCATGCTTGAATTTCTTAAATTCTAGAACAAACCCCCAAATAGCTTGGAGTCTTAATTTAACCCTAAATAGCTTGAGGGTTATGATTCCTTAATGGTGTATGAATATTGTGTTGACCTCAGAAATGTATTTTCTGTAAGTAGGACCCACTAGGGGGTTTTGGTGTCATTTTTGCACACGAAGCACAATAGTGCAAAATAGGTATCGATGTTCTCGTTATAATGTGTAGTTTGTGTTTTTAATAGCTTTGCACCTTTTAGAATCTTTTTGGAAGGAAAAAAAAAAGTTTAGCAGTTTATTAGCATTCATTAATTTGAGGTAGGTTAGGCTTGTTCTTTGTTAGATTCAACTATGTTAAAGTATAATTATGATACTTGTTAGATTGGGATTGGTTTTAGGTGTTGGAATGTTGAATAGTAAGACTTGGGTTTAGTTCAATCATTTAGGTCACTTGAACTTATGGATTGGAATGTATGGATTGGAATGTTCAGCTTGTAGGCTTGACTCATGGTGAATTAGACTTCATGTCTCATGGTTAGCATGAGGATAAATTATTCAATCTAGTTGGATAAGAGTGACCTTGTCACTTATGTTGTGGGTAAGTTGACACTAGTATTTATATTAATGGAAGTACCTTAGATGCTACGGTTGAACTAGGTGTAATATTTGGGGAAGAACTTTACCTTAGGATGATTGGTTGCTTGCCATGCATCTAAGAATTGATTTAGATAACTTAGTATAGTCCTAGGTAGGAGTTGGGCTTAGAATGTATTTGGAGAATTAGAAGGGTGTTCTTGACCCACTTTATGCTTGGATTGATGTAGTTCTCTTGAAGACCTTAGACGATTGTTAAATACCTAGGAAATGCTCCCTTGGAAGCATGTTGGCTAAATTGAGTAATTAGACTATGGTGATGAAACTAGATGTGATGTATATGGTTTGTTGACTAAATTACCAAAAATTCTTTGAGTAACTTTGGTTTATGATATCAATTAAGCCCATGTTTATGTCATCATGTGAGCCATCGATTAAGATTTTGTTTTGGACTTGGGTTATGCTATTACTCATGTTATAGTCTTGTTTTGTTACTAAACTAGTGACCATGATAGAAAGCCCTCATATTACTAATATTGTGAGTCGTAATACTAATTATTCTTGAAGGCATGCTTATTGATTTCATGGGAAGTTATTATGCTAATTATGCGTGAAACCCAATGATAATTGTAATACTCATGTTAAATATATATGTCCATTGATAATTAAGATTGAAGAAGAATGATGAGTATTGGAGGTATGATCTTCTTTACTACTCCTTTATGTTCATTTACTTTAGCACTCGTGGGGCTTTTCATTTACTTTAGCCCTCGTGGGACTTGTCATTTACTTTATCTCCTAGTGGGCTTGTTCTTTAGTATCGATATTAAATTACATATTATGAGGATATTTATTCCCAGCAAGGCCTGAGGAGATTGTAACAATGATATTGATACCCGACAAGGCTGGAAGAGATTGTGATGATTATATGGATACCAAGAAAGGCCAGAGGATATTATGGTGATGATTATGATATACCATGCAAGGCCATAGGATGATTATTTTATGTGCCTACATATGCATCTAATGGTTCTAGTTTGGCTAGCCCTATGTAAGACACTTTTATGTTATATATATCTATGGGTGTAATGTGGATGGGATTCAACATGGGAATGCCGGATGTAGCCCACTAGTTTTAATTGCATATAAGATGGTGCAGTCAATGATTAATGATAACTAAGGATTAGTGATGTCTATTTTTTAATTAATTAATAAAGACTAGTTGGTAAGCTCGAAACTAGTTGAAAAATAAGGATTCACTTAGTGAGTAATGTTAGTGTTAAATAATGGTAATTTAAAGAGTGTTGGATATTAAAATGGAAATATGGTGAATAGTTTCCTTACAGATGACTATAATTATGCAATGGTATGTAATCCAATAGACTATTAAATGATTCTTGCTTACCAAATAAATAGTGGCAAAAGGGAATTGATGATAAGTAGCAAATGATGGTAATTGTATGGAATATGGTTATGGGGTCGATGTTGGTAAACAATAAATATGGTGTAAGATCACCGATTGATGATAAATGTGGAATATGGTTGAATAATGATAAGACTTGGATATATGTTGGTTAAATGCCTTATTATTATCTCTCTTGGGTGTACTATTCGTAATATGGGATGCAGTGATTAAATATTTACTTTTTGCACCAGTTGGCATACAGACGCCAACTTATTACTAATGCTTTCTTATGTATATGCCTAGTGATTCATTATGGTTCTGAATTGTCAATCTCTTATGGGCGACGATATTGGTATGTATTGATTCCATACGTTATACTATTTTTATTTAATTGCTTATTATTTAAAGTGAGGATGAAGATGATTTAAGTTAAATTTTGTACCTTGACTTACTTAGGTTTATCTCGCATTATATCATATTTATATTATGACTTAGCTCAGTCGGATTTATATCATGACTTAGCTTAGTCGGCCGATGATGCCAACCGAGTACCTATTGTTTTGGTACTCATACTACACCTTTGTAACTTTTTGATGTATATTCAAGTACTAGTTGCCGCCATTGATTCGATTTCGTATGGGATTGATCTTTCGAAGATAGGGTGAGCTCATGGTGTTTGAGTCGACCATTTTCCCTCTATCTTTTACATTAAGTATTTAGAATTTGAGACAGATGCATTGGTTATACTTTAAGTCTTTTGGGTTGTATTACTGACATTAAATGCTCTTGTACTGGCTTTACCAGGTCGTGGGATTAGTATATTATGATGATTGTTTATCTATATTAGAACACTATGTTTATATTTTATCTTGCGTTCACTAAATTTGGCCTATCTTGGCATTTTTTACTGAATTAAACCATCATGATAGCTCTAGGTTATGGTATTGGCTTATCTACTGGTAGGATTTATAAGGTGCCATCATGACCTGTTAATTGTGTTGGGACATAAGAATTTCTTAATGTGAGGGTACATGGGTTGTATTATTAACTGTTTCTTTGTTCGGGTAGTGTCGATTGCATATATGCTTGGTTATTTATTGCTAATATTATGCCACCACTTGATTCCTTTGTGTCATGTTGTTGTGATACATGAATCCACATAATGGCTTTGAAAAAATAAATCTACATAGTGATTTTAAGAGTTGGGATATAAGAGGGGGTAAGAAATTTAAACTAAATTGAGTTTACTGTCCTAGGTGCCTTATGTTTCTTTTAGTTAAGCATTGTGTTTATCTGTGTTGTGTCAGTTGGCTAAGAACATGCAAATATTATAAATTTATTATGTTGATGTACTCTAATTTCATGGCCTATTGACGCTTAAAACAAGGAAATAGTGCAAGCACTTAGCTATTCTTGTTTGATGTGATGTTCCTTTGTGTTGATTTTGTAGGAAAATAGTCAGAGAAAAGAATGAGCAAAACGGATAAAGAGTAGCTGAAAAGGCTATCCACGATCCAACCTATGACTCATGGGTAGTACCTATGAAAAGTAGGTGGCCACATGGGTTGAGGTTCTGAGGAGTCTAAAAGTAACCACTTTTTTCTGATTCCCACGATCCTACCTATGAGGTTTAGGTACAACCTACGGCCTGTAGGTAGGAAACTTTGGCAAAGTTAAATTTACTCTAATTTCCATGACCCAAGGCACGATTTGTAGGTTGTACGAATGGTTCGACCAATGAATTGTGGGTAAATGCCGACCCTGGATTCCTACACTATTTAGGATAGATTTTCTAATGTATGTATAAATACCCTTTGGAGTTTTATTATCATTTTATGCACTTTATACACTTTTGACATTATTTTTAGTTTTGAAATACATTAATGATTTTGGAATAACTATTCTTGATTTTTAGCGTTTACAATTAAATTGAGATTTTGGGTTTTCATTTTTATTATTTATAAGTTCATCATAATGATTTCATCTATGGATATTATGGTTGTTCTTACAATCATGATAAGCTAAAGCCCCTAACTAGGGTTATGGGAATCTCGATGGATTAACAAAGTGGCTATAGTACAAAGTCATTCTAAATTGGTGTTCTTGCATATTTTAGGATTTCTTTTATATTGATTACTTTTTTGACGATTACAAACATTAGGAACTTATCTGTATTCAATACTCTCTTGAGAGAGAGGTATAAATTAGGATAAGGAAACCAAAACTGTAATTCGAAGCTGTCAACCTTCATCTAATTAACTTGAGATCAAGATGAGATAGTTAATCTGAGATCAAGAACAATGGTAATCAATGCGACACTCTGAGACCGAGAGGTATTGACTGAAATTTAGCCAGATCAAGATTGAGAGATGGTTAGGTAATACATAGCTTGTTAAATTTTACATGCAAGACACTGTGATAGTCTGACTAGCACAAACATTCCGTGAAGTTATGAAGTTAGGGAAACACAATTATAGTGTTCTTCTTATATGTATAACAACCCTAGGTTCCCAATATTGTTACTTTTACTCTTACTTTCAAAAAACTCCCTTTATACATTCTGTATTTCAAATTTCATAAGCAAGATCAAGATAGATGTTTGACCAATTCCTCATGGGACCGACCCTAACTTGGTTGAGTTCTATATTTGACAAGAGGCTACTTTATACTTTCTTGAAGGTGTAATTTGGGTGACATTACCTGATGCTTACAATTATTGATTTGAAGTGGACCATCTTTAATTCATCGAGGTTAGTTTGATAGGATTGTGTGGACAGGACTCAGATAGGTTTATGCATGGTTTGAAGTAGATATTAGGTTTGAAAAGGCAAGAAAAATTTAGATTTGTATATCATAGTTGGTCTCATGATTAAAGCCTTAGGCAGTCTTCAGCTTGGTTGAGTTTCTTCTTGGTTGTACTTGTATCGTCTTTATATCAGTGTGTTGTGGTTTGGTTTTATGTGCATCAGCCATTCTTAATTCAGTTTGAAGCTAGTTGTTATTAAGGTTGAGTTTTGGTTTCTTGAAAAGTGAAGTAAGATAGTTGGTTGAAAAAGGATACCTATAGAAAAATCCCTTGGAAACATTTCTCTACGTAGAGGTTATTTGGGGAGCCATGCTCAGGGCATGCGAGCCCAGTATCTCATCCTTTTAAGCTATTAGGCTTTTTTTATCCATTGATTTTTGTGGCCAAAAGTCCTTTTAGTAATGGATATTGTAATGACCATCAAGATCATTTCCTCAATTCTAATGCATTTTTGGCATTTCAAGCCTTCCTACAGTGGCTACAAGTTATTCATGACTTGTCAAAAATGTTGGTTCAATTATCGGACTGTTAATTTGGATTTTAGGCTCATTTCTATAAGTTGGAGCTATCATTGTTAAGGAGTTGATCTTTGACAAATTCTCCTAGTAAACAACCTTGAATAAGAATTCTAATAGCATTGTTAGTGTCAAAACATTGATTTTAGTCTAGGGGAACCCTTGGGTCAGGTCCTAGGTCTTTCGAACTCATTTTGGGCCATTGAATGGATTTGATAAAAAATAGAACAATAGGTGAGGGCCTCACATATAGTCGACACACTCTCGGATGAAACTTTTGATGGTTTATCGAGTGTGAAGTATCAAATTTGGTATGGCAACATAGTTTGTTTGCATGCATGGGATCCAAATAAATCTTGAGCACTCGATCAAAATCCAGGTTGGACTTAAAAAATTTGATGCCTCAAGTTGTTGGTGCAACTGCTTAAGCGACCAAATGAAAGCCTAAGAGGTGGTTTCTTTAGCGGCCTTGGTTGTTTGTCTAAGGATCGCTTAAGTCCTTCTTTTTCGCTTTAACGAACATTGCTTTAATGGTCAGGAAGCTATTTAAGTGACCCCCGCCTTTCCTTGCCTTATTGCTTTAGCGGACTTGTGCTTCATAAGCTTACTTAAGCGATCAAGTGACCGCTTTAGATACACCTGGGGTGTTAAATCAGTCATTTTCACCTATTTCCCCCTCATTTTTTCAACCATTTCCCCTATTTTTGAGAGTTTGGAGCGTGGGAAGTGTGGGGAATCATCCGTTGAAGCTAAGGTAAGTTAGCCTAACACTTTTTGGTCATTTCCCATTATTTTCCCTATCAAATTCAATCCTATTTCTTTTAAAATTCTTTAAAATTAGTTTTTTAAATCATTGGAATTTAGGGGGGTGATTTTGACCTTGAGTTGTGTCTCATTTCTGCACAACTTTTGAGCACATGTTCCTTATCCTTCGATGAAATTCATGACAAATTTAATTTTGTATTTCATTAGTAGGACCTGCGGGCCCATTCTTGACCCTAATCTCATCCCAATCTTTGTATAGCATTATTGGTCTCAGTTTACTCATATTAACTTGTAAAGTATTATCTTGATAGCATGGTGGTGTTTTGGGATTGCGGAGAAAAAAAAGTGATTTAAGTGGTATTATAAGATGCATACTTTCAATGCATTCATTCTCATTTAGTGCTATGATTCCATCCAAAACCATAATTTTAATATTATTTTAAAAATAATTTTTATTCTGATTTTTTCACTGTTAAAATAGGTCCTCTTATAATGGGATTGTACTACCCTATTTATCTATTTTTGAGCTTTTGGAACCAAAGTTGATGCTTGATAAATTAGACTGTGATTGATTGCAGTCCATGGTTTATCCACTCTTTTACCACTATAATTTATTTTGGTCGAGAGAGGTTTCGACCCTTTCTACACCTTTATGTTGATTTAGTCCTAAAGTTGATTTTGGGCAATGGATTTACAAGATTACGCTTTTTTAACCATGGTTCATATTTGTGCACTTATTATATATACATCTCTCCAGTACTTGATGGAGTATATTAATGATATGGATTATTGGAAATCTTCGATCGAGACTAGGTAGTGTATCCATTCTCGAATCCCCTAGGGGATCCTTCTATCATGGGCCATCGTGCCAAAGAAGAGAGGTCATTATAGGACTTATCTTTGTGAGCTATTGAGTAGGAGTAGGTGTATACACTTGGTACGTTATGACACTTAGATCGGTTGTGGTATTATGGATTTGCTCTGCATTCATTCATTCATATGCATTGCCTTTCACCCGTATAATATTTGGTGCATATATCTATCAACCTTATTTGGGTTTTTATAGGTATAAGCTATGATTTATGAGTGTTGGTTTAAACTTTGGGGCTTATGGTGGTCAGATTAGGTATTGTTTGTTTGAAATAGCTGATTCATGTATTGTCTTTATCGTGGTTAGTTCACGGCAAGTTGATAAGGAATAGTACCGAGGTTATTGATATGAATTTGATCCCTTTTCTTTTTCGGTAATTTAGATTAATGATAATTACGTAATGGTTATACATTATGATTAAGGGCCCTAATTATACCAACATTAGCTTTCCTACTTTTTAAGAATGGCTTGAGACATTAGGTTTGTTACCTTAGGGTTTCTCTAGTTATACCTTATATATATTATACATACTATATATGTGTGTATTTATATATATGTATGTACGTACGTATGTATGTATGTATGTATGTATGGTGTCACCATATATCCCTCTATTTCTTATTTTTTTTATGTCGTTTATGAATCCTTGTCCTTGTATACTATTATATAACTTTCCTTCACTACCTCTATGTACATTTACCAGTGGCTTACAGTGTGGTACTTTAGATCCTGATTATTATAATGATAGGATAGTTTATCCATATTTTCCCTAGGTATAATTATGTTTAGTTTCGTAGATGTCTGTCAGTAGTTTACATTCCTGCTTTACATGTTATTTATGCTTCCATTATCTTAGGAGCTCAGTCAGCCCATGCCTAGAGAGTACCATGTGTTTGGTAGTCATAATATACTTCTTCAACATGCAAATCATAGTATGAGTTCTCGACATTATTATGTGCATCACGTAGAGAAACTATGGATCGGTCATTTGGGATGAGCTCCCGGCATTCTTTGTATTATTAATCTTCCTCATATGGATTGTACTGGTCTCTATGTTGCATTCATAAATGGCTTATACTTATAATTACTTTGTATGCCCCTTTATGCTCTTTTTGTATTATAAGGCCTTGTACTAATTTCACTAGGTTTTAGGGATACATTATAAATATTGGTCTTTATATCATATTTATTCTTCTATTTCCTTTATTTCTCTTGATAGTTCATTACTAGTTGTTCCAGACTACGGGTTACTGGTGGGTTAGAGTAGAGACCATCATGATCTGAGAAATTGGGTCATGAAAACTTGGTATCAGAGCCTAGGTTTACTGGTGTGTTAGTACAAGAGCTAACTGTCTGTAGAGTCCTGCTGATTGGTATTGAGACCTTTGTATCCTATCTTTAGGAGGCTATAGTGCATTCTTAGGATATTCTATCCTTGGCTTCTTGTTGTGTGTCCTTATTTCTATAAACTTCTAGTACATTCTTTGACTCTAATCTATTCCAAATGGATGATAAGAGGTTATCGAAAGATGTTGTTAAGACCTTTGTGCCTATTTCTAGAGCTTCAGATCAGTATTAGTCTAGGGAGTTAGAGATTAATATCAAAGAACTTCAGTGCTAGCTAGAGTATTTAGGCCCATCCAAGGCTATGATCGAGTTTATGACTTCTTCAACCTTTCAAGATATAGAGTGGGGGATTTTGAGCCTTTATATGGATGCCTCACAACCAAAGATGATATCCTATATATTGAGCAATTCTTAAACCAAATTTTGGTTTGTTGTTGTTTAGCAGGGTTTTTTGTTGATTTTAGAGTATGAGATTGGTTTTTTGAGTGGTCCAGACATACCCCTATACTATATCCTTCAAAGCATGAGATGGTGTGTGGATTTATTGAAATATTACCTTTGCCACTACATTTGGCATCGAAATAATTTATATGTGCTATGTTTTCTTTCTCTCAGTTTGTTGAACTAGAGAAGGCCAAAAAGAGAGCTTGTGTTTGGATATTTGGAGGTGGCAGTAAGAGGCCATATCCTCAACATAATATTATTGGCATTCTATTTAGGAGTAGGGATCCTTTAAGTGGGTATAAACTTTACTCTCAGCTTTTCAGTTCAACACAGATATCATCTTAGGTTATAAATGGCTCTCATATTATTCATGGTGGGCATAACAGGCAGAGTTCCTGTATAAACTTGTGGAGTATTCAGTATGGATTTTTAGGTCGTGGAGGTCGTTCTAGATTAGTGGGTGTTGTGACTGAGAGTATTCTAGGAACTTTTTTTAGTTGTGGAGAGATCGGCTATTAGTCTAACAAGTTCCCCAAACTCGAGTTGGTTGTTGCAATACCCCAAATTTTCAAGCCCTAGACCCCTCAAAAGATAGGCCACTAAGTTAGCTTTCCAATGCATCAAGTCTCATATAATCCAACATTGTGGAAAGAAGTTATGCATGTTTTCCCCAAAGTTCCAGCTACCTGCCAGTGACTACAACTCCACCCTACTACCTGTAGTCAGTGGCTAAGGGTTGTTAGGAGGGACTCATAGTAACATCTGTATGTAACCAAGAATTCATCCTAGTGGTTACGAGTCCAGCATACAACGCGTATTCATACCTTACTAGTCGTTATGTGAATTCGTAGCCTGACCAGTGAGTGACCCAATAATTTAGACACAGATTATGACTCTACCTAATAACTAGTAGTCAGACTTAACGATTCAGTAGGAGGACATTCGTAGGCATAACAGTGTATGACATAAAGCCAAGCCTCAGACTATTACTCCACCTACAACTCATAGTCAGTTATAACAAGTCATTAAGGTAAAGTCGTAGTCATACCAGAAAGGACCCAAAAACACTTAGGGTTTTAGGTTACGACTAAGATCACAACTCATGACGAGTCGTGAGGTGAGTCATAATGAATGGAATGGGGTTCCCTACATGATTTATCAGGGACTTTTATGTCTTTTCCACTGTTTTAAAAGCCAAACCCACATTGTTTAGGCATGCCAAAGGGTGGCATAAAAGACCCAAAATCCCCAGGTTCATGAATTAATCGTATTCTCCACCCAAAGTAGTTACAAGTGGCGATATTTCTCATCTTCCAAGAAGCAATTACGATTCTTCAATTCAAGTCCAATTCCAAGAAATTCAACCAAGCTTCTACATCCAGGTATGTGGGTTACTCATTAATGGGCTCCTTTCACTCACTGACATTCAGGTATGTGGGCTATTCATCAATGGGCTCCTTTCACTGATTGAGTTCCAAAGTTTTCCAAATTCTCAGGTTTATTTCTCCTTTTGCTTAGGGTTCCATGAAAAGCATAAGTTTCTAAATTCTTAAAATTAATTCTTGAATTCAACTATGAATAGATGTTTTCTCATAAGTTTATACATCTTTCAGTACTCAAATCATGCATGTTTTAGACGTCAGGTTACCAGTCAAACATATTATAATGGTAGCATTATATTCAGATTACTATTATTTTGAGCATTTATCAGTATTTAATCTTGAAATAACTTTACCAGTACCAGTGTCAGTTCAGATGGGAGTAGGACTTATCACAAAGTGAACCTGGGGATAAAGGTTCACCTGACATTTGAGGGTTGAGACCATTAGTAGCAATCCATAAGTTCCAAAACTATGTTGCCAGTGTAGGTTATGGCAGGTCACCCACCTGTTGAGGACTCACACTCTCTTAGGGGT
Organism: Capsicum pubescens; assembly: GCA_030864215.1. Lineage (NCBI taxonomy): Eukaryota > Viridiplantae > Streptophyta > Magnoliopsida > Solanales > Solanaceae > Capsicum > Capsicum pubescens. The sequence continues at coordinate 217,258,680 of CM061546.1, forward strand.
CACCTGTCATGTAACGTCCCAAACAAGGGCCTAGTTGTGACGGGTATCTCAAGTCCGCTAAAGAATGGAGACCACCCCTTTTACCTAGCCATTTAGGACACAATACATATATGACAGCGGAAGCAATCAAAATAGATATGAGTAAGACAAACAAATGGATCAAAGGATCCAAGAATCCAACACAATCCCAATCCACAGTAATTCACAAAGCCTCAATGAAACCAACATCAATCAGGGTCGGGACATGCCCCAAAGAATAGCCAAAAATAAACCAAACAGTAGTCTATGACACAATAAAAGTGGCTTCAGACATCGCATCGCGTGGGGAAACAATGTCCAAAGGCAGTTAATGGGATGAGAACTAGCATGTAACTCAGGGAAGGGATAAACTAATGTCATGATCAAGTCAGTTCAAAATCATTCAAAACCAGTGCACACAATCATATACATATACATATACATATATATAATGTTTGGTTAGGGAACAAGGCTTAGCATGAAAGTAAAACATCAGCCTGGACTGTGTAGCTTAATCATAATAGTAGTACCCACAGACTATGTGGGCCCTAGTTCTCACCCCTTTGTCGGGCCCTAGTGCGTGTAGCCGCATGAACGTGGGAATAATCATAATATATATGTACGAGGGACTCGAACCTCCCAATCAAATATTAAAGGTGGCTTAAACACCTGATCGTGTGATAAAGAGGACTCAAACCACCTACTCATTTAGACCCCTGTACTGGCAAATGCGGTTTCCAATATATATCCCTTCTAGACCTCCACCTTCACGGCCCTGCTACACAATCCTCTTTAAGCTCAATTAAAGCATTTAGCACATAACCCATTCAATCATTCAAGGAGTCATTCGTTAAGGAAATATCAAGTGGTATATTCATACCGACTATTGCTTGCAAGAGCATGTTATTTAGCCAAATCTAACAATTTCCCAAAGTGACTATAACCCAATCAGCCAATAGGACTCCAAAGTTCCAAGTAGAAACTAAACCATTTAGCCGATGAGACTCTAACCCGGTCAACCAATAGGAATCAAAAGTTTCAAGTAGTAACCAAACCATTTAGCCATTAGAACTCTAACCCAGTAAGCTAATAGGACCCCAAAGTTTTTAATTTAAAACCAATTTATGTTTCATTAACCTTTTAAGCAATGCAAGGTTTCAAAAATATCTAGTGTATATGTACACTCACAATCAAAGCAAATTTCACAAGATTAGGTTGAGTTCATTATCAATTCATTTATCAAAATCCACATAAGTAGGAAAAAACATGACCCCTTAGTTTATTCACCATTCCTATGCACCCCATGTGTTCGACATCATCAATAAATCATGAATAATTTCATATAAACCATGGGAAAACAATTACATCAATAACACTTCAAAGCTCTCATCCAACATTCAAAATCATAAATAAAAGCACATGGATACAATTAAAAATACATGTTTTTGATAAAATGATATTTGGGAAGAGTAACATGCCTTAGACACACAAGAATTTGGAAGTAATTTGGAACTTGGAACCCAAAAGATGAACGTATGGTGAAACCCTAAAGATTTTCTTGGGTTTTTGTGTTTGAGAGTGAAGTAATATATTTTCTTCCTTGAAAACTGATGAAAATAGTATCATACAATGATTAAAGGTTGTACATAGGTGAAAGTAACTCATTACCCCTTATTCTAAAATTAAAACAAGACAACACGACTTTTACATAGTGACATGGCAAGACCTTATCGCGGAGTCTAACCTCCATGCCACATTGCTTATCACAGAGATTATCCTGTATGACATAAAGTTATCATGGAGGCTTACTGCCTCCGTGCCACATCAAAATCGTGGAGGCTCACCATTGTGGCATGCCAAAAATACGGAGGCTTACTGCCTCAGAATTTCAAAATGATCTCGAACCTCTCCCAAAAATTCTGAAAGCCACTCAGATTACCCTTTTAACATCCCTAAGCATATCTCAGGTCAAAAATCAATGTTTTGAACATGAGAAGGTCAAAAATATTGATGAAATTTTAAGGGTTTTACATTACCCCTCCCATTAGGATCATTTATCTTCGAATGATGAACTAGGACACTTATAGCATAAGATATTGCAAGAATACACCAGAATCAAATGACAAACTCGAAAAGTAACAAAAGAAAAATGAAACTCATACCTTAAGCACTTTCGTCCAACACGTGGAACAAGAATGGGTACTTATCCTTCATATCCTCTTTAGCTTCCCAAGTAGCTCCTTCCACCTTTTGGTTTCTCCAAAGGACTTTTACTGAAGCTATTCTTTTGTCCTCAATCTGTGAAATTGTCTATATAAAATCTCAACTGGGATTTCTTCGTAAGAAAAATAATCTGTCACACCAACACTTTCAATAGGGACAACCAAAGAAAGATCACCCACATAGCTCTTTAACATTAACACATGAAACATGGGGTGAATAGAACCCAAACTTGATGGCAATTCCAACTCATAAGACACGTTTCCAACTCTCCTAAAAATATGATATGGATAAATATAATGGGGACTTAGCATCCCTTTCCTCCTAAACCACATCACTCCCTTCATAGGGGACACTTTCAACAATACCCAATAATTTGCATCAAACTCCAAGCTCTTTCACCTCATATCCGTATAGGTCTTTTGCTAACTTTGGGAGGTTCTATGACTATCCCAAATCACCTTCACCTTCTCCATAGTTTGGTGAAACAAATCAAGGAAAAATAATCTAGTCTCACCAACTTTGAGCCACCTAATAAGAGAATGACATCTCCTACCATGCAAAGCCTCGAGTTGATCCATCTAAATACTATAATGAAAATTGTTATTATAAGCAAACTAAATGAAAGAAAAGTGATCAACCCAATTACCGCAAAAGTAAATCATTCAGGACCTTAGAATATCCTCCAAAGTCTGAATCATCCTCTCTGCTTGTCCATTCGTCTGTGGGTGAAAAGCGGTGCTGAGGTTTACTTAAGTCCCCAAACCTCCCTGAAATGAATGCCAAAAAAGAGATAAAAACTGTGTACCTCTATCTAAAATAACAGAAATAGGCACACCATGCAATTTAACTATATCATTAATGAACAACTTAGCATAGTCCTCACCTGAGTAGTTAGTCCTCACTGGAAAGAAGTGAGCAGACTTATTTATCCTATCCATGATGACCCAAATTTAATTAAATTGATTGTGAGACCGTAGAAAACTAGTATTAAAGTCCATATTAATAATCTCCCACTTGTACGCAAGCAACTAAATATCTTTAGACATACCACTGGGCCTCAAGTTCTCTACATTCACTTGCTTACAAACCATGCACTTAGCCACAAAACTTGCCACATCATTTTTCATATTATTCCATAAATAAATCTCCTTCAAATCATGATACATCTTCGTTAATCCTGGATGGATAGTATACCTTGTCTCATGAGCCTCAACCAAGATCATTTCTCACAGCCCATCAACATCAAGAACACATAATCTACCTTGGTCTCTTAAAATACCATCACCACCAATCTTAAAAGCCATAACTTTCTGCTGACCCCCATTTTCCTTAATCTTCATAAAGATAGGGTCCAAGACTTATTTCTCCTTTACCTCAATACCAAGATATGACTTCACCACTTCTTGCACCAAATACCTCCATCCTCATCCTCATAGTCCAAAAGATGAACTCCAAGATATTAACCAATCGGTGAATGTCTTTCACCAAATCTCATTTATCCTCATCCACATGGGATAAACTTCTCATAGATAAACTGCTAAGATCATCAGCAACTACGTTAGCTTTACCTAGATTATAATAAAGACTCATATCTTAGTCCTTGAGCAACTTAAGACATCTCCTTTGCCTAAGATTGAACTCTTTCTGTGTAAACACATACTAAAATCTCTTATGATCTTAAAAGATGTTAACATTCACCACATAAAAATAGTGACGCCAAATCTTTAAGTCAAACCACAATCAATAATTCCAAGTGATGCATCGTGTAATTCTTCTCTTAAACTTTAAGTTGACGAGAAGCATAGGCAACAACCTTACCATGCTACATCAACACACAACCAATCCCCACATGGGAGGTATCACAATAGACAACAAACCATTAGTATCCTCAGGCAGGGTCAAAATCAGAGTAGAAACCAACTTATCCTTAAACTTCTCAAAACTACCTTCACAAGTGTTAGACCATAGAAATTTCCCTCTTTTCTAAATCAATTTAGTCAACGCGGAAGAAATTGAAGATAAACTCTCCAAAAACTATCTATAGTACTCGACCAAACCCAAGAAGCTTCGAATGTCGGTTAGATTCATTGGTCTAGGCCACTTCTTAACCACTTCCTCTTTTGTGGATCCACCATGATCCCCTCAGTAGAAATAACATAACCGAGAAAAGTAATTGCATTCAACCAGAATTCACACTTAGAAAACTTTTCATACAACTATTTATCCTTAAGGGTCTATAACACTAAACGGAGATGATTGGTATAATCCTCCTTACTCTTAGAATACACCAATATGTCACCAATGAACATATTCATAACCAAATCCATGAACTATCTGAATACCCAGTTCATGAGATCTATAAATTCCACCACAATATTATTTAAACCAAAGGACATAACCATAAACTCGTAATGACTATATCGGGTATGAAAAACAGTCTTAGGGATATCCACCTCTCTAATCTTCAACTGATGATAACCCAGTGAAGATCAATCTTAGAAAATCACTTAGCACCCTGAAGCTAGTCGAATAGATCATTAATCCTAGGAAGAGTATACTTATTTTTAACAGTCACCTTGTTCAACTGGTGGTTATCTATACACATTCAAAAGGACCCATACTTTTTGTACACAAAAAGTACAGTAGCAGCCTACAGAGAGACATTAAGGCAACTAAAACCCTTATTAATAAGATCTTTCTATTGCTCTTTAAGTCCTTAAACTCAGTCGGAGTCATTCTATAAGGAGGGATAAAGATAGGATGGATAGTTGGGAGAAGATTAATCCCAAAGTCTATTTCCATAACGAGAGGAATACCCAGAAGAACATTAGGAAACACCTCAATAAACTCATAGATTACAGGCTTAAATTGTAAAGAGAAACCCTCAGAAGTAGAATCCTTAACCCAAACTAGATGGTACAAACACCTTTGGAAATCAATTTTTGGGCTCTAAAATATGATATAAACCTTTGCTTATGTACTAGGGAACTCATTTCCCTCTCATGCACATGTTCATTCTGGAATTGGAAACTGGCCATTTGAATTCTATAATCAAGGGAGGCATAACACGAATGGAGCCAATCCATCCCCAAGATAACTCCAAAATCTAACATGTTCAACTCTATCAAATCCACCAATATCTCCCAACCATAGATAGATACCGCACAACCCATATAGACTTTTCTAGCCATAACAGAATCACCTATCGGGGTAGAAACAGATAAGGGATTGGAAATGCACTAAGGATCAAAAACAAAATGGACAGCCACAAAATGGGTGAACTAGAAAAGAGTAGACTCCAGATCAGATAGACAATATACATCATGAGAGAAAAGTTGTTATGTACCAGAACAATATTAGAAGATGCCTCAAAAACCTGATGAGAAGAAAGAACAGAGAGATGGTTCCGACCAATTACAGAGCCAGATGTAGCACCCTTTGGTTCAGAAGCTGATGACATAGGAATCGGAACCTTATTGGACCCAATAGTAACCCAAGCTGAAGGACAATCCTACTATAGGTGACCAGGATGGCCACACCCAAAGCACTTATTCCTTCTCTGATTGCACACTCCATGATACACATACCCACAAAAATGACAATGGGAATAAGATGGGGCATACTAAGCTCCACTAGCCTAATATCGATCACCTTGTTCCCTAGACCCACTGTGATTCTGAAAGTGATGATTACCAAAAGGTTTAGGATATGAAGCACTAGTTGTGGAATAAGAAAAAGAATTCTCCCACTTCTTTTTGCTTCACCACTTACCCGCTCTACCACTATGTTGCTGACTTCTACCCTAATTGAAAAATCTAAATTTCTTACTTTGCCTCTTTCCTATTTATGCTTGTTTCTTCTTTTCTTTCTCATCTTTTTGCATATACACCACAATCTAAGAAATATCCATATATTTGAACAACAAGGCCACCTTGCATTTCGACACCAAGTCTAGAGACAATCCCAAAGTAAACTTGCTTATCTTAGCTGTAATGCCAGACATTATCTACGGAGCATAGTAGGAAAACTAATTAAACTTCAAGGCATACACCTTCACAGTAACCTTCCCTGTCTCAAATTTGCAAACTCCTTTGCCTTTGCTTCTCTCAACTCTCGAGGAAAGAAATAATCAAGAGAGAAACTAGATAAATTATCCCACAAGGCTGACTCAACATCCTTCCTTCTTAATTGATCCCACTTCTCATACCGCTGATATGCCACATCCTTCAACGGATGTGCAGCAAACTCCACACCTGTTGAGTCAGAATCGTGTATCACTAAAAAAATCCTTTCCATCTCATCAATGAATCCTTGAGGATCCTCCTCAACCCTAGATCCAGTAAAAGTCAGAGGATGCAACCTCATAAACTGTCCAACTATAGTAACCTCAAAAGATAGAGAATAAGAACAAACACACTCAGACTGGCTGGACTATGAAGCCACCAACTGAGAAAGAAAATGAATCGACTGACATAACTCATCATTTGTCACATCACCCTAAGATCTTGAAGGGAACTTTTGGCAGAACTCCATGAGAGCAATTAGGAGTAGGGCCCTAGACTGGGTTTGAACTCTAAAGTAGAACAATCTTAATTCATATTATCCTAAATGGGATAGAATAGTTCCCGTGAGCATCAGATCTTCGAAGAGGTATGACATGAAATGCAAATAAATAAGAATCAGTAGAGATTCAAGACATTAGACTCCATATCTCAAAATAGAACAATAAGAAGGGAAACATCCCTAAATGCCTCGTAGCCTCGCCCTTATAAGTGCGGTGCACTACAGATCCATTAAAGAGACTCTACTTGATATGGATTTATGGACACCCAATGACACTGAACCATACTAAGATACATGGATTGTCACGACCCAAATCAAGGCTTAGTCATGATGTTTATCTCAAGTCCATTAAGGATCAGAGACCACCCCTTTTCCTAGCCATTCTAAACATAATACATATATGACGACAAAATAAATCCAAATAAACATGAGTAAGATAAAAAATATCTTAAAGAAACTAAGAATCAAACACAATCCCAATCCGCAGTAATCAACAAAGTCTCTGCAAAACCAACATCAATCTAGGTCAGGACATGCCCCCAATAATAGCCTAAAAGAAACCAAATGGTAGTCTAGACACAAAAGAAACATGACATTAAAATGATAACCCTTTCAAGGAATGAAAGCTTAGTATTTCAAAGCTGACAGTTGAAAACCCAAAAATCTATCACTGCATAAGAAAAATAGAAGTGCCTTTGGATCCTACATCACATGGAGATACAGCGTCTGAAGACGATTAGAGGGATGTGCACTAGTATGTAGTTGAAGGAAGAGATAAACTAATGCCATGATAAAATCTTTTATAAATCATTAAAAACTAGTGCACAAAATCACATACATATACATATATACATAACATGCTGGATAGGGAACAAGTCTTAGCATGAATGTAAAACAATAGCCTGGACTATGTAGCTTAACCATGATAGCATACCTATGGGATATATGGGCCCCAATTCTCCTCCCTTGGTTGGGTCCCAGTGAATGTAGCCGCACAAACATAAGAATAATCATAATATATATGCACGGGGGACTCAAATCTCCCAATCTTATACTAAAGGTGAGGTAAACACTCGATCATGTAATAAGAGGGACTCAAACCACCCGATTATATAATTAAGGGGACTCAAACCAATAGGTTTCTTAGACCCCCACGCCGGCAAATATGGTTTCTAGTATTGATCCATTCGGGGCCTCCACCTTTACCACCTTTCTATACGATCTCTTTTAAGAAAAATTAATGCATTTAGCACATAACCCATTAAATCATTCAAGGAGTCATCTTTTAAGGCATTATCAAGTGGTATCGTCATATGGACTATAGCTTTCAAGGACATGTTGTTTAGCTAGATCCAACCATTTACCAAAGGGACTCTAACCCAATCAGCCAATAGGAATCTTAAGTTTCGAGTAGGAACCAAATCGTATAGCTAATATAACTATAACCTATTCAGCTAATAGAACTGAGAAGTATTTTATTTAAAACTAATTTTATGTTCCATTAACCTTTTATACAATGTAATGTTTAGAAAATAGTCTAGTGTATATATATATTCACAATTAAAGCTAATTTCACAAGATTGGGTTGAGGTCATCATTAATTCATTAATAAAAATACACATAATTAGGGAAAACCATGACCCCTTAGTTTATTCACAATGCCTATGCACCCCGTGAGTTCAAAACCATCAATAAAACATGAATAATTTCATATAAACCATGGGAAAAGCAATTACACCAACAATGCATTTAAAATAATCATTGAATACAATTATAAACACGTGCTATTAATAATATATGATTTGTGGAAGAGTAACATGCCTTAGAAACATAAGAATTTTGAAGAAATTTGGAACTAGGAACCCAAAAGATGAACGTATGGTGAAACCCTTAAGATTTTCTTTGGTTTTTGTGTTTGAGAGTGAAATAATATCTTTTGTTTCTTTAAAACCGATGGAAATAGGCTCATATAATGTTTAAAGGTTGTTTATATATGAAAAGACCACATTACCCCTCACCCTAAGGGAATTAAAATAAGATAGAATGACTTTACATAGCTGTGTGGCACAACCTTATTGTGGAGGCTAACCTCTATGTCACTCGGCTTATCATGGAGATTCTCCTCCATGACACAGTCTTATCATAGAGACGCACTGCCTCTGCGCCACATCTAATTCAAAGAGGCTAACCTTCATAGTATGCTATAAACATGGAGGTTCATTGCCTCATAATTCTAAAATAACCCCAAACATCTCCCAAAAATTCAAAAACTCATTCAAATTACCCTTTTAACATCCCTAAGCACATCTTAGGTCAAAAAATGATCTTTTAAACACGAGAAGGTCAAAAGTAAAATAGATAAAATTTTAAGGGTGTTACATTCCAGTAGAGGGATGACACTCAAGTCCTTTGAGACATCAACTTAGTGGATCCACATAGCCAGTGTTGTTACTTTTAGCAAAGTACTGACACCCTTCCAACTGGGGTTACAAGTTTATCTCCGGTTAGCTTAAATTGGGTCATGTTGGTTAAATGTTATCTCCTAAAATTTAATTTCAGTATTCAGACTATCTCAATTTAGTTTTGGATAACCAAGTGTACATACCAGTTATTCAGTTACTGAGATCATTTCAATACATGTTTATCCTAGGTCTTGCTTTTATTTTACAAGTTCACGTATTCATACTCAGTACCTATATGTATATCAGATAGTTCCTATCTCATATTCCAGTACATTTAAAGTACTAATCACATGATCTCTTTTGTGCTATGTTGTCTTATAACATAGGTTTGGATGCTCAGTTTTCATATTACTCCTAGTCCAGTCCTGTACCACTAAGCTGCAGCATTAGGGAGTCCATATTAGTTAAGGACTAGTTCTATTATTATTTATTCATTCCAGTATTTTATTTTATGTTATTTTATTTCATCAGAGTTAGTCGAGGACATGTACCAACAACTCATTATGTTTAGAGGCTTTCAGACAAACAATCAGTTAGACATGTTTTGTAGTTGATGTATTTCAAACTTTATTGATATTGTTTTGATTTTTTAGATGATTTTAAATGTCTTCTACAAAGTAATTTTTTACTATCTTTCATATATTTACAACTTGTGCCAAATCATGGGTTAGCATGGAGTCACTTGTTACTCTAGTAATCGTGTTGCGACTAAGGTGTAGGTTGGGTCATGTCAAACTTGGTATCAGAGCATAAGGTTTAAATTATCCCAAGGTGTCTTAAATTTGCATTATGTAGAGTCTTGTTATGGGTGTGCAGCACACCATACTTATGTGAAAGTCTCTCTTCTTTCAGTATTTATGTCTTCCGATGGAGCATAAGCACTGTTAATATCCTTTCCCTAATTCATCTCTACCCTTTACTAAAAAGGGCTTATAAAAGGGTAAATGAAAAGAGAAATAGGGGCCAACCCACACCACCACCTTTTCCTGAGGACCCTCTAAATGAGCAGGTCTCTTATGCCAAATTTATGGTTGTTTTTACAGTATTAGCCCGATCTATGGCTACCCTATTTAACCAATAGGTTGTTGCACCAACCAATACCATAGTTAATATGAAAGCAACAATAATCTAAGATATTTCCCAAATGAATCCCCCAGCATTCTTTAGATCCAAGTATGAGGAGGATCCACATATGTTTTTTGATTGTGTGCAGAAGGTGATTGAAATTATAGGTGTTAGCCCGAGTGAGAGTGCTAATTTATCTACTTAACAATTGCAAGGGGTGGCTCACACCTAGGTTAAGTAGTGAAAAGGGGATAGAGGCACCAATGCAGGGGTTGTAGAGTGGGATGAATTTGCAACAACTTTTGTAGATAGATTCTTCCCACTCGAGTTGAGAGAGGAAAGGGTGCAAGAGTTCATCAATATGAAGAAGGGTAACATGAGTATGAAGGAGTATTAACTCAAGTTCACCCAGTTAGCAAGATGTGCTCTGACTACAGTGGCTGATTCTAGGGCCAGGATGAGTAAGTTTGTATCTGGAATTTTAGGATATTTTGTCTAGGAGTGTGGGATAACTATGGTGATTAAAGTGATTTACCTTTCTATATTGATGGTTCAGTCTCATAAAATAGAGGAGGAGAATCTCAAAGAAAGGGAAAGTGAAAATAAAAGGGCTAGAACTTTTAGGGTTAACCTCTCTTAGTAGAGGTTAGATAGTGGAAATCATTCTCAATTCAACTAGAAATATTTATCCCCAACCTCATTTTCTACCAACTCTCCAGTGACTAAGTTCAAATAGGATAATCGAGATAGAGTAGTAAGCTCTAAGTCCTATGGTAGTGTGAATAATGATTGTGGTAATTCATTCTACAAGAGGTATGATAAGAACCATAAGGGTGAGTGCATGGCTGGTAATGATGTATGTTTTGGGTGTGGAAAGCTATGTCACAGAGTCAGGGATTGCCTAGAGATTAGACAGAAGATTAAAGATATTTTCCAACTGGGTCAGGCTAATTTTCCTTCAGTTCCAGTAGGTCACCCGACTAAGTAGGGCATCACCTCTAGGGCCACCAGTAGACAATGATAGAATCAAATATATGCCCCTCATATGTGAAAAGATCAAGAAGTTTCTCCTGATATGATTATTGGTACATTACAAGTCTTTCACCTTCATGTGTATGTATTGTTAGACTTCGTAGCCACACATTTTTTGTCACTTCTTATATAGAAGTGAATTTTGGTGTCAATCCTGAAATCATTGTAGAACCCTTCTCAATGTCTACCCCTATTGGAAGTTCCAATATACCAAGATAAGTGTATAGATATTTACTAATCCCAATATCTCGGAAAATAACCTTAGGCGATCTTATAAAATTAGAGATGACTTAGTTTGATCTTATTCTTGGCATGGATTGGATCCACTGTTGTTATGCCTTAATCAACTGCAGAAACAAAATAGTCTAGTTCTAGTTTCCTAATTAGCTAGTCATATAATGGAAGGGTAGTACCTTAGTTCCTATAAGTCAATTAGTCTCCTACAATAAGGCGGGGAAAATAATATCCAAGGGTTGTATCCATCATCTTGTCAGAGCCAAAGACTCAAATCTGAGATTCCAAGTTTTGAATTAGTTCCAATAGTTAATGAATTTACAAAAGTATTTGCTGAAGATCTACCCAAAGTTCCTCCTGAAAGGGAAATTGACTTCGCAATATATCTCCTCCCAAAAACCTAGTCTATTTAAATTCCACCTTAAAGAATGGCTCCAATCGAACTGGAAGATCTCTTAGATAAGTGCTTTATCAGGCCTAGTATTTCCTCGTGGGATGGCCCAGTTATCTTCACGCGTAAGAAAGATGATTCTCTCAGAATGTGTATCGATTACCATCAACTGATCAAAGTTTTAATCAATAATAAGTACACTCTCCTCGAGAGCTATTAAGACGTACAATTATTTGCATGAAGTTTATTGGTAGAATGGTATGATGAAGTACATTGCAAAATTCATGGTTAAGTGTTTAAATTGTTAGGAGGTTAAGGTTGAGCACCAGAGTCCTTGTGGTACCTTTTAGGAATTCATCATCCCTACTTAAAAGTAGGAAATGGTGAATATGGACTTTGTTATAGGATTACCTCGTACGCATCGTCAGTATGATTCCATTTTTGTCATTATGGATAATATGACTAATTCATCTCATTTCTTGCATGTCCATACTTCATATTTAGCCGATGATTATTCTAGACTCTACCTCAGGTAGCTAGTAAAGTTGCATAGAGTTCCGTTGACTATCATTTTAGATAGAGGTACTCAGTTTACCTCTTATTTTTTAAGGCCTTTTAGAAAGGTCTTGGTACCCAAGTTCACCTTAGTACAAACTTTCACCCTCAGACAGATGGTCAGGTAGAAAAGATGTTTCAGACATTAAAGGATATGTTAAAGGATTGTATTATTAATTTCAAGGATAGTTGGTATGATCACTTGCCTTTGATTGAGTTTGTCTACAATAACAACTATCACTCGAGAATTTAGATGGCTCCGTTGGAGGCTCTTTATGGTAGGAGGTGTAGGTATGTTATTGGTTGGTTGATATTGGCGAAGCCACTCTAATAGGGATAGACTCAGTGTATGAAGCAATGGAGAAACTTTAGTTGATTTGATAATGGATTAAGATAGCTTGGAGTCGATAGAAATCCTATGCAGATGTTTGGAGGAGGGATCTTGAGTTTGATATTGGTGACTGGTGTATCTAAATATTTCACCCATGAAAGCGGTGAAGATATTTTTCAAGAAAGGAAAGTTCAGTCCCTGTTATGTTTGACCCTATTGGATTTTGAGAAATTTTGGAAAGGTAGAATATGATTTAGAGTTGTCGGGTAGAATTAACATTGGTGCATCTAGTACTCCATGTCTCTTTGCTTAAGAAATAAATTGGTGATCTAGCTTTAGTTGTTCCCTTAGAAATTATGGTCATGGAAGATAGCCTCTCTTATGAAGAAGTCCCAATTGAGATCATTAACTGTTAGGTTCATACTTGAAAAATAAAGAAGTTGCTTTAGTGAAAGTTCAGTGGAGAAACCAGTAAGTTGAGAGAGCTAATTGGAAAGCACAAGTTGATATGTGAGCAAAGTACCCCTATTACAAATTCATCTTGAGGTAATGGTTTCCTTAATTAATTAATTCTCTTATTTTCTATCTCATCTATACACCGATCCTTATGTCAAACCATGAAATCATGAATTTAGTTCATTTTATACATCATGTTTCAGATCTGGATATTTAGTCATGCTTCAGCTCATAAGTGTTCAGCGCATGATCTTAGGTTTCCTAGTACCATAACTCAGATAGTTTCATTCGAGGATGAATTATCTAAAAGGGAGATATTGTAATACATTGAATTTTCATGCCCTATACCCATCAAAACATAGGCCACTTAGTAAACTTTCCAACGTATCAATTCTTATCTTATTCTGATATCGTGGCATGAAATTATGCAAGTTTTTCCCCAAGTTCCAATCAACTTCTTGTGACTAAGAATCCATCCTACTACCCGTAATAAGTGGCTATGAGTTCTTATAAGGGACTCATAGTTACAACAATGTGTAAACAAAAATTCATCCCGGTGGTTACAAGTATAGTATACGACTCATATTCAGACCTTATGAGTCATTATGTGAATTCGTAGCCTATCCAGTGTGTGACCTAAGAATTTAGCCTCAGATTACAACTTTCTCTAAGGACTCATAGTTAGACATAACGAATCATTAGGAGGGAAGTCATAGGCAAAATAGTATATGACGAAAAGCCAAGCCTCAGCCTACGGCTCCACCTAATGACTCATAGTCGGTTATATAATGTGTCATTAGGGGAAATTGTTGTAGGACTATAAAGGACACAAATACCTTAGGGTCTAAGGTTACAACTCAGATCAAGACTCATGACTAGTCGTGATGATTCGTAAGGTGAGTCATAATGGCTGGAATGGGGTTTCCCTGTATGATTTCTCAAGGACTTTAATGTCTTTCCACTCTTTTAAAAGCTAAACCAACATCATTAAGGCTTCCAAAAGGGTGGTATAAAACACCCAAAATTCCCAAATTCATGAATTAATAGTATTCTCCACCCAAAGTAGTTAAAAGAGGCAATTTTTCTATTCTCTCAAAAAGAAATTAGGGTTCTTTAATTCAAGTCCAATTCCAAGAAATTGATCCAAGCTTGTACATTAAGGTATGTGGGATATTCACAAATGAGCTTCTTTCATCACTGAGTCCCAGAATTTTCCAAGTTCTCAAGTTTAATTCTACCTTTGCTTAGGGTTTTATGAAAAGCATAAGTTTCTAAATTCTTAAATTTAATTCTTTAATTCAACTATGAATAGATGTTTTCTCATAAGTTTATGCATCTTACAGTACTCAAAAATTAATATTTCCTTATTTTGATAAAATCTTAACATTCTTGAGTTAAGTCATGAAATTTTCCCTATCATGTCTTTTTTGATATTATCATATTAAATGAATATTTTAGCGATGGCGAGTTATGAAAAACCAATACTTAGATAGTCATGCATGTTTTAGATGTCAAGTTACTAGTCAAATATATTATGATTGTATCATTATATACAAATTATTATCGTATTGAGCATCTATCAGTATTGAATCATGACAGACCTTTAGTAGTACCAGTGTTAGTTTAGATGGGAGTAGGACTTATCTTAGTTTATATGGGAGTAGGACTTAGCACTGAGTGAACCTAGGGATGAAGGCTCACCTGCCGGTTGAGGCTTGAGACTGTTAGTAGCATTCCCTAAGTTTTAGAACACTGTTGCCAGCGTAGATTATGGGAGGTTACCCACCAGTTGACGATTGACATTCTCTTAAGGGTCACCTTCTATTAGAGGTTTTACACCTTACTCCTTTAGGAAATTAGTTTAGTGGATCCACATTAGTGTTGGTACCCTTGACAATGTACTGACACCCATTCAACTGGGGTTATAGGTTTGACCCCGATTAGCTAAAATTTGGGCATATGAGTTAAATGTTAGATCTTAAAGTTTTAGTTCAGTATTGAAACTATATCAGCTTAGGTTTGCATGACCAAGTGTCTATATACTAGTTATTAATTTATTCAAATCATTTTAGAACATATTAATGCTTGGTCTTTCATTCATTTTACATGGTGATTCATTCATGCTCAGTACCTATATGTATATAAGCTAGTTCCTATATCATAACCAGTATATTAAAAGTACTGATTAAATGATCTTTTTGCACTATGTTGTCTTATAACTTAGGTTCAGATGCTCAGTTCCTAAATTTCTCTAAGTCCATTTCTATATCACTCAGCTGCTGCATTAGTGAGTTGTCATCAGTCGAGGACTATTTATATTATTAGTTATTCATCCCAGTATTTTATTTCATACTATTTTAGTTGGTCAGATTTAGTTGTTGACCTATCCCAATAACTTATCATGTTTAGAGGATTTTAGACAGTCAATCAGTTAGACATGTTTTGCAGTTGATGTATTTTAGACTTCATCGATATTGTTTTGATTTTTAGATGTTTTTAAATGTCTTCCGCACAGTAATTTTGTTACTATCTTTCATTTATTTATAACTTGTGTCATATCATGGGTTAGCTTGGGGTTACTTATGAATCTAGGCACTATGTTATGACTAGGGTATAACATTGAATGATGATAGTTATTCATACTGAGTTGACATATATTCTTCCCCAGCCTATAGCTCTCAGGGTATGATTGCAGGGTGGATGTTCATTTTATAAAAAAAATTCTCTGGCATCAGTTGGTCATCCTATATTTTTGCTAGGTTAGGACATTAGGGGTTTGTTATGACTGCAAAGATATCAATAATTTCTCCATTTAGTGTCCCTAGTGTGGGATTATTTGTCCTTTAGCTCATTTAGATCAATCTCACAGTGATGTGGCACTTTTAGTTAGAGGTTGTGTACTTAGTGCCTCAATTAGTAATTCAGATGCTTGATCCTAGTTTGGACACGCTTAGACTCATACTCTTTTGAGCACATCAAGCTTATGACTTTGGATTTTCATCGTGATAGGTGCACCATTTATTTTTTGCCTTTACCTTTTATTTAATTTGAATTAGGTTTTCCATACCCATCGATGATTATATGTCTTGGTATTTATATTGGTTGATGTGTGACTTGATGTAGATTTTAGGAGTATATGACCACCGCTTCAGATAATTTCTCTCAGTAGTGGATGGAGTGGTTAGTATTGTATTTTACCTAGGGGTTTAGCATTTTGGTTTAAATTCCTTTTACTTTGTCATATTTGCTTTCTTATGGCCCAAGAGTGGTACTTGTTATTGATTTTCATTTTTGGTACAACCTATATCTTATACTTGTTTTAGTACTGCTATTGTTATTATTGTCGTTAGTATGGTGTATATTGATTCTTACTTGATAGACAATTAGACTAACATTATCAAGCTAGAATTTCCATACTAGAAATTCTTATTTGTTGGCCTAGGTGGTTAGCTCGATTGGATGGTTTTCTCTCTTTTAGTAGGGTAAGTTTGGCTATTTCCCTACTTTTTTGGTGAGGTTATATTGGTTATTGAGTGGGCTATGAAAGTGATGGTGTATTTGGCCTTCCATATTTCTATTATGGTTCTAGAGTTGGTAGCTTATCTTTATTGTTAGTTTTTTATGTTGAAATCCTAAGGCTTACTCTTGTGGTTATTGGGATTTAAGCATTAGCTATATTCTTCTATAGCATGTTTTTGAGGTTGTCTAATATGGGATCTTTTCTTCTGATTTTGCTAGTTCATCAACAAGTAGTAGTCATGGTGATGATGCCATAGGGTCTTGGGTCGCCCTTATTATTTGTTAGGTTCATCATCTGGTTATAGTTTTGATCTTGGTATTGGTGTGGATTTGGATAATTTATTCTCTCTTAAATTTGGTTTTTGGTCTAGTTGAGTTAACGTATGGTGGAAATGAGCTATCCTTTCTATGCCCTCTTCTTAAGTGGCCAATTGGGAATTTGTTATCATGATTTTATTGGTTTATTTTCCAGTAGAGGTATTGATATTAGCGTTGATGTTGAGATTTGTATTCTATTCTTCTGTAATATGATTCATAGTTTAATTGGGTTAGGGTTTTTTTACATGGGTGGATTAAGAAAATCCTTATTTAAACATTTGTTCATCCTAATAAGGCTTTATAGAGTGCATCTTCTTAGTGATATGTGCTATAGGTATTCGTTGTTGTAGATGAAGCATTAAATTGACTAGTTTCCAGCTAAGGTTGCATTTCTCCAAATTGCTCAAGTTTTGGCTACTGTTAGCATACTTCGCATCCTTGACGTATCTCGATTATGCTTAGAGCATTATGTCTTCAGCAAATATGGACTTGGTTTCTTGTGGCTTTAGCCTATGGTTTTTCCTTGTTGTGATTTTGATTCTCAACTATATTTGTATTTTGACTCTAGCCGAAACCGATGGGGATATGCCTGATTATTAATAGTGAGATTGATTTGGGTGTTTCACCTTGTATTAAAGTTATTGGACTAAGGTTTTGAGTTTTGACTTTTTTAATGGTGACTTTAGAGTAATGATTGATTTAAGCATTTGGATGCTTACGCATCTACAGGATTGGTTGGGATAATTAAGACCGACCGATTTAGCTTTAGTGTTGAGATTTTAGTTATGAGTTATAGAGATTATGTGCATCCTTCATTTACAAATTGGTTTCTATTGAAACTTTGTTTATAGGTTGGTTAAGCCTACTCTTTATCTATGTATTCATACTTCTTTAGCTCAGAGAGAATATGATAGATAAATATTTTGATGATATCCTGTTTGCACTTGATGATGGTTTCTTATGCTTTTGACCTTGGTTTTTAGTCTTCACCAAATGTTTTGGATATCGACTAAGAAGAAGAACTATACTCAAGTTGGACTTGGCTTGGTTTTTTCTTCAGTTGGTGAGACACCTTAGAAAAAATCATTCAGTTTTGAGAGTCTATGCTTTGGACTCCTGACTATAGGTTCCAAGAGTTATCCAGGCTTGTTATAGCTTTGGTATAGATTGCAAACGTTGGCCATCACCATTTGTGTTTCCAGGTAGCAACTTATGACTTTTCTTGATGCTTACCATTATGGATTTTTGGGGGATCAACTTTAGTTCATTGAGGTTAGTGTTATGGGATTGTGCATACTTGACTATGATGGCTTTATGCTTGGTTTGGAGTAGATACTGGATTAGGGATGACAAAAGAAAGTTAGATTTAGATATCAAAGCTGGTTCTATGATTCATTCCTTGGGTTGTCTTTCTCTTGGTTGAATTTCTTCTTGGATGTACTTGTATCGGCATGATTTCAATATGCTGTAATTTGAATTTATGTGTATCATCCATTCTAGATACAATTGGAGGCCAGTTGTTGTTGAGGCTGAGTTTTGGTTGTTTGAAAAGTGAATTAAGGAAGTTGATTAAAAAAGGGATACTTATAGAAAAATCCCTTGGAAGCATTGTCTCTCGATAGAGGTTATCTGGGGAGTTATGCTTAAGACATACAAGCCTAGTACCTTATCCTTTGAGCTTTGAGGCTTTATCTATCCTTTAACTTTCACGGATGGAAGTCCATTTAGTATTAGATATTGTAATGAGCCTCCAAGTTATTTCCTTAATTTGTATGTATTTTAGGCATTTCAAGCCTTCCACAGTGGATATAGGTCATTCATGACTTCCCTGAATTGTCGGTTCAGTTATCGGATAGTTCAGTTGGATTTTAGGCTAATTTCCTTATTTTCGATCTATCACTATTAAGGAAATGTTCTCGGACCAAAAATCCTAGTAAACAACCTTTGATAAGAATTGCAGCCATCAACTTCAGAACATTGATTTTAGGCTGAGGGACCCTTCGTTCTAGTCCCAAGGCTTTGAAACTTGTTTTGGACTATTGCATGGAATTTATGAAAAATAGAACTATAGGTGCTGGCCCCACTATTAGTTGAAACAATCTTGAATGAAAGTTTCGATGGTTCCACTAAGTTTGGAATGTTGAATTTGGTATTGTAGCATAGTACTATATGTGCATGGGATTTTTAATGAACTCCGAACATTTAGTTGCAGTCTATTTTGGACATACAAAATATGATGCCTCAAGTTGCTGGTACAGCCGCTTAAGTAGCCAAATGACCTATTAAGCATAGAAACTTTAGCGCCCATGGCTATTTGGCCGAGGACCACTTAAGCGCTCAATGTCTACTTTAGTAGAAATCAGTTTAGCAGCCAGGATGCCAATTTACCGACCCCTATATTTCATTGATAGACTGATTTAGAGGACTTGGGTCGCCTAAGAGGTAGCCTCTTAGGCAACCAAGTGACCATTTTAGCAGCACCAGGGGTGTTAAAACCCCCTTCACCAAATTTCCACCTTATTTCCGATTATCCCCTATTTTGGAGAGCTTGGAGCATGGATAGTGTAAGGAATCATTCATTGAAGCTAAGGTAAGTTATCCTAACACTTCTTTGTCATTTTTCATAATTTTTCTCGTCAAATTCCATCCCACTTCATTGTAAATTCTTAGAAATTGATTATCTAAGTCCTTGGACTTTAGGGGACGATTTATACCCCAATTTGTGTCCTATTTGTTATCAACTTTTAAACATATATTCTTTGTGCATGGAGGGACCTTATGACGGATTTAATGTTGATTCCATTGGTAGGACCGATGGCCCCATTCTCGACCTGAATTATAACCCGACAATTTATATAGAAATATTGTTTTTATTTTACTCCTATTGATGTGAAGAGTAATTTTTTGATAGTGTGGATGCATTTTTGAATCGTGAAGAAAATACGAGCAATTTATGGATGATTCAAAGATTGTGGTTTGACATCTAGGTAGGCTTCGATTATTTTTTATTCATAAGATAGTGTCTAGTATAGATTGCAAGCTGGGAGGGCATGATTGGGCATGCATATGACTAGTGTATCATGACTTAGCCTATTTAGGGTGTTTCGGGATAGATAGGTGAACCGACCCTTAAGATAAAATACTTTTTGTGGCTATACAATACTATCAGCCTAAATTATAATCATGTTGACCATAATTGATACTAAGTATCCTTTAGTATAAGGT
This sequence comes from Capsicum pubescens, assembly GCA_030864215.1. NCBI lineage: Eukaryota > Viridiplantae > Streptophyta > Magnoliopsida > Solanales > Solanaceae > Capsicum > Capsicum pubescens. The sequence goes on from CM061546.1 coordinate 217,279,072, forward strand.
TTACTATTCTACTTTATGAATTGCATCATAGTTTCCTGAATGATAGTATTACTTTCATGGTAGTTATATTCTATTGGACTTGAGGTCATGGTTATGATACCAGTTGAACTCTACGTGAGTAGTTTACCCTTAGAAAATGTCATGATTTTAGTATATGGATTCTTAGGTGCTTATTGTTGTATTTTTTAGATATTGGTGATGGCATGCATATTTTAGGTGTATTCAAGCTCATTTAGTGGTACGATTCTAGAAAAAATAATGATTTTACTATTGTTTTATAAATTGAGATTTATTTCTACTTTTCACTCTTAAAATAGATTCTCATATAACGGGGATTGTATCACACTATTTTAATGATTTATCAGCTTTTGGAACAAAAGATGATGTTTTGGAAAGTAGATCGAGATTGATTTTGGTCCATAGTTTATCAACTCTTTTACCAGTATTAGTTACTTTAATTGAGAGAAGTTCCTACCCTTTCTACACTTATATACTAATTTAGCCCCGAAGGTGATTTCAGGCAATGTATTTAAATACTTACACTCTTTTATCGACAATTTGAGTTTTTCCAGTTATTATATTTATATATCCCTCTAATACTAGATGGGGTATATTGATGATGATTATTGGAAATACTAGATCAGGACTTGGTAATGTATATGGATATTCTCAAATCCTTTTACGGTCCCTTAGTTTGTGTGCCATCATACTGGAGAAGAAAGGTCGTTGTAGGTCCTACCTTTACAAGCTATTGAGCTGGAGGAGATTTATAAACATTGTACGTTATTGTACTTAGATTACATATGGTACTATGGTTCTACTTCACATTCATTTATTTATATGCATTGCCTATCACTAGTATATTATTTGGTGCTTAGATCTATCAACCTTATGAGGGGTTGTATAGGTATAGGCTATTATTGTTGAGTGTTGATTGAACCTTTTGGGCTTATGGGGGATCAGTTAAGTATTGTTTATTTGGACTAGCTGGTTACTTTGTTATTATTATAATAATTAGTTCGTGGCAGGTTGATAGGGACTAGTACCGACGTTGTAGGTATGATTTTGATTCCTATTCTTTTATGCTAATTTAGATTATTGATAATTACTTCATTGTTAGACATTATTATTAGGGGACATGATTACAAAAACACTAACTTTCCTACTTGGTTAGAATGTCTTGAGATGTTAGGTTGTTGCCTTAGGGTATTATATTGATATATCCCTTATATACATATACATATATATATGGTGTCACCGTATATCGCTCTCTTTCTTGTCTATTCATGTTCTACATGCATTCTTGGTCTTGTATACTATTATATATCCCTCACTCCTTCTTTGTATGTTGACTAGTGAAATATGATGTAGCACTTCAGATCCTTATTACTATGACGATGGGACAATTTATCCTTATTTTCCCGTAGTATTATCATGTTTATTTTCTTGGATAGCTTCCTATAGATTATTTGTTTTACATGTTATTTATTCTTTCTTTATATTTGATATTTGTCAGTCAATGCCTATTGGGTACCATGTGTTTGGTACTCATTACACATCTGCAACCTGCAGATCATACTACAAGTTCTCACTATTGTTTTGTGCATCATGCAAAGCAGATATAGTTGGAGATTTTGGGTGAGCTCCTGGTGTTCGGACTATTACTACTCTTCTTCTTATGGGTTAGAGTGATCTTTATGTTGTATTCAAAGATTACTTGTACTTATATTTACTTTGTATTTCACTTTATACTCTTATTTTATTAGAAGCTCTTGTACTAATTTCACTAGGTTTTGGGTGTGGTTTATAGATATTTGTCTTTAGATCATATTTATTTTTCTATTTCCTTCATTTCTCTTGATATTCCATTACTAGATATTTCAGACTATGGGTTGGCTTACCTACTAGTGGGTTATTGTAGGCGCCATCATGACCTGAGAAATTAGGTTGTGACAATAACACTGAATTGGCCAGAGGTTCGACCCTTATTCTCTACTGCTTTTACCTTTCCCTGTTTCTCAAGTGCTTTAGCCTTCTTGGCCTATAACAGTCTGGAACTACTTACCAATCTCTACCATAGATATGTGTAATACCCGTGTCTTTTTCCTAGCTAGAAATCATCTCAAGAATTCTAGGACTTACTTTGACATGAAAATCTGTTTTTGCACATGCAGTATTTTTGAGATTTTCACTTTCTATCACGTGGGAAATTGAGTTAGCTTTCCAACGATTCCAATTTCATCCAAATCTGACATCAGACGAAGGAGTTATGGACATTTTACTCAGAATGGTTAGAATCGCCCAGGTGCGACGGCCCAGTTGGCGGACCGTCAACTTAGTGACGGACCACCACTTGGATCGTCAAACCCATGCCAGTTAAGCTATGTTCTGGATAAGGACTGACGGACGAGTTGATGGACCGTCAAAGTTGTGACGTACCGTCAGCCAGGCCGTCAACCCTTATCCAGTGAAGCCCATTTCTAGTCCACGTCTGATGGGCTGAATGATGGTCCACCAGGAGTCTGACAGACCGTCATTCGGACCATCACTCGCCACGTTCATCTTATTTCCAGATCATTTTAACAGGGGTATTTTGGTCACTTATCACCCGCCTATATATACCCAGATAAGTCTGAATTCAGCCATTTTTCTCACTTTTATTTCACAAACAACAACTAGGGTTTCTCCCTAAATTAAATCTTCAAGACCAAGACTCAATCTTCTTCAAGAATCAAAGGATTTCAAATCCTTCCAGTTCAAAAAACATCAAGAACCTTGAGTCAGGTATGCGTAGTGTTCATCTATGGATCCCTTTCGTTTATAGAGTTCAAGAACAATGATTTTAAATGAGAAACTTTGATTTCCTTTTTTCTATGTGATGTTGTTCATGTCAATGACCATTGTTTAAACTTCAGAATATTATTTTAATATGATTTTATTAAGTATGCATGTTGTCGTTAAAACCCATGACATTGGGTGGTTCAAGATGATTAATATTTGTTGAGAAAACCTATGCCCAAGGTGTGCATGCAAGGTGTTTGTTAAAATGCCTAGGATGCTAGAAGTCCATATTTACATGATTCTATGATATCTAAATTACAAGTCCATATTATCTATACACTCAATATGAACTCCAGGCTATTTATGTGTTGCTATTGTTGTGGTGTGAAACATGTGTGATAATGGAATTATTGAACATGTACATGGAATGTATCCATGCTTTTCCTACCATGTTTGAGATGTTGAATAGACTCATGAAGCACACTATCCCTTACTTATGATATTATGAATTGTGGACTCAAATCTTGTGATCAAGTCATAGCATGTGTGTCAGTTTCCTTCTATCGAGTCCTGGGGGTATTCGTACCCAAAACTATAGCTGTGTGCCTAGAGCCATGTCATGTTGTCACGATATCTTCAATCAAGCCGCGTTCCATAGAATTCAGTCAGTTATGTGACTCAGGAAACATTAGAAACCTCATGGTCTCAGTCAGTTATCAGTATTATTCCGTCAATCAATGGAAATTCAGTAAAAACAGTTCATGTATAGCCAGTTAAGTCATGTTCAGTATCTTTAGATAGGAGTAGGAGTTAGCACCGAGCGAACCCAAGGATGGGAACTCACCTTCTTCAGATGAAGGTGTGATTCTTAGAAGCAATCCTTGAGTTCCAGAACTATATAGCCAGCATAGGTTGAGACATCAACACTGCCATCTTGAGATCCGTCGTTCTCATTTGGGGACACTGCCAGATTTGAATGTCACTCACAACATGTCTTTACCCGTGGCACGGTATTAACACTCTTCCAATTAGGGCAATGATTGGACCCAAGTTCAGCTATTTTAGCATACATGGGGCATGTTGGTTAAACAACTACCTCCCATAGTTTCAGTATCAGTCTCAATAAAAAAACTCAGACAGTTCTTCAGATATCAGTATACCAGTACTATTAGATACATTCAAATTCAGTTATAGTACGAGACTCAGAAAGTTCCACCAGATTCAGGACTGTCAAACGCAGTCGTTCATGTTATCAGAACTATAGTTTTAACCATGTATTAGCGTACAGATTTAGTTATCATGTACTCACGATCTCAGTTACTATGTATGTATGTTTTCACTCTTACGTTCATATCAGTCAGTCAGTTAGCATTATTCATGCATGTAAACCCTTCGTTTTAGCCTACCTCACTCGTATACTCAGTACTCCAGTTGTACTGACGCATTTGTGCTATGGTTCTTTCTTTTCATGTTACACCATAGGTTCAGAGACACGAGTTCCAGACCAGCAGTAGCAGTCGCATTCAGCACACAGAGTTGTAGTGAGTCCTCTTCATTCAAGGACAATATTACTTGATTTATTCATTTATTAATTCAGTTAGTTTTTAGTTTACGGAGTTAGTTGGAGACATGTTCCTTCAACTCCTTATTCAGACAGTACTTAGAGGTTTTCAGATTTAGTTCAGATTCAGTTGTTTTGGGTATTTACTACCACATGGATGTTATGTTTTGACAGTTTCTTTATTCAGTTGAACCTTATGGCCTATTGTTAATGTTTTATGCATTTTACAAGTATATTATGCAGTGTACAGGTGCAGATATCAATCATGGGTTAGCTTGTGGTCCTTCGGGGTCATAAGCTCCGTGTAGCATTTCGGTTGAGAAAATTGGGGCGTTACAATAGGATAGCCAACTAAATCATTAAATTTAGAATCATCACTAAGTACCTAATCTCCTCTTCCTTGGCAGTGATCAACTATAATGTATAGCGCGATAATGCATGTAATTTGACCTCAAATGTCGCCATATAAATGTTACTCTTCTCCAATATTAGAAATTCATCCTTTTTTTGGTCATGATAAGTACAATATTTCTAGAAATACATTCTAAAATTGATCCTAACTAAGTGGAGATAAGGAAGCCCTGAATTCTATGAATGACCTCCTCCACTACTAAACTTCATTCTATAGTTGAAAGGAAACAAACTCCACCCTATATTTTTAGTCAATGCCCATTTTGTGTAGATGTTCATGACAATCTATTAAGAACTCATAATCATCCTCAAACCCTGTACCTTGGAATACCGAGGGAATCATTTTCATAAACATAAAAAACAACCACGATCATCACCAGTCATTACTAGTCCAACTACATACTGGGGATACACCACTATTGTAGAGCCCGCATATTGCTACATCAGCTGCATTTAGAAAGGTTATGGGTAGATTAGCCAGAATCACCTTAGTGTATCCAGTGCTAGACAATCCACCCAAGAATACCAAAACTTGTTGTATTACCTCTTTAGGAAAAGGCAATTGTGTTTCACTTTTTAGTGTTTGAACCACATTCTCCGAAGCTAGCATTTATTCTTTCTTGGCTAACTCTTTTTTAACATGGACTAGAATTGGATTATTCTATGGTGGAGAAGGGGATGGTGATCACTATTTTCTAGGTCTCCCGTCAGTCTGTGCTCCTCCCATTCTTGGTCTACCTCTAACTTGAAGCTCACCTTATATGATAGCTCCTCTGTCCTTTATAAGTATTATTGCAGGTGGTATTACGAGTGCTGCAATGTCTGTGCTGGTGGAAGTAGAATTCAATATATTTGAATAAGAGTGAAAGAATTAGATACCTATTTGGATCTCCAGATAACAATTTGAATCAACTAATAGCGCGGAAGGAAGAATAAAAAAGGGAATTCTTTTACTAAAGCCATGTAGCCTCCTGAACTAAAGGGTAGATATCTTCGTATTGTTCTGTATGACTCTACTACACATATTATTGTAAAACGAGATCTCCTAATCATGTGATCTGATACAATCTTTGTCATAACCCAACTGACCATGATTGGCACCCGCCAAAACCTATGGCAGGAGAACCATACTTCGCACACTTTTACTCACTTAAGTGACATCTCCACTTTCATTATAGTATTAGCTTATGCGCTTTTCAACAAGTTCTAAAAATGTCTCATTTAATAACTACTAATAATTCAAAATGCCATCATCCATAAAATAAAATAGAGTGTGGAAACTTATATCTATTATAATTCCCCAGGACCTGATGTCACCCTATCGTAATAGATGAGTCATCTCTTTCATCAATTATAGTACATAGGCAATCTGTTAACAATTCAAATTTAAGTTAAAATAAATAACTTATCTGTTGTTATAAATTACCTATCTATTGAATAAGTTGCAATAGATAGGTAATCTGCTAATGGGTTCAGAAATAAGTTGCAACAAATGACTAATCCGTTGCAATAGATTACCCATATTATGAATGCTTTTAATTGTTATTATATACAAAATTTATTAATTTATAATTATATTTTATTTCAGTATGTTGATGAAATTCTGCTCCTCATATAAAATTCTCCGAGTACTATGACATCAGGTAAAAAATCATGGATTTCAACTTCTATGGTAAATTCCAAGATAGGTAATAGAAATTGAGTGATAAAGAAACAACTCCTAGAAGAAAAATAATTGAGGAGTTACTTGTTGGGTTTCAATAGGATGATGATTGTTTTGCCCCTTTTCGATTCGAAGGGTTTGGAAAATATTATTTTAGACCTTTTAAACTATTCAATAACTTTGAATAAAATTTTAAAATAATTTAAGAAATTACAGAGTAGCCATTTGGTTTTTAAGAAGATATCAAGAAAAACTAAGAATATTATTTAAAAGATTCAAAACAGAAAAAATCTTTTTATTTAGAAATTCCCAGTAAGTGATTCCTATTAATACTCTTGGAAGGTTTTTAAGGCACCAAGGGTATCCACTAACTTTCGATTATCCAGACTATTTGAAAATAACTTTTTGACTAACTTTAAAAGGGAAAGTTCATTTTTTGAAAATAAATCGATTAAGGAAAAAATTATTTTCAAGATTTGTGCAAAACGAGTTTTTACGATTTAGCGAAAATTTTAACTAAGTCTAAAAAAACTAAAAAAATAACTAGCATATAAAGTGGAAAGGGAGAGACTAAAACACTTAGGCCATTAGGCCTAAATCATTCAAATGAACATGTCCTAGTCTAATCATTTGGGCTTTTTCCCCACTTGCACCAGTACTAGGCTAGTTTTCGGACATTGAAGGCCCAAAAGTTCGCTTCACCTGTATTAAATTACAACTTTGGCTCCGAGGCTCAAATGAATGAAAAATAGATAAATAAATAAATAAATAAGATGATAATAAAAATAAAGACTTTTTAAGTCTCTTAGCGAGCTCATTAATGGGTTTTTACCCATTTTCCTTCTTCTTCCTACTTCTTACACCCGACCGCCATATAATTAACTTTGGGATTAAACTTCGGACATGACTTGAAAAGATGAGCCTCATTGGATCATTATAAAATTCAAGAGGAAAGGAGTCTATTTTGACTCCAAACAAATTTATGCAAAGAAAAAGATTAATGAAAGAAGAATTAATATGTGTTCGAAAATTCTACACTCAATAGATAAATAATGAGATAAAAAAAATAGTCTTCTTAAGCATAAATAAATAGCGTACTATGATATAAAAAACAAATCAAATTACCCAACGAAAAGAAAATTAACCTATTTCTGAAACAATCTTATAAAAAATCAAGCCTGGCACAATATAATCAACTAATCCTTGAAAAAAAGACATTGACCCACAAGTATAGGGTCTTAAAATTTAGAAAAATATTTCCTATTGATTAACACATATTTGTATTAAATAGTATGATATGATATAGTCTAAGACATGTTTTCATTAAAGAAAGAAAAGAGGAATGAGCATAAGATGAGGAAATCTTTTTGTGACATCTCAAATATTAAATACAAGACATACTAATGTAACAACATTTTCTCAATACCTAATGGAGCCGATCAATAGATTTGAAGAAAAATTCATGGTAGTATGTGAATAACAATGGGACGTCTAAATGCACAAAAATACTTCAAGAAATAAATCAATAAGTGAGGTGACACAAATAGCATATATTAAACTTGTTTGAAATATTATATTAAAAGAACGATAGAAAAAAGGGTAAAAGATTAATTCTAAGAAAAAAGTTTCCAATTGTGCCAACTCCTATTTTAGTTTAACACCATTTCAACGAAATCTATAACCCTAACAACTTTTCAATCTAAACAAGAGAAAATAAAAAATAGTTTTGACCCCAAAAATGAGTAAATCATGACTGCTAAAATATATCCAAAGAACATAGAATTTCATCATGACATATAATCATAGAGAAAAATAACTCTTTAAATAAAAGAATTAAGGATCGATAAAGGAGTTAGATCTTAAAAGAAACACTTGAATTGTAATTTCTACAAGTGAATGAGCCAACTATGATGTGTATGCCAAAGTGGTCATCTTAAACCATAAGCGGTGATTTTGCAAACCCCTAGGCCAGAAACATAGCACACTATGATATGTCTTTCAAAAATAACACCAAATTCCTAGATACGAGTAACTCGCTACTTCAAATTAAGAAACAGTTTCTCAAACCCTTAACAATAGTAACTATTATTTTTAGATATAAATGAAATAACTTTACATGCTAAAAAGCAAACATATCTGCCAATAAAAAATTTAAACGAGGCATGAGTACGTATTTTAATCAAGCAAGGGTCAAAACCTTATCGATCTAATTTATTAAAGCGAAGCAAACAAAAGTAACTATTATTTTTTGTCATAAATAAAACACCTTTACATTCTAAAAGAAAACATATCCTCCATTAAAAAATTTAAACAAGGCATGAGTACGTATCTTCATCAAGCGAAGGTTGAAACTTTATCGATCTAATTACTTTACCTACTAAAGGAGAATATATGCACCAACAACAAATTTAAACAAGGCATAAGTTTATATTTTAATAAAGAAAAAATCAAAACTTTATCCATCTAATCATAATAATCAAAGAATAAAGCTAAAGAAACATGTTCAACTATTGTTAGCTCATTTTATATCATGAACATAAAAATATCCATAATATTGATATAACAATATCCTATGGCCTTCAAGTCAGTGTACAACAAACAATTCCAATAAATAAAATTACAACTACGAAACTACGAAGAAGGAGATGAAGAAAAATAAATAAAACTAAAAAGGAAATGTATGTTTTCCTTTTTCGGAGAAGAAAAATAGAATTTCAAGCTTTCTTCGGAGTCTAGATCATCACATGAAAACAATCTTTCAAGAACCTCAATTAGACTACCGCTTGAAAAATTTTACTAAAAAAATTAACTCTTTCCTCAGAAGTTTTTTCCACTCTTCGAGACTTGCATTCAACCAAAATGGTGGTAATATTTATACGAAAGGATGGGGATTGAATTCTTTGAATCCATCAATGCGGGAGAAAGAAATTAAAGGTGTTTTAGGAATTTGAAATAAAGGGTAAGGTTTATTGGAGGATAAGGTGAGGTGGAATTGTACAATCTAGTACAAATATTGAATTTCAAAAATAGAAAAAGAATAACGTTGAGGTAAAATTTTACAATCTAGTACAAATTTTGAAATTCAAAATGAAAAAAGGACAATGTTAGGTTAAAATATACAATCTAGTATAAATTTTGAAATTCAAAATTGAAAAAAGGACAAGGTTGAGAGGGGATTGTATATAATCTAGTACAAATTTATGATTCAAATTTGAATTTTGGAATTGGAATTGATGTTGGCGGTTTTTTTGTAAAAGCTATTGTATGTTGGGTAAAGGAGAAAGGAAATTGGGCTAGGTTTTGGGAATTATTGATGTACCACTGAAGGGAGTAGGTTGGTGTGTCAGCTTTATGTGGTGTTGGGCTGGTATTGGGTTGGTAAAATGGTTTAGGGGTTATTTAAAAAATAACCCCAATCAATATAGGATTTAGTTATTTTATGAAATTTTTAGCCAAATTGAAATCAATTGTCCAATTGCATTACAATTATAGTCAATCTAATTTCAATCATGATCAAATCTAATAGATCAGCTAAATTAAATTGAAAGTTGAATCAAATTAATACCTCGTTTAATTCGAGCTTCTTGATTAGATAAAATCAAATAAATATTTCTCCAAATAAATTATTTTTTTAGAACAACAACAACAGCAACATCAAACTCAGTATATTCCCACATAGTAGGGTCTGGGGAGGGTAGTGTGTACGCAGTCCATAGCACTACCTCTCAAGAGGTAGATAGGCTATTTCTGATAGACCCCCGGTTCAAGATAAAATGCAGTATGGAAATGCATCAAAAGCATAGAACATGATAAAATAACATAGAAATGACATCCAAAGAAATAATGTACATTGCCAAACAAAAGACACCAAGATCCACCTAATTACTGACTACGACTCAACCACACCCTTAGCCCTCTATCCTAATATTTTTCCTCCATATGTTCCTATCCAAGGTCATGTCCTCAGTCAGTTGTAACTTGTCCATGTCACGTTTAATCATTTCTCTTCTGTATTTCTTTGGTCTACGCCTACCCCACTTAAAACCTTCCAAGGCTAACGTTTCACACTTATGAACTGGGGCATCCGTGCCCGTCCTTATCACATGACCAAACCATCTCAACCGAACTTCCAATATTTTATCTTTCACCGACACCACTCCTACCTTCTCCCGTATTATTTCATTCCTAACCCTGCAGACCTTGTGAATCCACACACCCAACACAAAATTCTCATTTTTGCCACCTTCAACCTTTGAATATAAGAGTTATTAACTGGCCAACACTCCGCTCCATACAACATAGCAGGTCGGACTGCAACTCTATAAAATTTGCCTTTCATCTTGGTGGACACCATCTTATCGCATAAAATTCCTGAAGCGAACCTCTATTTCATCCAACCTGCCCCAATACAGTGAGAGACATCTTTATCTATCTCTTCATTCCCCTGAATAGTAGACCCGAGGTACTTAAAACTATCCCTCTTGCAAACCGCCTAAGAATCCAACTTCATTACCACCTCCTCCTCTTGCCTCGAGTCACTAAACTTGAACTTCAAGTACTCCATCTTGGTCCTACTCAACTGAAAACCTTTACACTCCTGGGTTTGTCTCTGAACCTCCATCTTATCATTAACCACTTGTCGTAACTCATCAATCAAAACTATATCATCCGCGAAAAGCATACACCAAGGCACCTCGCCTTGTATATTCCGCGTCAACACATCCATCACCAAAGCGAACAAAAAATGACTAAGATTTGATCCCTGATGTAACCCTATAAAGAACGGAAAATATTTAGAATATCCTCCCATTGTCCTTACCCGAGTCTTTGCCCCCTCATACATGTCCTTAATCGCTCTGATGTACACCACCGGGACCCCTCTCACCTCCAAGCATCTCCAAAGAACCTCTCCAGGGACCTTATCATATGTCTTTTCCAAGTCAATAAACACTATATAAATATCCCTCTTCCTCTCTCTATACTGCTCTACCAGTCTCCGCACTAGGTGAATTGCCTCAGTCGTGGAGCGACCAGGCATAAAACCAAATTGATTCTCCGAAATTATAATTAATTCAAGATTTTACCAATTTGAATTAATTTTAAAGATTAATCTCAATAAAAGTCCAATTTTGATAAAAAAAATATTCATTTTAAGTTACAAAATTTATATAATTTCATTTATGTAAATACAAAAATGTATGATCATCATTTAAATGACAGAATTAATCCAAATAAATATTTTAGAGAGCATTTATCCGGATGAAATAAACCTTTTAATTTTATTAAGAATCAAAGAAACTCATGATTAAATTTAGTCATGAGGGGAAAAAAATAGGTGTTAATAATGATATAATTGATTATTGTAGAGATAAGAGATCACAACAGGTTGCATGGCCTAGACACGGGCTAAGAGGATTATCAGAGTCATGAACTTGGGTGTAAAACACATTTTATGGATCATGAGATTATCATCAAAGCAGGTGTCATGAGTGTGTATGATTGCAACTTACCCGTTTATGAGGATTGGGAATTCACATATTTCATTGAATTTGTGTTGGAGTTGTTTCCATAGTTATTAAGGTAGAGTAACATGTTTAGTCACTTGCAAGAGAAGTTGGTCAATGAACGTTGGGGTTTGAATTGCAGAAATAGAATATTTTCAAAAATGAGACTAATGTTGCATGCAGGTCATACTTGTGTGTGCTTATTGAGCATTTGTTAACGAACACTAGGATGACAGCTCCTAACACTTTACTAAATGGCAATACTATTGCAGTTATGCAGGTTGTTTGGCTGCGAGTTGGGATATAAGAGTTTGGAGCCCTAATGTGAGTAATTTGTGATGAATTTTTTGTGTAATTTGTAGTTTGGATAACATAAAAATTTTAAAAATTTATTCACTAAATCATTTTATGTAATTGGCAATGATAATATTTTATGTTCAACAGATTTTCAATTTTTTATTATGAATAATACTTTATATTCAGATTTGACAATTGTTTCAACAGATTTAGAAGTAGTTGGATTATTACTAAGATGTTCAAAACTAAGTTCAGTATACATAACATCTGTGGGAAACATTTCAAACATTGTTACAACTTATTTATCTTCTTTAGAAATAGCTAAATTGATAGAGTAAAATTAACAGCATTTTATGCTCAATAGATGTTTAATATGACTGAAAATTACCAACATACTCTGCATTTGTTGCAACCAAATGGATCATCTGTTACAATAGTTGTATATTCTGTTCAGTCGATGAATAACCTATTAAAAATGATCAAACAAATATAAGCATGTATTTCAGTAGATTTTTAATATGTTTGATTGTTTCTACAACAGATGCAGACATCAGTTGCAACAAATACTTAATATAGTAGATTATTTCCAACATACTTTACATTTGTTGCAACGTGTGAATAATCTATTGAAAATAATAAACAGATATAGACATGTGTTGTAATATATATAGACATTTGTTGTATTAGATATAGACATCTATTGCAATAAATGTCTAATATGCTTAATTATTTGGAATATACTCTAAATCTGTTGAAACATATTAATATTGTATTGGATATAATCAAATAGATTCAGACATCTATTGTAATAAATTACATATCTATTGCAACAAATTACTGTTATAACCTAACAAATCGAATTGTGAGGGCAGCTATTCTAATTCACCTATATAGGAGAACTCTTACCACCCATTTATAAACACATGAAAGCCATAACGAAAATATTTAATTTAGATCTTATTACAATAAAAATAGGATATAATATTTAATACAACCAAAAAACCTGTCCCAAAAATCTAGTCTATTCGAATACAAGAGCTACTACCAGGAAACTTGGGATATAAGTCTCATCTTCCATTATGAGAGGAAAAAGATATAAGCTGCTAGAGATATCTACCACATCAAGCAAGAAACATAAACTTATTTTGCAAACAAACTTTACCCCAAAAAGGATATAGGAAGAGTAATATAATTTACAACCACACATACTGGCAAGCACCATCGGCTAACTGAGATTATATCACATAAACACAATATAAATATCTTAAAGGAAACATGCACTTGAAAAATATAGTAGATAAATAAACTTTGCACCATTGATTCTTTATCTTTCTAATTTTATACACTCCTTATTAAAACATCACTTATCCTCTAATGCATTAACTTATCCACCAGTCAACCACCACATAACATTCAACTCTAAGTATCACTTCTCAGGGCTTCTATCACCTCTGGCTATGCATTAACACTAAATTATTAAGGACTCAAAAATAATGGCCATGATGAATCCCATCCTATAGTAACTATTAAATTAGCCTTAATAATAATCATGAGGCTAGGGAGATACCTACCTGTACAGACACATACATCATATGGACGTGTAACCAACTAAATTAAAGTTAATACCTCTATATAACACTAAGTATGTATGAATTTATTTAATTATTATTATCTACAATATCAATAATCAGACAATTAATATTTAATATAAAAATCTACCAAGGCAACACCATATCTAATGCCAACAACCATTAACCATGCAAGTATAAGTCAATACAGAAAATTCACCAAGTCAAGACTATGACTAAAAATAATAAGTTCAACCTTTCCCCAATTACTTTATCAATATATCTCAGTAGAAATAATACAATTTAATTATGCCTACCACCTGGACAAATCATGGATCCAAATAACAATAATAATGTCCATTGGTACACTCAAGGAACCTAATATATGAATAAATAGAACTCGATCCATTCAAGAAACCATCAAACTAACCAATACGATGTACACACATTCTAAGGGTCTTATAGTTGCCCACTAGCCATGACCTATCGGATGAGCTCAGTCCATGTACCTAATATCTTAGACATCTAACATTTACCACCTTTATCTCAAACCAATGTTATGCCCCCTTTTTATATCTTCTCCACCCTTATACTCCCTGAATTCTACCAATTCCATGATGATGACCTTTATCGATTAATCTCTCAATATCAATCCATGCCACACATGTACAATAATATATGATATAATAGAACCACTCTTGAATTTTAAAGCTTGACTTTCTACACAACACAAACTCAATTCAGGTGATTAGGAATTTGTAATATTACAGTGAGTAAACATTCATATCATGCATTGCATTAAGTAGACAAATCTAAACACTTTGTCAAACTCAAGTTCATCATTTATGTAAAATTGTTCTGTATTGTAGAAAATCATATATATGCCTGAATGCCAACCTACAACTTATAATCTATGCCCTATAAATTCATATTTATTAAATTCAAGTATGCATTTTAGGAGTGCTTATTCAACCAAATATAGTCTAAACTCTATTTAAACAAGTACAATTACAAGTTTATTACAGAACCTTATTAGATTTGATTAGACATAGCATATCATTTAATAATTTATCCTTCTAAGAGTGCATTGTAACAAGTATTCAAGCGATGGTTAATATGCACGCAAAAACTAATATGAGTTTAAAACTACATTTAAGCCTCACCTACTAAGTCATGTGTAGCATAAATATCAACACAACATTTTAGAACTTGTCTAGAACCTCCAACACTGCATGCATTTCACTTGAGGCTACTGATAATATTCACATGGGCACTGAGCACGAACGCATAAATGTACTAACTTATCTGATTAACTGAGTGGATAATAGCTAAATACTTGTCATGTAGGATTGAACTGTACTTAGTCTGGACTAAAACTGCATGGTATTATCCATATGTTGTAAGGACGGACTGATTAACATGAGATAACTGAGCATGAATTCGTGAAAACTGTATTATTTAAGAATGCAAAACCAAGCGGATAACATAATCCTGAAATAGTCTGTAAATTGAGGCACTAAAATACTGATAACTGAATAAATGATAATTGTACACTATGGTTAAGAAAACCTGAAATTGAACTGAGTTATTGATCCGATTACTCAACTAAGACTATAACTAAGATAGTATCTAAGACTGTAACTGAGGCTCATACTGAAACTAAATACTGGGTTCTGATAACTACGTGATGAAGACTGACATAAACTGAGGATCTGAATATAAATCACACTCGGTATTTTCTCAAATTTCCCTCCCTTCAACAACTAAATACAACTTCTTGATAGCCATTTACTTAGCATACTAACCTGACTTCAGGCATATTTTCATAACTACAGCCTCGTGTAATGCATGCAAAAATTTTCCCTTATCATGAACCATTTACTCTCTCCCATCTAAGTAATCGCTCATCACTATATCATTTCATAGGGAGAGTTCACTAAAGGGTTAAAACATGAGGACCTGAAGCGTGAATGAATACTATGCTGAACTCGATACTTAACTGAGGCATGAGGAGTAGAATATCAATACCATGGATTTATCAAGAGATCTAAACTGATGATATACATGACATAGTTTGAATTTATTTGATCATTAGGAGTGTAGCATGAGTCATGGAAACTAAGGATACTATAAGGCATGACATGAGTACATGAGTTATGAGCTGCATGAATTGAGCTTGGAGTTTCTGTGTTCATGTATCATGATGAGTAACACTGCATGATCTAGAACTCCTTATACTAGGAACTGTAAGCATGTATGATTTTTGATGATGTACACAAATACGATCTATGATCATAGAGGTGACATGTAAGAAATAAGTAGATATCGTGATAGCTGAAGTACAAAACTATGCACTGAGGTAAGGATGGGTTAGGGATCATGCTTTCCCTCTGCTTTTTTACACATACAGGCATTACTATAAAAATCTGAAAGCCTGACTTGGTTACTTCTTCTACCATCTCCCCCTTAGCTTAAAGTTGTTATTCTAAGCTTGTGAATAACTTAATAAACTATAAACCAAACCGAAACCACCTTACTCTAGAATCTAAGACATAGCAATACTCATAAATACTAAACTCATTCTAAAGGACTATACCTAGTAATATAAGGTCCACTGCTAGTACTTTCTTTCGATACATAATTCTTAACTTTCTATTGCTCCAACAATCATGATGTAGCAACCTCAACACTGACTAACATAGAATTCTCTACTCTTTTTTCTACTTTTTTAATCTAGATCTGTATACTCGTTTGGCTGGAATAGATCTACCTACTAGGGGAGGCACTATGAAAAGTTCTGTTAAGATTTCTAATCTGACTTGAAAGTTGACTACTATGTAAGGAGTTACAAAAAATAAAGAAACTTCTGGATCAAACAAGTCATATAGATGTAAATGAAAGATTTGTAATGTACCAGTGACGACATCAGGAGAACCTTCCTGATCTTGTTGGGACTGAAATGCATGAAGCCTATTTGGGTGCTCCCCACTAGTGGTACTGAAAGTGTCACCTTACTGATTCGGGTGACCAGATTAAATTGAAGGACGGTCAGACTAACCTTGTTGGCTTAAATCCTTTCCCCTCAAAGCCATTACTCTAAAATCCCACATCCTGTGGCCTGGCTTACATCACCAAAAACATACATCACTGCTAGCTCTATACACTCTCTTATGATTCTTACCACATTCTTTGCAAAGCATATTAGTATGAACACTCTATCCCCTACCTTGTGACTTAGATCCTGATGCCCTATTTTGACTGTCATTCTTAAACTTAAGCACTGGCGCCCTGACTGAAGGCGTAATTGGGGATGAGAATCTCTGATGGAATTAGGAGCGGTTACTACCCCCTGATTTTGGATTAGAATTATTTGTTCTAGCTCTCTTATTCTTCCTATGCTCTCCTCCCTCACCCTGCTGAGGGCAAGTCAATAACCTAGATAGGACAAAAATCTACAAATTATTCTGAGCAACTAATAAATAAGACAATATAGTGAAAGCAACTCTGAATTTAGCATGAGAGACATGCTCATTCAGGGGATCTAACTAAACGGGTGGAGAAGCTGGCCGATTTTCATCTTTTCTTTCATTAGCTTTTTTGGGAGGCAGTTTTTGGAAGCATAAGAAAGAGATGAATTAGACTGAGAGTTTAATTTGAGCACTTGCTCATTCGCACGACATGAATATTGAAAGAAGGGAAACTTTTTTCCTAAAACATCTTATAGCCTCCTGTCCATAAGTGTGACATGCTAAACACCCATACATAAGACTCTACTATATAAGACTTTAAGACTTCCTAGGGCTCTGTAGAAACTTAGGCTCTGATACCAAGTTTGTAACACCCCGATTCTGTACCCTAGATGCTACACGATGCTCATAATCCCAAGGGACCACAAGCTAACCCATGATTGGTACCTACTGCGATAACAAAATAATAATACTATAATTATGCAAAAATTAGGTGGAAACTTTACATAAGGTTAAAAAATATATGTAAATACTAAGTACGGTATATCCATACCAAAATTGAACATCTGTCTATAAATACTCTAGTCTGAAAAGCCACTACTGTCTGAACAAGGAGTTGATGGGACAAGTCCCTAACTAACTCCGACAATTGAAATAAATTGAGTACTGAAATACTGGAGTAATAAATTTTTCCTCAAATAATTAGGAATCACCACTAGTCTGTTGTTGGTGGATCGGGCTACTAAGTATGATCGGGAGCCCATGCATTTGAACCAATGATATAAGACATCATAGTGCAAAGAAGGGTATGCATCAGTACTTTGAATATACTGGTATACTAAGTGAGGTAGGCTAAGATGCATGGGTTCATATGCATGAACAATCCTGACTAAATAACATGAGTATAAATGAATGAAAGTACATGCATGAATACGTAAACTGTAACTAAGGTCCTGATAACACTGGATACTAATCTCTAAATTTCTACTTTACTAATATTTGAGTTTACTGATACTATATTATTGTTAACTAAGTGACTGTATCTGACAGTTCTATTTCTATGGAACTATTCTGAGTTCCATATTGAACTGAGTGACTGTGTCTGATAGTCCTGATTTCTGTAGAACTGAACAAAGTTCTATTCTTAAGAATGAAACTAAGACTGTGGGAAGTAATTATCTCACTGACATGCCCCTCTCTGAATGGATTGGGGTCCAACCTGTAACCCTAGTTAGAAGGATGTTAGTACCATGACATGGGTAAAGATAAGTTGAGTCACCCTCATCTAGCTGGTACTCTTAGTGAGAATGATGTTACCCTCAACTGGCAGGTTGATGTCTCAACCTACATTGGCTACATAGTTCTAGAACACAAGGACTACTTCTAAGGATCACACCCTCTGCTGGCAGGTAAGTCCCCATCCTTGGGTTCACTAGGTGCTGAATCCTACTCCCAACTGAATAGACACTGGACTGAATTCTAAACTGTTCTAGACTGGACGAATCTATTACTGATTCATACTATCTGACTGAACTGAACTAATTTTGTATGGTTCTGAACTGATTACTAACTGAGTTCTAAACTGATCATTGAACTACTGATCATGATACTACTGAGTGTATTCTGTATCTACTATAGCTCTAGGTAAATAGCTAGATTGTTGGGTATTAAATACCCCTAGGACTCGATAGCATATATTAGAGGGCAAAATATAAACATGACATATGATAACTAATTACTTGCTCACTATTAATTAATTAAGGCATTTTGACAAACACTTGCGTGACATGAACTTGTATGCATGATAATATGATGAAGATTTCACTATTCAACTCACATGAACAATTCATCAAATATTTGGAGGGCATAGTATATACACATAATACTAAACAACATATGGGCATTACAATTTCAAATACCAAATTCACAATTTATGGGTTTTATCATGAATCCACATAATACAACACATAAAATAAATAATCTCATATGAATCTTGCAACTAATCATGGATTAGGAACCCCATTTACATGGTAATCATGAACACATTCAAATCCAACTATGAAATTCATCAAATCTATTAACTTGTAATTTAAAAAGGTTTCTTGAACTTCAAGAGTGCAAGAAAACCCTTGGATGAACACTTTACATACCTTAATGATTAATTTTTGAAAATATTGAAGGTAAGCTTTAGAGTCTTAAATTTGAATTTAAACCTCCTAGGTATTGTTCTTGAGAGAAACTTTTGAGAAATTAATGAATTTTGCTCTTAGAAGGGTTTAATTTATTGTTTTGGGGGCTGATAGGCGTGGGAAAAAAACCTAAATACCCTTGAGGATGCGGATTTTTAATGACTAAAAACTGACCTAGAGACGCATAGATCAACGTGCCTTATCATTGGCATCGACACGATGGCCAGCGAGCCACATCGAGTCTGCATTGATTCACTAGAATTTGCACTGGGAGTTGGAGAAAAATAGTCATCGACACGATGGGTGATGCGGCGCATTGAGATCGTGTCGATCCACTTGTTTGAGCTTTTAAATGTGCCTCAAATGAAGTTTGAAAAATACAAAACTTGTCTGAGAATACCTACTGACATTGCTGATCATGAATTAACCTAAAGATCAATATTTAAAGGTCATAAGGGTCGTGAAAAATGATCGTCAACTTATGAAGGATAAAATAACTCTAAGTATGAACACTTAGATAATTTTTTCGAAGTCTGGGACCCCTTACTAGCCTTTACAAGACTGAATCAAGCTTAGGATTTTGCGGGATCTTACAAAAATCAAGCCTATGAATCGACCTTTAGTTACCAAGATTGCGACCTGAGGATTGTGATCGTGACCAGTCAACAAGTCAACCGCAGGGAAATAACGATTGACTACCACAATCGTGAGAGTGACAAATGCGGTCAAGAGGTGGATATCATGGTAGAGTAGAAAAGTTTCAAGGGAATTTTTGTAATATTTGGAAAATGTTGAATTGGGTCTAAAATAAGGGTTTTAGCTCATTTTTCATCCATCTTATTTTTATCCTATCTTTCATCTTCACTTTTTATGTCATCTCTTGGGAGTTTGGAGCAAAGATTTATACTAACCTTGAGCTATGATTACATTAGAGTAACTCCTAAGTGAAGGATTAACAAATTTTCATTGAAGATTTATTGGAATTTAAAAGTGTAGCTTGTATTCTCTTTTTTTTTCATGAATCAATTTAATGGAGATTTTGGTATATTTTTGGTTATTATGTTTATGAGTTCTTAGTGATTTGCCAACCAACCGAACCAAAAATATTTAAGGATGCCAAGATTGAGGAAATAGTACTAGAGTCAAAATAAAAAGGCAAGAAAATGCTTTGTGAAGGCTCTAGTTCATTTCGGGGTGAGGATGTCAAGAAGAATGTGACTCCAAAATTAGGAAGATGACCTAATTCCAACCACTTTTTGACATTATGTTTGGTGGATGTGATAAAAGTTGAACCACCCGATCAAATGACAAACTTGGGAGATTGGGGTACAAAATCCTTATATTTTGGAGTTTGTCATTCCAAAAGGGAAAGACGAAGTCCTTCACTTGGAGGCCACTAAGTGCAAAATTGAATGTTTTACAAGTTATTTTTTATGTTCTCACCAATACCCAATGAGCCTATTTGAAAGTTTGATGTGAAGTTGGGTAAAAGGTTCAAGTCTTCAAAGTGGCGAGATAGAAAATATAATATTTTACCCTTATCTTTGCCTAAAATACCTCAAAGACATATTGATCGTAAGTTGGGTCGACGATACAAGTTCTCTAAATGAAGACATAAATGATAGCCAAAAGATGTCGTGCCATGGCTTTAACTAAGGCGCTTCTTGGGAGGCAACCGAACGAATTTTTCTTGATGCTTTTTAATAATTTTTGTTCAAAATTTTTAGTCTATTTTTTGGTGTTTTAGGTGATAACACAAGTTGGAATGGGTACCTCAGGAATCAAAACCCCGGATAAGTATATTGGACTTTCTTTTCATCTCTTTCCCCTATTAAGTAAGCTCACAAGGAAGATCTTTAAAATACAAATGATGATCAGATTCGATGATTTCCTTTGGGTTTGCATTTAATTCATTTAAGCTTAATTTGGAAGAATGCGATTGTTGGGATGAAGATTTTTGATTATGTGACTTGTCTCAAATGCTATATTTAAATTTTTTTTCTCCATACTCTAGTTCACACCATATGTTTGATGAATTACCCACTTGAGGTTTGTTTTCTTTATTGAGTGGTGGGTGATTTAATTTTTTTAGTATGATTACAAGTGGTGTGTTTGGTGATGAATTGGTACATTGGGATTGTTCACATGTGTTGTTATTTTACCTCTTGAAGCACTTACTTTTCATTCACACCACATGATTTTTAAAATGTCAATAAGAGATAAATGCCTTATATGCTTGAAAAGGTTAATGTAAACTTTCTTGGGGCATTGTGTAATCATTTTTTATCCAATTGGTCTTAAAATTAAGATAACTAGGGGTTTTTAGTTGAAGTTTTTGATAAATATTGTGTACATGGTGTGAGCAATCAGTGTGCTTATCATAGCATCTTCGGGTGAAGTCTAAGTAATCCGAGAGATATGAATGTTTGCCTTGCCCTATGATAGATTGGGTGACACCATTCTTTAAGGTATATGGTCTTTTTTGTTTCTATTAGTTCCATGAGTGTTTTATGATCTAAATGGGTAATATGTGAAGTTGTTAGGAAAGAATCCCATGAAGTGAATGATAATGTTGTCTTCCATTCGCCTAAGTTTTTCTTTAATTATTTAGGAAGAGGCAAAAGTTCAAAAGTGCATTCAAAATGTCATTGGCAAGAAATGAAATGATTTTGACAAAAAAAACAAAACAAAAATAGTTTTATTTTTGAAAATGATCAAGGATGTTTTTGAGATTATTTTTGAGTAAGGCCATTAAATTAAATTTTTGGTCCTTTCCTTACAAGGATGAATTGTTGACTCGGAGTAACTTATTAAGCTCAAATTGCTCAAATTGGTTGGGAGATTAACTTTTTGCTCTATGAGTACGATACCATGTGTGGTGAGATTTTTTTAATAATTCATGTACATATGTGCAGTCTAGAACTTGCCTCGAGTGTGTTCAAAACAAAATTATAGACAATCTTGGTTTGGAGAATAACCCGAGGCCATTTTTTTTACACATCACATAGTCAAATTTCCACCTTAACATTTTCCTCTAGTTAACCCGTTTTGAGACTTTTACCCATGTTTCTTTCTTTAGGTAATAATAACCTTGCTAAAGCACCTAAGGACTTTTGAACCCTTCCTTTTTTTCACTTAACCTCCTTTGATGCATCAAATGATTCAAAGTAATAAAATGTAAGCAAAATCCTATGTTGGGGAGGGGGTTAATGTGATATGCTAAGATGAGCCAAGAAAGGTGTATGTAAGGTGGTCAAATCACATGCTTAAGAAATAAGATACATACTAGTTTTTAGCCTAGCCCATAAAATATGATGTTAAATGAGGCGAATGAGGGGGCTAAGAAGTGCTTAAAGTTAGTAAGCCACTTGAAAAAAACCAAAGAAATGAAGAAACAAAATGGTTGATTTGAATTGTTTTGTAAATGCTAATAAAAAAGGGTAGGGAAATATGGGAAATGATTTGAAGGAGAATAAGTTGGATAGTTTTAAAATTTTGGGGTATAAGGTGTTGAGAAATTGCATTGAAGGAGGTATTTTAGTCACTTGATCCATAGATATTTCTTCCCGCATCATAATCCTTCATCTTGACTCACAAGACCTTATCTATTCCAAACTAGGTAAGTCTACATTAGTGGAGTAAACACAAAGGGAAATCCTATGGTTCTACTCATTGTACGTGAATTTTTTTGCGAGAGAGTGTGAATTATTCCATTATTTGAGCTCCTTTAGAAATTTCAATGTCTTTTTTGTGTGTTGAGCTAACTTTTGCTTGTGAGCAGCATCAATACTTTTGAGTAGAGGGTGAAGTCATACTCTCGATTTGGGTAAATGGGTGAAGTAAGTTGCATTGTAAAGATTGAGACAATCTTTGAAGATTTTGTGTCTTCTATTAAGATGCTTTGTTGATTTGGAAGGTTCATGTGATACAAAATTGCATCCTTTCTTTATAAAGATGTGCTTATTGAGAAATTTTGGCTCACTTGTTTCCATGACATGTTTGAAAGTATTTATAGAGCTTTGTTAGATTGTTTCTTTAGTATCACTTTCTTTTTGGTGGATTTGAGTTTAATACCCATCTCACTAAATTGTTCTTAGTTACTTGAGAACAAGTAATATTTTAAGTTTAGGGGTGTTGACAAGTTTTCAATTTGAGGATTTTCTACCACCTTTTAAGCCTAAATTACCATGCTTTTCCATTGATTTTATGTTAATCTCTTACTTAATGCTCATTTGTGTAGAAAAAGTTGAAAGGAAAGATGAGCAAGTCATTCAAGTCAAAAAGAGATTAATTGTTAAAGAAAAGAGACAAATTCTTTGAAATCAAGCCTAAGAATCGACCCTCAGTTACTGCGATCGCTGCCTGAGGGTCGCGATCACGACTAGTCAACAATTCAATTGGAGGGTGATCACAATATGACTACCATGATTGCAAGAGTCACAAACGCAGTCAAGAGGTCGCGATTGCGGTAGAGAGGAAAAGTTTCAAAGGCATTTTTGTAATATTTCACAAATATAGAATTGGGGCTAAAATAAGGGTTTTAAGCTCATTTTTCATCCATATTATCTTTATCCTATCTTTCATCTTCACTTTTTATCTCTTCACTTGGGATCTTGGAGAAAAAAATTGTACTAACCTTGAGCTAATATTTGATTAGAGTAAGTCCTAAGTGAAGGATTAGCAAATTTCCCTTGAAGATTCATTGGAATTTAAAAGTGTGGTTTGCATTCTCTGTATGTTAAGTGAAACAAATCGATGGAGATTTTGGTATATTTTTATATATTATCTTTATGAGTTGCTATTTCTTCCTCTTGGGGTTATGTTTGAATAGGGTGCAAGTGTGTATGGGTTGTGATTATTAGCTTTAATTCTTAGTTAATGTTGTTGGGTTTCATAAATGTTTGATTATAAAATGGAATTTGTTGGTGAACGTATTAATTTTCATAAACTCCACATCATCCTTGAAAGAGGGATGCGGGTAGTCTAGATCCTACATCATCCTTGAAAGAGGAATGTAGGTGACATGAGCATTTCTGAACAATAAGATAGATAATAGTTATTCCCTTTTTATTATGTTAAAAATAAGGATAAATTGTTGAATTGTTATACCTTGGGCATCATCCTAGAAATAGGGATGCCAAATTGAGGCTTTGTGATGATTATTTTACCACACTCATGAGGTATTCAAATGAATCTGTGGGTGATAGTTTGATACTTTGTTGAAAGAATATTATCTAAATCTCTAACCGAGCCTACCAAAGCATAACTTAGCTAAGATTTGAAGTTGATTTTCACGTACCCTCACGCTAGTTGCCTCTAGTAAAGAATATCCCTAAGATCCGTTCATAATTTATAACACTATAATTATTCCAAGTCTCGAATTAGTCCTTAAAAATGCCAAAAATTGTCTTACACTTTTGAAAACATTCAAAATACCCAAAAATATTTGTATAATATATTTGAATTTAAAAAGTAACTTTAATTTCTAACTTATTTAATCGCCTCTCACCTTGTTCCTCATGGATTCGACCCCAACTCAAAGTTGGGTATTTTTATTGACAACGTCCGCCTTGCACTTAAATTGACGTACAAGTGGAGCGTTATCCAAAAATCTCGTGATAGATTTCCTTTCTCCCAAGTGGAAAGTAACGATGAGGCCCCAACCGAGTAGTACTTCCTTGAATATGTTGATGATGATGTAGAGACCGAGAGTTACCACAACTCTAGATGCAGTTTCAAGGAGCACCCTTATCTCTTTTTATGCTTGATTTTTATGCAGTGAGGACACTGCTAGCTTTTTCGTTAGGGGGTGCCTGTCTTCGTATTCATTTGATTCTGGCCTATGTTATTGATATTTCTAGATATTTTTATGTTCTGCTGGAGGATTTTTATTTTTATTTGGGTTGTAATATTTGGGCACATTGATGGTGCCCACATTTACATGGATTAGTCATTTTGTTTTTAGATTTTTACTCTATCTTTATGTGCAAAATAACGATATTGGATGAGAATCTCCCTGTGATAGACCGAGTGACGACATTCTTAAGGGAAAAAGTGTCGTGATTGGGTTTTAAGCCATGGATGCAGGGGAAGTCTGAGTACCCATTCCATCCAGGTCACAAATGCAAGGAAAGTTTGAGTACTTGTGGAATTTTTGGATTTGGGATCACATTTATACCTATGGTGAAGTCTGAATAGCCATAAGGTTGTCCCGTATGAAAGCCAAAATATGAGACAAAGGTTTAAGTTGGTTCCATAATTAGAAAATTATGCGTGGTGCAAATACAAAGCAAACACCCCCTCCTTCCAATTTTGTTTTCAAACAAATCAAGGGCATGAACATGAGCGACCTTGTAACAATAATTTTTCTATTTTAGTGACTCCAAAATTTTGACTTGAGAAAATTGATAGATACTCCATTTTTATCTCTAGCGGAAAGTGCATTTGAGTCTCTTTGGCGAATTTGCATCCCATGTGCGGTGAGCTTATTTGTATAAATCTCATGTATACTTGTTCCATCTAGAACGTTCCCAATTAGTCTTTCAAGGTTAGTTTTGATTATACTTTGTTGGTGAGATGATCCTAGGCCATCTTTGTGAACTTGGAAGCCTGCCCATGAATAGATGTTATCCCTAGGCATCCACTTTGATCCTTTCTTTGGAAAACACATTGCAATTCATGAGACATTCAAATTTTATCCCTCTTTTGAACCCACCCTCCTTGAACTTAAAAATACAACTTGATGCTAAAAGCCTAAGTTGGGGGTCGTGAAAATTAGACGAGGTAACTTTGGGCCACGAAGTTTTAAGTGAGTGCCTAAGAGCTTAAGTATTGAGAACAAATGAATAAGAAAAAAAAGGATCTAATAAAGGAAAGAAAAGCATGCAGTATGAAAGAAAAAGAATTGAAAATAAAATGGGTAGACCAAGGAAATAAAAGTAGGCACATGTGTAAAGAGTGAAAACAAAAGAAGTGGCCCTTGATCAAAAGTTGGATGAAATAGTGTGATGTAGAGGTTCAAGAAGGGTATATCCATATTGTTCCTAAATGATATCCTACCCTACCCTGAACCTATGCTACAAGTTTAAAAAGTTTTTCGAGAGATCCAACCAAGTGTATTCATTATAGTGGAGATTAACAATATGGGAAAGCCTATGGTATGGTACTTGTTAGCATAGAGAGTCCTTGTGTGTGTGAGAGAGTATGTTTTACACTTAAATTTTTTGTTGCATGTTTGATAACATGGTGTGTGAAATGTTCCTTCTTGTGAGGAGGCATGTAAATAAGTTGAGTTGGGTGATTTTATCATCTCCTAAAAAATAAATCAAAAAGAGTATAGTGGATTTGAGGTCAAAGGTGAGTCACTCCTAGAGTATTAGTTATTGTTGCATGGTTGCTCTTTGAAGTCTTTCGTATACTTTAAAATTACATTTTATGATTGAGGGGTGTCGTGAAAATAGTCTTGCCCATGTTTGAAGAGCTATTTGTGGTAGTAATCAAGTTGAAGTTATTGAGATCTTTAGGTCATATAATTTGGGTATACATGTGCATGGTCTCTTGGTAATAACTAGTGTTGCTTGAGGACAAGTAAGGCTTTAAGTTTTAGGGTGTTGATGAGTGGTGAATTTACCACTCAATTGCACTCAACAATTGTTTGCACTACTATGATTCGAATGTATAAGTGAAACAAATTGGTGATTTAGATGCACTAATTTCTATATTTTGTAGGCATACTGGTTAGGATAATGAAAGACGTGGATTTGAGATGAAAATGATCAAATAGGAGAAAAAAGTTCAGCTGGAAGACCTGAAGCAGAAATTAGCCTCGATTAACGCGATCACGACTAGTCAAGCAAGTCAAAGTGTCGTGATTGTGGTATCCTTACTGCGGTTGCGGTAGCCGCGATCACGAACAAGACATAGAAATCGCGGCTAAGCAGGAAATATACCCAGGGGCAGTTTTGTAAATTCATACATCCAAACTGAATTACTTTTAAAGACTAAAACCCTTTCTCTTTTGGGTATTCTACTCTCTTGCAATTTCTTTGAATTTGAAGTTTAAAACCCTAATTTAGGCAACAATTATATTTTTGATTTGGAGACTTTGAATTTAGCATAATTGAAGAATGAATGCTTTGAACAATCCTTATGTAATATTTTCTCTCTTTTCTTCGTGAGTAGCTAAACGTTCATTGTCTTGGGATTATGTTGAACTAAGGTTCAATTATGTGTGGGTTGTGATATGTTTGTGTATATTCTAGTTTGCTGATGATGGGTTTTGGTATTTCTTGGTTAAATTAGTTGGGATTTATGGGTGAAAGCCTCCAATACCAAAAATGGGTTTGTGGGTGAAAACCCAAACTCTTTAAAGCTTAAACCATCTTGGAAATAGGGGTATGATTGAACTTTTGGGACCCATATCATTCTTGAAAGAGGGATGTGGGTGATAAGGAGAAAGTAGACAATTAATTAATGTAGTTTTCTAATTTTCACTATCTTAGATATAAGGGTGATTAAGAAAGTTGACTATATCTTGGGTATCTTCCTAGAAAGGGATGCCTAATTGAGGTAATAGGTGATTGAAATTGACACACTTGTTAGGTACCCAAAAGGGTCAACGAGTAAAATTATTGAGGTTTTCTTGATAAACTAGCCTTAAGGATCTTAGACTTAGCCTACCATATTACTGATAGCAAACATGTACCCTAAAACTTCATGCACCCATGCATAATTTTCCCTTAGGAAGACATAATCCCAAGATCCTTCTCACATAGAATTTATATCAAAATACTTTAGTTTGTTTATTTGAGTGGCTATTGACAAACAGTTTAAAGAAAAACACCCCTACCAATTTTAAATCTTGTTTTTTTTTACTTTGTATGCATTGTGGGTATGTTTTTCGTAATTGTTAACACCTATAGGACCTGAAATCTAATTTCGCTTGTCATGGATTCGACTTCAACATAAGTTGAGCTATTGAAAATGACCATCCACTATCAAATTGATCGGTATAGGTGAGAGTTATCAATTAGTCAGTATATCATGTACAACACTCTTCGGTACTAGAGGGGTAAGGACTAGTCAGTGTATTATCTAAATCATTTTCTAATTAAAGTTCTCTATCTGAATCATCTTCATAATCATTATACATTCTCTCTAAAGCTTCATGGAGAATAGGAGTATAAAAATTAATTTCTATGAGATCGGGAGGGTCAAAATCAATTTTATGCATAAAATGATCAGTATTCATTCTAACTCTAGGAATTTTACATTAACTAGAAGAACCTTTATTTTTTTGTCACCCAAGTGACCTTTTGCTTTTTGTACAATACTTTTTTTAGAACTTAAACTTTTTCTAGAGGAATCCATGATATAATGAAATAAAATATGAAATTAGCAAATTTTAACAAACTAATCACAAATAATAAATACGAAAATTAAAATAAAAGACTAAAGAGTGGAATGAATGTCCCAAACATCTGTCCCAAACATCTGTCCAAATCCATGTTAAAAATCGTTAGTTAACATTCTAGAAGTAATTCAAGGTGATATTATGCAAATCCATAGATTTCCCCAAAATCTCATGAACATAGGTTCTAATCCCCCAGAATTTTACCATTAAAGTTGATTCTAATGATTCTATGTTGTTACAGGCTTGAAAGATGAAAATCATGACGGAAGAACTTACCTCAACGAATTATTTCCACCCTAGATCTTTAAAAATTGCCCTTAGGTCTTTGGAACAAATCTTTTGAGTTAAAAAAACCCAAACCATCCAAATTAAGGTTATGTGCTATTAGTACATCACTGCAATGACCAGTTTATTGCTACAATCATAGTCAATTTTTCACATGCATAGTCTTCAGTAAAACAACCTTAACTTTTTACTTTGGAAGCAAATTAACAAATAGTGAGAGGAATTGAAAAGAAGAGTCAAAGATATTTAATTTGGTAGATATTGTTCCCCATAACTCTTTATAATCTAGGAGGAGTGCTCGTTATATGTTGACCCTTGTTTCAACTTAGTCTGAACTCAATAGGTAAGGATACCTCTAACTTAACTTTGTGCTTGGGGCATTGTATTACCTTGGTTCATGTTTAATGAGCTACCATACTAAATAATTTATCCTTAAAACTTAACCAAATAAGTTTCATAATTGTAAATCACATAGTTAAGTTCAATTAATCGACATCAAGAAAAATAATTATTATC
The DNA here is from genome assembly GCA_030864215.1 of Capsicum pubescens. Taxonomy (NCBI): domain Eukaryota; kingdom Viridiplantae; phylum Streptophyta; class Magnoliopsida; order Solanales; family Solanaceae; genus Capsicum; species Capsicum pubescens. Next base: position 217,308,726 of record CM061546.1, read on the forward strand.
ATCCCTATTAATCATATTTCAAGAAACAACAAATTTTATATACCTAGTCAATTTACTTTGCGTTAGTGATATGAACTACACAACTCACCTTACGTTAAAGTCACCAAGGTTGTGCAAAATAATTAAGTCCATCTCAATTTAACCAATTACTCCTTAAGACATCATCAACAAGTCAATTCATTAATTAGATTACTTACACAAGGATGACCCAATAGAACTTTAGGCCCATAAATATTCATCAAAGATCAAACCACACAAGGCTCCAAATTATAATCATCAAAGGTTCAGACCACACAAGGATCCTAAGTATGTCATTAAAGAAAATATAGAAATCAAGAAAGACCTTAAATTTTAGGAATCATACCTCAAATCACATAAATTAAGACATACCTTAAATCATAGAAATCAAGATTGATATTCTACACGACCTATAGTTTTAATTATTTTTACTTAAGAGATTTCTATATATGAAATAGATTGCCTAACAAGTTTTAAGTAAGTAGCAACACTGTAAGTAAAAGAGATAATTGTTTTCACATGGTAAACACCTGGCTCAAAAGGTGTAAAAATCCATGACCTGCACCTCTATAGGACTTAACCTTAAACTTTACTAAAACAAATTGAGCCTTTATAACACCAAATTACAAGACTCTTGTAACCTAGGAATTATAAACTTTAACTCCTAATTAAACTTAATTCACAAACCTCTCAAGTTGTGTGATCCTAAGTCTTCAAGTTCCCTAACCCGAAGATAATTAACCTAACCTAATTTATAGTTCACTTGTCATGACCCAAAAGCTAAGGGACATGATGGAAGTTGTTGCAACAAGCCTCAACAAGTAACCCTATCACACAAATTGATACGAAAAGGGAAATTAATAACAATAACCCAAAGTAAGGCTTCTAAAAAAAGACAAACTACAAAACATAATAAACGAAAACAACATAACTAAAGAGATAATACCATAATCTCAAAACCTGGTGTCACAGTGTAGGAACATCACTAGTACAACTCAAGAACAAAATACATAAGATATCCAAAACAGGAATAACTCTATCTCTGAATACAAAATAAAGACATAGTCTAAATAAAGAAAGGTAGTAGTCTAGTCTGGAAGCAAAAATACAACTGCTACCATGTAAAGCTCCAAAGTATCACCCAAAGTCAACCACTACTAAGTACACTCGAACATAGATCTACATTAAAAGGGTACAATAGGGGTGACTACGGTCCCGTTGTACTTAGTAGTTAATGTCAACTGAGCAAAGCAAAAAATAAAGCATATAAAATACACACTAAGGGCATGCCTCCTACAACCAAAAAATATCACAAATGATATCCCACACCATCTTCACTAATAGTTCTATAATATTCACATACACCATAGTAGTACGAAAGAGAAAGACAAGTATACATGTATCACACATATTAGTATGAGGGAAGAAATACACATGGACAATTATCACATCAAAGAAAATAATACATCACAAAAATGTTTAAATACATATAAATACAATGGAGATAATGATGATAATGATAATAATGACTAAGGTTGTCGCACAACCACGATATACACCTACAGAGATAAAGCTTCCTGACATAGGACACATGTGAGTCATCAACCCATATACAACTATTATCCAAAACAACTATCCATAACTCCTCTTCAACACATTCACTGACAAAGAGTTTTAAAGATGTCAGATTTTTGTTAGAAAAAGCCAGAGTTTCTAGTAGTTCCAGCATTTCCATGGTGGTACCAATGTTTTATAAATATATATGATATGAGGATGTAATGATCATAACTAACAAGAAAGGGTATTTCCATATCCAACCAATATACCAACCCATTGAGCAAATAACCCACTTAATATTTCCAACCATCCATGAATTCCAACATAAACCTTATGCCAAGAGAGAAAAATATAATTAAATCACACCGTTGATACCATATAAATCTTTTTCATTAATAGGGATAATTAATTTTACATATACAAGGCCAACAACATCACATAAGACCCCACACGGTCAAACATAACAAATAATGTTCTAAAAACCACCACATGCATTAGTATATTGGCTCGCACATGGGCCCAACATAATAATTATAGCAATTTTCATGACTAGTTCTCACACCCTTAACATTCTTTTGTATTAACTTTAACTACCGAACCCAGCCTGAAGAAAGGTAAGCCAAAATCTACCTCAAATGCTGAAAACTAGTCCAGAAGCCTTCAATACAATGCCTTACTTCTCAAGAACAGACCCAGAACCAACTAAATCATGGAAATATATAATCTATATGTCAAAAAAAGCAAACGACACCTATATTACATATTTTTAAGTCGTGGTCAAAACATACTCCTAAAATGTGTTTTTGTAAAAGAAGGGTGAAATAGTTACTTTATTTTTGAAACATGTTCCCCATACCCTTAGGAGTCTACATCTGAAAATCCAAGTTAAAATGAGTTTAAAATGAAGTCCAAATCGATGAAAAACCATTTTTAAGCTTTATCGGTAAAATCTCTAAAATACATTTTAAAATTAAGATTTAGGAGTGTTTTGAAGATGAAATTGAAGTAGCAGTGACAATGATTAGTTTAGAATCTCACCCTAGTGAAAATGGGTTGAAATCAAGATTTAAGTTGGAGAATTATAATTTTTAGACCTTACGGGAAAAAATCTCCAATTTCTACCTTTTAATCCTTGTTTAAACAAGAATTGCATTATAAAATCTTGGGAAAATAGAAGAAATAGGTGTTATGGAGCTTCCCAAAGATTAAAAGTGGAAAAATTTCTCAAAATCACGAAACCCTAAGCTCTAAGTCTCAAGAATGGTGAAAAATGGCGAAACATTGGTATATAAAGGACCTAGACATCTCATACGCGATCACTGACTGGGTTACGAACGCAGTACCTGGCCTGAGAGAAGGAATCGCATATGCAAACCTTTCATCGTATTCTTAGGGTTCGCAATTGTGACCAAGAGTTACATATGAAGCACTTGCAACTGATCAGCCAAGTCACGTATTCTACTGACTAATTGCGATCATACGTGCACCAGCACTTCCTGGAGGCTTGGAATTCTCCACGTCTCAGCATACCCCTCGAAATTCATATGAAATCCTATTAATGAAATCAAATTATGCTACATTATCAAATTTGATGCTCCGGACTCAATGGCTAAATCAGATTTTTTTAAAAATATCGTTTTCACAAAGTTGATCACCAAAACCCAATTTTACAACTTTCCAAACTGAGGGTTGAAATGATATATAATGTCAATAAAACCACACTAACCATGTTACCAACCTAAATTAACGCCCAAGATCTGTTAGCACAGTTTGTTTTGCCATCCAACACATAAATCAATGAATGTTAACTAAAGTCAACTATAAGGCTTCTTAAGCCACCAAAAACAAAAATATCACATAAATCAGACCAAAATATACCAGGAATATGCCAATAATCCCCACACCCCATAAATACCACAAAGCAACCACAAGGAAGGGTAAGATGGTCGAATAATACAAAAATAAATATTTCACATAAATTATCAAAAATTAGGTCGTTACATTATCCACCACAAAAAATCTAGCTCATACTCAAACAAAAGGCAATGGAAAATACCCGAATCAACAAAAAGATGAGGATAAGAACTACGCATATCAAACTTAATCCTCCAAGTAGCCTCATCTATAGGTCGATGTATCCACTGGACCTTAACCATTGGAATATCTCTAGAATGCAAGCTTCTAACATCCCTAGCCAATATGGAGACAGACTCTTCAGCAAAAGACAACCTCTCCTCTAACTGAACCAAATCCCAATGAATGACATAAGACTCATCCGAAAAGTACAGCGAAGCATGGAAACATGAAAAACTTAATGAACATCTAATAAAGATGGCGGTAAAGCCAACTCATAAGCCACATCATCATGAGTCCCAAGAATCTCAAATGGTCCAACATACCTAGGGCTAAAATTACCCTTCTTCCCGAACCTCCTCACACCCTTAATAGGAATACTCAAAGAAAAACACTATCTCTAACACTAAATCTCAAGACTTGAAGTCGACAATCTGCATAACTTTTTGCCTACTCTAAGCCACTCAAAGTATATCCTGAATACTCAAAACTCTAAGCAATGACTCACGAAGCAAGTACGTCCTTTAAGGTCTATCATTAAAAACCTCAAACCAACAAACTGGAGAGCGACAACTCCTATCATACAAAGCCTCAAAAGGATCCATATCAATACTGGAATAGTAGCTATTATTATACGATAAGTCTGTCAAAGCTAAATGTTGCTCCCACTGACCACCAAAGTCCATTACACAAGCATAGAGAATATCTTCCAATACCTGAATAGTTCGTGCTAACTAACCGTCAGTTTAGGGGTGAAATATTGTACTAAGATCAACTCAAGTACCCAACTCATCTTGAAAGGTCTTCCAAAAGGTTGATGTAAATACTATACCTTGATCTGATCTGATAGACACCGCCATATCATGAAGACACACAATCTCATAAATATAGATACGGGTCGACCTCTCAGCACTGAAAGAGACCTTAACCAAAATAAAGTGGGCAAATTTGGTCAATTAATCCACAATAAGCAAAGTGCTATCAGAAACATGCAAACTACGAGGCAAACCAGTCACGAAGTCTATAGTAATTTTCTCCCACTTCCACTCAGAAATGGGTAACCTCTAAAGCAATCCATCAGACCTCAAATGCTTGGCCTTCATCGACTGTTAACATAGGCAACGAGCTATAAAATTTTCCATATCTTTCCTCATATTAACCCACCAATAATGTTACATCAAATCACAATACATCTTAGTCACTCCCAGATGGATAGAATACTTGGAATAGTGAGCCTCCTCCAAAATTGATCTAATCCAATCACCTACTCTCGGTGCACAAACCTTACCTTTAATCCTCAAAATGACACTTGAATTAAATAAGTCTTGATTAGCCTCACCACTGAACACCTGATCTCAAATCATTCTCAATCCAACATCATAAAATTGATGAGCTCAAATCTACTCCATTAAAGAAGACCTAGCCTCTACGAATGCCAAAATATACCCAGGCGTCGAATCATAAAGCCTAACTCTCTAATAAGCCAAAGACTTAACCTATCAGGCCAAAGGCCTCTCCTTGGTCAAAAGATGCACCAAGCTACCCATGCTAGTCGACTTCTGGATTAAGGCATATGCAACTACATTAGCCTTGCCCGGATGATAGAGAATGGTCAAGTCATAATCCTTAAGCAACTTAAACCAATAAAGCTGTGTTATATTATGATTTAGTAGGTTGAAGAAATACTGAAGGCTATGATGATCCGAGAAAATCATAAAATGACTCCATTCAAGTAGTGACTCCATAATTTTAAAGAAAAAACAATCGTACCCAACTCCAAATCTTGGGTAAGGTAATTTTTCTCATGGGGCTTCAACTAATGTGAAGAATATGCAATCACCTTACCCTCTTACATCAATACAACATCTAACCCAAGATGTAAAGTATAAAAAAATATTGTAAAATCCACGTCCTTCTTGGGAAAAGTCAAGATAGGAGTTGATGCTAACAATTCCTTGAGCTTTTGAAAGCTCACCTCACAAGCATCGAACCAATTGATAAAAAACCTTCTTCTAAGACAACTTGGTTAATGAAGCTACAATAAATGAAAAACCCTCAACAACACGTCGGTAGTAACCTGCCAAGCCAATAAAACTCTGAATCATAGTGCGCGAAGTGGGCCTAGCCCAATCATAAAATTCTACAACCTTGGCTAGGTCAACCATAATGTCTTCCTTTGTCACCACATGACCTAAGAAAGAGAAAGACTCAAACCAAAACTCACACTTAGAGAACTTAGCATACAACTTCTCATCCCTCAATCTTTAAATCATAATCCACAAATGCTACTTATGGTCAACCTTACTCTTGGGATAAACCAAGATATCATCTATAAATACAATAACAAAGGGGTCGAGATATTGTCAAAATACTCGGTTCATCAACTCAATGAACATTATTGGGACAATGGTGAACTCAAAGGACATGACCAAGAACTCATAATGACCATATCGAGTCTAAAAAGCTATCCTTAAAATATCCAAAGCTCTAATCCTCAGCTGGTGATACCCAAACCTCAAATCAATCTTCGAAAAAGCCAAAGCATACTAAAGTTGTTCAAATAAATCATTAATATATGGGAGAGGATATTTATTCGTAACCTTCACCTTGCTCAACTGTCGATAATCAAGACACATATAGTTAGATCTATTCCTTTTCTTCACAAACTAGATAGGTACACCCCAAGGTGATACACTAGGTTGGATAAATCCCTTATCTAACAAGTCCTGGAACTGATCTTTGAATTCCCTTAGCTCAGCTAGGGACATCCTATAAGGAGAATAGAAAATGGGCTTGGTGCTTGGCTAAACATCAATAGCAAAGTCAATATCATAATCCAGAGGCATTCCAGGAAAATCCATAGGAAAGACATCTAAAAACTCACAAACTGCATGAACAGAATCCAAAGAATGAGGTAAAGCAATTCTGGTATCATGAATATAAGCCAAATAAGATAAACATCCCCTCTCAACCAAGCTATGAGCCTGAACATATGATATAACCCTTTTGGGACCTAAATAAAGCGCACTCTTCCAAGTTATCCTTGGCATACTCGGTGAAGCTAAAGTCACGGTCTTAGTGTAACAATATAGGACAGTAGGGTAAGGAGACAACCAATTCATACCTAAGATGACATCAAAATCTACCATATCCAATACAATCAGATCTACCCAGGTATCATGCCCAGCAAAAGTCACAACAAAATTAGTACACCCGATCCACCACTAAAGAGTTTTCTATGAGGGTAGATACATAAATAGGCACATTAAAAGGCTCAAAATCTGAATCAAAACATAAAGCAAAGTATATAGATATATAGGAGAAAGCCGATCCCAAATAAATAGTATAAATATAGGTCTGAAAGAAATAGGGATGATACTTATGATGATAGCATTAGCGGCATCTATCTCTAGTCTAGCGGGTATGGCATAACATAATCCAAAACCACCAGCTAGCTGAATAGCCCTGCGACCACCACTATGGGTTCCACTAACTCTTCATCGTGCACCTCTGGTAGAACCCTTACCTCTCACAGCTGAAATAGAAATAGCTTTGAATATACAACGAGGATAGTCCTAAGTCAAATGGCTAGTCTTATCATGCACATAGCAACATTTCTTGCCTGACATAGTCAGAAGAGGTATGACTTGACCAGAGCAGCCAGCTGGAACTACTAAACCAGAAGACCTTCTACCTGAACTCTACAAGACAACCTACACAGGTCTACCATGATAACCACGGAAGCCTCTAGTATCCTTACCTCAAGAAGTATGACCTTTGAATCACCCAGATAGTGCAACTTCTTGGAACCTCCTTGAAATACTCGAAGAATACCCTAGTAACTTAGAATGATCCACTATATTCTAAAAAGATGCTCTAAACACTACCATCTAAGATGTAGCTAGCTGACGAGAAACATCCAATGAACCGACCAAACTGAGGTACTGTCGTAATGGTAATCCCAAGTCCAACTAGGACCAGGGACAACCCTTGTTGCCCAACCCAACTATCCAAATGCATACCCTGGGTCGAATGAATTCCAAGCATATAACAAGATTGAGTGTCTGTACAAATCTAGAATCTAAGATAGGTCTATGACCGTGATCGACCCAAATGAGCCTAATTGTCCGAATTTAATCCAACTATATTACAAAACAAAACCAAAATAATAACCATGTATGAGTCCATAACATAATATGATAGAACCACCAATAATATAGTCAAAATGTATTAACCATAACAACAATGCTAATACTAAGGCTGAGATCACTACCGACATCACCCACACCAACCTATAGTGGTCCCACAAAGGCTCTAACCAAAAGAAAAATAATATCCAATTAAGACATGCCCCCAACCATAGCCAAAACAATGTCTATAAAATAACCAAAGTATGTGAAGACATCCATCATATAAAATAGAGCCTTTTGGAATATGGAAGCTCACCACTTCAATCTAATCGAGCTAATCCCAAAATCCAATCACTATACGGAAGGAGTAGAATGGATGGTTCCTATATTGCGTGGGGATACAACCACCCGAAGATGGGTTAGAGGATGAATGCTAGAAAGAACTTAGGATAAGGATAAAATAATGCCAACCAGTAAAACCAAGTAAACCAACTATATGCATTTACAACCATACATATATATAACTATATCGGGAAAGGTAATCAGGTTTAGCATGCATTTAAAGCTATTAACCTAGGTATGTGTAGCTTAATCGTCAAAGAACTACCCATGAGATACATAGGTCCAGTGTAACCTCTTGAACGATCCCTGATTTGTGTAGCCGCACGAACCGAAGATACCATAAGAGTAAGGGATTCCCAAGTACTCTTCACTATCCATTGTACATATGTACAAATGTACTTAGATAATTCTCGTGTACCTCATAAGTATCATATATGGTGGCCTTGACCAATCCTCATGTTGATAAATATGAGTTTCAGTGTCCATCCATTGGACTCACACCTTCACGATTAGCTATCACACCCTACCATTATTGCCTAATTAAAACTATTAACACATAACTATATCACCATTCCATTTATTATTGACCAAGGCTATAAGTAGTGGTATCACCATACTGACTATAGCTTGCAAGTAATGTCCTTAGACAACTTTTTATAGAATAATGGATTCCCATGTACCCATAGATTACCTTATTTAGTTGCTTAAGGGATTCCGATATAGCATACAAGATGTTCATTGATATGTTTACTTGGAAAATTCCCTTGTACCCCACAAGGCTTTCAATTAGACCAACCATAACCACTAAAGCCTTACTATTTAACCATTAAAAAACCACTTGAACCATTTATACCATTTAGGGTTCCATTATCAAGTCATACCATATAATAGTTCAATGAAAGACCAACAATTTAACCAAATACATTCTCATAGGCATATTATAAAACATGTTGGGGGAATAGGTTTCTAAAGACAAAATTAAGTACCAATTAACCATTCCCATGCAATAAATTGTTCAAACCACCTTAATAATATGAAAACCATAAGTAAAAAACATGGAAAAAACTTTAACCAATCATTATAACCCAAACCCCCAATATGTATTTGAAAACCCAAAACCATACAACATTTATACCATGTAAACAATTCAAGAAACATATCTTTTGTTGGAACTAACAATGAGGGAGGAGTAACGTGTAGAAGGTGATGGAGAGAAATCACCTTATCAGGTCCCCAAATTGATCCTATTGATGAAAACCTAGACTTTCTTAATACAAAAGCCTTGAGAGAATTTGAGAGTGTTTTAATAGAGTTTCTACGTATTTAAGGTAAAAATAATAGTGTAGATCGTGTCCCAAGAGTGATATAAGTCGTGGGGCCTTAAGAGGTTAAGAGGAGAAATATCTAGATAACCCCCATCTTAAACTGCTTAAAATACCCGCAGGTGGGTATGACCAGTTTATCCTAGGGTACGAGTGGTACCCTAGACTCGTACCCTAGGCCCCATATTGGACCACAACACTGTCCAACATATGACAAACCAAGTCAAACTATACCTAACCATACGAATAATACCATTAGTCGTACCCTAGGCAAAATAGAATCACATAGACAAAACTTTAGGGGAAAATATGAGAGGCGCCTTACCAATTGTACCCTAGCATACGGGTTGTATGTTCCAACCATACCTCAGACAGACACAAATAACCCACACCACCCAATACTGGACAACATACGACCACAACCATCCGAGTCATACCCCATCATAAGAGAAGTACCCTTAGTCGTATGATGTCTAAAAGACAAACAATGAGAAATTTTCTAAGGGTCAAAATCCAAGGTGTTTCAGTATCCCCTACTAGGATCATTTGTCCTCGAATAATAGAAAAGGTTGTACAAGCACAGTATGAACCCCTAAATGTCTCAACTCTTACCTTTAATATAGAAAACATAATACTAAAAAATCAATCCTTCCTTTAATAAATTCAGAAAATAAAGATGCAAGAAAATCAACCTTTTCATTAACAAACTCAAAAAATAAAGATGTTGTTAAGAAGACATACATTTTTCATGAATATCCAGAGTAGAAAAAAAATGTGGATACTTGTACTTTATTTCCACTTATTATTCTTATGTATCCTATTCCACCTTGTGGTTCTGCCATAGAGCCTTAATTGAGCCCAAATCCTTGGTCCATAACCGATGAACCTGCAAATCTAAGATCTCAAATGGGATCTCTTCATAAGACAGAGAATTTAAGATACCCAATCCTTCCAAAGGACCAATCGATGAAGAATCACCCAAACACTTCCTCAACATGGAGACATTAAATACTGAATGAATAGAGCTCAAACTAGAAGACAACTCCAATTCAAACGCCACATTACCAACCCTCCACAAAATCACATAAGGACAAACATACTAGGCACTGAGATACCCTTTTTTTTCAAAACTAAATCTCTCCCTTCATGAGGGAAACCATTAGGAATACCTTATCCCCAAACACAAACTCCAAGTCTCTATGCCTTACATTCGCATAAAACTTTTAGTGACTTTGAGCAGCCTTAAGCCTATCCCGAATTACCTTTACCTTTTCCATAGCCTAATAAACCATATCCGGGCCAAACATATCTGCCTCACCAACCTTAAATAATCTAATAGGAGATCTATACCTCCTACCATACAATGCCTCAAAAGGAGCCATCCCAATAGTAGAATGATAACTATTGTTCTAAGCAAACTCTACAATAGGTAGATGCTCAGCTTAATTGCCATCATAGTTAATAACACATTTATAAAGCATATTATCTAATACCTGAATAGTCCTTTTTTCTTGCCCATCCATTTGCTAGTGAAAAGCAGTACTCAGACTAACCTTAGTCCCCAACCCTTTCTGAAAAAACCACTAGAAGTGAGATGAAAAATGCATACCATGATTAGAGATAATTAAAATAGGTACCCCATGAATCTTCACAATCTCATAAAGATACAACTTCGCGTTGTCCTAAACCAAAAAGTTAGTCCTCACTAGCATAAAGTGAGCCGACTTTGTCATCATATCCATGATGACCCAAATTAAATCAAATTGATTTTGAGACTAAGGAAGATTGGTAATGAAATACATGTTGACCACCTCCTATTTTTATTTTGGAAATTCAATTTCCCGATACAAACCCCAAGCCTCATCTGCTCAATTTTCACTTGTTGGCACACCATACACTTTCACAAAATCAATTACATCTCTCTTCATGCCATTTCATCAATACATCTCCTTGTGATCATGATATATTTTCATCGAACCAAGATGCACAACATAGCACGATTCATGAACCTCAGCCAATATCTTTTCATGCAACCAATCAACGTCAGGAACATATAACCTCCCTTGGTACCGCAAGTACCATCACCAATAATCTCAAATACAATGATATTTTTCCCACATTCCTCACCCTTGATTTTCATAAAGATAGGATCTAGTATTTACTTCTCCTTGATATATACACTAAGATATGACCGAACCACTTCATGTACTAACACACCACTATTCTCGGAGTCCAACAGGTGAACTCCAAGATTATTCAAGCGGTAAATATCCTTTAACAATTCCTTCTTCTTATTATCCATATGAGATAAAATCCGCATGACCATTTATATAACTTAGTACTAGGACGAGGTTCAATAATGTGTTCTTTCAGTCTTCAAGCACACTGTCAAGTCATATGGTTAATTATCCTTTAGATTAGTTAGTGCTTGAGAGCTTCTAAATAATCCTTCTTATATTTTAACACAATTTTCCAAGGAGTTCTTCTCCACATCAAACTCCTATTTTCATCAAACTCGAATTTCTTAGACTTTAGCTATAAGTAAGACTCCTTTCTCAATTCAAACTCAAGTTCTTTCAAGTGTTAAAGTCAATCTCCAGCTCTAATTTTAGCACATAGTTGTTTCTTAAAGTTTTTCAGATGTAATTACTTTTCCATTGCTTTAATCGAGCAGACCTTCCTTTCTTTCTAGTGATCTTGTTATGGGCTTACCTACTTTCTCTTGATCATTTGTCAACCACCTTGACTGATATGTTTGATTCACTTTGTCAATCATTAAAACCTTATATAACCTAAAAAATTCTTCTTATTTTATAATGACAAACATTTTTTCTTTGGGCATCCAATACCCTTAATAGTAGACATTTAAACATTAAATGCAAAAATGACATAGGTTAGTTAATGGTTTATATACATTGCACAACCCTCTATCTTTCCTCTTTTTTCATCATCAAAATACTAAGTCAATATAACATTAGAATATTCATGATGTCTCACAAGGTATGGCAACTTAGTCTATCATAAAAACAATTAGAGTAATACACAGTGCAACAAAATAAAGTATTCAAAAGTGTATAATTAGGAGACACTATAGAAAAATAATAGCCATTTAATTAAAGACAAATATGAACTACATAGGAAAAATACTAGTATGGAGGAACCAAAATATAGTAAGTACCACGAAATAAATCTTAGGGTACTAAGATGCAAATAATAATGGTGAATGTGGAGGGATCAATTATGTCAAATGACAAATGGTATAAATATTTTCCACCCTTTCACGATCAAGTAACTCCTGCAAAGCATTAATTCGTTCCTGAAGAGTCCAATTCTCTTATTTAACATTTGGTTAAACAATTGCCAATTTAATATTTTTCTCAGCTAGATCCTTCTTTAACTTTTCTAGAGGATTATCAACACATCTCAGTAAAGTAGGTAGAGTAGTGTGGTTCATTATACCAAGCACATCCTTCATGGATTACATAATCCACATCTGTATAGGAACGAAGTAATTATTAAATGCATAGGTTAACTACAACCCATAAATAATGTCATGGCCCTTGTCATTCATCAAGAGCACTAGATATATATGCTTGATGGTTATTCTAGGAAAGTCAACCTTGATTTTAGTATTCAGAAGTTCTATTATTGTCATGTTGGGGTAGCTTGACTTATTGTGTCCCTCTTTTTGGAGTGATAATCTTATGACCAACATCAAAGTACAACTGGTACAAAGGAGACATCTCATATTTTAGCACCCTATGATGTTGATGAGGTGAAAGGCTCCCAAAAACTTCCTTGTGATTTCTAGAGCAGAGGTTGTGTTTTCCAAAGGTGTCCATTCAAACTTGACATTATGATCACATTATCTCATAGGGAAACATAATATCCTGGAGAGTATCTTAGCCACCAAATGAATAGAACCCCCCTTAGAGTAGTAGAAAAGGGGCTTTTATTCTCATACCCATTGGTATGAAACTTATATACTTTGGGCACTCCAAATTTTCTTTGAATATATCCTAAAATTCAAGAGGGGGGTGAATTTAAATTTTTTTCTATGAGTCGACTACTGACTCCTCACAATCGACTCGTCTGCAGATAAAAAAACTTCACAAATAGATTAAATTTAGAATAGTTAAGTAAGTAAATAAAAAAATGTAAAGTAATAGCATAAATATTTATCCTGGTTTGGAACACAAATGCGGTGCCTACATCCAATCCCTTTGGGTTTCAAAGTTTCCTTAGATCACTGAATGTTTGGTTCAACTACAATGATAGGAAACAAGTTCTAAAGACTTATTTTGCTCTTCAGATCTTGTGAAACAGCTTCAGTTAATGTTACAAACTTAACTCGATCCTACTCTTTATATAACAATTGTAAACTAAAGTTAAAAAGCCTTATGAGACTAAGATTGAGATAATTTAAATTTTATGCTTGATATTGTGTAACCCTTGTATGTCTTTAGTCTTCACTATTTATAGTCTTTGTCTACTACTTTTGATAAGGAAACCAAGAGATTTTCTTCTTCATCGAGGATTTAAACTGATTCCTTGATTGAGAAAGGTATCCATTTGATATGTCTATATGCGGCTTCAGATCATGTCTATATCAGATATGTCTGTGATCTATCTTTCCTTTTAGCCTGTACATATTGATGTTCATGTGAAAAATTTGGCCTCCTTTCTTTTGCTTTTCGTTCCTGATTAATCTCTTGATTTATATTGTCTACTGTGATTCTTGGATGGTGATCAGGATATTAATTCTCTTTCTATTTCCAAGATGTTTGATTGATTTTCTTGCCATGCTGTTTGAGTGTCATGATCCACTTTCTTATGATTGGATATATTTCCATTCTTTGAGATATCTTTCTTAATTGATTCTTCTTATTCCTTTCTCTTCCAGTATCTTGCATGTTTCTTTTATTCTTTCACCTTTAATAATTTTCTAGTATCTTGCATCCTTTATCCTACAAAGATTCACCCGTTAGTTTGTCATTATTAAAATGTTACCTAAGGAGGCTAACAATCTCCCCTTTTTTGATAGTGGCAAACTTAAACATCAGTTGACTTCTATATTAAGGATGCTATCTAGCTACCTCTGACTTGACTTCCCTATTAATATTATTGTCTAGCTCCACCTGACTTTCTACCTTGGAGGATGGCTTAAGTTGACTTTAATATAATGATAGTTGACTTCTTTACTTTTACTTGATCCTGGTATTATTAGCTAATGCACATCTTCTCTCCCTTTTGACATAATAAAAAAATATAGAGCAAACAAAACAAAAAAATATACCCATCCACAAAACAAGAAAAAGAACAGAGCAAAAACACAGTACAATAAGGAAATAACAAGTTAACAACCATAGACATGTAAAGTTATGGTGGAAAAAAAATACATCAGAGCAGAAATATGTAGTGTCTTTATACAGGATTGAGTATGATAAGGGACATACCCTCTTTTGAATAAAAAGAGTTCAGAGTCTTTTGGTAAGGAAATAAGTAAAAGTGTTTTGCACGTTAGAGCAGAAGTGATCTTAAGATTTTTCAACGCTCTTGGTTAAGTTGGAGTAAAAGTTATGAACGAAGATGGCAATATTATTTGAGAAGGAGTAGGATTTATAAATGATATAATCAACTTAGGATAACATTTTGTTAAAAAATCTCACTCCTTGTAGTTTAAAGTTATCAAGGGAGAGCCGCACTTTGCCTATATAAGTACATGTCACTTTTCCCTGTTGTAGCGGCTTGGCAGTCGACTCCTTGATACTGACTATTCCTTCTTTGATGGAACTGATCCTGTTCTTGATTTCTTCACTCTCCTTATCTGCATAAGACATGGATTTAGGCATAGGTTTACTTACCCTGGATGTGTCAGGCTGGTTCATGACAGACTCCTTCTTACAATATTCTTTTCCAATCAGAACATAGCCCATGCTTGTGAAGGTCTTTGAATCATAGGTCGTAGAAACTTCTACCAATGAATAGACTGAAAGATCAATTCCATAGTGAAGAATAATATGAGTGATGAGAAAATCGTAGGGTAAGCTTGCCGAGGCATGGGAGTAAGTTGCACTTTCTATCATATATTTATGAATCCAGGAGCTCTAGTTTATTTTTTATTTTTTGATCATGCAGTAGAGAAAAAATATGTCTCTAAAAGACATAATGCTGAGAGACCTCTTTCGAAGAATCAAAGTTGTTGCAATAATATGAGTAAAAATCCCCTTGCAGAAGCTAAAAGACGGATGACTAAAAGAAGGGATGTTCAAGTCAGGATCTGAGATAGTCTTTTTTGCCTCATCAAAACTTATTTAAAAATATTCAAGCAAGGTGTTATTTATGATAGGGAAAACACCCAAGAATTTGGTGTCAAATATTTTCTCAAATAACATGTAATTCAGAACAATACGAGTACCAAGAACTAGAGTCTCTAGTTCCCCTATGTCAGGGGAAAGGCGAAGATTGGCTAAGAACATGCAGATGGGATCATCTACAACTTACAATCTACATAGTTGAAACATCATCGACAAGTCTTGAGATTTGAGAAAGTAATCGATATTGCAGTAGGATTCTTTTAGAAAAGAGAGATTGATGAATCATCCAGAAATTATAATGTGATTCTTGAAGGTACGAAACTTCTCCTTATGAGTAAGAGTCTAGAACTTATGCATGTCCTCTGGAGGAAGAGACTCCATAGGAGATAAGTGAGAAGAGGATTCTTTAGAGGACTCGAAGAGAAGGATAGGGTCAAAGTTAGAGGAATTAAGATTTAGGGAAGTTTTGTTGAGATTAGCCATTGATTGAGTTTTTGTCATAGTAGAGAAGATGGGGATGAAAAAGTATAAAACGGAAAAAATAAGGGGAAGAGACATCTTGAAAGAAGATAACCATAGTTTAGGCTTGAAGATAAAAGGGCGGATGAGTGTTGGGAAGTTGTAGGGTGCAGAGAAGGTAATGATGAAGGAAAAGAAAAAGGTGGCATGTGAAAAGGGAGAGTTGAATGGAAAAGGACAGGGGGTCAGACTATAGTTGACGATTTTTGTGCCAAAAAAAGTCTTTATAAATCCTCAAAGATTTGGAAAAATATATAGCGCCAATTATTTCTACAACAATGTCCTTCACAATAAAATATACAAAATTTTGAGGACAAAATCTTTCCTTATAAAACAAAAGAAAATGATTTTCAGAGTCAAAGGAATAAAATTACCACTTACTACCATATTTCAAGAGAAAAAAAGATTTAGCATATATAAATAGACTAGAATTGTGAAAACTGTTACACATTACGAACATGTAAATAAGATTTAGAACTTTAAAAAGAGTTTTCCCTTTTTAAAAAAAAATCAAAAAAATTGTTTTGGACATAACCGATTTCCAAGTTTTACAAATTGTCTTAAGAAATTTTCTTCATGAATAAAACCATATGAAATAGCTTTAAAAATTTGAGATCAGCAACAAATAATTCTAATTTTTATTGATTCTGACCTCATCATAGAGATAAGGATTTTATTGAAGTCAATGCCCTCTGCCTTTATTTCTATTTCATCAGTTCAGATGCAAGAGTCGACTCTAGGAGGTTATAGTCGACTTTAGTGATATTGCTTCCGGAGTTGTCACCAAATATATCTATTTTTTGACTAATTTTTTTAAAACGAAAGAGACCTTTTTCTTTCCATCTATACTTCTGGAACATCTATTGTCAATTCATCCTTTTAATTGATTTTGTGGATATGTTCCTGCAAAATAAGAATATTAATTTTGCTTAGGTACCCAAGTGACCTTTGGTCCTTGCGGGTTAGATGCACATCCTTTGGGATTCAAAACCGACACACTTTTAGGCTTATGCCTGCAACTGTAGGATTTGTGCCCTCTCTATCCACGAATCAAAAACAAATGGGCCCTCGATAAGAGAAAGAGTTCTTAGCTGATTTAAATGACCTTGATGAGAAACTTGAATAGTTTTTGAAGGAGTTTGATCTTACAAAACTATGGCTTGGGGATTCCTTAAAATAGTTTAATTTTACTTTTTGCATCATCAAGCTCTTCATGAAGTAGGTCAATCTCAATTTGACATACTTCAATTTCTATTTTCCAGTTTTGTCATTCCTCTTCAAGTTGTCGTTTAAATCGAACTTCACAACTTTTCTTCTCTTGAGAAGGTTTGTTATAATAATCCATAACTTTTTGAAGCTCATTAGTAATCATATCTAAGTTTGATCCAAGAGTATTAAAATTATGATAATCATGTAGTCTTACCTCGCTAGATTCACTTGTTGCCATGAAGCACATATTTGCGGCTTCTACTTCTTCTTCAGTTTTATCTTCATCACTCTAGGCTCCAAATTTTTTAGTTTTCCTGGATGTTCTTCTTTTTAATAATGGACAATTCTATTTGAAGTGGCCAGGATTTCCACAATAGTAGCAGTGTTCATCATTTATGATGGAATAATTATTTTTGCCTCCTTGGGATGTTTGTTGTCTCTTTCCCATGATCTGCTTTACCCCACAGTTGATGAGGGCCATTCATATGCTTTTAGTATCTTCTAAAATGTCCTCCTCTCTTATTAAAGCAACGTTGAAGGCTACTAGTTTCTTCTTTTCATCCTTGTGAAACCTGTTGATATATTTTTTCTCATATGTGATAATGCTACCTCGTAGTTCTTCATATTTCATGTTGTGAAGATCTCTTTCAGAATGGTAGCGTTGGTTTCCCAAGTCTTTGGAACACTTTGGACTAGCTTCTGGACTTACAAGTTGTTTGGATAGATCATCCCTAGTGATTTTAGTTCACACACAATTTTGTTGAATTTGGATAACATTGTTTCAATGTCCTGATTTTTTTCCATTTTGAATAGATCGTATTCATTAACTAGGGCAGAAATTTTTGACTTCTTAACTTCGGTGGTTCCTTCATAGGTTACCTCCAGTTTGTCCCATATTTCTTTTGCGGATTTACATATTGATATCTTGTAATGTTCTTCTCTGCTATCTGCACACAAAATCAAACTTATAGCATATACGTTAGTTTGAATTACCTCTTGCTTTTCTTTGTTGACATCAAAGCATTCAAGGTCTTCAATATCAAAACTGCTAGATTCTTTAGCTTTGTTCTTGGACTTCTCGTTGAGTCTTGGAATCGATTTTGGAACCTTCATGATGACAAACCAGTCTTGTAAATCATTTGATTGCACAAAGATCCCAAACCTATTCTTCCAGTAAGAATAATGTTGTCTAATAAAGTATGTTGGTCTTGTAGGGGAGTGACCATCCTGAAGAAGATCACCAAGAATTTGATAATTGGCCATTTAAAATTTACTCACATGAGGATACACAATGCTTTTTGTGGGACCTACTCTTAAATCAATTGAAATTCAAGAGAGAGGTGAATTAAAATTTTCTTCTGTGACTCGACTACTGACTTCTCACAGTCAACTCTCTTGCGGATCAGAACACTTTATAAACAAATTAAATTTATAATAGTTAAGTTAGTAAATAACAAAATATAAAGTAATAACATAAAGATTTATCCTGGTTTGGAACACCAATGTGGTGCCTACATCCAGTCCCCTAGGGTTTTATAGTTTTCTTAGATAGTTAAATGTTTGGTTCAAGTACAATTATAGGAAAGAAGTTCTGAAGACTTATTTTTCTCTTCAAATCTTGTGACACAACATCAATTGATGTTAAAAAATTGACTCGATCCTACTGTATATATAACAATTGTAAACTAAGGTTACAAAGACTTGTGAGACTATGATTGAGACACTTTGAATTTTCAGCTTGAAGTTGCGTAACCCATGTCAATCTTTAGTATTCACTATTTATAGTCTTCGGCTTCTACTTTACATAAGGAAACCTAAGAGATTTTCTTCTTAATCAAGGATTTAAATTGATTCCTTGATTGAGGAATGTAGCCATTTGATATGTCCATATCATATATATCCACATGCGTCTTTGGATCACGTCCATATCAGATATGCCTGTGATCTATCTTTCCTTTTAGTCTGGTACATGTTATGATTTTTGCCTTCCTTCCTTTTGCATTTTTCTCCTGATTGATCTACTAATTTATCTAGTCTACTATGATTCTGGGATGGTGATCGAGATAGTGATTTTCTTTCTATTTCGAAAATATTTGATTGATTTTCTTTCCATACTGTTTGATTGTCGTGATCCCTCTTTTTATGATTGGACATCTTTCCATTCTTGGAGCTAGCTTTCTTACTTGATTCTTCGTATTCCTTTCTCTTTTGGTATCTTGCATGCTTCTTTTATTCTTTCACCTTCAACAATTTTCCAGTATCTTGTATCCTTTATCGTGCAAAGATTCAATTGTTAGTTTGTCATTATTAAATTATTTCCTAAGGAGGCTAACATATCTTTGAGGAAAAAGTTTAGACCATTCTTGAATGTCGAATTTTTCGAGAAGAGTAGTCATTTTAGGGCCCCAAAGGCATCACTCTTTCTCAAACAAGGGATATGTTTTGAAATTAGAGAAAGTGTGGTAAGTTTGAATCAAAAATATTTAGGGCTTTAAGTTGGCCAATCACCTCAACTTGCTCAGGAAAGGCATCCGTAGTAGCCTCAGAGTCAGAATTCTAAAATAAAATAGGTTTACTGAGGCATTTCATGGGATAAGATTTTGTAATGCCCTGAGTCAGGTAACCCAGACTCTACATGGTGCTAACAATCCTGACGAACAACTAGCTAACCCTTGACTGATATCTGTAACTGAGTACTGGATAATAGTAATAGTGTAGTAACAATATAACAAAAATAAATGCAGAAATTTGGCAGAAAAGTTTCCATATGGTTCAAATACAAAACAATACTGAATAAAACAACGTCTGAACAAGATATGATAATACCAAGACTGAAATAAGTGTTTGAACATACTATAGTTTGAAATCCTCTAAACTGTCTGAATAAGGAGTTGATTGGACATGTCCCCAACTAACTCCATCAACTGAAAATGACTAAGTACAAAAATACTGAAATAATGAAATAATCACGTCCTCAAAATATGAGGACTCACCACTAACTCTGACTACTGATATGTGAGCTGCTAAGAACGATCAGGAACCTGAGCGTTCGAACCTATGGTATAAAGCACCATAGCGTAAGAGAAAAGTATACGTCAGTATGTGTGAATGTACTGGTACGCAAAGTGAGGTAAGGCTGAATGTAAGGGTTCATATGTATAAACTAAACTGACTGAATAACATGAACATTACTACGTGAGGATACACACATGAATACATAACTGTAACTAAAATCATAAGGATTCTCAATACTGAGTTTATTGATAACATGGATTACTGATAACTGATATAATGGATAACTGAGTGACTATGTCTGAAAGTCCTTATTCTAATGGAACTAGATGAGTTCCGTACTAAGATGAGTGCCCGTATCTGACAGTCCTAAAATCTGTAGAACTATCTGAGTTCTTTAATGAATACTGAGAATGAGACTGTGGGAGGTATTCATCTAACCAACATGCCCTAAATAAGATATTATAACTGAGTTGGGGACTAATCTGTAACCCCAATTAGAAGGGTTTCAATACCGTGCCATCGGTATGGGCAAGATATGAGTGACCCTCATCTGTTAGGTACTCTAACGAGAATGGTAGGATCCTCATCTAACTATTTAAGACACCTCGCCAACCCTCATCTGACAGGTTTTAATGACTCAACCTACGCTGGCTACGTAGTTATAGAATTCAAGGACTACTTATAAGAATAACACCCTATGCTGGCAAGTGAGTTCCCACCCTTGGGTTCCCTCGGTGCTGAATCCTACTCCCATATAAATAGAAACTGAACTAAGTATACTGGACTGAACTGGACTGTGTTCACTAAGTTCTGTCGACTGACACAATATTACAAAATTCTGATAACTGACTTAGCTACTGAGGACTGAACTGAATACTACTGATTTTTCTTGAGTTCTGAGATTGACTGAATTCTACTGATCGTGGATTGACTGAGATTATCTTGAAAAATGACACTGGCTCTAGGCACACAATTGAATTGTCGGGTATTAAATACCCCCCGGACTTGATAGCATGAAAATAAATAGGACATGAAACTTCTTGAACACATGACCATAGTCAACAATTCATAATACTATCATTGAGGGAAATCATAAAGCATTACAATTCATGAGCTTACACAAGAATAGGAACGTATGCTAACAGATCATAATTTTACAAATCCATACTTATAAGCATTCCACCAAATAATTACAAGACATAGATATAGTAGGAGAGTTAATTTGAACATGTGGGTAGATCATAAGTTCATCATATAGCTCACAAATAGGTCATAAGGCACAATTCTTATTCACTTAGACATTTTAACAAACACATGAAAGGCATAACCTTTTCTAGGGCATGGATCAACGACTAATACAACATGGCTATATCAAGCACTTCAAATTTAAGGATTTCAATCCACACACTAACAAAAAGTCATGAGAATTCAATAAAGATTAGATCTTGCAAATCATATCACAACATAAACATGTGTACAATCAAACCCACAACATGGAATTCAAAATTCAAAGTTTGAAAAGGGTTTCTTGAGATCCAAGGGTGGAAGGGACCCTTGGATGAACACTTTACATACCTTTGTTGACAATTTCTTGAAGATTGATGGAAGAAAGCTTGAGTTCTTGAATTGAAATTAATCACGTAGGGTTTCTTGTTCTTGAGTGCTTGTGAAATAATGAAAGTATTTAGCCAAAAGAGGGCTAAATTTTATGTTATGAGCGCTGAAGATTGAGGGAAAATAACCTAAGTACCCTTAAGGGCGCGGTCATTTAATGACTGAAACTGGGTACTAACGCATTTGGTGATGCGGTACGTCGTTGGCATCGATGTAATACTCGATGCATTGTGACACGATCACGCCTTATCTTAAGACTTTTCACTGGCAGTCTAGAAACAATATTAACCAATGAGATAGGTGATGTCGCACGCCAAGATCGCGTTGGTCCACTGTTTTGGACTTCCAAATATGGTCTAAACGAGGTCTAAAAAATCCAAAACTTTTTCGGGAACACCTATTGGACTTCCTGATAATGAATTAACAAAACTATAGACCATTAAAGGACATTCACGTCGTGAAATGAGATTGCCAACTTTCAAAGTCTAAAAACAAACTAAATCTGGAAACTTAGCTAGAATTTTCTAAGTTTGGGACCACTTGACAAGTTTAAAGGACTAAATTAAGCTTAAAAATTTTGCGGGGTCTTACAATATCTCCCCTTTGGGAACATTCATCCTCGAAAGAGACTGACTGAGATGGGATAAATGATAAGCTGATGTACATACTAAACATAAACAACTGAAACATGATTACATGACTGACATTACTAATTTATTGAGATTCATAAGGAGCATGCATTTCTGATGCATGATTTTGTGACTGAGCTGATACATGAATTCATGACTGGGAGTACTAAGAAGCTGATCATGCATATTTGATGCATGAATACATGACTGAACTGACTCATGAACATGCGACTACACATGCAATGGTAAAGGATGCCATGTTTGAAATGGAATACTGAGCATGAAACTGAATACCAAGTTTGTAACTTTAATCTAAACATGAAACGGAATAAGATTAAGGAAAACTATTACCTTGAGCTGAGTCTGAGTTTGTGGAGAAGAGGTAAGGATACTTGATCTGCATGTCTTCTTCTACTTCCAAAGTGGCTCCCTCAATGGACTGATTCAGCCAAAGAACTTTGAGTAGAAAGACTTCATTGTTCCTCAGTCTGCGAATCTGATAGTCAAGGATTTCAATTGGAATTTCCTCATAAGAGAGACTTTTCTGAATACCTACACCCTCCACAAAGACTACAACTGTTGTGTCATATATGAACTTAACAAGAAAGGAGACATGGAACATTGGATGCACTAAAACTAGATTTGAAGGCAACTCGAGCTTATAAGCTACTTTGCTGAATTGATAGAGAATTTTGAAGGGACCGACATATCGAGGACTGAGCTTTCCCTTATTAATGAACCTCTTCACTCCCTTCATGGGAGAGATTTGTAGGTACACATAATCACCAATCTCAAACTCGAGTACCAAGACCCTTTTGGATTACTTTCCATAAATGAAACATGAACTAGGTACCTCTATTTGAGACAATAGACAGTGGAACACCGTGCAATTTAACCAACTCTCTGATGTAGAGTTTGGCATAATCCTTGGCTAAATAAGTGATATGGACTGAAAGGAAATAAGATGATTTGGTCATTCTGTCTACAATGACCTAGACTGAATCATGCTGACGATGAGTACTAGTCAAACCCGCCACAAAGTCCATGTTCACTTCTTACCACTTCCAAGTAGGAATACTAAACTCCTGCATGGACCCATTAGGCTTCTAATGCTCAATCATAACTTGCTAACATATTGAGAACTTAGCAATAAACTTTGCAATATCTCTCTTTATCCCACTCCACCAATAGATCTCCCACTAATTGTGGTACATCTTAGTAGCCCCTAGATGAATAGAGTAACGCGCACCATGCATTTCTGCAAGAATTTGATACATTAAGTCATCAATATCTGGCACACACAGATGACCCTGAAAATACAAAACACCATCTCCCCCTTGTGAGAAAACCTCTAACTTTGATGTTTGACTGACTCTTTTATTTTTACTAGACTGGGATCTCTATCCTGCTTTTACTTAACTTTGGTAACTAGAGATGATTCTGAACTATTCTGAACCCACATACTACCTTATGCTGAATCGACTAAGCGAATACCTAGTCTGGCTAACTAATGAACTTATTGGGCTAACTTCTTCTTACTGTCCTTAACATGAGAAACACTACCCATAGACAGTCTGCTGAGAGCATCAACCACTACATTGGCTTTGCCCGGATGATAAAGGACACTCATGTGATAATCCTTTAAGGGCACTAACCACCTTCTCTGACGGAGGTTATGATCATTCTGAGAGAATATGTACTGGTGGCTTTTGGTATTTGTGAACACATCTACATGCACCCTATACAAGTACTGCCTCCAAATCTTTGAGTCAAAGACTACTGCTGCTAACTCAACATCATGAGTTGGATAATTCTTCTCATGAGGCATAAGCTGTATGGAGGCGTAGGCTATGACCTTACCATGCTGCATGAGGAAACAACCCAAACCTACCCTGGATGCATCGTAGTACACGACATACCCCTCTGGACCATCTGGAAGAGTCAAAACTAGAGCTGAGGTGAGTCGAGTCTTCAACTCTAGAAACCTCTTTTTGTATGAATCAGACCATTGAAATTTGACTTTATTCTGAGTCAATCTGGACATAGGGGATGCAATAGATAATAATCCCTCAACAAACCATCTGTAATAGCTAGCCAAACGTAAAAAACTCCTGATATCTAATAGAGTAATGGGTCTAGGACAGTTTATCACTGCCTCGATCTTTTGAGGATCAACTCTAATGCCATCACCGAAAATAATATGACCTAGGCATGCCACTGACCTTATCCAAAATTTGCACTTACTAAATTTGGTGAATAGTTGATAATTTCTAAGAGTCTGCAATAATGTTTTGAGATGGTCTGCATGATCGTGCTCACTGCAGAAATTGACAAGAATGTCTTCTATGAAGAGTATGGCGAATATATCTAAGCACTGCTTGAACACACGATTCATTAAGTCCATGAAAGTTGTTGGGGAATTCGTAAGACCAAATGACATGACTAAGAATTCAAAGTGACCATACCAAGTACGGAATGCTGTTTTTGAAATGTCATATTTTCTGACGTTGAGCTGATGATAGCCTGATCTGAGGTCTATCTTAGAGAATTAACTAGCACCCTGAGTTGCTCAAATAAGTCATCGATTATGGAAAGTGGATAGTTTTTCCTGACTGTGACCTTATTAAGCTGACGGTAGTCTATGCACATTCTGAGAGAATTGTCTTTCTTTCACACGAATAAAACAGGTGAACCACACGAGGACACACTGGGTTTGATGAACCCCTTGTCTAGGAGATCCTTCAAATGTTCTTTTAGTTCTCTGAGTTTTGTTGGTGTCATTCTGTATGGCAGAATAGATATGGGCTAAGTATCTGGGAGAAGGTCTATGCCAAAGTCTATTTCTCTTTCGGGAAGATCTTATGGGAACACATATGAATATTTATTCACTACTGGAAAAAATTCAAGACTGTGAGTTTTAGAACTAGAGTCCTTAACTCGAACAAGATGATAGACGCATACCTTGGATATTACTTTCCTTGCTCTTAGGTAGGAAATAAGCTGACCCCTGAAGGCTGAAGTATTATCCCTCCACTCTAGGATGGGTTTATTCTAAAACTAAAACTGGAAAATTCAGTTTCTACATTCGACTGTGGCATAGCATAAATGAAGACAATCCTTGTCGAGAATGACATCAAAATTAGTCATCTCTAATTTGACAAAGTCTGTTAAAGTGACTTTCTGGAATACCATAATCGAGCAGTTCATGTATACCCGCCGGACTATGATAGTTTACCCACTAGGGTAGAGACTGAGAAGGGCTCTACTAGAATTTTTTAACTGACTCCAAAATCAACTGTTATATAAGGACTAACAAAAGACAAAGAATCTCCTGGATCTAGCAAAGAGGAAACATATATATGAAAGATCTATAACATACCAGTGACCACATCATGAGAATTCTCCTTGTCCTGTTGTGACTGAAGAGCATAAAGTCTATTTAGACATTGCCTACTGGTGGCACTGGAAGTGGCACCCTACTGATTTAGGTGACCGGACTGAGATGAGAAACGGTTAGGTTGACCCTGAAAACCTGACTGGGGACAATCTCTAACTCTGTGGCCTGGCTTGCCATATCTGAAACAAACATCACTGCCAGCTCTGCAAATACCCTGATGGTGCTTTCCATATGTCTGACAAAGAAGATGAGTTCGGGCACTGTTAACACTACCCTGAGACTTAGAGCCTAGATCCTTATCTTTGTTACCATTCCTGAACTTAGGAAATAGAGCACTGGATGAGGAAGGAGCTGGAACTAAGGACTTTGGGTGGAACATAGAACGATTCCCACCCTCTTACTTAGGCTGACTGAAATTGAAGCTACCTATTCTAGCTCTCTTATTATGCTTTTCTCTCTCCTTAATCTTCTGCTCCTCTATCTGCTAAGCATTGATTATGAGCCTACCCAAGTCAATCTCACTAATCAATATTGCGGTCCTGCACTTCCTGACCATGCTATCATTCACTCCAAACACAAACTTACTTATTTGGGATCCGCTATCGGCAACGAAGTTTTTAGTAATGGTTAACAAAGCGTTGCAATAGAGGGTCTATTGCAATGCTTTCAAGCATTGCCAAAAATTATTGTTCTATTTGCTATATTTTAATATTATAACTATTACTTTAGACCATAAGAATTGCAATAGCTAAATAAAATACGCTATTGCAACGCTTAATTTATTCCCTCCATTTTCACGAATACTTTTCACAGTCTGCCAAAAGAAAACTTTGCCTAACTTTTCATAAAAGTCCGCCTAAAGAAACTTTTCCTATAGCTTAAACCTAATTAATTCATTACACAATCATGACCATTTCTCTATTATTTCTCTCACAATAATCGATATTACAACTTCTCATCGCTATAATCGAATGCAACTTCTCTCTTACCTTAGCTTCTTATCGCTTCAATCAATGATTAGGGCTACAAAATTGCTAAAATCACTAATTACATATGCTACAATTTCTACAAATGATTAAATCGTGTGAAGATGATTTGGTAGTGAGCTGCCGGTGGTGAGCTTGGTGGGATTTACTGATGTTTCTTTGAAAATTAATTTGTGTTGGAAAGTCAGACTGAATTTGCACTTCAATTGCTTTAATTTGGAAATTTTAAGGTTAGTGTATTCTTCTATGACTTTGACCTATTTTTTGGGATTTTGGGTTTTTCTAGGGTTCATTTGATTACGTGAAATTTTTTATTTCTCCTTGTAATTCTATTGATTATGGGTGTTATGTTGTGGAAGATGTCGTAATGAGTTATATTGGCAACCAGAAGTTGAGTAAGATTAGCGTTACTGGTTAGCGTTTTAATTATTGTAGTATTAATTGTTGATTTCATTTGTCTATAATGTAGTTTCTATGTTTAGCTTGTTATTCTTGTTTATGTGGGTTTTCATATTAATGAGAAATGATGTCTGTGGAAAGGATGATCTTTAACCTGTTACTTAAAAAATGCTAAATAAGTATTGCCTAGTAATTGCAGTCAGATTGAGGATGCTGATTCTGTTGATTTTCTTATTCGATAGATATCTACAACACAACAATAGGAAGTATATCCAATTTGTGTCTCCTGAACATTAGAAGTCATGAAAATCCAACTAAAGTTGGCTTTCACTGCTCTGCTCCTTCTCTTTCACTTGTTAATTGTCTTAGGAATTTATGGGAATATTGAAAACAAAGTATGCAAATTAGTACTAGTAAATCGATAATTTCTTTTCGTTAATCATGACAACACAATGTTAATGAAAACTCAGGTTATTAGTTCGGCATGTTGAAACTAATAGTATCAGAAATGGTTGCTTAAATATATAGGCTCATATTGTTTACATGGGAAAAAAGCAACATGATATTGCAGAACTCACAATATCAACTGACCATGAAATACTTCTATTATTGGAAGTTACAACGTAGCTAAGGAAAAAACAACATATTGATGTGTTGTCCTTCACAGGTTAATATGTTCATATGTGCAGACTGTTTGGTTCACAACTTATATGTTTTCTCATGAAAATGTCCTGAGGTAGCAAAAGATTCAATCATTTTTAGTTATAAAAATGGTTTCTCTGGTGTCGCTGTCAAGTTAACAAAATCATCTATAGTTTTGGTTTTGTACTTCCCTTGTTTATTCTAATATGTTTACCCTACGTCTCTCAACTTTCAATAAGGTATGCCTTACAAGTTTATGAGTAGAAAGCTATTTCGAAACTTGAAAATAATTGGTAGAAGTACGCATAACCTATCAAAAAACGAGTGTCTTTCACCTAAGTTAAGATGCTAACCAACTCATTTGGGGAATAGGATAGGATTTGTAACGGAATATTTGGAAGTCAAGTATGTGGTCATCAATTTCATTCTAATTTTGTCTTTAGCTTATAGCTTAATTGGTTGTGTTTGGCCACTTTGTGCGCCTAGACTATTCCATCTGGTACATACAACCCGTATTAATACAAGTGATAGGTAACTCTGCCTATAAGACTTAGATAGATAGGTTTAAATCACTTATCTTGCCTCAATTGAGATTTTCTTCATGGTCTTACATGATCATAGTTTTTTTAGATTGATTGTTTGTAGGTTCTAGTTATTCTACTTGGGTTCATTGATATTGCTATTGTTGGTTCACATTTTTGAAGAGTCTAAGCAACCTTAATAAGAGATATTATTAAGTTTTCAATCTCAAATACATATTAATTTTGTTCTTCTATTCAGCGAAGTATTCTTAGTATGGATTGCTTATGTTTGTTAAACTTGTTAAAATTTTTGTGCAAGTTTCTTGGCTGGCTGTTTCAAATGGTTGACAATGTTCACATTTTAGCTTAGCATGAATCATAATTTTGATGATTTTATTGTGTTATATATGTAGGATCTTAAGGGATAGTGAAGATAAAAGTTGGATGAATTGTTTAATATGGTCTGATGAGTTCGAGCGTGAAGTGAAATATTTTCTCGAAAAAACGTTTGAAAGAGTTGCTCAAGGAAATGAGATATTATGTCCTTGTAGAGACTGTAAGAATCAACATTGGAATTATAGAGATGTGGTACAGGATCACTTTCTTTCTAGAGGGTTTCTTCCTAGTAACATGAAATGGACATTACATGGAGAAAATGCTTTCTCTGAAAAGACACATCTTCCAATCAATGATGACGAAGGTTCTAATATGCGTGATGATATTGATGGACTACTTCACGATAGATTTAGAAATGTAGATACTGAATCGAGGCATGGAGAAGGAGTTGGAGAGGGATTACCTGAAGATCCAACTAAATTTTTTAAATTATTGGAGGAAGGAAAACAACAATTATATCCTGGGTGTGAGAATTTTAGTAAGTTGAGTTTCACAATTTGGTTGTTCTTGTTTAAATTATTACATGGGTTGAGTAATGTAGCATTTTTAGATATCTTAGTGCTGATAAAAGAGGGCTTTCCCTTTGCTCAGATACCAGAGTCTTTCAATAAGGCCAGAAATGTAATAAGAGATTTGGGTCTTGATTATGAAAAAATATATGCATGCCCTAATGATTGCATGTTATTCTAGAAGGACAATGAGAAAGCTGAGATTTAACCTATAGGTGGGACTTCTAGATGGAAGAGTGTTGGTGGTGCCTCAACCAATGAAAGCTCTAAAACTCCTGCAAAGGTTTTAAGATACTTTCCCTTAAAGACTAGGCTTCAGAGGATGTTCATGTGTCTTCAAATAGCTGTTGCAATGAAATGGCATGCTAATGAACGACCGAATAATGGAAATCTAAGGCATCACGCTAATGGCCAAGCATGGAAGGATTTTGATCATTTGTATCCAGACTTCTCTAAAGATCCTCGTAATGTTAGGTTGGGTCTCTTGAGTGATAGTTTTAATCCATTTCGAACCATGAGTATTTCTCATAGCACGTGGCCTATTATACAGATGAACTATAATTTATCACCATGGATTTGCATGAAGCCAAAGTATCTTATGTTGTCCATGATCATTCCAGGCCTATATTCTCCTAGAAATGATATTGATGTGTATTTGCAACCACTGCTTGATGAATTAAACGAACTATGAGAATATGGAACAAATACTTATGATGCTGAAACCAAACAAATATTCAAAATGCGTGCAACCTTAATGTGGACAATTAGTGATTTTTCAGCATTAGCAATGCTTTCAGGATGGAGCACTAAGGGAAAATTGGCATGCCCTACTTACAATAATAACACATGCTCTAAATATCTCAAACATAGTTAAAAAATGTGTTATTTGGGTCATTAGAGAATTTTTCCACTTGATCATCCACTGTGAAAAGACAGGAAGTCATTTGATGGTAAGGAGGAACATAGACCCGCACCCATTCCTTTGTCGGGTATAGATGTGCTTGAAGAGTTGTGCGAATTCAACAATGTTTTTGGAAAGGGCAAAAAGAAAAGGTCTCGAGATAATAAGGGTCATTGGAAGAAAAGATCTATTTTCTTTGAATTGTCATATTGGCCGGATAACAAATTAAGGAATAATCTTGATCCTATGCACATAGAAAAGAATATATATGATAGTTTGCTTGGGACTTTGTTGGAGATAGATGGAAAGTCAAAGGATCATGTAAATTCTCGATATTACTTACAAGAAATAAGAATATGGGAGGAGTTACAACTGGTAGAAAATAGTAATGAAAATGTAAGTTTGGCTCAATCTTCATTCTCCATGGAACCGGAACAGAAAAAATTATTTTGCAGCGTCTTGAAAAATGTCAAATTACCTAAAGGGTGTGCTTCTAATATATCAGATCGTGTAAATATGAAGGATATGAAGATATCAGGATACAAGAGTCATGATGCTCATTTTATAATGCATCACTTGCTACAGGTTGCTGTTAGAAAAGTGCTACCTAAGAATGTTGCATTGACATTGATAAGGTTCTGCAATTTTTTTATAGCCATATGTAGTAAGGTAATTTGGCCGAGAGATCTTGAAAAACTGGAGTCTGAAATTGGTGAAATTATGTCTAACCTTGAAATGATTTTTCATCCAACATTTTTTGATATAATGCTACATTTTCCTGTTCATTTAGAAAATGAAATTAAGCTTGGGGGTTCTATTTATCTTCGTTGGATGTATTCCATTGAGAGGGACCTATGTAACCTTAAAGGGCTCGTACGTAATAGATCATGTCCATAAGCATCAATAGTAGAAGGTTATGTCGTTGAAGAGTGATTGACTTTTTGTTCAAGATACCTACATGATGGTGTGAAGACGCGATTTAGTAGGCACGAAACTGAAGATGAGGAATCCATTCTAAATTTGTTCCCTATATTCCGTAAGAATGGTCATCCAATTGGAAGTGAGAAGAAAAAAGATTGCACCTTTTTTATGGATGCAAAGTTACGTTATGAAGAAAATCGATATGTCCTTTTTAACATGGGAGATGAAGAAGTGGAAAAGTTCATCGAGTAAGATATTTAAATATTAAACTTCATTTATGTGTTTATGATAAAGTACATAAACATCTATTTATAACGACCTAGTAATTATATTTTCAATATTCTTGATTGCAAGGAACATGAAAATTCATTGAGTAGTCATACTAGATCCAATGCATGGGTAAGAGCAAGGAATCATAGTAGTGAATTCAGTAGTTGGTTTGAAGAGAAAGTTAAAAATGTTGAAGTATCCAATTATTTAAAATGGCTATCTAAGGGGCCTAATATGGTGGCCAAGAGATATAGCGCATATTTCATCAGCGGATATTGATTTCATACAAAAGATCGGGATGCCCCACACAAGACTCAAAATAGTGGAGTGACTTTTTCAGCAACAACTGATAGTTTTGCTAGTGCTAGGGACTAAAATCCCATAGATGAAATGGTGGTTTATTATGGATTAATTCTAGATATCATTGAGATTGATTACTATGGTTGTTTTACTGTTGTATTATTTAGATGTGATTGGCATCAGAATGAAGTAGATGAGTATGGGTTAACTCGGGTATATTTCAACAAGTTATGCAGTCAAGCTGATCCTTTTGTGTTGGTATCACAAGTTTTTCAACTTTTTTATGTTGCGGATCCAATTGAGAAGGATGTTTGTTATGTAAGGAATAAAGTCCCTATTGATTTGTATGATCTAGAGGAAGAGAATTGTTCTAATATAGGAGAAACATTTTGGAGGGAGCCTAATGGTGACATTGGACCCTCATCTAGATTAGATGAAGGTGACTTTAGATGGGCAAGAGAAAATGGAGCCATTGTTGTTGTTGATATTCCATCTACTGAATAAAATTCAAAATATATAGTTGTGGATACATCAGAAGACGAGGATGAGTTTGACGATATTGATTGGGATTAGATGGAGGCAGATGATTAGACCAGAAAGTTCTTTTAAATATATTCTCATCATTAGTTTCATTTTTCTATAGTGAGTGTTAAATTTTGTTTTTGTACATTTTTTATATCTATGCTTGTTTAGAAAGTTGATCACTTTAATTCTCAGTATAGAGAGAACATTACGTCTCAATATCCTACCTTCAACTTTGTTTTTTGACAATTTGTTGTTTGTAGTAAGATTTTTTTATATTGATTTGTGTTATTGTGTTGTTTGTAGTTAGATAGTGGTGTTGTTTGTAGTTAGATGGTGTTGTTATTCAATTTTTGTGCACTAAAATGGCAAAACCTGTACGAGTTCCAAGAGGAATTGGGTGATATGATGGTACTTTAAGGTTTGTTTGTTTTGAAAGTATTGGTTCTGGATGAGTTGTTTCTGAATAGAGAAGAATTAATGCAAACGATTTATATAATCCACTTGAGCTAATGCTTAAAATTTTGTAGGTTGCTAGCTTTTGCGGATAAAAAATTGATCAGTCTGACTGGGAGAACAAGAAGACCCCTAGTGAATCTCGCTTTCCTGCTTAGGTGAGACAGTTTCTGAGCTAATGCTTAAACTATGATATAGGTTGCTGCATCTCTTGGCATCTTCTAAGGTTTGAAATTTACTCGTACCGCGCACTATCCTACTTGACAACCCAGGAAGATCTTGCCGTAAACATGACTAGATGAGTGGCGTGATATTTTGATACTTATCTTCGATGAAATTCGAAAGTTTTGTGCTGGAAAGATATTGGCATTCTCTAACAATAACCTGGTACATAGCTTTGTTAGCTGTTGTTATGATAAACTCCTTTTTTCCTTTATAAAAATGCAAATATTCTGAGGGATTGATTAGGAATAGATTTATGCTCAAAGAGTTCTGCTGGTCAGACAATTCTTCAAAAAAATAAGGTAATCACTGAGATTCGCAGCAACAACCTTTAAGAAGTACATATCATAATAAAAAACCAAAGATGTAATTGGTAGTTTCTTTTTAGATAACATATCTAAGCATGTCTCATTATCGCTCTGTGGTTCCCACTGAAATGTCTTAGCTAGAGTATAAATTGATAGGGAATGTTGAGGGGGTCAAACAGAAATTTTAATACAATTAAAGCATAGTTGCGGGATAAACCAATTGATTATGTTGGTCACCTGAAAGCTTCTAGATTTAATTTATTGGACTAGATACTCCGAACACCAGATACTGTTGCCAAATCCAAGTATTGGCTATGTTATCCTTCACCACCTCATAATTCTGCATCGTAGTGCCTTTGTACACTAGCTAGAAAGTTCTCCTTAATTATATAGCTATGGATATGGATGGGCAGTATATAAATATATATAGCTAAATCATTACGGTCATCTTCCTGGTGTTTGTGAGTTCTTGATAAGATTTTATGGTTTAACTAGCTTGACATTACATTTTTGCTCTTGATATTATAGATACTTAAAGAATCATGAATCAATAAGGGTGTTCGAGAAATCATCAGAAATATAAAAACTTCCTTTCAACTGGATCACTAGCAGCTCTACAAAACAAACAAAAACTAGAACAGAAGAAGAAGAAGAACACAGGCTGCATAAATGCAAAGGAAAAGAATCAAAAGCAGAATGAGAAGTCAAACAATGTTCCACCTATATCTCAAGTACAAGAACAAGTGCAAAAGTTACCAATTATATCTCAACTATTACAACAAGTACAACAGGTGTCTCTGGATTCCACCTCTCTTGCAGCACTAGTAGAGGAGCAAGTGTGAAAAGAATTTCCAGACTCCACCATTCGTACATCACAACCCACAGTTGAACGAGTGCAACAAGATCACTCACAACTTTATAATTTACAAAAAAATGAACAATCTGGAGAAGGCAAGAATATACATATATATATATATATTCATACTATTTCAAAAATTATCTGCATTTCAGTAATTTTGTTGTTGATATTAATGTAGGCCCTTCAACTAATAAAATAAAAAGAGGCGCTACGCAAATGCAAGCAGTACATGGACAGACTGACCGTCAATTGATAGTTTTAAATGAGTTGAACCAGCCTATTGGTCCAACTAAAGCAGTAGTCACTGAATTTTCCAGCTTTCTTGGCACATTGGCAAGGAATGGGACATTTTGTCCTTTTAATCTCAGTTGGAAAAAGTTAAATACACATGATGACATGTGGAGATATATTCAGGTTGCATGTTCTCAATATTTTGATTTCTACTTGAAGGCTTTTCACAGTTATTACACTAACCCAATTCAACCAAATTATAGGAGAAATATGACATTCCCAATAGTGGAAAAAATTGGGCTATGAGAACAATTGTTGCTGCATTTAGAGGTCATAAGTCTAGACTCAAGAACCGTCACTTTTATGCCTACACCAATGATGAAATTCAAAGGGAAAATAGTCCTACCTCTATTCCAGAACCTGTATTTGAGGATCTCCTTAAGTATTGGCATTCTGAAGAAGCTAAGGTATGATATCAATATGGACAACTGTTATATTATTGTTAGCATGCATTTATTATTGAATTCATCACACCCGATCTTCCTTTTTACATTGTTCTTTTTTTTCGATATAAGGCATCAAATTCTGTGTGTTTAAACCTTCACTACCTCGATCCTTTTATTAAAAACTCATAAATATTGACTTGCAGGATACTTCCAAGACTAACAAAGAAAATAGGAAAAATTTTAAGTATCCGCACACTATGGACAAAATAAGTTTTGCTTTAATCTGAGAGGTTTGTTGTTTTATCATATTGTTACTATGAAATTGTTGCATTTAGTTGATAATATTTTAATGCTGACTTGCATGAAACTAGTAAAAAAAAAGGAAAATGCAGGTTCTTTGTCAAATAAGGAATTCTTTGTGGCTACTAGAAGTAGGAAACCTGATCGAGTACATAAGGACACATCTGAAGAGATTACAAGAAAAATAGTATGAAATTTTCTGTTTCAAAATTGATCAAGATCATTTTTTTGTTAAATACTGAATCAACTAAATTTACTTGCTCTTGAATTTGATGTGTAGGTTGAAATAAAGAGCATAGAGACCTAAGAAAGTGAAGATGGTACTCAATCTACTTTTGTATTCACAATAGTTATGGGTTCTGATCATCCTGGTCGAGTTAGACTACTCGGATGCGGTGTTACCAAGACTCTTTTGAAAAAGAAAGCAAGTGATTTTGGATCCTCTTCAAAACTTGATGAACTGGTGAAGAAGAGATTAGATGGGCTAGAAGAGAGGATGCAACAAAGAATGAATGCTCAAAGAGATGTCATTGAGCGAGAAGTTACAATGAAAATCATTGCACAACGTCAGCATATAAATACAGGATTAACACTTGATCCTAATATGCTAGGATTCAATGTTCATTCATCAGGAGAAGCGCTTGCTAACCAACCAATAAACCGTCCATCAATTGGTAGTAACAATCAAGGTCAGTTTCCATTTCTTGATCTGTTGGTAGTAACAATCTGTTTGTAGAACTTCTCTTGCTTTTGGTGTGTGCCTGCTGTTGATTAGCTGGTGATAGTTTGGTATTATTAGTTTGGTAATGTGGCCTGGTATTCTGAGGTTGACTACCTCAACAATTTAATTGAGGTTAGAGTGAGCATGTCACCTTTTTTGTCCAGGGTATTTGCCAATAGTTTTGAGCATTGATGCTACTCTTGTATAGTTTGATAGCTACAATTTTGTTATTTTTGTTCTATACTAAGAATAAAAATAAAGTCATGAAGCTGTTTAGTGTAAGAAATAAAGAAACTTGAGTTTCTTATACTAATATTTGTTCTTGAAGATACTAATAAGTTAAGTCTGAAGTAACGATTAATTAATTTTCACTTAAACATAAGATTCAAAGAGCCATCCAGAAGCCTAATCTCCTTTTATGTTAAAAATGTTCAAAATCTATTTTGATGTCAAATTTAGTTGTGTAAAATACAGTTCTACTTGATTCCGTCCCTTCACTTCCCTCCATTCTCTTCAACTCCCATCTTGATTCCGTCTTTGTTGAGCTCGACAAATGAACCCGCCTTCATTTTTCTGCTCACATAACTTCCAATGGAAAAATATTTACACGTGGCGCAGAATGATAAGTGTATAGGCATGCAGTATTTGGAAGCAATCAAAGCAATTCAAAACACTGATCCAGATTTTATACCTTTGAAGAATGTTCATAGTGTGTATGTGCCTGATGAAGAGGTTGGTGGATTTGATAGGATGAAGAAGTTTGTTGTGGAGTTGAAAGAATTTGAAGAGTTAAATGTTGGGTTTATGATGCTTGGACAGGTTTCAACTAATGTTGAGTTTTAGAGTATTCTATGCTGATAGGACACCTTGGCATATGGAGATTAAGGTGCTTGGAATGCCTGGACATGGCTCAAAATTATATGATAATACTACTATGGTGAATTTAATTAAGAGTATTGTAGTTATTACAAAGTTTAGGGAGTTAAGTTTTATATAGTAAAGGCTAGACTGGCTGCTAATTCTGAGGTCATTTCAGTGAACCCAGTGTTTTTCAAGGCTGGAACGCCTTCCCCAACTATGAGTTTTTGCTC
Source organism: Capsicum pubescens (assembly GCA_030864215.1). Taxonomy (NCBI): domain Eukaryota; kingdom Viridiplantae; phylum Streptophyta; class Magnoliopsida; order Solanales; family Solanaceae; genus Capsicum; species Capsicum pubescens. The sequence continues at coordinate 217,345,869 of CM061546.1, forward strand.
ACTCTCTTATGTTCGGGTATTTCTCTTCTATTAGTAGTTGATTCTATTGAAGGGAGTTGTAAAAATCTATGTAATAATCTAACAGTTGTATTGATCAATACAAGCAACTAATAATCAGATTGTTCATCAATTTCGATAATAAAGAACAAAAGGAGAATAGAAAGAAAAATTCCAGAGTGTTATTACAAAATAGCTAACAAAAAGAAAATAACTACATGTGGTTTATGTACTTATTTTGTTGTGGAATAGTCCTTTTTATGTTATCATTTAAGTGCTAATTTATATTATTTTTTCTCCTTTTAGAGGTGACCAAAATGAAGAAAGAGATAAAAATGACGAAGAGATTGACCTTGCTTGAGAAGATTTTTGGGTTGTGGATAAATACTCTAATATCAAATGTTTTGTGTTGATTTTTTTGAAAATTATCGCTACTTAAACTTCCTAGTATGTAAAAACTTAACTAATCATTTGGACTTAGTTACCTTTTACTTTTGGGTTTAAATTACTTGCTTGTTGCATGTTTTGAATTATGAGGTTATTAATGAATGATTTTATTTTTATGATGTGTATATATTGTGTTATAATTTATTATGTATGTAAATAAAAATAAATAATAATGTGATTATTTATATAAACCATTTAAATCTAATAACATATGGCAATCATTGTTGCAATAGATCAATAACCGTTGCAATAAGTAGTCAAAAAGTGTTGCAACTAAATAATAAAAGCATCGCAATAGATGATATTACAACGGTTCGTAAGTGTTGCAATAGATGAAAATAGGCGTAGCAGTAGGTAATGAAATAATTGTAATAGGTAATCCAAAAGCTTTGCAATAGAATGACAAAAGTGTCGCGATAGATGTTACTGCGATGGTTACTAACCGTTGCAAAGAATCTATTGCGATGGTTCATGTTCGTTGCAATAGATAAAAATAGGCGTCTCAATAAATAAAAAAAATAACAATTGCAATAGGTCCATCTATGGCGACGGTCGTTAAAAACCATCATCATAGATAGACCTATGGCGACGGTTTAGACAACCATTGCCATAGACCTATCGCAACGCCCACCTATGAGACGCTTGCCGAAGAGATGCGATAGGTATATGGAAACGGTTTTTATGTCTATTGTAACATTTTTTCAACCGTCACCATAGACCTAATTTCTGGCAGTGCCTCTTTATCCTCAAATGAAACAAATGGGCCCTCGATAAGAGAAAGAGTTCTTAGCTAATTTAAATAACCCTGATGAGAAACTTGAATAGTTTTTGAAGGAGTTTGATCTTACTAAACCATGGCTTGGGGATTCCTTAAAATAGTTTAATTTTATTTTTTGCATCATCAAGCTCTCCATGAAGTAGGTCAATTTCAATTTGACATACTTCAATTTCTATTTTTTCCAGTTTTATCGTTCCTATTTAGGTTTTAGTTTAAATCGAACTTCACAACTTTTCTTCTCTTGTGCAAGTTTCTTATAGTAATCCATAGCTTTTTGAAGATCATTAGTTATCATATCTAAGTTTGATTCAAGAGTATTACAATTATGATAATTATGTAGTCTTACCTCGCTAGATTCACCTGTTGCCATGAAGCACATATTTGCGGCTTCTACTTCTTCTTCAGTTTTATCTTCATCACTCTAGTCTCCAAAATTTTTAGTTTTCCTGGATGTTCTTCTTTTTAATAATGGACAATTCTATTTGAAGTGGCTAGGCTTTCCACAATAGTAGCAGCGTTCAGCATTTCTGATGGAATAATTATTTTTGCCTCCTTGGGATCTTTGTTTCTCTTTCCCATGATTTGCTTTACCCCACAATTGATGAGGGCCATTCATATGCTTTTAGCATCTTCTAAAATGTCCTCCTCTCTTATGAGAGCAACGTTGAAGGCTACTAGTTTCTTCTTTTCATCCTTGCGAAACCTGTTGATATAATTTTTCTCATATGTGATAATGTTACCTCGTAGTTCTTCATATGTAATGTTGTGAAGATATCTTTCAGAATGGAACCCTTGGTTTACCAAGTCTTTGGAACACTTTGGACTAGCTTCTGGACTTACAAGTTGTGTGGATAGATCATCCCTAGTGATTTTAGTTCACACACAATTTTGTTGAATCTGGATAACATTGTTTCAATGTACTCATTTTTTCCATTTTGAATAGCTCGTATTCATTAACTAGAGCAGCAATTTTTGACTTCTTAACTTCGGTGGTTCCTTCATAGGTTACCTTCAGTTTGTCCCATATTTCTTTTGCGGTTTCACATGTTGATATCTTGTCATATTCTTCTCTGCTATCTGCACACAAAATCAAACTTATAGCACATACTTTAGTTTGAATTACCTCTTGCTTTTCTTTGGTGACATCAAAGCATTCAAGGTCTTCAATATCAGAACTGCTAGATTCTTTAGCTTTGTGCTTTGACTTCTCGCTAAGTCTTGGAATAAATTTTAGAACCTTCTTGATGACAAACTAGTCTTGTAAATCATTTGATTGTAGAAAGATCCCAAACCTATTCTTCCAGTAAGAATAATGTTGTCTAATAAAGTATGGTAGTCTTATGGGGGAGTGACCATCCTGAAGAAAAGCACCGAAAATTTAATAATTGGCCATTTTAACTTTACTCACAGGTGGATACACAATGGTTTTTGTGGGACCTATTCTTAAATCAATTGAAATTCAAGAGAGAGAGGTGAATTAAAATTTTCTTCTGTGACTCGACTATTGACTTCTTACAGTCGACTCTCCTGCGGATCAGAACACTTCATAAACATTTGAAATTTATAACAGTTAAGTTAATAAATAACAAAACATAAAGTAATAACACAAAATTTATCCTGGTTTGTAACACCAATGTGGTGGCTACATCCAGTCCCCTTGGGTTTTAAAGTTTCCTTAGATCGTTAAATGTTTGGTTCAAGTACAATGATAGGAAACAAGTTCTGAAGACTTATTTTTCTCTTCAAATCTTATGACACAACTTCAGCTAATGTTAAAAAGTTGACTCGATCCAACTCTTTATATAACAATTGTAAACTAAGGTTACAAAGACTTGTGAGACTAAGATTAAGACACTTTGAATTTTCAGCTTGAAGTTGCGTAACCCATGTCAATCTTTATTATTCACTATTTATAGTCTTCGACTTCTACTTTACATAAGCAAACCCAAGAGATTTTATTCTTAATCAAGGATTTAAATTGATTCCTTGATTGTGGAATGCAGCCATTTGATATGTCCATATCACATATATCCACATGCGGCTTTGGATCACGTCCATATCAGATATGCCTGTGATCTATCTTTTGTTTTAGTCTTGTACACTTTGATGTCCATGTTATGATTTTTGCCTTCCTTCCTTTTGCATTTTTCTCCTGATTGATATACTAATTTATCTAGTCTACCATGATTCTGGGATGGTGACCGAGATAGTGATTCTCTTTCTGTTTCAAAAATATTTGATTGATTTTCTTTCCATACTGTTTGATTGTCGTGATCCCTTTTTTTATGATTGGACATCTTTCCATTCCTGGAGCTAGCTTCCTTACTTGATTCTTCGTATTCCTTTCTCAATCAGTATCTTGCATGCTTCTTTTATTCTTTCACCTTCAGCAATCTTCCAGTATCTTGCATCCTTTATCCTGAAAAGATTCACTTGTTAGTTTGTCATTATTAAATTATTTCCTAAGGAGGCTAACATATCTTTGGGGAAAAAGTTTAGACCATTCTTGAATGTCGAATTTGACGAGAAGAGTAGTCATTTTAGGGCCCCAAAGGCATTACTCTTTCTCGAACAAGGGATATCTTTTGAAAATAGAGAAAGTGTCGTAACTTTGAATCAAAAATATTTAAGGCTTTAAGTTGGCCAATCACTTCAACTTGCTCAGGTAAGGCATCCGTAGTAGCTTCAAGTTAGAATTCTCAAATAGAACAGGTTTACTGAGGAATTTCATGGGATATGATTTTGTAATGCCCTGAGTCAGGTAACCTGGACTCTACATGGTGCTAACAATCCTGAAGGACCACTAACTAACCCATGACTAATATCTATAACTGAGCACAGGATAATAGTAATATTGTAGTAACAATATAACTAAAATAAATGCGAAAATCTGGAAGAAAAGTTGCGATAAGGTTCAAATACAAAACAATACTGAATAAAACAACGTCTGAAAAAGGTATGATAATACCAAGACTGAAATAACTGTCTAAACATACTATAGTCTGAAAGCCTCTAAAATTTCTAAATAAGGAGTTGATGGGACATGTCTCCAACTAACTCCATCAACTGAAAATGACTAAGTACTAAAGTACTGAAATAATCATGTCCTCGAAATATGAGGACTCACCACTGACTCTGACTACTGATATCTGAGATGCTAAGCACGATCAGGAACCTGAGCATCCGAACCTATGGTATAAAACACCATAGAGCAAAAGAAAATTATGCGTCAGTACGTGTGAATGTACTGGTATGCAAAGTGAGGTAAGGCTAAATGTAAGGGTTCATATGCATGAACTAAATTGACTGAATAACATGAACATGACTACGTAAGGATACACACATGAATACATAAATGTAACTGAAATCATAAGGATTCTGAATACTAAGTTTACTGATAACATGGATTACTGATAACTGATATAATGGATAACTAAGTGACTATGTCTAACAGTCCTAATTCTAATGGAACTGGATGAGTTCCGTACTAAGCTGAGTGAATGTATCTGACAGTCCTAAAATCTGTAGAACTATCTGAGTTCTTTAATGAAGACTGAGACTGAGACTGTGGGAGGTAGTCATCTAACTGACATGCCCTAAATAAGATATTATAACTGAGTTGGGGTTTAATCTGTAACCTCAATTAGAAGGGTGTCAATACCGCGCCACCGGTAAGGGCAAGATGTGAGTGGCCCTCATCTGTTAGGTACTTTAATAAGAATGGTGGGATCCTCATCTAACTGATGAAGCCACCTCGTCAACCCTTATATGATAGGTTTTGATGACTCAACCTACGCTGGCTACGTAGTTCTGGACTGCAAGGACTACTTATAAGAATCACACCCTCTGCTGGCAAGTGAGTTCCCATCCTTGGGTTCCCTCGGTGATGAATCCTACTCCCATATGAATATATACTGAACTGAGTATACTGGACTGAACTGGACTGAGTTCCGTTGACTGACATAATATTACTAAATTCTAATAATTGTCTGAGCTACTAAGAACTAAACAGAATACTACTGAGTTTTCTTGATTTCTGAGATTGATTGAATTCTACTGATCGTGTCTTGACTAAGATTATCTTGAAAAATGACACTGGCTCTAGGCACACAATTGAATTGTCAGGTATCAAATACCCCCCGGACTCGATAGCATGAAAATAAATGGGACATGAAACTTCTTGAACACCTGACCATAGTAAACAATTCATAATACTAGCATTGAGGCATTTCATGAAGCATTGAAATTCACGAGCTTACACAAGAATAGGAACGTATGCTAATAGATAATAATTTCACAAATCCATACTTATAATCATTCCGCCAAATCATTACAAGACATATATATAGCATGAGAGTCAATTTGAACATGTAGGTAGATCATAAGTTCATCATATAGCTCACAAATAGGTCATAATGCACAATTCTTATTCACTTAGACATTTTAACAAACACATGGAAGGCATAACCTTTTCTAGGGCATGGATCAACAACTAATACATCATGGCTATATCAAGCACTTTAAATTTAAGGATTTCAATCCACATACTAACATAAAGTCATGAGAATTCAATAAAGATTAGATCTTGGAAATCATATCACAACATAAACATGTGTACAATCAAACCCACAGCATGGAATTCAAAATTTATAGTTTGAAAAGGGTGTCTTGAGCTCCAAGGGTGGAAGGGACCCTTGGATGAACACTTTACATACCTTGGTTGACAATTTCCTGAAGATTGATGGAAGAAATCTTGTGTTCTTGAATTGAAATTAATCTCCTAGGGTTTTTTGTTATTGAGTACTTGTGAAATAATGAATGTATTTAGACAAAAGAGGGCTAAATTTCGTGTTATGAGGGCTGAAGATCGGGGGAAAATGACCTAATTACCCTTAAGGATGCGGTAATTTAATGATTGAAACTGGGCACTAACGCATTTGGCGACGCGGTGCATCATCGGCATCAACGTAATACTCGATGCATCGTGACACAATCACGCCTTGTCTCAAGACTTTTGACTGGAGGTCTAGAAATAATATTAACCAATGTGATAGGTGATGTGGCACGCCAAGATCGAGTTGGGCCGCTGTTTTGGACTTCCAAACATGGTTTAAACGAGGTCCGAAAAATTAAAAACTTGTTCGGGAACACCTATTGGACTTCCTGATCATGAATTAACAAAAATATAGACCATTAAAGGACATTCATGTCGCGAAATGAGATTGCCAACTTTCGAAGGCTAAAAACAAACTAAATCTGGAAACTTAGCTAGAATTTTCTAAGTTTGGGAACACTTGACAAGTTTAATGAACTAAATTAAGCTTAGAAATTTTGCGGGATCTTACAATATCTCCTGCTTGGGAATATGCATCCTCGAATGAGACTGACTGAGATAGGTTAAATGATAAGCTGATTTACATACTCAACATGAACAAATGAAACATGATTACATGACTGGCATTACTAATTTACTGAGATTCATATGTAGCATGCATATCTGATGCATGATTTTGTGACTAAGATGATACATGAATGCATGACTGGGAGTACTAAGAAGTTGATCATGCATATTTGATGCATAAATACATGACTGAACTAACTCATGAACATGCGACTATACATGTAATGGTAAAGGATGCCAAGTTTGAAATGGAATACTGAGCATGAAACTGAATACCAAGTTTGTAATTGAAATCTAAACATGAAACGGAATAAGCTTAAGGAAAGATATTACCTTGGGCTGAGTCTGAGTTTACGAAGAAGAGGTGAGGATACTTGATCTGTATGTCTCCTTCTACTTCCAAAGTGGCTCCCTCAATGGACTGATTCAGCCAAAGAACTTTGACTAGAGGGACTTTTCTATTCCTCAGTCTGCGAATATGATAGTCAAGTATTTCGATTGGAATTTTCTTATAAGAGAGACTGTTATGAATACCTACGCCCTCAACAAGGACTACAACTTCGGGGTCACCTATGCACTTAATAAGCATGGAGACATGGAACACTGGATGTACTAAAAATAGATCTGAAGGCAACTCGAGCTCATAAGCTACATTCCTAAATCGATAGAGAATTTTGAAGGGACCGACATATCGAGGACTGAGCTTTCCCTTATTTCTGAACCTCTTCACTCCCTTCATGGGATAGATTTTTAGGTACACATAATCACTAATCTCAAACTTGAGATCTTTTCTTCTCATATTTTTGTACAATTTCTGTCGGCTCTGAGTTGTCTTGAGCCTCTCTCTGATTAACTGAACTTTCTCTAAGGTATCAAAGAAAAAGTCAGGACCTACCAATGTAGCCTCACTGACTTCAAACCAATCGATTGGGGATCTGTATCTCCTACCATAGAGAGATACAAATGGAGCCATTTGAATACTGGAATGATAATTGTTGTTATATGCAAACTTAATCAAAGGCAAGTGGTCATCCTAATTACCCTTATGCATAATTTCACACGCTTACAACATATCTTCTAAAATCTGTATGGTCCTTTCTTCTTGACCATCATTCTGAGGATGAACCGTTGTACTAAGGTGAACTCGGGTAGCAGTACCCTTTTGGATTACTTTCCATAAATGAAAGGTGAAATGGGTACCTCTATCTGAGACAATAGATAATGGAACACCGTGCAATCTGACCAACTCTCTGATGTAGAGTTTGGCATAATCCTCGGTTGAATAAGAGGTATGGACTAAAAGGAAATAAGTTGATTTGGTCATTCTATTTACAATGACCCAGACTGAATCATGCTGACGACGAGTACTAGTCAAACCCAGCACAAAGTCCATGTTCACTTCTTGCCACTTCCAAGTAGGAATACTGAACTTCTGCATGGACCCACTAGGCTTCTAATGCTCAATATTAACTTGCTAACATGTTGAGAACTTAGCAATAAACTTTGCAATATCTCTCTTTATCCCACTCTACTAATAGATCTCCCACAAATTGCGGTACATCTTAGTATCCCCTAAATGAATAGAGTAACGCGCACCATGCACTTCTGCAAGAATTTGCTGCATTAAGTCATCAACACCTGACATACACAAACGACCCTGAAAATTTAAAAAACCATCTCCCCCTTATGAGAAAACCTCTAACTTCTGATGTTTGACTGACTCTTTCATTTTTACTAGACTGGGATCTCTATCCTTCTTTTCCTTAACTTTGGAAACTAGAGATGATTTTGAACTGTTCTGAACCCACATACTACCTTCTGCTGAATCGACTAAGCGGATACCTAGTCTGGATAACTAATGAACTTGTTGGGCTAACTTCTTCTTACTGTCCTTAACATGAGAAACATTACCCATAGACAGTCTGCTGAGAGCATCAGCCATTACATTGGCCTTGCCCAGATGATAAAGGGCACTCATGTCATAATTCTTTAAGGGCACTAACCACCTTCTCTTACGAAGGTTATGATCATTCTGAGAGAATATGTACTAGTGGCTTTTGGTATCTATGAACATATCTATATGCACCCCATACAACTACTGCCTCCAAATCTTTAAGGCAAATACTACTTCTCCTAACTCAAGATCATGAGTCGGATAATTCTTCTCATGGGGCATAAGATGTCAGGAGGCGTAGGCTATGACCTTACCATGCTGCATGAGGAAACAACCCGAACCTACCCTGGATGCATCGCAGTACATGACATACCTATCTGGACCATCTGGAAGAGTCAAAACTGGAGCTGAGGTGAGTCGAGTCTTTAACTCCGGAAACCTCTTTTTTCATGAATCATACCACTGAAATTTGACTTTCTTCTAAGTCAATCTAGACATAGGGGATGCAATAGATGAAAATATATCAACAAACCATCTGTAATAGCCAGCCAAACCTAAGAAACTCTTGATATCTAATGGAGTAATGGGTCTAGGCCAGTTTATCACTGCCTCGATCTTTTAAGGATCAACTCTAATGCCATCACCAAAAAAAATATGACCAAGGAATGCCACTGACCTTAGCAAAAATTTGCACTTACTGAATTTGGTGAATAACTGATGATTTCTAAGAGTCTGCAATACTATTTTGAGATGGTTTGCATGATCATGCTCACTGAATAAATTGACACGAATGTTATCTATGAAGAGTATGACAAACATGTCCAAGAACTGCTTGAACACATGGTTCATCAAGTCCATTAAAGCTTTTGGGGCATTGGAAATACCAAATGACATGACTAAGAATTCAAAGTGACCATGCCAAGTACGGAATGTTGTGTTTGAAATGTCATATTTTCTGACTTTGAGCTGATGATAGCCTGATCTGAGGTCTATCTTTGAGAAGTAACTAAAACTCTGAGTTGGTCAAATAAGTCATCGATTCTGGGAAGTAGATAGTTGTTCTTAACTGTGACCTTATTGAGCTGACGGTAGTCTATGCACATTCTTACAGAACCTTCTTTCTTTTGCACAAATAGAACTGGTGCACCACACGGGAACACACTGGGACTGATGAACCTCTTGTCTAGGAGATCCTTCAACTATTCTTTTATTTCTCTGAGTTTTGCTAGTGCCATTCTGTATGGCAGAATAGATATGGACTAAGTATCTGGGAGAAGGTCTATGCCAAAATCTATTCCCCTTTCTGGAGCAATTTCGGGATGATTTTCTGGGAACACATATGAATATTTATTCACTACTGGGATAGATTCAAGACTGGGGGTTTTTGAAATAGATCCCTTAACTCGAAAAAGATGATAGACGCATACCTTGGATATCACTTTCCTTTTACTTAGGTAGGAAATAAGCTGACCCCTGAAGGCTGAAGTATTATCCGTCCACTCTAGGATGGGTTCATTCTAAAATTGAAATTGGAAAATTCTTTTTCTGTAGTCGATTATGGCATAGCATAAATGAAGCCAATCCATGTCAAGAATGACATCAAAATCAGTCATCTCTAATTTGACAAAGTCTGTTAAAGTGACTTTCTGTAATTCCATAATCGGACAGTTCCTGTATACCCACCGAACTATGATAGTTTACCCACTGGGGTAGAGACTGAGAAGGGCTCTAGTAGAATTTTTAAACTGACTCCAAAATCAACTGTTATATAAGTAGTAACAAAAGACAAAGAATCTCCTGGATCTAGCAAAGCAGAAATATGTATATGAAAGATCTATAACATACCAGTGACCACATCTGGAGAATTCTCCTGGTCTGTTGTGAATGAAGGTCATAAAGTCTGTTTGGGAATTACCTACTGGTGGCACTGAAAGTTGTACCCTGCTGATTTGGGTGACCGGACTGAGATGAGAAACAGTTAGGCTGACCCTGAAAACCTGACTGGGGAAAATCTCTAACTCTGTGGCCTGGCTTTCCACATCTGAAACAAACATCACTGCCATCTCTACAAATACCCTGATGGTGTTTTCCATATGTCTGACAAAGAAGATGAGTTCGGGCACTGTTAACACTGCCCTGAGACTTAGAGCCCGACGCCCTATCTTTGTTACCCTTCCTAAACTTAGAAACTGGAGCACTGGCTTAGAAAGGAGATGGAACTAAGGTCTTTGGGCGGAACAGAGAATAATTCCCACCCTCTGACTTAGGCTGACCGAAATTGACGCTACCTATTCTAGCTCTCTTATTCGGCTTTTCTCTCTCCTTAATCTTCTTCTCCTTTATCTTCTAAGCATTGATCATGATCCTATCCAAGTTAATCTCACTAATTAATATCGCAGTTTTGCACTTCCTGACCATGCTATCATTCATTCCAGACACAAACTTACTCATTTGGGATATGCTATCGGCCACCACATGAGGAGCATATCTAGCTAATTGAGTAAACTTGAGATAATACACTTTCACTATTATGTTGCCCTACCTGAGGTTGATAAATTCTAAAACCTTGGCTTCTCTCAGCTCGAGGGGAAAGAATCTATCTATAAAAGTGGTGGAAAACTCCTCCCAATCAATAGACCCTGCATCTATAGCCCTCTCTACTTTCCATTATTTGAACCAATTGTGAGCCACATTTTGCAATGGGTATAAAGCTAGCTTAGCACTCTGAATAACTATCACCCCCATAACATCAGTAAACTTCTGCACCTGATCAAGATACTCCTGAGGGTCCTTATCTGCCTTAGACCCTGAAAAAAAGGAGGATGTATTCGGGTGAAGTCCCAAATCCTGGCTGTAGTAGATTTGGCCACTTGGTTGGACGGAACGACAGGTGGACATTCATTCTAGGTGGAAATTGAATAAGCTAGAGTATTGAATACAACTGTGAATTTTGTATGGGAGACAAGTTCACCTAAAGGATTAGGCTGATCGGGATGAGGGGCTGGCTGATCTCTTGTTCCTCTTCCCTGAGTACTCTTTGGAGGCCTTTTTTGTAGATGGAAGAGAAAGAAGGATTAGAATTAGAGTTTAACTAGAGCGCATGCTCACTCGTAAGACATGCGTGCTGAAAGAAGGGAAAATATTCCTAAAACATCTCATAGCCTTCTGTACATAAATGTGGCGCACTACACATCCATGCACAAGACTCTACCAGATGTGGCTATGAGACTTCCTTGGATTCTATTGAACCATAGGATCTGATACCAAATTTGTAATTCCTCAAGTCTGGTACGCCGGATGCTATACGGTGCTACTAATCCCAAAGCACCATTAGTTAACCCATGAATGATATCTATATCTGAGCACTGGATAATAGTAATATTATAATAACAATATAACTGAAATAAATGCAGAAATCTGGTGGAAAACTTTCCATAAGTTCAAATACTAAATAACACTGAATAAAACAATGTATGAATAAGGTATGATAATACCAAGACTAAAATAACTGTCTGAACAAGCTATAGTCTGAAATCCTCTAAAATGTCTGAATAAGGAGTTGATGGGACATGTCCCCAACTGACTCCATCTATTGAAAATGACTAAGTACTGAAATACTGAAAGAATGAAATAATCATGAACTCAAAATATGAGGACTTACCAATGACTCTGACAGCTGATATCTGAGTTGCTAAGCACGATCGGGAACCTTAGCATCCGAACCTATGGTATAAAACACCATAGTGCAAGAGAAAAGTATGCATTATCAGTATGTGTGAATGTACTAGTACGCAAAGTGAGGTAAGGCTGAATGCAAGGGTTCATGTGCATGAACTAAACTGACTGAATAACATAAACATGACTACGTGAGGATACACACATGAATACATAACTGTAAATGAAATCATAAGGATTCTGAAGATTTAGTTTACTAATAACATGGATTACTGATAACTGATATAATAGATAACTGAGTGACTATGTCTGACAGTTCAGATTCTTATGGAACAAGCTAAGTTCCATACTAAGTTGAGTGATTGTATCTGACAGTCTTGAAATTTATAGAACTATCTGAGTTCTTTATTGAAGATTGAGACTGAGACTGTTAGAGGTAGTCATCTAACCGACATGCCCCAAATAAGATATTACAATTTAGTTGGGGTCCAATCTATAACCCCAATTGGAAGGGTGTCAATACCTCAACACTGGTAAGGAAAAGTTGTGAGTAACACTCATCTGTTAGGTACTCTAACGAGAATGGTAGGACCCTCATCTGACAGGTTAAGCCACCTCATAAACCCTCATCTAACAGGTTTTGAATTCTCAACCTACGCTGGATACATAGTTCTAGAACGCAAGGACTGCTTCTAAGAATCACACCATATGCTAGCAGTTGAGTTCCCATCCTTGGGTTCACTCGGTGCTGAATCCTACTCCTATCTGAATAGACACTGAACTGAGTATATTGGAATAAACTGGATTGAGTTCACTAAGTTCCGTTGATTGATAGAATATTACTAAATTATGATAACTGACTGAGCTACTAAGGATTGAACTAAATATTACTGAGTTATCCTGAGTTCAGGGATTGACTAAATTCTACTAATTGTGGCTTGATTAAGATTATCTTTAAAACTGACACTGACTCTAGGAACATAGCTAAATTATCGGGTATTAAATACTCCCAGGACTCGATAGTATGGAAATAAATGGGGCATGACACTTCTTGAACACATGACCATAGTCAACAATTCATAATACTATCATTGAGGGATTTCATGATGCATTTCAACATGAGCTTACACATGAATAGGAACGTATGCTAACATATCATAATTTCATAAATCCATATTTATGAGCATTCCAACAAATCATTTCAAGACATAGCTATAGCATTAGAGTCAATTTGACCATGTGGGTACATCATAAGTTCATCATATAGCTCACAAATAGGTCATAATGCACAATTCTTATTCATTTAGGCATTTTAACAAACACATGGAAGGCATAACCTTTACAAGGACATGGATCAACAACTAATACATCATGGCTATATTAAGCACTTCAAATTTAAGGATTTCAATCCACATACTAATATAAAGTCATGAGAATTCAATAAAGATTCAATCTTGGAAATTATATCACAACATAAACATGTGTACAATCAAACCCACAACATGGAATTCAAAATTCATAGTTTGAAAAGGGTTTGTTGAGCTCCAAGGGTGGAAGGGACCCTTAGATGAACACTTTACGTACCTTGGTTGAAAATTTCTTGAAGATTGATGGAAGAAATCTTGAGTTCTTGAATTGAAATTAATCATCTAGGATGTCTTGTTCTTGAGCACTTGTGATATAAAGAATATATTTAGACAAAAAATGGGCTAAGTTTCATGTTATGAGGGTTGAAGGTCGGGGTAAAATGACCTAATTACCCTTAAGGATGTGGTCATTTAATGACCGAAACTGGGCACTAACTCATTTGGGTGACACAACGGGTCGATGGCATCAATGAAATACTTGATGCATTGCACCATGATCGTGTCGTGTCTTCGGACTTTTGACTGGCAGTCTAGAAACAATATAAACCAACGCGATAGTCAATGCGGTGTGCCAAAATCAAGTTGGTCCACTATTTTAGACATCCAAACATAGTCTAAAGGAGGTATGCAAATTCTAAAACTTGTCTGGGAACACCTATTGGCCTTCCTAATTATGAGTTAAAAAAATATAGACCATTAAAGAAAATTATGGTCGCGAAATGAGATTGCCAACTTTTGAAGGCTAAAAATAAACTAAGTCTAGAAACTTAGCTAGAATTTTCTAAGTCTGGGACCCCCTCACAAGTTTAAAGGACTAAATTAAGCTTAGAAATTTTGTTGGGTCTTATAGATTTGGAAGTAGATATGGGTTTGATGAAAGACTTTGAGAAGGTGGAGGGTTTCTTATGTAAAATTGATTTGAAGGGAGGAGTTCTAGATTGATGAAAAAAAAACCTTTAGTAATGGATCACTTAACAATATTATTTCACTGAACTTACTGAAGTAATAAATCTTCCTCAAGAGTGTTAGAAGGTGTTAGAAATTGAGTCAATTATCTGCGGCATTCAACCAAAGAAAGGTTGGAACACTACCCAGTGATACGGTGCAAAACCCAAGGAACGACGGATCATGCATGGCTATTACTACCCGGAGTGGTAAAGTGTTGGAAAATCCATCCAAAGACAAGCAGGTGGTTGATGATATAGCGGATAATGTTATTGATGCAGAATGTGAAGAGGCCGAAGAAGCTGAAGAGTGTGTTCATGACGTCACCCCTAGACGTTTGCAGCCTGAAAAGATTGATAGTTGGAAGCAAGGTAAAAAGAAAGTGGTGGAGAAAACTATTCCCCTTCCACCACCACCTTTTCCTCAGAGACTGAAGAAAAAGGCTGACGACACTCCTGAAAAGGTTAATAATCAAAAGCAAGATAAAAAGAAAGTGGTGGAGAAAACAATTCCCCTTCCACCACCACCTTTTTTGCAGAGGCTGAAGAAGAGGGATGATGACACTAGGTTCAACAAATTCATGACGATGTTAAAGCAGCTGACCATTAATCTTCCTTTGGTGGAAGCGCTGGAGCAAATACCCAGATACGCTAAATTCATGAAGGACCTTTTGAAAAAGAAACGGGCAGTAAGTTATGACTTGGCAGATGAGGTTCATCATTGCAGTGCGATTGCCACAAGATCGTTAGTTCAAAAGAAGGCAGACCCTGGTGCTTTCACTATTCCTTGCACAATTGGGTCGTTGGATTTTGCTAAGGCATTGTGCGATTTGGGAGCTAGCATCAATTTGATGCCACTATCTATTTATAGAAAGTTGGGGTTGGGAGACCCTACACCAACCAATATACGGCTTGTAATGGCAGATAGGTCGGTAAAACGACCTGTTGGTATCCTACATGATGTGTTGGTGAAGGTTTCCACCTTCATCTTTCCTACAGACTTTGTGATTTTGGATTGTGAGGTGGATTCTGAAGTTCCCATAATCTTGGGATGTCCTTTCCTTGCAACAGGAAGTGAGCTTATTGACATGAGAGCTAATGAGATTTTATTTCGGTTGAATGAAGAAGTGGTCCTCTTTGATATATGCAAAGCAATGAAGCATCCCAGTGATATGAATGTGTTCTCTGTAGCTGATGTTCATTATGAGGATAAGAAAGCTTTATTTGTAGAGAAAAAGCTTACTGTTGAGCCATTATCTACTGCGCTGCTGAATGTTGAGCATGATGATGATGAAGATTATGAAGAAACTATGTGTGCTCTAACAGAAATAGGGTCCTATTCTCATACTCCTAAGCAGCTGAACCTTGAACTTATGAATCAACCGTCACCAACAGCGAAGACTTCCATTGAAGATCCCCCAGTGCTAGAATCGAAAGAGCTCCCCAATTATCTAAGGTATGCATTCTTGGGAAGTGGAAATACACTTCCGATGAGTGTGGAGGATGATTTAAGTGAACAACACGTAGAAGCTCCCATCTCTGCTCTGAAGAGATACAAGAGAGCTATGGGTTGGACTATTGATGATACAATTGGTATCCCTCCTGGGATATGTATGCACAAGAGTCATATCGAAGAAGATTGCATGCCTATAAGTAAGCATCAGCATCGTCTGAATCCATTCAGAAAACGATGCCCCATCTGTCTCGATGAAGTCTAAGTAATCGAGATAGCTATGTCGTGCCGTGATAATAAATCAAGCGCTTTGTGGGAGGCAACCCATCGTTTTTAATTGTTTTGTTTTCTTAAGATTTTGGCGAGCCACGACCAAAACTAAGGCGCTTGGTGGGAGGCAACCCATCGTTCTAATCGTTTTTGTTGTTTTTGAGTAAGTGTAGGTGCAAGAGGTATAAAGGAGGAGATTGGTTTCAAATTTTGATTTGGAAGTATTGCATGTTGAAGGTGGTAAGTTAGGAATGAAGAAGCAAAAGGCTATGGGTTAGGCATTGCCTATGAAAATATAGGCAAAGAACAAGGCAAGGCCTATGTAAATCTAGGCCACGAACAAGGCATGGCCAATGCTATGGCCTAAGATCTCGGATTCTAGAGTGTCATAGCATAGGCGCCGCCTATGCTCAACAATGCCATAGCATAGGCGCCGCCTATGCAAAAGAATTTTGTCTCTGAATCTAGTATGCCATTGCATAGGCGCCACCTATGCCTAACAATGCCATAGCATAGGCGCCGCCTATGCCAAGCATAGGCTCCGCCTATGCCAAGTATAGGCAAAGCATTAGGCGCCGCCTATGGTCACTTTTGGTCTCCAAATCTGATTCCAAATGGGTCAAAACCCGACCCAAGATTGTCCTATAAATAGAACCTTAGTCTTAGAACAAAAATGCATTGCAAATTCAACCTAAGTGCCGCCTACCTCTCCAAAATCTCTCAAAAATTTTCCTTTTTCTCTTTTACTTTGCAAGAACATCTTCCGAGGCTATCAACCAAGTAAGTACTTCTTTGTTCTTCTTTTATATTCCGTAAGTACTACACTACTACGCCTATAATGAATTGTTAAATCTTGAAGTAGTATTGGTGATTTGAATGTGGTTGATTTGTTGTGATACATCTCGCTGAGTGAAAGAATACGTGTGGGTGTTCTTGATTTTGTTCCAACTTGTATTTGATTGTTATACACTGTCATACTTTTGCGGAGTCGACATGGTGAAGTTAATTGCATAATATTCAAAATTGAATGCTTGAATGTTTGAATGACTCGTTCATCGAGATAAAGATCATGATTGAATACAAGCATGAGATGTTGTGATTATTTCTATGCCATAACTTGATACGATCTCTATGTAGTAGTCTTGTTCAAAAAGTGCATTAATCCAAACATGAAAGTATGATCTAGATTACATGAAATAGAGTTGGAAAGGATAGTTAAGACGACATGAATGTATGACTGTGCTGAACATATTGTTGGAACATAACGCCTAAACGTATATCGATGAAGTCTGAGTAATCGACAATGTTCACTTAATTAGTTTGTGCCAACAAATTAAGTGTAGGGTGGTGCCACTACTGTTTGTTTGTCGACTTTATCTACCGAGATGAAGCTAACATGACTATCATTTTAATCTCAGGTACAATGGCACCAAAAGCACGCCAAGGAAAAGACAAAGCAACCACCTCACAGAAAGGCCAGAAAAGAGCAAGCTGAATCCTACTCGCTACAAATACCTCAACGCACTTTTGGATCAAGTGGGGTACAATTTGAGGAAACTCTGAGGATGACGACTCTGATGATGATTCCGACGCAGGGGGAATGACCCCAGACATAGAATAGGAGTTCGACTAATTAGGTTTTCCGTATTTATTTTCCACTGAGGGCAGTATGTCCCGTCTAAGTGTGGGGTGCTGGTATTCATATGTTGTACTTCTTTACCTACATTTATGGTCATATGTTTTTTGTTTGTTTTAATTAGTCGTAGATTTTTTTTTAGATTTTGAGGCATGAAATTGTTCTGATAAGCGACATGGTGTTATGACAAGAGTTTGTGCTAGAATCATTACTATTGAGACATTTAGGCTCTAAATGTGACTCATTATGTGATAAGTGTGTGGTTTAATTCCTTCATCTGTTAGGTCAAGAGTCTGTACTGCTCCCAATAAAGTCGACCATGTGCCTTGTGTGTGTGAGGTGATAGTATATTCTGTGTTTGTGACTGATGCTAGAACTTGCCTGGTGTGTGTGTAAAGCGAAATAAAGAGTGTGAGTTTAGGAGATGATTTAGGCATTTCTTTGGTAGCCTGTGATTGTTTACCTTCTGTTTACCTACTCGTGGACATTATCCTAGTCAACCCTTTTGAGCCTTTAAGCCATTTTCTTTGACAGCCTCATATATAAGCCTAATCCATTTTTTTCAAGACCATAATTTTATCCAAATTCCTAAGAGCTTTAAATTATGAAGTCATGTGACAAAATAAGAGGAAATTGGGTGAGAGTGATGCCTTAGAGTGTATTGGTACTTGAATTTGTTATGAAAAAGAGTGGCTATCATGGAGGTGTGTTATAAAAAAAAAGAAAAAAAAAAGAGAAAGAGAAAAGAAAAAGAAATAGAAAAACAAAAAGATAAATTGTGTTTATGATTAAATAAAAAGATAGTTATGCTTGAATGGAAAAATAGGTGAAAAGGGGTGATAGATGAAAGAAAGGTAGCAGGATTGATTAAAAGAGAGTGTTAATGGCATAATGTGATGTATTAAAGCGCTTAGGAACGTAGTCACTATTTCTGGCCAAAATAGTCCTACTCGTCCCTTAGCCTACATTACAACCTGTAAAGACCTATTTGATCCTAAGCTTAGCATTCTGATATTTAGTGGAGCATTACATTAAGGGCAAGCCTATGGTCATCAGTTGCAAACATATGAATTCTTTGTGAGAGTGAGAGGAAGGATAATATTATACCCATGTTTTGAAAAATGAAATACTTGTGAGTAATTATGGGTGACATATTGTGAGACACACATGGTTGATGAGTTTTGGGTAAGTCGTATATGATTCTTTGTGCCTTAACTTTTGTATACGAATTAACCATCATCACGAGTCTATGTTGGAGGCTGAATTGTTTCTAGAAGTGATTAGAAAACTACTCTTTGTTAATGATTGTCGTGCCTGTCTTGACGAATATTTTGTGTTGTTGTTGTGAAACCCTAATTAGATGTTTAGATGGACATGATATTTTGTTCGAGGACGAACAAAGCTTTAAGTGTGGGGTGTTTATGATAGGCGTATTTACACGCCTAAAGTACTATAATTTACCCATATTTTAGCTAAGTTTTGAAGACAAAATATATAATTCATGCACTTTTAGTCCTTTTTCCTGTAAGTGAGCTAACAAACGTGATTAGCAAGTTTTCAGGTATAAATGATGAAGATTTCAGCATTTTATGGATAACTTGATGCCCAAGGAAGCTTCACAAAAGAAGGAAAGGAGAGCTTGGATGCCTAGGGACTAAAAGTGACGCATGGAAAACCTGTCTCGGGCAAAAACAGTATTTCTAAAGACTTTGGGGATCAACAGTAACTTAGTAGGATTAGGATAATGATGCAGTAACCTAGTAGGACTAGGATAAGTAATGCAATAGCTTAGTAGGAATAGGATATGGGTGTTATAAATACCCTATTTTGCTGGAGATTTTTATTATTCCCATCCATCCACCATCCATCCATCCATCAAAACAATTCTCCACCACCCTCATCCCTATTCTATCCTTCCCATTTTTCTTCATTAATTCATTGTTGACATTATTTTTCATATATTCAACTTTTAATTTTTACAACAAGAGAAAAGCTATTTGCAAGGAATTCACGTGAGATTTTTATGATGATAATGTCTATTGTGTTTTCCGTTGCACTCATGCATAGCTAAACTTCTCTGTTGGATTTATGGAAGCCTTATGAGATACTATTTATTGCTATGAGTTTGTGAATTCGTGACACGTGTACTTCTTATATCAGTACTCTCTTCATCTTAATTCAAATTCTTGTGGTTGCAAACACATAGAATACGCCAGTATAGCATTAACTTGTTCGAATGAAAAGTTATATGTCTGAAAAAGAGATAATGTCAAGGTAATAGGGCACCAACCCCTGTTAAAAAGTTATTGCCGTAACTGGATTAACCTCTTGGAGAATTTGTACCGTTAGATACGCTTTAAGCTCGAAAGAGTTAAAGTGAAATAATCCTTGATGGTCGAAAGACGCCTGAATTTACCATAGAATACAATTCTCTATAAGAACATGCATGTCTGGATTCCGCATAACTCATAGCCAATAGAGACGTATAACTCATAAGGTGGACATAACCCTAACTCTCAATTCTCATTGGTTAAACATCTTACTGAACATTCTTTCCTTTTTACTTTGCTATTTTCCGTTTTTACTCAACTATTTTGTTACATTATTGCACGCTACAAAATCCCCCCTTTTACAAGACTTGCACCAAAAGTCTAATAATCTTTGCTTACTTAGTGACCGGCTATTCTCTGTGGGATCGATACCCAACCCAGTTGGGTTATATATTTGACAACGACCGCTTACACTCTTACGAGAGCTATAGTTTGAACGTTATCATAACTCCATCAAGGACCCTATCTACTTATTAACTCTAATTAGTCTTGAACTTAGAAAAATCTACCTAATAAGTCCACTCAACAAACTGAAACACTACTCTTATAACATGAGTAGTTCATTTAAAAATCAGCACTCAAGAATACTCACTCACTCTTTAAGTGTGCTACAATAATAAGAACATGACCAATGCTTGAGCAGTCTTAAAATGATGTCTTTGATACCTCTCTTCACTCTTTTGATTTGTGCAAAAACCTTATTTTATGAAGAAGAGACTCTTTTCTTTTATCAATAAGTGATGATGAGGGTTGAAATATCATTGGACCATTGACCTAATCAGTACAATATAGAACCTACAAGTTTGTTACATAAGAGGACAAAACTGTGTAGATAATGCACCCCAACTGTACTATACCTTGCACATCCAGGGACCTGGTCCCTTGTAGTTAGCTACTCTTCATGAAAAATTCATATAGAAGAAGAAAAAGTAGAGGAGGAAGTGTAGGAGGGACATTTATTTTTTACTTTCCCTACAGGCTTTAGACAGGTGATCATCTTTTTGTCCCTTTTTGAGATGATTTTGAGTAGTTCAAGATTCAATAGATGGGAACGTATTTTAACGAAGGGCTCATTATCATCAATAAGAACTGGAGACTTTGGTTTATTCCAAGTTTGAGATCTAGGCCTTTTAGGTATCAGATCTACTATTGGAATATCACTAATGTCAATAACTTAAAGAGAAGAGTCATCTCTTATCTCATAGGAAGGGATTTTTTGGAAATGGGGCACAACTGAGAAAGTGGAGAACTAGTTTTTCAAGGTATTCCATTCAACAAGATTAGACATTTTAAAAGAAATATCTGATAGAATATCTGGAGTAATCCTGGCACTTTCATAAAGGACTATCAGAGAGGATTTGGACTTACGATTCTCAGATAATTGTTCCGTAGAGGAAAAGAAGAAGAAGAAGAAGAATAAAAATCCATAGTTTAGAAAGAGAGTAAGTTACACAAGTAAAGTATTAATGATGTAGAGAGAGTTAAGAATACCTATAGTTGAGGCATTGAATTTATAAAGAAAGAAAGAAAGAAAGAAAGATGAAACATGAGGGAAAAAGACTGTGTTGAGCATATGATTTGCCAATGAGAAAGGATGATTGCAACAATAATGGGAATGCGGTGGTAGCCTTTGAAAAGTAAAATACTTTAGGTTTTTTGGTGGGTGAGTTTTATTCTTAAAGAATATTCAAGTACTCGATCAATTAATACTTAAATTGACAATGCTTAAATGTCTTAACTCAATTGTCACAACAAAAGGCTATGTAGATAATACCTGATGAAATTAAACTTGTAATCACAACTGCATGGACTTACTCAATTTTCTGCACAATATAATACAAAATTAAGTGAAAAAAGACTCAGTAATTGAAATTGGGACACACAACAAAATATGCAAGACAAAATTGAATGACATTTTAGCTAACATATTGGTAGAAATTTTTTTATACCCAATCATTAAAGAGAGTTTATGAAATCTTGATAATCCCCAAGTCTAACCTATTTTTTTCCAAATGTTTCCTACATAATGCCTTGGTAAAGATATTAGTAATTTCTTCTTCAGTAGTACAAAACATAATTGATATAAGACCTTTTTAAATATTGTCACTAAGAAAATAGTGTGTTATGTCTTTATGTTTAGTTATTTTATCCTACACAGTATTTTTTATTATATTGATGGCATTAGTATTATTACACAATTTGGAACACCACCAACATCCATACCAAAGTCTTTCAACTATTTCTTAATCCATCATACTTGTGCACAACTTGATCCAGCAATAATATACTAAATCTCGACAACAGACAAGGATATAGAGTTTTCTTCTTGGTGGACTAAAAGATCAAACTTTATCAAACAAAGTGTGCCATACCTATGGTAATTTTTCTATCTATAAGTTAACATACATAATTAGCATCTTCATAGCCTAAGAACTTGTAATTTCTTTCTTTAGGATATGATAGATCTAAGTCAGTAGTTCCTTTAAGGTATCTTAGTATCCTCTTTACCGACTTATGATGGTACTTTTTTGTATTTTCTTAAAATCTTGAACACAATAAAACACAAAGATAATGTCAGGTCTTCTTGAAGTGAGATGTAAGAGAGACCCAATAAATCCTCTATACAACCTTTGTTCCCCAGATGGACCTACTTCATCAAGGTCCAACTTTATGGCTGTGGTAGTAGGAGTGCTGATATTTTTGGCCTCTTCTATATAGAATCTCTTGAGTATCTCTTTCATATACTTTTGATGATGAATTAATGTTACATAAGGAGTTTGTTTGATTTGCAACCCTAAGAAGAAGTTTAGTTCTCTCATAATGCTTATCTCAAATTTACTACTCATTAGCATTGCAAATTCTCGAGTCATATTGACACTAGTTCACTCGAAGATGATATCATCTATAAATACTTTATAATAAAAAAATCATTGCCATTAGTTTTTAAAAAGAGAGTATTATTAATTTCACCTCTAGTGTGCCTATGATCTAGGAGGAATTTTTACAATCTTCATACCAAGCCCTCTGGGCTTGTTTCAAACCTTACAGAGCTTTGTTGAACTTGTAGACATGATTAGGAAACTCAGTGCTTTAAAACCAAATTCTTTCTTCACGTACACTTCTTTTTTTAGGTTTCCGTTCAAGAACACACTCTTCACATCCATTTGATAGAGAGTAAATTATTTGAAGGTTGCTAAGTCTACAAGTATCCTAATTCCTGTAAGTCTTGCCATAGTAGTAAATGTCTCATCATAGTTTGTACTTTCTTCTGAATTGTTTTCTTGAACCACCAATCTTGCTTCGTGCCTTGCAATTGCTCAATTCCCGTCTAGTTTGTTTTTGTACACCTATTTTTTTTCAACCATAGTTCTGTTATGTGATGGTGGAACAAAGTGCCATATCTTACTATTTTCAAACAAATGGAGTTCTTCTTGCATGGAAATTATCCAATATTTATCAGAAAGTGTTTCCTTCACATTTTTTGGTTAAAACAGTGATAAAAATTGACTTGAAAGCATACAAGTTTCTCAATTCTACTTTAGTGTTGACCTCTGAAGTGAGATCTATATGAATATATAATTGTATAAGATCCTAAATACTTGTAACTTTTTAGAACCACCCCTTGTGATCTATCATGAAACACTGTCAGTATCTTGAGCTGGTGTTTTGGGTGTATTAATTTCTTTATTTGTAGTTCTCCCTATTGATATGCTTCTAATTTGTTCAGCAATTAGACCAGGTGGTGAATCCTTTTCATGATACTACTCTTCTATTTCACTTTCATCTGGCATGTTAGTCTCAAACAAAGTACAAGATTCATATAAAACAACAAAAACACTTTTTTCAACACAGTTTATTCATTTGGTCAAAACCCTATAGGCTTTACTATATTGATAATAACCTTAAAAGATTCCCTTATCACTCCTTGTATCAAATTTTCCTATATTATCATTTCTATTGTTTTGAATGAAACACTTGCAAGAAAAGGTCGTAAAATAAGAAATATTAGGTTTCCTACCTTTGAGTAACTATTACGGAGTTTTCTAGGATGGTCCTAGTCATGTATCTATTCATAATGTAACATGAAGTCCTTATGGTCTCAACCCAAAGATTTTTTACATGATTTCCTGCAAACATGATTGTTGCAACCATATCTTCCAAGGTTATATATTTCTTGTCTACTACTCTATTTTTTATGGTGTTCTAGAAGCAATGAAATTATGATCTAATATATTTATTGAATAGAATTCTATGAATGTTGAGCATTTTAAAATTCAGTTACATGTTTAGATCCGATTGAAATTAGGGAAATGCCTAGTTTCTTTTCCATTTTCATGATAAAAATAGAAAAGACATCAAAGGTATTTTCCTTGAAAGATAAAAATAGTGTCAGGTGAACCTAGAATAATCATCAACAATCACATTAGCATACCTCTTTCCTCCTTTAGTTTTACCCTCATTAATCCATAAGGGTCAATATAGATCAGGTTGAGGAAATTGGTTGTACTGACATGGTTCGTTATCTTGTATGATGATCTAACTTGCTTTCTCCTTGCATAGGCAGTACAAACTTATTCCTATTTAAACTTAGTTTTAGGCAATCCTACCACTATGTACGTTAAGGGAAGTTTGTTTAGCTAATTCAAACTGGCATGTCCAAGTATATTATGCCATAGTAAGGGGTCACAATCAACTACACTAAGACATGTAAAATTTGTAATAGGAATTCCCATGATGTTAGCCTTATACATATTTCTATGTGTCTTGGCCATCCGAATAATATGTTCTGCATCCAGTTTCTTAACTTTTCAACCTGCAGATGTAAAATTTACCTTGTTTCCTTTATCACAATGTTTAGAGATGTTGAGCATATTATTCTTTAATCCATTAACACGATAGACTTATTCCATCATTCTTATTTTAGATCTGCCAATCTTCCCAATGCTAGTGACAGTACCCTTTTTACCATCTCCAAATAACATATTCTTCTCTTCAAATGAGATAAGTGAAACCAAATATTTTTTATCTCCAGTCATATTCCTTGAGAAAGAACTATGCGTGTACCAATGTTGCTTGTCTCCTTTCACTATTACCTACAAAATAGTTTATGGGTTAGTTTGAGAAATCTATATACACTTGGGTCCTTTCTTATGAACAAAATGGTGAATCAAGTTTCTTCTAGACCACCTAGGTAATCGGTTTGTGGGCCTATTTCTATGAGTAATTTTGGAATTATTTCTTTATCTTGAGCTATCTTAAGACCAATTCCATTTTTCTAGATTTGTACTTCTAGTCCTATTATTTGTTCCCACTAGACATTCAATAGTGGGATGTCCAAGATTTTCACATATATAGCACAAATCCCTAGTAACACCTATTTTTGTATGAAATCCTAGACCATAATTTTCATTATGAGTTCTTCCACTTAGTTTTTTCATAATCCTAGATGAGTTAGTCCATATATTTTCTCTCTCAAGATCCATTTTTAATCTAGACATTTTTGGAATTAGTTTTCTCACCTTGTTTTCATAGAGACAATCATTTTTGCATTTGTTAAGGTCAGACTCAACACCTTTTTTATCTTCACTCATAACATTTTTCCTTCTTAGAGAGAGATAATTTTAGAATTTCAAGATTTGATCAATCAAGATTGCCAACCTATTTCTTAAAACACAGTTTTTCTTTATATTGTCAATGTTGTAAGTTTATAGATAAATGTAATCAAACTTTAATATTGCAAAAACACTAAACAATTCATCCTTATCAAAGATTAGCTCTTGAAAATCATTAATCAAAGCACTAATTAAGGAAACATTTTTCGTTTAGTGAAAAATGCAATTTTTCTTTTATCTCAAGAATGCTTATCTCATATGTTTCCTCTTCTTATTCTATGTTTGAATCTCTAATGTCCATGAGAGAATTTGTATCCACATCTTCATTATCTAATTTTTCTATGTCTGAACCCTAAGTAGCCACTACGACATATCCTTCTATTTACTTTTTCATTGCCTTTTTCTTCAGTTTTTTTTTCTACTTTTTCCTTTTTAAACTAAATCTCCCACATAGGGAAATCCTTAATCATATGATTAGTTTTATCACATTTGTAGCATCTAGCCTGATTTTTATCCTTGGACCACTTCTTTCTATTTATTCTTTTCCTATCAGATCCCTTCTTTTAAAAAAAAACTTATGTTTTTTGTAATGAAAGTTACTTTCTCTTCATCAAGTTTAGATTCATCACTGTTAGATTCCTGTAAAGCTAGTGATTTTTCTTTAACCACATTCTCCCTTTTAAGTTCTTTCAGGTTTATCTCACAGGTATTCAAATATCCAATTAACTCATCAATGGACATTCTATGAGATCCTTAACTTCTCTTATTGCTATGAATTTAAAATCCCATTTGGATTTTGTTGAACTCTCAAAAACTTCTCTACCTATTCCATAGTAGATAGAACCCTTCTGAGGGATGATAACTCAGTGGCCAAGGATGTCATCTAGTTATCATATATTACCGTGACTCAGTCTCCTTTATTTTGAAGGCTTCATATTCAGTGAAGAGTAATATAATCCTGAATTTCCTTACCTAACTTGTGCCATTATGAGCATTCACGAAGACATCCCAAATCTGTTTGGTAGTGGCATAGTTTGAAAGTCTACTATACTTAACTGGCCTTAGACCACAAACAACAATGTTTTTATCCTTTGCATTTTTCCTGAGTGAAACAAGATCTTCAGGGGTGAATTCACTTCTCACTTTTCTTACTTACTCTCCATCAAATGTCTTCATGGGAATTGTTGGTCCATCGATGATTTTATCTCACAGTTCATAATCATTACCTTGAAGGTATATTTCCATCCTAGCCTTCTGCAAAATAAAATTAGATCCATTGAAGAGAGTTAGATGAGTTGTTGAGTAACCTTCACTTTGCCCAATAGGTGGTGTAGAATTCATCATGTTCTTCTATTAGGTGTTAACCCTAGCGAGATAACCCGACTCTCATACCAATTGATCTTCCACATGACCTATATTTTTACTTATTAGTACTTAAGAGTTTCCTGTGTATGAAATAGGTTGCCTAATGTGATTCATGTAAGCAGTAAAATTCTAAGTATAAGAGACAATTTTTTCATATTGAAAACACCCAACTCAAAAGGTGTAAAAATTCATGACCTGCACTTCTATAGAATTTAACCCCAAACTTCACTAAAACAACTTGATACTCACCAATAAATAATTACAAGACTCTTGTAACCTAGGAATTATAAACTCTTACCCCTAATTAAGTTCATTCACAAACATCCCAAGATGTGTTACCCCAAGTCTTCGAGTTCCCTAACTTAAAGATAATGATCTGCTTCAATTTATAGTTCACTAATACTAGGATAACATCAACATTACAATAGTGTAACAAAATTACTAATACATAAAGACTAGACACTTATCTTACTTAATACTAGGACCAGGTTCAACAATGCGTTCCTTTAATATTCAAGAACACTTCCAAGATGATTTGTCATTTGACTTTTAGCTTTGTATGTGCATGAGGCTTCTGAATAATCCTTCATCTATTTAAACACAACTCTCCAAACATTTCTTATCCACATAAAACTCTTACTTTCATCAGAACTCTTATTTCTTATATTTCAACTTCAAGTAAGACTCCTTCCTTAATTAAAAATAAAGTTCTTTCAAGTGTTGTAGCCAAACTACAACACTTCAATTAAACACATGGTGGTTGTTTAAAGTTTATCAAATGTAACTACTTGACAATTCCTTAAATCGAGCATCCTTGTCCTTTCTTCTTAGTGATCTAGCTATGGGCTTACCTCCTTGCTCCTGTGAATATGTGAACCATCCTGATCAACATGTTTTATTCAATTTTTCAATCATCAAAACTTCATATAACCCAATAGAGACATGCATCAAAATTACAAAAAGGAAGACATACCTTGACATAACAACCATTCTTTAAAATTCATGAATATTCTTTTGTAATAACTCATCTCATATTACTCATAATCATCACTTACACTTAAGAAATTTATTCATCACACAATAAATCAATGTGATAACAATCCACATAAGGAATACACGTAGCATTTTATCATAGCAAAAAAAATATTTAAAACATATATACCTTTCCGGTAAACATAACTAATAAATTAAAAAAAGAGTTATTCTTACCAACGGTACTGAAAACTCCAACATTCCACTTAATCAAATAGCATAACCACCTAAAATGAGCATGTATCACTCAAAACATAATTCATAATATTAGAATACAAGTCCTAAACCTCTTATCATCCTCTACTAGTTATAATTAAACCATTCCAACCTTCCAAACATTACAGAGAAACTAATTGGGATTAACTAATTATCACGACCGGAACCTGGGGCTAGCTATGACAAGAAATCACAAGCCCACCATGGGCTATACACAACCCCCTTAGACTACATCAACAGCATATTAATGTAAACAACGGAATCCAACAAGTCTATAAATGATAAATGAATACAAAAGAAGAATTATAACCAAAACAAGACATCTATGTAATCCAAGAACTGTCGAAGAAAGCCTCTAAAAAAGAAATACCGACTAAGTCGTAACATACTGCCTACTATGACAAAAAGAATCAAAAAAGTAATAAGACAAATAACAAAATTCAATGAAATAACCGGGTCTTTCGGAAGATAGAGGCTCACCAATAATACCCTGTAAGATCTTAAGCTACATTCATCTCTTAGTTGTATGCTTAAGGGGTCAAAGGATTGAAAATTTCACTAAGTGTTGAGGACTTAGTCATTTTCAAGACCACTAATCTTTGATGATTTTTATTTTGGTCTTCCTGACCTCGAGACATTAATTTTTGAGTTGATTATTATCCGGAGTTGTTAACAGTATATCTCAAGTGAGTTTTGGATGTTTCGAGCAGGCATAGAGGTGTGTTTAGGAAACGAAAATAGATGACCCACTAGGATAGACCCAAAACGCCTAGTCTAGTTCGTCGGATAGAGCTCGTGATATGTGGTATAGTTCGCTGGATTAAAGACCATGGAGATGGCTTATCCCATCAGTTTAGAGCCTGTATTTCCCCCATGATAATCTATCCATCCCTTGTCCTTGAAGCCAATGGGGAATTTAGGCATTTTTCCCATATCCAATTTTATCCATAACACGAATTGGGGCTTCTAAAAGGGCATTATTGGCGTCTTTTACTAAAAATGCTCCCAAGAAAACCACTCTTCATACGCAAGAACAAATTCAAGCTTCATTCTCAACAAATCAAGAAGTTTAAGCTTCCCATCTAAGAAATCTTCAAGAATTTGGTTGTTAAGGTATGTGGGATGTTCATCCATGGGTATTTTTCACCCATGGACCCAAAACCCCCTTTTTGGTTTAATTTATCAGTTTATACATATTCAATATAAAATAAATCCATGAATTTCTTGTTAATTTAATTTCAAGTTATGGTTTCAAGTGTTTTCAAGTGGAATAGGTCATATCATGTTTTGAGTGTTGCAATTCCCATGTCATGACAAATGATTTCATGTTGAATCCCCAAATTATGAATTTATCCAAGTAATCACGTTGCTTTCTCATATTTCAGACATTCCCATCTTCAAGTATATGATTCTCAAAATTTCCATGAAATGTCTACGTTTTGGATCTCTTAATAATGACTTCCTACTATGGGTTTAATCTATAATATGGTGTTATGATTATTTAGTAATGGGGGTTATAAATACCCAATACCTATGTGTTTACTTATATTTAATGTTTTCCAAGTAATAATTCAATGAAACCATGAGTCTTATTATTTAATCAGATATTTATGATCATCATGAGCACTATCAGTTATGTAAAAATGTTCAGTTGAGTTTATTTCAGTCCATTGTGAGCTAAGTTTGGTGTAGGAGTAAGCACCGTGTAAACCTAGGTATAGGGGCTCACCTACCAGTAGAGGGTATGATATTTAGTAGTAGTCCCTGAGTTCCATAACTACGTAGATAGTGTATGTTTGAGATGTCTTCCTGCCAATTGAGGGTCGACATATATCTCATTCGAGCACCTACCGGTAGAGGGTGACTCCTTAGTCCTTTGGGACACCAGTTTCGTAGATCCACACAGCCAGTGTTAGTACCTAATGCACGGTATTGACACCCTTATAATTGGGTTATAGGTTGGAACCCGATTATCTTAGATTGGGATATGTCGGTTACATAATACCTCCAATAGTCATAATACAGTATTAAGTGTATCTTTTTTTAAGTTTGCCTGACCAAGTGTACAAATTTTTAGTTATTCCATTATACAATATTTAGTCTTTCAGATTACAAATTATCTCAGAAACATATTTATGCTTGGTCTTGCATTCTCGAATATTAAATATTTATGCATTTATGCTCAGTTACCTCTTAAATTTCAACCAGTCCTTAACTCATATACTAGTACATTAAACCTACTTACCGCATACTTTTTTTGCACTATGTTGTCTTATAATATAGGTTCGGATGCACAGTTTCCCGATCTCTCTTAGGTAACTCAGCATTACTCAATAGTAGTAGTGGTGAGTCCTCATCCATCGAGGATATGATTTTATTATTTCAGTTACTTCAATACTTTCTTTTATTCAGTCAATTGGAATTAGTTGGGGATCTGTCCCATAAACTCCTCATGATGTTTAGAGTCTTTTAGACAATAAGTTAGACAGTCAGTTAGTCATTTCATTGTTATCACTTATTTTAGATAGATAGTTTGTTTCTAGCATCTTATCAGGTATTCCAAACATGTTTTTATTCGTATTTTAGTATCTTGTTTTATAGTATTTTATTAGTTTACTTTCTGCATATGTGTTGTATTACTATTTTATTTTGTGGTCACATCAAGTACTAGCTCATAGGTTAGTTTGTGGTCACTTATGGACGTAAGCACCATTGTTGCGACTACGGGGTAGCCTTAGGTTAGGAAAAACTTGGTATTAGAGCCTAAGGTTTTAAAGTCTCCTAAGGAGTCTGAAAGCCACCTTGAGTAGAGTCTTGTGCATGGGTGTGAAGCGTACCACACTTATGGATAAGAGGCTATGAAACGTCTTTGGGAAAGTTTCCCTCATTTTAGTGATCATTTTATACGAAAGAGTATGAGCTCTATTTAAACTCTTTTATAATTCATTCTTCATTTTGTTTAAATACCATGCCTCCTAGAAAAAACAATGGAAGAAGGAATGGGGATCAACCTGCACCATCGCCTATTTAGAAAGATCCTCTAATTAATCACATATCTCACATAAAATTTAGGGACATTTTCATGACCCTGGTCCATTTAGTAGCTTCTAATAACAACCAACAAGTTATTTCCCAATCAAATCTAGTGGAAAATACACCTGCATCTAGAGTTCAGGATTTTAACCGGATAAATCCCCCTTTGATTTTGGGATCCAAGTCTGAGAAGGATCCGCAGAAGTTTCTGTATATGGTTTAGAAGGTGAAAAAGATCATAGGCATTACTTCGAGTGAGAGTGAAGATTTGGCTTCATAGTTGATGGATATAGCACACACCTAGTTTAAGCAGTGGAAGGAGGATAAAGGTATAGTGGTAGGGCCTGTTGAGTAGAAGGAGTTTGCCACGACTTTCTTAGATAGGTTTTTCCCATTAGATTTCAGGAAAGATAATTTTATGGAGTTCAGTAATTTGAATCAAGGTAGTCTGAGTGTGAAGGAGTACTCTCTTAAGTTCACTTAGTTGGAGAGGTATGCTCCTACTATGGTGGCAGATAATAGGTCTAGAATGAGTACGTTCATATCTATTGTAGCTGATAGTGTGGTGAAGGAGTGTAGGATTTCAATGTTATTTTAGGAGATAGACCTATCTATACTCATGGTTCATGCTCAGCGAATTGAGGAAGACAAGCGTAAGGAGTGGGAGAGAGAATATAAGGGCCACAATAGGTAGTTTTAAGTTTTCTCAAGAAAGGTCAGAAGGTAGTAACCATTCTCAATTTTTTCAAAAAATTTCAGCCCCAGCTCCATGTTCAGCCAGTCTTCTAGTGCCCAAGTTCAGGAAAGACAGTCGGGATAGGGCGCCAGGCTCTAAGTCCAAGGGTAGTGTAAATAGTTCTCACACTAATTACTTTTGTTAAAAGTGTGGTAGGCATCACCAGGGTGATGTAAAGTGGGTACTAATGTGTGTTTTGGACATGGAAATCTAGGACATAGTGTCAAGGATTGCCGGAGGGCTGCTCAATATGGTCATTCTAATCGTCCTTTAACTACAACAGGTCTCTCAACTCAGCAGGGTACCACCTCCAGTCCAAGCAGTTGGTAATGTCTGAACAGGTTGTATGCACTCTAGACTCAGCATGATCAATAAAGTTCTCCTGATGTAGTTACGAGTACGTTGTAGGTCTTTCATCTTTATATTTATGCTTTATTAGACCCTGGACCTTTACTTTCCTTTATGACTCCTTATATATCCATCAATTTTAGTGTCAGTCCCAAAACATTAGTAGAGACTTTATCAGTGTCTACCTAAGTGGGTAAATCTATTATATCCAGACGAGCATAAAAAAATTGCTCGATCACAGTATCTCAGAAAGTCACATCAGTTGAGCTAGTAGAGTTGGAGATGACTAATTTTGATGTCATTCTCGACATGGATTAACTCCATTCATGTTATACCTCAGATGATTAAAGAAATAGAGTTTGTTAGTTTAAGTTTCCCCATGAACCAGTCATTGAATGGAGAGGTAGTACTCCAGTGCTTAGGGGTCAGTTTGGTTCATATCTTAAAGCAAGAAAGATCATATCTAAAGAGTGTGTTTACCATTTTTTTCGAGTCAAATACTCTAGTTCTGAGACTCTAATTCTCGAGTCAATTTTAGTAGTAAGGGAATTTCTAGATGTGTTCCCTAAAGATCTACGCAAAGTTTCTCCCGAAAGAAAAATTGACTTCGAAATAGATATCCTTCCCTATACCCAGCCTCTCTATATTCCACTTTACATAATTGCTTTATCTAAGATTATGAAGTTGAAAGAATAGTTAAAATATCTCTTACATAAGAGTTTCATTAGGACTAATATTTCTCCATAGGGCACTCCAGTTTAGATAGATATCCTAGGTTTGTTATGTTGAAGGAGGCCGTCAGAGATCAGAAAGGAGAGGTTTTCTCCGAAGGGGGATATGGTGTGCTTTATTGTTAGGGTAGGTTATGTGTTCTGTGTGTTGATAGCTTGATACAACAAATACTTGTAGAAGCACATGGTACGTGATACTCTATCCACCCAGGATCCACTAAGATATATAGTGATTTATGGGAAATATATTGGTGGAATGGTATGAAAAAGGATATTGCAGGGTTTATGGATAAGTGACAAAATTGTCAGCACGTCAAAGTTAAGAAGCAAAGGCCTAGTGGTTCATTGCAGGAGTTTAGTATACGTACTTGGAATTGGGAAGAGGTGAACATTGATTGTGTGATAGGGTTCCTCATATGCGTCATCAACATGATTCAATATGGGTCATTGTAGATAGAATGACAAAATCAGCTTATTTCTTGCCAATTCTTACTTCGTACTCAGTTAAGGATTATGCTAGGCTTTATATTAGGAAGTTGGTTAAGTTAAATGGCATTCCATTGTCTATCATTTTAGATATAGGTTTACCTCTCACTTTTGGAAGGGTTTTCAGAAGGGTAGTGGTACCCAAGTTCATCTCAATACAACTTTTCATCCTCAGTTAAATGGTCAAGAAGAGAAGACCATTCAGGCCCTAGGGGAAATGTTGAGGTCATATGTTATTTACTTTAATGGTAGTTGGGATGACCATTTACGATTGATTGAGTTTGCCTATTACAATAGTTATCACTCCAGTATTCAGATGGCTCCGTTTAAGTCTCTCAATAAAAAGAGATGTAGATCTCATATTGGTTGGTTTGAGGTTGGTGAAGCTGCTTTGATAGGTAAAGATTTAGTATTTTATGTGATGGAGAAAGTTCAATTGGTTCGGGAGAGGCTAAAGACAACCCAAAGTCGTAAGAAATTTTATGCAGACATGAGGAGAAAGGAACTTAAGTTTGAGGTTAGTGATTTAGTCTATTTGATGATTTTGTCTATCAAGGAGTGAATAGATTTTACTATAAGGGGAAACTCAGTCCCTTCTATGTTGTCCTATATAGAATCTTGAGTCGTCTTGGGAAGGTATCTTATGAACTAAAGTTGCTTCTAAATTTGGCATTAGTACATTCAGTATTTCATGTTTCCTTGTTAAAGAAATGTATTGGTGATTCATCTGTAGTTGTTCCTTTAGAATATTTAGATGTTAAGGATAGCCTTTCCTATGAACAAGTCCTAGTTGAGATCCTTGATCATTAGATTTATAGGATAAGGAATAAAGAAGTTCCCTTGGTTAATGTTCTTTTGCGTACTTAGTCTATTGAGGGAGCTACTTGGGAAGTAAAAGAAGATATGCAGACTAAGTACCCTCATCTTTTCTCCACAAACCTAGATTCATCTTGAGGTAATGATGTTCCTTTGATTGACTCTTTTTCATTCTCAGTTTCATCTATGTAACCAATCTCATGTCATTACATAGATCTACAAAACTAATTCAGTTCATGTAACATATTTCAAATTCAGTTATGTAATCATGTTTCAAGTCACGCATGTTCAGTATATGATCTCAGTTTCCTCAGTGGTCTCTATCTAACCAGTCTCATTCGAGGATGAATATTCCCCAGGGTTAGATATTGTAATACCCCATAAGATATTAAACTGGATTCAACTCTTAGTTGTATTCTTAAGGGGTCCAAGGCTTGAAAATTTTAGTAAATGTTGAAGACTTAGTCATTTTCAAGACCCCTAAATTTAGATGATTCTTATTTCTGTCTTCTCGACCTCAAGACATTGATTTTTGAGTTGACTCATGTTTGGAGTTGTTAAAAGTATGTCTCGAGTCAGTTTTAAATTATTCAGACGGGCGTACGGGTGTGTTTGGAAAATGAAAATAGAAGACCCACCGGGATAGACTCTCAGCGCTTGATCTAGACCGTTCGTATAGCGCTCGTGGTGCCTAGTCTAGTTCGACAGACTGGAGCCCACAACATGATACTGACCCCACCAGGCCAGATACTGCGTCACCTTCATGCTAATCTTTCCAGCCCTTGGCCTTTAAGCCAAGGGGTCATTTAGGTCATTTTCCCTCATCCTATTCCATCCATAACACAAATTGGGGCTTCCAAAAGGGCATTATTTTCCTCTTTTACTCAAATTAGTTCCAAGAAAACCCTCTTTCATCCTCAAGAACAAATTCAAGCTTCAATCTCAAGAAATTAAGACGTTCAAGCTTTCAATCCAAAAAACCTTCAAGAATTCTATTGTTAAGGTATGTGGGATGTTCATCCGCGGGTCCTTTTCATCCATGGGGCCTAAAAACCATCTTTTGGTTTAATTTATGATTTTATACATGTTCAAGATGAAATAAATCCATGATTCTCAAGTTAATTAAATTACAAGTTATGGTTACATGTGTTTTCAAGAGGAATGAGTCATATCATGTTTTGAGTGTTGCAATTCCCATGTCATGACGAATGATTTCATATTAAATCCCAAAATTATGATTTTAGCCATGTAATCATGTTTTTTCCTCATGTTTAATACATTCCCATGTTCAAGTTTATGTTTCTAACATGTTTGATGAAATGGCTATGTTTTCGATCTTTGAATAATGACTCCCTACTACAGTTTTAATCTTTAATATTGTGTTATGATTATTCAGTGCTGGCGGATTATGAACACCCGAAACATACGTGTGTACTTATATTTTAGGTTTTCCAAGTAATAATTTAGTTAAACATGGAGTCTTATTATTTACTCAGATATTTATGATCATGATGAGAACTATCAATTATGTAATAATGTTCAGTTGAGTTTATTTCAGTCCAGTTGGGAGTAGGATTAAGCACCGAGCGAACCCAGGGATGAGGTCTCACCTGCCAGTAGAGGGTGTGACCTTTAGTACCAGTCCCTGCATTCCAGAACTACTTAGCCTGCATAGGTTTGAGATGTGTTCCGTCAATTTGAGTGTTGACACATATCTCATGAGAGCACCTGCCAATAGAGGGCGAATCCTTAGTCCTTCAGGACACCAGTTTAGTAGCATCACACTGCTAGTGTTAGTACCCGTTGTACGGTACTGACACCCTTCCAACTTGGGTTACAATTTGAACCGCGATAAGATCATATTGGTGCATGTCGATTACATGATACCTCACACAGTCTCAGTACAGTATCAAAAAGTATCTCAGTTCAGGTTCGCTTGACCAAGTGTACAAGTTTTCATTTATTCAGTGATACAACCTTCAGTCTGTCAGATTACAGATTATCTCAGAAACATGTTTATGCTTGGTCTTACATTATTGGATATTACATGTTCATTCATTTATGCTCAGTTAGCTATTGCATTTAAGACAGTCCTCATCTCATATGCCAGTACATTCAATGTACTTACCGCATACTTTTCTTTGCGCTATGTTGTCTTATAACATAGGTTCGAACACACAGTTTCCCGACTGCTCTTAGGAAGATCAACATTATTCAGCAGCTATAGTGGTGAGTCCTCATCTATCGAGGACATGATTTGGTAATTTCAGTTTCTTCAGTACTTTCTTATATTCAGTTAGTGGGAGTTAGTTCGGGATCTATCCCATTAAATCCTTATGATGTTTAGAGGCTTTTTGATAATTAGTTAGACAGTTAGTCAATCATTTCGGTGTTATCAGTTTTTTCAAATAGACAATTTCTAGCATATTTTAGATATTCCAAACATGTTTTAATTCGTATTTCAGTATCTAGATTTTCATTATTTTATCAGTATACTTTCCGCACATGTGTCGTATTACTATTTTGTTCAGTGCTCACAGCAGGTACCAGCTCATGGATTAGATTGTGGTAGCTTGTGGTCGCAAGCACCATTGTCATGACTAGGGTGTAGCCTCGGGTCATGACATCACCACTTCACATAAGATTAACAGACATACCACACCTCTTAATGCTGCATAGAGGTAACAGAAAAACCCTCGGACCCTACTCATGAAATGATGTAGCATCCAGGGATGGTCAGTGGGGCGAGCGCTGGCATGTAGCCCTAGGAAAATCTATAAAATAATGCCATTTACAAAATCCAGCCAAAAACTACATGAAAAACATTTATTTATATACATATAAAATATGCAGGGAAAGGAACAAGGGATATTAACATGAGAGTTTAAAACCATTAGACTAAACTGTATAGCTCGCTCCGCCCTAAAGGCACCTATGGGATATATGGGTCCAACTCCCCATGCGGAAGGGTCCCACTACGTGTTAACCGTACAAACCGAGGAAAGGCTAAAGATACCAAGGCGATATACATACAAAATATAATATGTATCAAGACACATGGTCATATAGACCCCCATGCTGGAAAATGCGATTTCCAGTGTTGGTCCCCCCGGGACTATACCTTCAAATTGAGCTACACAACTCTTTTTAAGCCCAAATTAAAACATCTTGCACATAAACCTAACCATTAACCAAGCAGTCTTTATAAAGGCCTTCTTCCAACATTGTAACGTTATACCAATATGCTTGCAAGCTAATTCAATTATGCCAAATAATCAATATAACCTTTAGACTCCTATGTTCCATTTAAAATCCATAGACATGGACAACAAGGGCATTCCAAAACCATTGTTATCCATTTATCCTTTAATTCAATAAAATATTTTCAAAGGACAAGTTAAACTATGTAAACATTCATATTTAAAACCAAGATTATATAGTGGGTTGAGGTTAATACTACCATCAAGAAAAAATTTCATACATTTGGGGAAACCATGTCACCCATTTTAATCAATATCATAATGCACCAATTCAGTCCCAAAAACTATCAATTAAAGCATGAATAATCCATTTGAAATATGGGGAAAGTAATTGAAGTATTAACAATAAAAACCCCTCAACCCAATTTCGAACTCATCAAATTAAACACATTAATAATGATTAAATAAATGTCACAATGTAAAATTCAAATTAAGGAATGATAAACATGCCTAAAATATAAGAGAAATTGAAGAAAAATAGATGTTTGGTGCTTGAATAATGAATACTCTGTAAAACCTTTGAGCTTTCTTGAGTTGGGAGTTATAGAAGAGAGAAGTAATGTTTTAATCTTAAAAACCTAAGGAAAAGGGTCACTTTGATGTTATAAAGTTGTTTAAGGGGAAAAAGACTGAAAGCCCCTCACCCCTAGTGAAAAAAAAGACAAGAAATCGCAATTATCATGGAGGTTATCCTCCATGCCACGCCCTTATCGCGGATGCTAAGTGGCATGGTACGCCACTATCGCAGTGGCTTACTACCTCGGGATCCCAAAATATCCCTGAACCCCTTTTAAAAATTCCAAATCTTCCCCAAAATACCTTTTTAACACCCCTAATCATAATTCAAGTCAAAATTTACATAATGCACGCGGGAGGGTCAAAAATAAATTCATTAAAATTTTATGGGGTCTTATATTTTCCCCATCTTTGGATAACTCATCACTAAATGAGGAGTTAGGATATTTTTTGCACGATAATAGAAAGAATGAAACAGATTCCAAAGAAAAATTCAAAATACGACAAGAGGAAAACGAAACTCATACCTTAAGCACTTTCATCTGACGTTGGAAACAAGAACGACTATTTAGCTTTCATATCTTCTTTAGCTTCCCATGTAGCTTCTTCCATCTTTTGATTTTCTCCAAAGAATCTCCAACGAAGCTACATCCTTTGTTCTCTACCTACAAATTTTCTTATCCAATATCTTGATCGAGACTTTCTCATAAGACAAAGAATCTGTAACACCAACATCCTCAACAAGCACTATCAAAGAAGGATTACCCACATACATTTTCAACATAGACACATAGAATAGAGGATTAATTAAAGACAAACTCTCTGGTAAATCTAACTCTTAAGCTACATTCCCAATTCTCCTTAAAATTTGATATGGACCAATGTAATGGGGATTGAGCTTACCCTTATCCCCAAATCTCATAACTTGTTTCATAGGAGAAACCTTCAGGAATACCAATCCCTAATCTCAAACTCAAACTGCCTCAGCCTTACATCCGCATAAGACTTTTGGTAACTTTGAGAAGTCTTAAGTCTTTCTCTTATAACCTTGACCTTCTCCATGCCAAAAAACCTAGTATCATCTACCTTAAACCACCCAATAGAAGACCTACACCTCCTACCATAAAGAGTCTTGAAAGATGCCATTTTAATGTCGATACTATAAGTGAGCTAAGATCATCAACTGTAGGTCATAACTTTCTCTTAAGATATGCCACCAGGACTCAAGTATTCTAGCTTGACTTGCTAACACACCATACACTTAGCAACAAAATTTGACACACTCTCTTCATATTATTCCACCAGTAGACTTCCTTCAAGTCATGATACATCTTAGTTGAACTCGGATGAACTGTATAGCTAGTCTCATGATCCTCATCCATGAATCTTTCATGTAGCCCATCAATATTAGGAACACACAACTTTTATAGATACCTCAAATTTCTATCTCCCCTAATCTTGAAAGCCATAACCTTTTGCTGACCCACATTATCCCTAATCTGCATAAGTATGGGATCTAAAGCTTGCTTCTCCATCACCTCAGCAACAAGACATGATTTAACCACTTCTTGAACAATCACTCCTCTATCCACAGAGTCTAAGGGATGAACTTCCAAGTTAGTAATCCTGTGACTATCCTTCACCAATCTTTTTTTCTTCTCATCAATATGAGATAAGCTCCCCATGGAAAATCTGCTAAGAGCATCAACAACCACATTAGCGTTACCAGGATGGTAGTGAAGGCTTATGTCATAATCCTTAAGTATCTCAAGCCACCGGCTTTTATTGAGGTTCAATTCCTTCTGCGTAAACACATACTACAAGCAATCATGGTCTAAATAAATATTTGTATCAACCCCATACAGATAATGGTGCCAGATCTTTAAGTCAAAGAACACAACCACTAACTCTAGATCATGGGTCGAGAAATTCCTCTCATGAACCTTAAGTTGTCTTGAAGCATAGGATACGACCTTACCATGTTGTATCAAAAGAAACCCCAGTACAATATGGGATGCATCACAATACACAATAGACCTATCAGTGCCCTTGGGTAGAGAAAAAATAGGAACTGAAGTCAACTTATCCTTTATCTTCTCAAAACTACCCTCATAAGCATCAAACCATAACCTTTTTCTTAGTTAACCTTGTCAGTAGAGCATCAATGGATGAGAAACTATCCATAAACCTCCTATAATACCTAGCCAAGCCCAAGAATCTCCTAATGCCAGTTGGAGTCTTTGTCCTATGCCACTTTTTAACTACTTTAACTTTCTGTGGATCTACTTCTTGGGAATATCAACCTCCCTAATTTTTAACTGGTGATAGCTCGAATAGAGATCAATCTTAGAGAAACACCTAGAACTCTGAAGTTGATCAAAGAGGTTATCAATCCTAGGGAGAGGATACTTATTTTTCACTGTAACCTTTTTCCACTAATGATAATCTACACATATTAAAAGAAACCTATCTTTCTTCCACACAAAAAGTACAGAGCACCCCAAAGAGAAATACTAGGACTGAATAAACCCTTATTAAAATGATCCTTTAATTTCTCCTTAAGTTCCATTAGTTCAGCTGGAGCCATCCAACAAGGAGGAAAGGAACTAGGAAGGGTATCCGATTGAAGATCAATCCCGAAATTTATTTCCCTATCGAGATGAATTCTAGGAAAATCATCGGGAAAGACTTGAGGAAATTCATTAACCATAGGGACAGATTACAAAGAGGTACCCTCAAAGTTAGAATCCCTAACCCAAACTAGATGATACATACACCTTTTGGATATTATTTTCTAAGATATATGATAAGAATAAACTTCCCTTAGGGCACTAAGAAAGTCACCTCCCATTAAATCACTGGTTCATTAGAAAAATGAAAAATGACCTTTCGGGTCCTATGATCGATAGAAGCATAGCACGGATGAAAGCAATCCACCCGTAAGATTACATCAAAATCCACCATATCAAGTTCTATCAACTCCATCAATGTGTCCCTATGAAAGATGGACACCACACTGTCCTTAAAGATATTTCTAGCAACATTCAACTCACCCACCAGGTTAAAAATAGAAAAAGGGTCGAAAATATTTGCAGGACAAAAACGAAAGTGTACAGCTAAATTATAGGGTACTTAAGATAGGGTACAACCTGGATCAAGAAAGCAATAAACATCACGGGAGAAGAGCTTTAAAATACTAGTACCAAACGTCTGGAGATATCTTAGATTCCTGAAGAGTAGAAAGTGCAAATAGACTATTCTAGCCAGTGTTGATACTTGAGGTAGTGCCCTTAGGTGCAGGAGCTAAAGAAGTGGTGACTGGAATGTTATTTGCTCCAGTGGAAATTTTAGCTATAGGATAATTTCTCCACAGATGAACAGGCTGACCATAATTAAAAAACAAGTTCCTCCCCTCCTTATAATATCCACGATGAAGCTGCCCATAAAATTTACCTGGAGGATAAGGTGGGGTTGACTGAGCTCCACGAACCTGAGCTTGTGCACCTTGTGCCTTTGAACCCCTACTAGCCTAGAAATGATAATCACCTAAGGGCTAGGGATAGAAAGCACTAGGTGTCGAATCTGAATTTCCCCAATTATTCTTCTTGGTCCACTGTCTACCATCCCTTCCACTGACTGTTATGCTGATTTGCACCCTGCTCTGAATATCTAAACTTCTTGTTTTGCCTTTCTCCCGTCTCTACCTACTTTTTTTTCTCATCCTCCACCCACTGCATATAAACCACCATCCTGGATATGTCCATATCATTATTTAGCATTTCAACCTTACACTCGAACACTAAATCACGGGATAAACCAGAAGCAAACTTTATCATTCTGGACCTTATGTTAGACACCAACTCTGAAGCACAACGAGATAGTTACTAGAACTTTAGATCATACTCCTTAACTCTCATCTTACCCTACTTTAAGTTCACAAGCTCTTCTGCCTAAGCCTCCCTTAACTCCCAAGAAAAGAAGTGATCAGAAAAAGTAACGGAAAACTCATCCCATAATACCGGTTCTGCATCATCATCCCTCATCACTTCCCACTACTCATACTACTAGTAAGTCATATCTTTCAACTGGTAGGCAACAAACTGCACACCTTCTGAATTAGTAGCATGCATAACCCTAAAAATATTCTCCATCTTATTAATAAACCCTTGAGGATCCTCCTCAACCTGACAGCTTGTAAAGGTTGGGGATTCAACCTTATAAACTAGCCAACCCAAGTGACCTCAGATGAACTAAGAGCAGAACCCACATAATTAGACCTACCAAACTATGATGCGACTAGTTGAGCAAACGTATGAATAGACTGACAAAATTCCACATTAGAGATATCTCCCTGAGATGAGTGATCATGAATATCACTATCCCGAGAAGCCTTGAGAGGACTAGTAGAGACCGGTGGAACCCTAGGTGGAGTGGTACAGTCAGGAGTAGGGACCCTAGACTGGGTCTATACTTCAAAAATAGGGTGAGTTCCCTCCATGTTTTCCTCAGGTGGGATAGAGGTTCTAAAAGAGTTTCTATAACTATTAGATCCTTGAGTAGGTATGATTTGAAACATGAGTTAAGTCAAGAATGAGAGAAGTTTCATGATAACTAGACTATATCGCCCAAAATAGAAATCAAGAAAGGGAAATATTCTGAAATACCTTGTATGCACCTCTTATAAATGGGGCAAGCTACACACCTATAAAAGGGTCTCTACTCAACACGGCTTTATGGACACCTAGTGACCCCGAACTGTGCTCTAATACCAAGCCCATGGGCCGGAGATAACCCCCTTAGCCTACCTTAAGAGCACATCAAGGAAATCAATGGAAGAAAATAAGTCTATAAAAGATAAATGAATCTAAAAGAACGATAAGAACCAAAATAAGGCATCAATGTCATCTCAAAATTGTCCAAAAAAGCCTCTAAAATAGAAATACAACCTAAGTTGGAACATGTCCCTGACTATGAAAAAAAAATTCCAAAAAGTACTAAGACGAATTAGTAAGAACAATGAAATGACCGGTCCTTTTGAAAGATGAAGGCTCACCACTTCACAACTTACCAACAAATGTACCACACCACCTAACGTTGCATAGAGGTAACAGATAATCCCTCATACCCTATATCAAAAAACAATACATCATCCAGTAATGGTCAGTGGGGCAAATAGTGGTATGTAACTTAGGGAAAAGAAATAAAATAATGCCAATGCCAAAAGCCAATCAAAAACCTCATGCACAACATTTATATATATACATATATAGAATGTCAGGATAGGGACAAGGGTCATGAACATGAGAGTTTAAAACCATTAGACTGAACTGTGAAGCTCTCTCTATCCTAAAGGCACATTATACTATCTAGATCCGGCTTCCCCTACTGGAAATTACCCAGTGCGTGTTATCCAAACAAACCATGGAAAGGCTAAACACACCAAGGCGATATCCATTAAAAATATAAAGTGTATCCAGGATCATGGTCATAAAGATCCCTATGCCGACAAATGTGGTTTTCAGTGTTGGTTCCTCCATGACTACACCTTCATAGTGGGCTACAAAAATCTCTTTAAGGCCAAACTAAAATATTTTGCACATAAACCCAACCATTATCAAAGGAGACTTTATTAAGGCATTTTACCAACATGGTATCTCCATGTCAATATACTTGTAATCTAATTCAATTATGACAAACTAGTCCATATAACCATTACACTCTCAAGATCTATTTTAAATCCAAAACCATGGTTATCAAAGTAATTTCAAAATCATTGTTATCCATTTATCCTTTAATGCAATGCAATATTTTCAAAGAATGAGTTAAACTAAGTAAATATTCATATTTAAATCCAAGCTAGTGAAGTGGGTTGAGGTTAATACATTTATCAAGCAAAATTTCATCGATTTGGGGAAACCCATTTCAACTATTCCAATCAATATAATAATGCACCTATTCAATCCCAAAAACAATCAATTGATGCATGAATAATCCTTTGAAAATAGGTGAAAAGTAATTCCAGTAATAACAATCCAAAACCCTCAACCTAATTTCAAACCCCTCAATTAAAACACATGAATATTTATTAAATAAATGTCATAATTTAAATTCAAGTTAAGGAATGTGAAACATGCCTGAAATATAGAAAAAATTGAACAGAAATCAAGGTTTGGAGCTTGAATGATGAATCCTCTGTAAAATGCTTGACCTTTCTTGGGTTGTGAGTTAAAGAAGAGAGAAGTGATGTTTTGATCTTAAAAACTAAATAAAAAGGGTCATTTTGATCTTATAAAGTCGTTGAAGGGGTAAAAGGACCAAAAGCCCCTCACCCAAGTGAAAAAAACAAAAACTGGATGAAAAATACAAAACACCAAGGCACGCTGCTATCACAGGGGTTAGAGTTAATGCCACACCTTTATCGCTGAGCCTATGTGGCATGGTAGTCCACTATCGCGGAGG
The DNA here is from genome assembly GCA_030864215.1 of Capsicum pubescens. Lineage (NCBI taxonomy): Eukaryota > Viridiplantae > Streptophyta > Magnoliopsida > Solanales > Solanaceae > Capsicum > Capsicum pubescens. The sequence goes on from CM061546.1 coordinate 217,390,671, forward strand.
CTTACTGCCTCGAGGTCTGAAAATGGCCCCAAACCCCTTCCAAAACTTTACAAAAATACCTTTTAACACTTTTAATCATAATTCAAGTAAAAAAATTATATTACGCACATAGGAGGGACAAAAATAATTACATTAAAATTGTACGGGATCTTACACTAATCCTAATTTTGTTTGTCAAGATACCAATTGAAATTTTCCAGATACTAGTTAGACTCAACTCAGGGAGACAATGATAAATTAGCATGATTTAAAAGAAAGAAATGAGATTAATTCCTTGATACCTTGTAGCTTTCTAATGATTGATGTGAATGTTAACACAACAATTTCCAACAAACTACTCAATATTTTCTCTTGTACTGGGAGACTGGTAACCCAGGGATAATAAATTGCAATAAGCTTTAATCACTATGGTAAACATAACAAAAACCTTAAGCATTAGTAAATAATAAATATTTTATTTAAAACAATCACTTATTACAAAATACATTGTAAAAATTTGATTACACAACTCCCAAGAACCTAGTCTAAACAGGTACAAGAGCACTTAATAAATAAAAGGACGACTGAAGACACAATATCTATGCAAGAGTAAAATGATAGGAGCTGCTAAGAATAATTGCTATTGCACCTTTAGAAACTCCAAAGGACCTACAATATGGCTATGTCAATATGGCTATGTTCTTAAAATGAGATATAGTAACTGTAGTATCAGTACAACCACACATAATGGACGGTATCATCAGGCGATCAAGGTTTAAAAGTAGATAACAACATATAGAAATAAAGATGAGATTATGAAAATATACATATAACAACCTATCATACTTAACCTACTTCAACTTCCAACCTTACTGCCTTTTTTTACTATAGCATTATTAATTAATACTTAGAGCGTGGCTAACCGACACCATTCCATGAATCAAACTAACCCACATCTCTTACACACTCACCTTGTCATAATAACTCAACACTTTCCCCCCTCTCATTAATATTTTTCGTAACAACCCTCACACTTTACTATATTACCATCGACCATAGGAATCACAATAGCCAAGACAATAAATAAAATATCAACAACATCAAAAGAAGAGACAATATAATATACATCACATACATAACTATAATCACAGGACAAAATGTTTTATACACAATTTAGGACATACCTTATGTTTACACTAGCTGCAATAGAAAAAAAAACAAGCATCAACTTACAAACCACTAATTATCCTTTAAATGCTATTATATTACAAGTTATTCATATCAAATCTCTCATACTTAAACAACCCATTCAATAATAGTTAATGAACAATCATATGTGCAAGTACAAAAATAAATGCTTTCATGCAACATGTGCATGCATACTTTGATTAGAAGGTACCCGTAGTTATGACCTACAGTTGATGAACTTAATTTACATATAGTACAAATATAGTATCCGATCAAAATAATAATGTCAGCATGACATGCGATTTAAATAAAAATGTTAGTGTAACATCTAATCTAAATAACAGTGTCAGTATGGCAACTGATCCAAATATCAGTTTGTGTTGGCATGTCTTACAATCCCAATATTATCTCACAGAATAACATTAACACAATGCTCAATGCACGTTGATAATCAATAAATCAAAAGTATACCCATATGTTAGTCACCAAAATTCAACTCAAACATAAGAACAACGACAAATTAAGTTTATCATTCCAAATAAACAACAAATATCCAATAACACATGAAATCATAATTAAGCCTAAAGGATAATTTAAAAAGCTTGTCATATAGGCCTTACCAAACCATATTCACTAGTGACAGTATGTATTAAATCCAATTCCACCAAAATTGATATCAATACTTTAATTCAACATATCTATTTAATTCACTAATCTAACCCTCTTGTATTTCTATCAAAACCAATAAATTTCATTACAAACGTGTAACCCTTACGTTCAAGCCATCACTAATTTAAAGAAACTATTCCACTAGCTGATTATTCAACCAACCGGCTCTATTCAAGTTATAATTCTAACTTGAGTCATACCTCTTTACACATCTTACTATTTTGTACAAAGAAAAAATTGACTTTAGGTTCTTAAGTTATTATGCCATATTCTCTTTTCATTAGAAATTCTCCTATCTACCTTTTAGCAAGAATGTCTCATATTCCAAACGTACAACATTGAAGTCACTATTCTTGAGGTATTAAAGATATGGTTTTATAGATTAAGAGTTCGCCTAATTCCTCTATTGTTACCCACATTCACATATTGAACTTGTAAATTATCAAGTATGTCATAAAAACACAAACACCTATCAAGGGACCCACATAAAATGTAACAACATAGTTAGATCGTTATTACATAAATTCTATATTTTATCCATCAAAAATATATGTCTGTAGTACTAAACATAAAATTTCCAATAAAAAATGAAGTTATTAAACATATCTAACAAAGTCTATTACATATTAAACCATAACCTACCTCGATCGAAGATCTTGGAATAATTAAGCCACAATAAGGTTGCTCTTTCTTTTTCTTCATTTTTTCATTAGATCAATGATCTAGAAATTAAATAGTTATAGGATTAATTAATTAATTACTCTTTTAATAGCTAATTTTTGAATTCTATCCATATTCATGGTATAAAACATTACACAAGGGTCAATTAACCATTAACTAGTTCTACCATACTCAACCCATCTCCATTAATCGAGTTTTAAAGCTAAAGATTTTATTTTTATTGAACTCAAGATCCCAACCGTCAATTTCATATTTTAGAATAAAAAATCCATGTTGAGAATCATTTGTTAACAACATAAAATTAATTCTAGTGATAATACCCCAACCGATAGGTTTTCCCAAAATCTCATGAACTTAGAGTTATAATCCCAACAAATTGCACCATTAAAGATCATTCTAATGATTTAAGATGTTAATTGATTGAATGTTGTAGAAGATGATGGAAGAACTTACCTCAATAAAGAATTTCCATCCTACAACTTTGAAAATTGCTTCCCTGGAGATTTGAAAAAGAGTTTTTGAGTTAAATACCTAAAAAGGGTACAAAATAAGTTTATGTATTATTTATTAATCACTATAGTGACCCATTCATTGTTGTATCGATGGTCAATATTTTAGCAGAGAAAGTCTTCAGTAAAACAACCATAACATTTTATTCTAGGAGTGGATTAAAAAATTGTCAAAGGCATTGAAAAAGATACTCAAATATCGTTAATTTGTTTGTATTGGGCCCTATAAAACTTTATATTCTTGGTGTGGTTGTTTGAAGTTGACCCTTGCTTCAAATTAGACAAAAACTCAATCGATAAGGATGCCTCTAACTTAACTTTGTTCTAGGGGTATTGTACGACCTTAGTTTATGTCCAATGCACTCCCACACTTAAGAATTGATGCAGTAACCTATGAATAATAATGTTATTATTTCCTTACAATATATATTTTTAATAATGATGGAATGAATCGTTATAAGAATGAATACGCTTAGTTGATCATGTAATTACTATCTAATATACTTAAAATGTAATTAAAGTTAATAATTAATATCTACTTAGAGTAAAATAACTCTGTTTATAACCTAAACATGGTTGGATAAGATGTTCACATCAAATTAGTTAATTGATCCCTATATTTATGACAAATACACTTAGTTGATCATGTAATTACTATCTAATTCATTAAGAATATAGTTCAAGTTATTAATTGAGAACTCTTATGAAATGACCAAAAATTAGGCCTTGTCGTATGGGCATCTCAAGCCCAACTTGGACTAGAGATCGCCGTGTTAACTCAACCTAAACACCAAATCAATCCATAAGTATCAGATGAACCCTGATAATATATTAAGATAGCAGAAACAAGACTAATAATAAAAACTTAGACAATGTATAATCATTTCATTTACATCAACTTACTAGTTCAACATACTAACCAACATACCCAGGTCCACAGTCATCACAAATGTCTCTACACAAATCCAAGTCTATGTATGGATTTATGTTGGGATATGCCCTCCGACAATAGCCAAAACCAAATCTAAGACAAGCCCATAACATAAACTAAAGACCATAAAATGTATGATTTCCAAAGTATGGAAGCTCACCACTTCAATGTCAATCACATGAGCCACTCGAACACCTAATCATAGCACAGGAAGAGAAGAAGAAGATCTGGCCCCTATTTCACATTGGGACATAGCACCAAAGATGGTTAACAGTTGGTGCATTAGTATGTAACTCAAGGATAAGGATAGAATAGAGTCATTATTCAAAAACAAGTCAATACTTCATAATCACACACATTAATATACATAATCATAAATGTAGATCAATTTCAACCAATAGTATATCAAGATAGAAAACAAAACATAGAAAACATTAATGAAGCACTCAATCATGAGACATTGAGTGGAGGACTCTGACCTTCCACACTTATAGATTCAAACATTTCTTGTAAGGTAAGGGACTTTAACCATAAGTAATTTAATTTAACTTGGGAAAGGACTTTAACCTCGAGAAATTTCATAAGGAAAGGGACTTTAACCTTAAGTCGTATTAGATAAGGGACTCTAACCTAAGATGACATATTAGGCAAGGGACTCTAACCACAAGCCACCTCATTAGGCAAGGGACTCTAACCTCAAGAATTAAATTTAGGCAAGGGAATTTAACCTCAAGCCATCGTGACTATCATTAGTGGACAATGGGAATTTAACCCTTTGTCCATACATCAACATCCATTCAATTCACAATAAAGGAATTGAACACATTTTAACCAAATCAACACCATACTTGATCACAAGGTCTTCATGGAACCATTTTATCAATCAAACACTTTTACAGGTCAATGCCTTAATTAAAACCATCATTCAATTCAATGTGTGGTCACCAAGACCCTTACAACCCATTCATTCTTCATTAGCATTCGTAAGCCACACTCTAGTTACAAATGCAATTCAAGTTCTATTTCATGTTTAGGGACTTCAACTTATTTAGCCATCAAACCAACAAAGTCATCAATTAACTCAAAAAATTACTAACAAGGTCTTTAAAATACCATTTACCAACCACTTACACTTTTTGGACCATCGCCTTACTTCAAAACATCATCAACGTATGACCAGATATTTCACTTAGACATTTTCACAAACACCATGTGTGCATGCCTTTACCAAGGTCAAAATCAAAGTAGAAATCATCAATATTAGGGTAACTTATGATCCACATCTTAAACCACATAAAACAACACCGACATGTGCAAATTATAACCAATATCATGTATAAACACAAGTCTAAGAAAAGAGCAAATATTACTCATTACTAGGTATTCAAAACCCTTAACATTTGATTTCGAAATCATAATTTATAAGTCTTAATCCATGTTTAAAATACATGTTTTTTTAGATAGTAAAAAGGTAATGAGTCACATGCCTTATACAACTTGATTCAAGGAAGAATTCATGGTCTTCAAGCCTCCAGAAGGACACCTCTTGAAACACTAGCTTTAATCTTTAGGGAGAAGTCTTTGAGAGGATTTTTGTGTGTTTTGATCTTGTAAATGTGAAGAATGAAGGGCCAAAAGATGTAATATATCGAGGGTTTTACGGGTTTTGGAGTAGCAAAATGTCTATATAGTCCTTAGCTTAAAAGCTGAAAAATGACTTCCCAGGTGGGTACAACTCACTTAAGTAAACCATACCCTAGGGCACGAGTGGTACCCTAACTCGTACCCTAGTCTTCACCAAAGACCCCTAAACTAACCAAGGTACTACCACACACCCTTGACTCATACGCAAGGGTATGATTGGTAACCTAAACTATATCCCCAAATTGTACCCACAACAGAATCAATGAGGCCAAGTGACATGCATCATACGACTTGGCTTGGTACAATTTGTACCCTTATATACGACCATGGAGAGGCTATGTCGTATATCCAAGGGTACGACTAGTACCCTAAGTTGTACCTAGTTTAGAATCCTTAAACAATGAAATTTTTCAATGGGTCCAAAGCCTAGGTGGTTCAATTCTCCCCCACTGGGATCATTCATCCTCGAATGATTGATAAGGAAAGCATAAACATGAGTTAACACATTATTACACATCAAACTAACCTTTAACCAAGTTAGAAAACAAAGCATACAACAAGGATAAGGCACATGCCAAAATTATTATCGATTAACCATTCATTTCATTGACCATGGGACTCAAACACATTATTCAAAACAGAAACTTTCTCAAATCAAAACTTAGGGACTTTAACCCATTGTCTACCAGAGACATAAATCAAGTTAAGAAGATTAACACATACGTCAATCACGAGTTTACAAAATGGAAAATAAATGTTGATACTTGGACTTCATGTCCTCTTCCACTTCCTAAGTTGCTTTCTCAAACTTTTGGTTCCTTAATAGAACCTTCATTGAAGCCACCTATTTAATTTGCAACTGGCAAACTTGTTGATCCAAGACCCTTATCAAGTCTTATTCATAGGAAAAAGAGTCCAAAATACCAACATCCTCTTAGGGAATAATAAATGAAGGATCACCCACACATTTTTGCAACATAGAGACATACAAAATTGGGTGGATCGAGTTCAAACTAGAGGGAAACTCCAACTCATAGGCAATATTACAAAACCTCTTCAAAATCAAATTGGGACCAACGAACCGAGGACTAAGATTCTCCTTTTTATCAAATTGCATTACTCCTTTCATGGGAGATACTTTCAAGAATACCCAATTGCCAACATTAAACTCCAAATACCTACGCCTCACATCCGCATAGGTCTTTTGGTGAGTTTGAGTGGTTTTCAACCTATCACAAATAACCTTCACCTTTTACAAGGCTTGGTGAACCAAATCGAGGCCAAACAACTTACCCTTACCAATTTTATACCACCAGATAGGAAAACGACATCTCCTACCATACAATGCCTCAAAAGAAGTCATGCCAATGCTAGAATGGTAACTATTGTTATAGATGAATTAAATCAAAGGAAAATGTCCCTACCAATTGCCACCATAATCAATGATACAAGAACTTAACATTTCCTCTAATGTTTAGATGGTCCTCTCCCTTTATTCATCTTTGTGCAGGTGGAAAGAGGTACTAAGGCACATCTTAGTTACCAAGCCTTTTTTAAATAACTTCCAAAAGTGTGATTAGAACGGAGTACCACGATCCAAAATGATAGAAGTCAGAGCACAATGCAACTTCAAAATCTATGTAAGATATGACTTAGCATAATCCTCCGCCAGGTAATTAGTCCTCACCGACAAGAAGTGAGCAGACTTGGTCATTCTATCCATAATGACCTAAATAGAATCACATTAAATCTGAGATTGAGGAAGACCGGTGATGAAATCCATATAAATTGCCTCCCACTTCCATTTAGGCAACATAATTTCTTGGTACCAACCCCTGGGTCTTATGTGCTCAACTTTCACTTGTTGTCACAACACACACTTAGCCATATAACTAGCCACATCTTTTTTCATATTATTCAACCAATAAAACTTTCTAAGATCATGATACATCTTCATAAAACCAGGATGAATAGCATACTGAGATTCATAAGCCTCGACCATAATCCTTTCCCTCAGTCCATCAACGTTGGGAACACATAGCCTACATTGGTACCTCAAGATACCATCATCACCAATAATGAGTCAACAATATTTTGTTGACCCACATTACTCTAAGTCTTCATCAAATCAGGATTCAACACTTGTTTTTCCTTTATCTCAACAGCAAGAGATCATTGTGATACCCAATGCACAAATATGCTACCATCATCCTAGTCCATGAGATGAACTCTAATATTATCCAAATGGTGAATATCATTTACCAATTCCCGCCTATCCTCATCCACATGGGCTAAACTCTTCATAGGCAATCGGCTAAGAACATCAGCGACTACATTAGCTTTACCTGGATGGTAATGAAGACTCATGTCGTAGTCCTTAAACAACTCAAGACTCTCTTTTGTTTGAGATTCAACTCCTTCTGAGTAAACACATATTGAAGAATCTTAAAATCAAAAAAGATATCAACTTGAATCCCATAGAGATAATATCACCAAATTTTTAATACAAAAACCACGACTGGCAACTCCAAGTCATGAGTAGGGTGGTTCTTATTAAGAACTTTCAATTACCTAAAAGCATAATCCACCACCATGCCATATTGTACCAATACACAACCATGCCTAAAACGAGAAGCATCAGAATAAGCCACAAAACTATCATTACCCTCGGGCAAGGTCAAAATTAGAGACAAAGTTGATTTATCATGTAACTTCTCAAAACTACCCTCAGACGCATTCGACCATAAGAACTTGACCTTCTTTTGGGTCAACCTGGTCAATGGGTCAGCTATAGTTGAAAAAATTTCTGCAAATCTCCTATAGTAATAGGCTAGACCCAAGAAACTCTAAATTTCAATCGGAGTCACAGGTCTAGGCCACTTCTTAACCAATGAAACCTTTTGAGGATATAACGTAATCCCTTTCACTAGAGATAACGTGACTAAGAAAATTTACCGCCTTCAACTAAAAATCACACTTCGAGAATTTGTAACACAAATGATGATCCTTCAAAGTTTGCAACATGGCACAGAGGTGATCGACATGATCCACCTCAGTCTTAGAATAGACTAAGATGTCATAAATGAATACAATAACAAACATGTCCAAGAACAGATGAAAGACACTATTCATCAAATCCATGAATGCCGCGGGGGTATTAGTCAACTCTAATGACATAACTAGGAACTTATAGTGACCATACCGAGGTCTAAAGGCAATCTTAGGGATATCCACTTCCCTAATCTTAAGATAATGATAACCCGACATGAGGTTAATCTTAGAGAAACACTTCGCACCTTGAAGTTGAACAAACAAATCATAGATCCTCGGAAGAGGATATTTATTCTTTATGGTCACTTTGTTCAACTGACGATAATCGATGCACATACGAAGGATACCATCTTTCTTGCACGCAAATAACATGGGAGAACCATAAGGAGACATACTAGGATGGATAAAACCTTTTTCTAAGAGGTCTTTAAATTTCTCTTTAAGCACTTTCAACTCCGCCGGAGCCATTCAATAAGGAGGAATAGAAATTAGACGAGTGTCCAGAAGAAGATCAATCCCAAAATCAATTTCCCTATCAGAAGAAATACTAGGGAGGTCATTGGTAAAGACTTTGAGAAACTCGTTAACCATGGGAACAAAATCTATAGAAGGACCTTTCGAGTTAGAATCTTTAACTCAGACCAAATGATACAAACACCCCTTTGAGATCAACTTTTAGGCCTTAAGATATGAAATGAATCTCCCATTAGGCACTAAAGAACCACCTTCCCATATAATGACTAACTCATTAGAGAAATTAAAAATGACCGTACGGGTCCGACAATCTAGGAAAGCATAGCATGACTGCAACAAATCTATTCCTAGAATAACATCAAAATCAATCATGTCCAACTCTATCAAGTATACAAGAGCTTCTCTACAAGTAACAGATACCATATGCCCCCTATAGATTTTTTTAACAACCACAGATCTACCATCGGGGTAGAAATAGTAAAAGGATCTTACAGACTCTCAGGACTAAAACCAAGATGTACAACCACAAACAGGGTCACATAAGAAAAAGTGGACCCCAAATCAAATAAAAAATACACATCACGAGAGAAAAGAGTCAACATACCCATGACAACATCGATATGCCTCAAAATACTGGTTAGTAGAAAGTGCATTCAAGCAGTTCCAACCAACATCGATACCAGAAATAGAAGCAGAAGTAGAAATAAAACCCTTTAGTGCAAGAGTACAAGAAGTAACAATAGGGGCCCTGTTGGCCCAAGAAGCCACTTGAGAGGGCACTCTCACTACATGTGCTCAATTTGACCATAACTAAAACATATGTTTTTTCTTTTCTCACACTAACCACAATGAGGCTGACCACAAAATCTGCAAGGAGGGTGGGGTTGAGTTGACTGAGCTCCACTAGCCTAGAATTAGGCACCCTAAGCCCAAAATCCCACCACCAAACTAAGATGTATGATCACCAGAGAATTTGAGTAAGGAGCACTAGACGGGGAGAAAGAACCCAAACTTCCCAACTTCTTGCTTAGCCACTTGCCACCATCGCTACCACTTTGCTCGAAGTGCCTAGATTTCTTAACATGCTTTTTACTAAACTTAACTTATTTATTTTTCTCTATCTCCACTTATTGTATATACACAACCAACCTAAAAATGTCTATTTTTTCAATTAACAAGGCCATTTTGATCTCAAGCTCTAATTTATGGGACAATTCCAAAAAAAAACTTATGCATTTTATCCCTCATACTAGAAACCATTTTGGGAGTATACCTAGACAATTGATTGAATTTCAAGGCATACTCTTGGATGGTCATCCTTCCTTATTTTAAGTTAACAAACTCTTCATCCTTTGCTTCCCTCAATTTTCTAGGAAATAAGTGGTCCAATAAATCCCCTGAGAAAACTTCCCAAATAGCAGAACTAGCATCCATACCTCAAGATGATTCCCACCCTTCATACCATTGGTACACTATATCTTTCAATTGGTAAAAAGAAAACTCAACAGTCTCAACCTCTAAATCATTCATAATTTGGAAAATCTTCTCCATTTCATCAATAAAGCCTTGAGGATCCTCCTCAACCTTGGTACCCATAAACATAGGAGGGTTCGACCTCATAAATGGTCTAACTCCTGTGGCCTAAAAAAATAGTAGTTGGAGCACCACGCTCTGATTGAGAAGATACCAATTAAGTCAAGAGGTTAATGCAGCGACAAAACTCATTATTAGAAGCATCCCTATATGGTGACTAAGTAGGATTGTCACTCTCATAAGCAGGGTCAGTGGGGTAATGTAGAACCCTACGAGGATGAGTAGATCTCGCATCCCTAACCTAGTCCTGGACTCTAGAAGTTGGATGATCTCCTTCTATAGGGCTCTCAGTCGGGATAAAAGATTGTGCCTGTGTATCAGATCTCCTTGGAGGCATGATCTGAAAGACAAGTGTGGCATGCATTGCACCCATAAAAGATACTCTACTTGACACGACTTTGTGGACACCTAAATGACCATAAACCTAGGCTATTATACCAACTTGACATTACCCAAAATCGAGTATTGTCGTATTGGCATCTTAAGCCTAACTTGGACTGAATATCACCCCATTAACCCAACCTAAACACCACATCACTCCACAAGTATCGAATGAACTCCGATCATATATCAAGATAGAGGAAACAAAACTAATAATCATAACTTAGACAATGTCTAAAAATTTTATTGATATCAACTTACTAGTTTAACATACTAACCAACATACCTAAGTACACAGTCATCCACAATACCTCTACAAAAATCTGAGTCTGTGTATATATATATGTTGGGGCATGCCCTAGATAATAGCCAATACCAAATCTAAGACAAGTCCATAACATAAACTAAAGATCATGAAGTTTAAGACTTTCGAAGTATGGAAGCTCACAACTTTAATGTCAATCACACGAACCGCTCGAACACCTGGTCACTGTGCAAGAAGAGAAGAAGAAGCTCTGTCCCTTATGTCACATGAGGACATAACGTTTAGAGATGGTTAGTAGTTGGACTGCTAGCATATAACTCAAGTATAAGGATAAAATAGTGTCATCATTCAAAAACAAATTGATACTTCATAATCAACCACATTTATACACATAATCATATATATTGATCTATTTTAACCCATAGCATGTCAAGAAAGAAAATAAACTTAGCAAATATTCATGAAGGACTCAATTATTATACATGGAGTGGAGGACTACAACCTTTTACACTAATAGATGAAAACGTTTCTTATTAGAAAAGGTATTTTAACCATAAGCAATTCAATTTAACTTTGTAAGGGACTCTAACCTTGAGCAATTTCATTAGGCAATGGACTTTAACCTCAAGTAGTATTAGATAAGGGACTTTAACCCAAGCCGACATATTAGGCAAGGGACTCTAACCACAAGCCACCTCATTAGGCAAGGGACTATAACCTCAAGAATTTAATTTAGGCAAGGTAATTTAACCTCAAGCCATCACAACTATCATTAGTCGACATTGGGACATTACCCCATTGTCCATACATCAACATCCATTCAATTCACACTTAAGGACTTAAACCTATTTTAACCAAATTAACACCATACTTGATCACAAGGTCTTCATGGAACCATTTTATCAATCAAACACTTTGATAGGATTATACTTTAATTTAAACCATCATTCAGTTCAATGTATGATTATAAAGACCCTTACAAACCATTCATTCTCCATTGGAATTCTTAAGCCACACTCTAGTTGCAAATGAAATTCAAGTTCTATTTCATGTTTAGGGACTTTTGCTTATTTAGACATCAAACCAACAAGGTCATCAATTAACTCAAAAAAGGACAAAAAAGGTCTTTACAATACCATTTACCAACTACTTACAATTATTAGGTGATCGCCCTAGTTCAAAATATCATCAACATATAACTAGATATTTCACTTAGATATTTTCACAAACACCATGTGTGCATGCCTTTACCAAGGCCAAAATCAATGTAGAAATCATCAATAATAGGGTTACTTATGACCCACATGTTAAACCATATACGGAAACACCGATATGTGCAAATCATAACCAATATCATGTATAAACACAAATCTAAGCAAAGAGAAAATATTACTCATTACTAGGAATTCAAAACCCTTAACATTTGATTCCAAAATCATCATTTATAAGTCTTAATCCATGTTGAAAATACATGTTTTTTGAAATAGTAACAAGGTAATGAGTTACATGGCTTATACAACTTGATTCAAGGAAGAATTCTTGGTCATCAAGCATCTAGAGGGACACCTCTTCAAACCCTAGCTTTAATCTTGAGGTGTAAGTCTTTGAGATGATTTTTGTGTGTTTTGATCCTGTTAATAGGAAGAATGAAGGGCCCAAAGATGTTATATATCGAGAGTTTTAGGGTAGGGAAATGTCCATAAAGTCCTCAACCTAAAAGCTGAAATGTAACTTCCCAGATGGGTACGACTCACTTAAGTGAACCGTACCCTAGGGTACGAGTGATACCCTAACTCATACCTTAGGCTTCACCAAGTAACCCTACACTAACCAAGGTACGACCACACACCCTTGACTCATACCCAAGGATAAGATTTGTACCCTAAACCATATACCCATACCGTACCCATAATAGTGTCAACTAGGCTAAGTGTCATACATCATACAACTTGGCTTTGTATAACTCGTAACCTAATATACAACCATGTGGAGGCTATGTCATATCTTGGATAGTGCATAACCCACACCATACTACCTAGGATATGAGAGAGGGTCACTAACCAAAGGTACGACGTGTACCCTGAGTTGTACCTAGTCCAGAAACCTCAAATAATGGCATTTTTCTATAGGACCAAATCCTAGGTGCTTCATCTTATATCTAAATAACATTGTTTATTACTAATAATATGTGATTAATGCCAAAACAATACTTCCAAATTAAGGATAAATCAGTCACAATCAAAATATAGTAACCCAACTAGGTTGGGGTCTATCCCATAGGTAATACTTTTGAAATCCTTCTTCAACCTGTTGAAATCACTAACCAGTATGGAAAAGTAAAGGGGGGTTTGTAGTAACTAGCAAGATTTAACAAGAATTGGATGCTTTTGTTGTAAAAAATCTAAGAAAAACACTAGTCTTATGTCCCCCTGTCTTTTAACTCTGCAAATTTATCGTGCACTTTTGAACTATATAAACACCTTGCATGCAAAGTCTGATAAGTTATGTACCATCAACTGTCTTACGGATTCATTAACGAATTTCATCCTTTATATTTTGAGTCTTAGGGTGTTCATTTACTGACCCTTATCTGAGATCCCAATTCACTATTACCTTTAGAGTCTCATGTTATTAGATGAAAGCTAATTTCCTTAAGTATAAAATATAGATATGGTTATTTCGGTAATTAACTCTAAATTACTGTTGTGATCTTTTTTCCCAATCTCTATCTCTCGAGAAGGCTTGTAATGAATAAAGGTGGGTTCTCAAGGTTGGACACCATTAAGAAATCAATAAGAATGAAAAAAACCATAATACATGCAAGAATCTTTATCTAGAACGACTTGGCAAATCCTCTACTTTGTTAATCCGCTAGAGTTTCCACAACCCTAGCTAAGGGAATTAGCTTCTCAAAGTTGTAAGATAATTCATGGAATTCATAGACAAAATTACAGAATCCATCTCACAATAATAGAAGAAGAAAATCCAAAGTCTCAAATTTAAGAACAAACTAAAAACAAACCAAGAACAATAAGATCACAAGATTACAAGTCAATCTTAGAATCAAAAAGTTGTTTGTGAATGATGTAAGCTTAGCCCCAAAGGGCCTATCTCTAAATTTCTCTCTCAGAAATGTAAAAATGATATTTATAGATTACATTGAAACACTAGAAATCAAATCCTAAATAAAAGAGGATAACTTAACTAAATCGACATAATAATGACTAAAAACATCATAGGAGTCGGTTTAGGTTACATGAAAACCCTAAGAAATAATATCAAAATGATTCGTGAATTTTGCATCAGTGGCTACCTATGGACCCACCTACGAATAGTAAGTGGGTGGTCCTAGGTATTCCCTAAAATTTCGCTCGCTGGAATTTGTTTTCTGACACCTATGGATCAACCTACGCCCCGTAGGTGCCTTAGTAAGAGCTCATTTTTTGGATTTTCATTACGTTTTCTTCTGAATAGCTTGCAATGCCTCGTTTCCTGCAAAATCATTCAAAAAATACATCAAGTCTAACAAAATTGCCTTAAGTACATGCATATTCTCCAACTTTAGGCATCATAATTGCTATGAATCCATAGCACATCAAGACCCTCAACTTATAATGTTACATGTCCTCAGGCAATAAAACATAACAAAATATAACAACGATTCTTAACCAAGAGAAACCTAAGATACTTATGGCAGTCAATCATAAAAGTTATCTTAAAACACATTACCCTCTCAAAGTTTAATACTTTAAAATCAACTGTGCATATCTATGAAGCACAAAAACATAAAATAAAGTAATCAAACATGTCATTACATTAGCAATAAATAAACATGCATATGTATAAGTCACACTACCGAAACAAGTAAGGAGCTAACAACATAACCCATGCACCCTCACAACAAAGAAGTCCCACTGACTCATACGAAATTATTCATATCAATGTAAGGACATATCAAGAGACTCACACTCACTATAGAAGTTCCAATCAATGTACGTCAAATGTCATAGACTTGCCCTTATTTTCTTTACCTTAGATTTTAGACAGTTAGGTTAGGATCACTATAGGAATTCATTCGGCTTTTAATGTAGGCTTATGGAGATGGTATGCTATGTAAGAATATTTTTGTGACTAGGACTCCTTGGCACTACACTTACTTTGTGGTCCACTTATCAATTAATTTCTTTTATTCTAGTCTTATTTCTCTCTTTTATTCTTTTATTGTGCATTCAAGTTGGGTGTGGTTTCTTTTATTCTTTCTTGTTCTCTTTTTCAATTTCTACCACACCCAACCCTACTTTATTTTGTCTTATTTACCCTTTTCCATACGTACTATAAATCACGCACCCCTATGATAGCCACCCTCAACTTAGGAAATTTTCTAGATTTGAGGTGCATAATGTCCAAGGAGGAACAGGCCTAAAATAGGTTCGTTGTAATAGAAATGAGAAGGTAAAAGGTGTAACAAGAAAAATAGGCATTACATGTTCAAAATTGGGATCAAGTGATACCTATTCACACATGGAAGTTTGTTATATATTTTGTTGATAATGATCTTCTAAAAACAAGGGACCAGGTCCATGGGTCTTCACAAAAACATACAACTGTCATATGGCCTTCAAAGTTTTATCTTATAATGTAAAAAACTACACAAGTGAGATATGTTTCTTTTAGGGCACTTGGCCCAATCAGATTTATACCCTAATCATTACTCCACTACCAAAAGAAAAGAATGCTTCTGAAATTGGTAAGTTTTCACAATCCAGATTATGCAAAAATTGAAAGTGGCAAAAATTCAGCTGCTCAAGTATTTCTTAAGTTCTTATTTCTTATGTAATGAAAATAGTGAGTTTTCTTGAGTCGAGTTTGATCTGTAAATAAATTACTCATGTTATAAGAATAACACTTTCTGTATTTCATGAGAGTGCTTAGGCAAAGTTGCCTAAGTTTAATTTAAAGTTAATCAATATTGGAGAAAGGACTTGGCAGAGTTTTCAAGGTAGGCTTGTAGTATAGTTATTACAAGCTGGAAGAGACTAGAGTTAGGTTTATTGAGTCTGTATTCAAGAGTTTTATCAAAGTGAATTATTTAGGTGCTTGTGAGAGTAAGCCATGGTTTCAACTCCCTCGTTCAAGGATATTCCATGTTAAAATCATGGTGTTCTTTAGTTTTCTACAAACTTTTAAGTTTTCCTTTGCTTTACTAATTAACTGCCTGTGACTGATTTAAGGGACCTAGTCCCTTACTATGTGGTGCAACCTTTCCAAGTTTCATCAATTGGTATCAGAGCCAAAATACTCGAAGAGTTTAACACCTAGAATGATTTGGTTATTATGGATTCTCCACCTAATCTGAAAGAAGAGTAATCTACCACTAGGCCACCTAGATTTAATAGGCAGTTTTATGGGTGGTGGAAAACAAGGTTGTTTGACTTCATTATGTCTGAGGATAGTGAGATGATGGATGTAATACTATATGGTCCTCATATGCTATTTAAAGAGGTCAAAGAAGGAGAAATAACTAGAATGGTTGTTTTAAAGCAGGGGAGATTGTAATGATGAAGATAGAAAAAAAATTAAGAAAAATTACAAGGCCAAGAAATTTCTAGTTTATGGCATAGGGTCTGATGAATACAATAGGATTTTTTATTGTGAAAATGCTAAAAAAATCTGGGATTGCTTGAAAATAGCTCATAAGGGAACTCCAGATGTGAAGCACTCTAAAGTTGACATACTTACTACTTCGTATGCAACCTTCACATGAAAGAAGGAGAGACAATATAGGAAATACATTCAAAATTCACTTCCATCATAAGTGAGCTACACTACTTAGGAGAAGTGATTTCTTTTTATAAACATGTGAGAAATTCTAGGGGTTCTGCCTAAATCTTGGCAAAGCAAAGTGCATGCTATTACTGAGGCAAGGAACCTAAAAACTCTCACAATAGATGAGCTCATTGGCAATCTAAAGACTCATGAACACAAAAAGCAATAAGGACAAGGGAAGAAGGAAGTACAAAAGGAAAAATAATTGGCATTGAAGGACTTTAAGTTAGATTCTAATAAAGAAGACACTTATGCTGCCTATTTGGAAAAAAAATTGTTAGAGCTATGAAGCAAAGTGAAGAGTTCCAAAAAAGAGGAAGCAATAGTAGTAAAGGAGGCTCTGTTGAAGTTTATCAGAAATATGGAAGTCCTGAGAATTTCATCAAGGATTGTTCTATGCTCTAAATAAATTACCAAGAATACCTCAAGACTGGAAGTGAAAAAGGAAAGAACAAGGACCAAGTACCTATAAAATTAAGTAGAATGGATACAACTGATTATGCACTAAGGAAGGCTCTAGTAGTATGGGGGGATTCTTTCAATGAATTTGAAGAAGATGGGAAGCATGAAGATGTTTCCATGCTGGTAGTGGAGAATGAGAATGTTACCTTTGATTCTTTTTTCTTCTCTCATAGCAGACACAATAAATGAAGAAGAAAATAAGGTAACTCTTTTTAACATTAAGAAAAATTTAGATAATTATTCGTCTAGAAAGATATAGAAGCAAGAAAATGTGTTTATTGATTCAGTTATGAGATGAGTACTGAGGAAAATACTCTAGAAGAAAAAATAAAGGACCAGGAGCTTGAATTAAATTCTCTAACTCTTTAGATTTCTGAAATTAAAGAACAGTTTGTAAAGTTGAAAACTAATAATTTGAGTTTTTTGAGTCAACTAGAGAAAGTAAATTAGTATGATGATAAAAGGAATAAAAAATCTTAAAAGTTTTAGGTTGATCTTGAATAAAAATTGGACGACTCTTAAAAGCATGTCGTGAATGAACTCTAGAAGAATGAGGATCTTAAAAGGGACCTGGTCCATCTGAGGCAAGAACATAAAATCCCTACAATGGACTACATCCTCACAGACCCTTTCTAACTTAACTGGTCAAGGAGTTAATAATGGTAAAGGACTTGGGTATCAACAAAAAACTCAATCACCTGGGTCTCAAGGAATGGTTTTCAAAGATGTTAGAAACAAAATCCACAAACCTTTATGCACTCACTATGGATGAGATAGACACATAGAGGAGAAATATCAAAGTTGGAATAGAGCTAGAATAAATAGTGTTAGAGATATTCAGCAAGGGAATGCATATCCTAAGGGTTTTCCATACATTTGAAAAATATGAAGAAGCTCTTATTACCAAGATGGGAAAAGAAAGATTTGATCTCACACTTGTCTTTCTACTAGGAACTCAAACTCAAGTGGGTTCCCAAATCTAACAAAAAAAATTGTTGGCAGGAGGGAGATAGGGTTCGCAGTCAGAACAACTTCATTGATAGTAGTTATTCAAAGTTAATACTTGGAATGTCTAACTGTAATCTCTCTCAAGATACTTTAAGGTGGAAGTATCTCATATGGAAATAGTAGAATGGATCAAAAATATATGTGGCTGATGGGAAGTAACTCCTTTGGAGTTCAATATAAAGATGCTGACTTAGGGGACTTATAATTTCCTCTGTTATAGTTATTTTTAAGAGACCTGGTCTGTGGCATGCCAAAGCTTGTGAATCTAGGTGATGAGGATGATTATGACTTTGAAGAACTCATTCTTGTTCAATGGGATGAAAATTGTTTAATACAATAATCAAGAGCCAAATGATGTAGATGAGAATATGGAAATAGATGGTGATCCATGATCTAAAACAAGAACCCAACTCCAGTGGAAGATTAATAAGGAAGGTTTAGTCAAAACTCACAGTGATCTGGTCCCTGTAAACTTATTTCAAAAGTCCAAACTAAAGAGACAGATATACTCAATCTTTTGATACTCTGACTATATATTTTTGAGACTGGGGTAAAAACAAGAGCATAGGATAGAAATGTCATGGTCTTTTCAGCATATCTGTCCCAAAATTTGAGATAAAAAATAGCAAAAGAATCCTTTAAAATGCTAACTGGATTAAAGCAATAAAGGAGGAGTCTCTATAAATTGAAAATTTTGAGTTTGAAGATCTAATCCTCATAATTATATTTAGATAAATTTCTAGAATATAATGGTGTATTGAAACTGATAAGCTGAAGCTAGGATTGATCACCTTAACCTAACCTACTAAATGAATATGTAATTTTCCCAAACTTGGCTATGATAAGGTGACAGGTATCCTAGTAAGTTAGTTGTACAATGGTACAACTCAATACTATACCTTTACAGGTATACACCCATAGGAACAGTTTTGGAGAAAAACTATTGAGGCAAGAACAAATGGAGAATTCTCTCAAGAATGAGAGGGACCTAGTCACATCTCTCAAGTTAGTACCAAATTTGAATGCCTTAAAAATAAAAAATTTCTTTTTAAAAAAGGCCACATGTCCTTCCTAATTTGAACAAATGTTGTCAATTCACAAAATATGTGAAGAGCCAGACCTAATGGAGTTAGAAACATTAATCAAAAAGACACCTTTTAAATGTCAAACGGTTACCTACATTAATTAAAAAATCAAATCATTTTATTATTACTCTTTTCAAATTAACTCAAATCATCATCCTAAATTATCCACTTCTCCAAAACAAACCTGGTCCTTTTCTCACAAAAATTTAAATGGAAGAAATCCATCTCTCTGACCCTCTATGAAAAAGTCCTCTTATGATCCTACATAAAAGTTGTAGAATGTTTTACCTACCTCCCCTTCACATAAAGATCCAAACATCCCAAATGAGCTAAAGCTCTTTTAGTAAAGGAGAAGGAAAATGTTGAAACTGAAGAGGTTTGAGAGGATGAGGACATTGATCTAGATATTGCTACTGCAATTGAGAAAATAAGAAAAAATATTTATGTTGCAAGAAGGACCAGGTCCTATTGTTCAAAGTCATGTAATCCTATTGGAATGAAGAAGAAACACATAACTATGAAAATGAAGAAAGTCTCTAAGGGACATGGTCCTAAGAATAGAAAAGTTGTTGAAAAAGAATCAAGCTGTGACACAAAAAGAAGAAGAAAAGAAGGATGTGTCTAGAGAAAAAAGGAATGAGATACTAAAAACATAGAAGGTGCTATCAGGAAGGGTTTTTGATCCCAAGATATATGAAAATCCTGGAACGGTAGAGATAGTAGAGTATGTAAGACATCAGTGTTGGTTGCACCGATTAGAGAAACCAACTCATATAGTCTTCGATGGTGAGGTTAGAGAATTCTATTGTAATATTGAACTCTCATATGATGGTTTCAGTTTGACTACACAGGTTCAGGAAAAGAAAATAAAACTTGATGAAGAAATATTAGTAAAGATTTTGGATATGCCTAGTACTGGTGTGGGATAGTTGAGAAGTTACAACCCTCAACTGAATTCATGATTGACGTTTATAAGGTGGGAGGGACATAAAAAAATTATGTGAGAAAGAATTTTATCATTAGTGAATTCCAATTTTTGTTCGAGTTCATAAACAAGGTTATTTTTCCAAGGTTGGAGAAAAGAACTTTAGCCTTCATAGCTGGCCTATTTTTGATTGAATGCTTAAGCAAGTTTGATCTAATAATTTTGCCTGCTCTGAAGATAGAGCATATGTAGAAGGTGATTCATGATATGGATGGAAAACATGGAATGCTATAGGGACATTTCTTAAATAGGGTATTTCAACATTTTAGAGTAGTTGAACTAAAGGGACCCCAGAAACTCTCAAAAAAATGTTTAGTTTGACACCATTGGTGTAGAATGAATGTATAGAAGGAATACTTGGAATAGTGTCCCAGATATCTGAGCTACTAGTTGTATAAGAAAATCTATGGAATAAAATAGAGGAGTGAAGGATTAAGTTATCCTCTAAGGATGCTGAGATAGTGCAATTGAAGATGAAAAATCATTCGTTATCTTCTGTGGTTTGTCATCATTAAAAGGGGAAAATTGATATATCTTGTTTTGATGATAAGCAGCTGACAATGAGGGAGCAAGTCCCTCGGTCTTCATGTAAACATATAGTTGTCACATAGCCTGCACAATTTTGTCTTATAGTGTAACAAACTGCGCAGGTAAGATATATACCTTTTAGGAAACTTAGCCTAATCAAATTTCTACCCTAATCATTACTCCACTATCAAAGGATAATAATGCTTCTCAAATTAGTAAGTTTTCACAATCTAGATTATTCAATAATTGAAAGAGATGAAAACTCAGCTGCTCAAGTATTGCTCAAGTTCTTATTTCTTATCTACTAAAAAAGTGAATATTGTTGAGTCGAGTCTTGATTTGTAAAATAATTACTCATGTTATAAGAGTAATTCTTTTTTGCTTTCCTGAGAGTGCTTAGGTAGAGTTGCCTAAGTTTAATATTCATTAGAGATAATCAATATTTGAGAGTGTACATTGCAGAGTTTCTAAGGTAGGCTTGTAGTAGAGTTATTACAAGCAAGGGGAGTCTAGAGTTAGGTTCATTGAGTCTGTAATCAAGAGTTTGATTATAATGAATTATTGAGGTGCTTGTGAGGGAAAGCCATGGTTTTTCCTTGCATGAGTAAGGAGATTTCCATGATAAATCTTGGTGTTCTTTAGTTTACAGAAAACTTTTAAGTTTTCCTATGCTTTATTGATTGATTACATGTGACTAACTTTAACGGACGTGGTCCCTCATTATGTGGTGCAACCTGCCGGTGTTTTATCAAAGGTCATTTAGGTTAAAAGTGGACTATTATAAAAAAAGGCCTATGTTCCTTTCCCAACCGGCTATCCTACAACTTGGGCAATACTAGGTAAATTCTGGGTTCAATACAAAAAGGGAACTAAGTATTATCTCACACACACATAGCACGGAGTCACATCTCAAGCTACTACCTATCCAGTTCATGCAATTATTAGCTATGATTATTATGTCTCTAATACTAATTCCATAACAAGATTCACAATGGTCATATATATATATATATATCACACAGTTCTGTAAGCAAATTTTTGGAGAAGCATTATTTCTTTTCTCAAATAGCATCAAAAATATGTACACTACCCCAAATACTTATTTTTCTCCTAGTTAAACACAAAAATCATGAAACAAAACACAATACGCCTAAACATGCCAACTATACTAAGAATAGGACTCCGAGGAAAAGAGGCATGGTGAAAAAAACCCCAAGAGGACATCAAGACCCACAAGCCACCCCACCTTTAACTTAAGACATGCATTATCCCAAATGCATTGGGACACTACAAACCAAGAGAGTTAGAAACATACCTATGGCACCATAGGTGCGCCGATTCAACATCAATCAAAATAACATGTACAAAAAACAAAATACCTTAGGTTGCCTATCAAGCAGCACCTATTTTAATATCACGACATGACGGGGCTATGTTGGTTACTTATACTTTACCAACAAGCCCATGGGTACCTTGATTTCTCAGGTTTCATCAAGGTAGCCTGAAAGTTGGCCACTAATTTTCTCTTTCCACTTTGAACTTATGAATTTCACCCCTAATTGTTTTTTTTTATTTTCCATTATGCTCAAGGGGAAATGGTATAAAAACAAAGGACCCAAACAATTGATGAGTCATGTTGTAATTCTTGGGATTTACGAGAGGAATGTAATTTTTTTATTCTGGCTCAACAAATTCAAGAATGTAGACATATGTTTCCTTTTTGTTGCACTCTTCTTTGGGTGCAGATAGCTCAATCAAGATCTGACTATCCATACATAATGTGGAAAAATACTTTGAATGAGGTCAATATACCGCAACTCAGGAATTGCAATCTTATTTACATCGCCACATAACTCTAGAATGCCCTTCTTAAAAGTGACATTATCCATAAGAGTATGAGCAAATGTTGACTCCTTCAATTTTAGCCCTTCAATTTTTCTTTTTTGAAATTTTTTAGTCTCACACCACCGTGAACTAAGATGTTTTACTTTATACATAACAACTTTTGCTTTTAACTCTACTTGTAAGTGGTGAATATTAAAGCCAAACCTATCAACCTTTTGAATTAGCTCATGATTGTTATTGGAAGGTATGTAAATATTTCTATCAGGCTATCCTTATGTTCACTCACTATATCATCCACACTTCTGTAATACCACACCATATTAAAAGGATAATGATCAATAATCAAGAAGTATTCATAAATCCATACTTTCTCTGGCCAAGTTGTCATCTTATGAAGAGTACGCATATACTAATGTATGACTGAATAAGAATAGAAGAAAAGAACCTTAGAACTTCAACAACCCCGATCAGTTAATCTAGAACTGAATTCCCTGGCAATGATGATAAAATTTTGATCAACACCAAACTATACCTCTAAATGAAGGATAAAGCGGTAACCATAAAAATAAAGTATCCCAACTAGGTTAGGATCAATCCCACAGGGAATACGTCAGAACTCCTTCTCGAACTTGTTAAAATCAATAGGTAGTGTAGAAAAGTAAAAAAGGGGATTTTTAGTAACTAGCAAGAAGTAACAAGAATTAGATTCTTTGGTTTTAAATAATCTAAGACGAACACTAGGCTTGTGTTTCCCCTGGCTTCTAACTCTATAGATTTATCATGCACTATTAAACTATTCTAATACATTACATGTAGAATCTAATAAGTTATTTACCATTGACTATCTTGTGGACTCATTGACGAATTCACCCTTTACCTTTTGAGTCTCAAGGTGTCTTTTTATCGACCCTTATCTTAGATCTCAATTAATTATCACCGTTTGAGTTTCAAGTTATCAGATAAAAGTTGATTGTCTTATGTACATAATGCAGATAAGCTTATTTCAGCAATTAACTACAAATCACCATTGTGATCTGCTTTTCCCAATCTCTACCTCTCGATCAGGCTCGTAGAGAATGCAAGAGGGTACTCAATGTTGGATACCGTTAAGAAATCAATAAGAATAAGGAAAACCGAAATACATGCAAGAATATTTATCTAGAAAGAATTGAAACCTCCTCTACTTTTGTTAATCCGCTAGGATTTCCACAAACCTTGCAAAGAGAATTAGTCGCTCATAGTTGTAAAATAATTCATAGAATTCACAGACAAAAATACTGAATCAATCTCAGAATAATGAAAGATGAAAACCTAAATTCTCAAATTAAAGAATAAACCATATACAAACCAAGAATAATAAGATCCCAAAATCACAAATCAATCTTATAATCAAAAGATGTTTATGAATGATGTAAGCTTAGCCCCAAAGGACCTATCACTGAATATCTCTCTCAGAAACATAAAGAGGGTATTTATAGATTACATAGAGAACCTAGAATCAAATTCTAAATAAAAAATAAAAACTTATGTAAAGGTACATAACTATGACATCAAACATCATAGGAGTAGGTTTAGGTTACATGAAATCCATAAGAAACAACTTCAAAACGATCCAGGAATTTTGCATCAGTGGCCACCTACGGACCTACCTACAGGTCTTAAGTGGCACCTACGACCAGTAAGTGGGTGGCCATAGGTAGTCCCCAAAATTTCACTCTCTGGACTTTGTTTTCTGACCCACCTATGCCTCGCAAGTGGTACCTACGGGTCGTAGGTTCCTTAGTAAGTGTTTATTTTTTTATTTTAGTTTTATTTTCTTCTGATTATCTTCCAACACCTAGTTTCTAGAAAAATAACTCCAAAAGCACATTAAATCCAAAAAAAATTCCTTAAGTACATGCATATTCTCAAGTTTTAAGCATCGTAAGTGCTATGAATCCATAGCATATCAACATATTTGGATAAATATGTTCACATAAAATTAGTCATTTGATCACTTATGTGAGGCCAAAAATTTATATATTTAGTCATTATTTGCCTCATATTTGGTATTTCTGTTTGTCCTTTTTGAGTATTGATTTTATGAATTATGTTTAATATTATATCTTCCTATGTAGGATTAAAATAGTGGGAAGATAAAGAGATTTGGAGCTAACAAAATTAATGATGGATGATTATATAAGGAAATCAAGCAGCTAGCTTAATGGATTAAATTTATCATTTTAATGAAATTCAATACTTAAGTTGAATTGAGGAAGTGGTAAGGATTAAGGGGAATATTTACTAAATTTGTAGGCTGCTGAAATAGTGAGGTAGACATTGGTGGAATGTCACTTGGCACATTGTTGTACATTCCTCTATAACACATTTTCTTTTCTCCACGATAAGGTCATTCCATGAAGCTAAGGATCCATGATGGCAAAATGGCATGTACCTTAGTATTTTTGGTTAGGAAGCCTATTATTTGAGGTTTAACTATCATGGGATTATCTACCCCGGGATTAGTTATTCCACTCTTAAAAAGGAATAAAAATAAAACTACAATCATTGAATAACCATTTCCATTAAGTGATAAATCCTATGCATCTATCTGAACCAATCTTGGGATAATCTCATTCTAAAATTAATCTCAAAATTAGTTATTCCTTCTCCGTCCTACCGAATGACTCCTTATCTTTCATTATAATATTATTACATGACTTGGGAGCTAAAAATACATGAAGGAGGCTTCAAATATTGTTTTTATTCTTCTCTTTTCATCACTTAATTGTGAATTAGATTTTGATTGTCTAAATACCATCTTTCTAGGGTTTAGGCTACAATTCAAGATAGTATAACTTTGTTTTAATTTTGTTAATGGTGTTTACCATATTTGGTTGTTATTAACTTCTTGTAGTTATTATTTCAATGTTTAGCTACTATTAAAATATATCTATAAATCTTGTGTGAACCTAGAAGGAGGAACATTAGGTTAGAATAGAGAACGTAATGAATGAGTTCTTATCTAATAGAGGAATTAAAGATAGGATTTGCATTTAGGATAGAAATATACCTAATCGCCTTATTTGGTTGCAAAACTGGAAAAAGTATATATGCATTCAAATTAGACCCTCACATTTTCTCTTAACTATGTTGTTGTGAGGCTTGTAGCAATAAACGATTAGAGGCTCGAAAAAACAAAATTGTGATATTAACCCCAAGAATCAACAACCAAGATAGATAATTTAACCAAAAATAAATTATTGTTATACATGATTGTGAACTAAACCTTTACCCTATAATTCTCCTTGATATTGCTTACAATCTAATTAACTTATGTCATACTTTTTAGTACTTATTTTATAATAAAAAAATACCAACTCTTTTGTTACTATTGCACTTGTCTAATTTTAATGTAGTTTTCAAATTGGATTGTTTTCTAAATCATAGGCCACAATAGGATTGATATTTAGCTTTCTTACCCACCTTATTGCTTTTATGATAGCATACACTTATGTGTGCATCTAATGCAACAAGTTTTTGGCTCCATTATCAGGGACTTGAAAAATTAGTAAATTTTTAATTTGTAGTTTTACTATTTTAATTAATATGTGCTAACAACTTGGTCTTAATCAATGATTCTGCAGGTATAAGTTTTAACTTATAATAAGCTAGCAAGGGAAAGGGATTTGTTTTAATCATATTCTGAACCCGATCGACATTTGCATCAATTGAAGAGAAAAGAAATATTTCTCATTCTAATACCATGAGTTCAGCGGGATTAACAGGATAAGGTTGTTCCTACAACAATTGCAACAAGATTAATGGCAATATGTGATGTTCCGGTTTTTTATGGAACATTTTAGGCCTTTTTCTTAGGATAATTGTGAGTTTTCAAGAAGCCATTGTTGTATTTAACATGGTATTTTAGTATTTTCAAGATAAATACTGGGTGTGAAGGGTAACTTAGACAATATGAGCAAAACAGAAGTAAAATGAGCAGCGACGACTTGGGCGACGGACCATCAATCATGCGAAGATCCATAGATTTAAACCATCGACCAAAAGTAGAAGGCATTGACTCTGGACATCATGCAATGGTCCAGGCGATGGACTATCGGCCCTGCGATGGGTTGTCGGTCTAAACCATTGCCATGACACAGAACACATCATCACTAGAAGTCCTGCGACTGACCGTTGACCTTGTAATAGGCCATCACACTACCCATATCCCAGAAGCCGAACATGGAGATAATAGACACCTAATGACGGTGCAGGTGATGGATCGTCAAACATGCTACGAAACATTGCTTGAAACGTCGACCAAAATATGGAGAATCTGAGTTTGAATTTTTAAAAACCCAGTCTGGGATCATATAAATACCATGTATTAGGGTTTATTTCGGATCTTTTGTCTTGATTTTCATAATTTATCCTCTAGTTAGAGGTTTGTATTACTTTTCATTGGGATTTTGAATCGAGAGATTGACAGTTGATTATTAATTTTCATGTTTTCCATCAAAGATTGAGAAGAACAATATTGTGACTTTTGTAAGTACTTTTCTGAAGTTATTTATGAACACCAATATAACCTTGATTTCTTATATGGAAATTAGTAGCTAAACTCCTATAACTAGGGTTATGGGAGCCTTGATATAGAGAACTATTTTAAGGTTGTGAATGAGTTTGATTTCTAACATCTATCAAAATTGAATGAATCTTTCTTCATCTTATTGATATCCCTTGGTTGTAAACTTGATAAGTGAACCCATGAACTCCACTTGTATAACAATAAAGTGGATGTTGGGAAAAAAGTGATTCACATTAACTCCATAGGTTTACCCTTTGGGTGAACAGGTAGATGCATTAACAGGATCAACCCTCATGAGAGTATTATTTAATAATCCATAAATCCTTTACGTTCGAGAGAAGTAAAGGGAGAAATACTCATTAGGTTGAGAAATATATGGGTAATCCTTAGAATTCAATAAGTCTTACAATTGGATACATAAGTTAGATTTCGAACACAAACTTGCAACCCTAATTGTTTGAATATCTTGGTGAGCATAAATCTAGTTAATTCATTCTTATTAAAATTACATCTACATTTACTCTCAGTTGCTGGACTTTTGTGTAACACAGATACAAAAGAATAGCGTTAACATTTCCAAACCCCTTTATTTGGATACCTTAGATCAACAGTCTAATAAAAATCATAATACTTAGTGAACACTGTATTTCCTATGGGATTCGACACCCAACCCAGTTGGGTTCTAGATTTGACAGCGATCGCTTACTCTCTCATAAGAGAGGTGTAATTTGCGCATATCAAATTTTGGCACCATTGCCGGGGAATACAGTTGTCAATTAAGTTTGTGTTTGTTAATTGACCTTTGGTGAAATTTCCCAAATTTTACTTTTGTTTGTTCTTTTAATTTGTGCAGGGAAGTTGTTATGTATGCCAAGTACACGGAGATTGGGTGCACCAATATTACCAATACATCCGGATATGCAACTTATTGGTAGAATAATAAAACCCCAAGATGCTGAGAGACTAGCCGCATTAGCTAGAGCTCAACTAAATAAGCAGAATAATGGTCAGCAGGCATGTCATCCTAATATTGATGATGATTATTTAGGAGATGATGACTTGTTAGATTCTGCTAATCGAAGGCGTGCAGAGAATTTAGCTGCACCAGTGAACAAAAATGTGAATAGAAGTCGTCCTTACAGGGCGAGACCTGATTGTCAAGCTGTTCAATTTCATATTAATGATGATAAATATAGAATGGATGGAGCTAGTGCCAATAGAGCTATTATTATTCCACATCTAGCACCAAGATCAAAGTTCAACATTACCAGTACAATGATCCAGCTTCTTTATTTGAAGGGGTTGTTTGGTGGACTCCCGGGAGATGATCCCAATATGCATTTAGTGAATTTTGTCACTATTTGTAAGCCCTTTGATAACCTGGGAGTAAGACAAAATACCATCCTCCTGCATTTATTTCTATTGTCTCTGTCTGGGGAGGCAATATTGTGGCTTAATGAGCTAATACCCGATTCTATAACCAACTGGAGGCAATTGAAAGAGGCTTTCCTAGAAAGGATTATTCTGCCTTCCAGAAGGGTACAATTGAGGTATGAAATCAGAAACTTTAGAAAGCTTCAAACTGAAGCCCTTCATGAGATATGGGAGAGGTTAAAAAAGAAGCTGACACAGTGTTTGAACCATAATATAAAGATATTCACCTGATGGAGACTCTTTTTCTGTCTTTGAACTTTATTACGAAGCCAGTTGTTGATAATGCTGAAGGGGGGTCATTTGTTGATCTCACTTTTTAGGAGGCCTCAGAGATGATTGATTGGATAACCAAACAAAGAAAAACTTATTATACCAGGGATTCTATGGTAGCAAGCAATGCTATGTCTATTGGCATGACTGCAGAGCAATGTAAGAAAGAGGAAGAACGTGATTAATACATGACACGCTTGAAGACACAGATGGATCTGTTGATGAAGAATTTATTATCTGTAAAGACTAAAAAAGTGAAAGCTATTGCAGCCAAAGGTAGGGATAATTCTGATTCGGAAGAAAAGGCTAACTATTTGAATAATCAGAGGGGATTTTAAGGCAATAGCCAAAGAAATCAAGGTCGAAACTACAACGACAAGGCTGGTTATAAGGATAGGGAGAAAGGAAATTGGAAAGGTAAGAATGATAAGAGTAGGCTATATGTACCGCCCGGAAGCAGAGATATGGAACATTGCCAAGTGATATAATCTATAGCCCTCAAAATGATGGATCATGCATGGCTATTACCACACGGAGTGGTAAGGTTTTATCAGGCCCTTCTTTGGACAAAGCTGTGAATGAAGATGTTGATCTTGAAGAAGGTAATCCAATGGAGACTAAAAAACTGGATGGCATTAATACCCTTTCTAATAATCAGCAGGTTGATGAGTTGGAAAAAAAAGAAAGAGAAAGGAAAAGAAGTAGTGGTGAAGACTCTCCCAAAACCATCACCTCTCTTCCCTCAGAGATTGAAAAAGAAGGTTGATGACACAATGTTTAGTAAATTCATGGCAATGTTAAAGCAGTTGACAGTAATTGTGCCTTTGGTAGAGGCACTTGAGCAAATGCCAGGATATGCTAAATTTATGAAGGATTTTGTGACGAAAAAAAAAGTGGTGAGTTACAAACCAGTGGATAATGTTAATCATTGAAGTTCTATTTCTAAAAGGTCCTTGGTGCAGAAGAAGATGGACCCAGGAGAATTCATCATTCCTTGTACGATTGAGTCTCTGGAATTCGCTAAGGCCTTATGTGTTCTGGGAGCGAGCATTAATTTTATGCCGCTAGTTGTTTATAAAAAGTTGGGTTTGGGAGACCCCACACCTACCAACATGTGACTTGTGATGGTGGATAGGTCGGTAAAATGACCGGTTGGTATTTTGTATGATGTGCTAATGAAGGTGTCTAGCTTCATATTTCCTACGGATTTCATAATTCTGGATTACGAGGTGGACTTGGAGGTGCCCATAATCTTAGGTCAACCTTTCCTCACAACTTGAAGTGTGCTAATTGATTTGCAAGCTAATGAGCTCTTATTTAAGATGAATGATGATATGGTGAACTTTGATGTGTGCCAATCAATGAAGCAACATAAATAAATTATTGTGTTCTTAATTGTTGATGTATATGATGAGGATGAGCAGGAGATGCCAATAGAGGAGAAGTTTGTTGTCGAGCCTTTAGTTGCATTACTTATGAATTTTGATCGTGAAGGCATTGAGGAGTCTGAAGAGACTTTTTGTGCTTTAACAGGAATGGGATCATACTCTTATGCTCCTAAAAATCTTGATCTTTATCTTAAGAATCAACCAACACCAATGGCTAAGCCATCCATTGAAGAGCCATCGGTGTTGGAATTGAAAGAGCTGCCAGGGCATTTAAGGTATGTGTTTATGGATAATGGAAGAACATTACCCATGATTATTTTAGCTGATTTGGGAGAGAAGTAGGTGAAAGCACTTATTTTGGTGCTTCAGAGGTACATAAAAGTAATAAGATGGACTATTACTGATATTATTGGCATTCCCCTGGTATCTACACTTATAAGATACAACTTGAGAAAGATTGTACTCCAACCATCTAGCATCAATGCTGACTTAACCCACCAATGCAAGAGGTAATTAAGAAGGAAATACTTAAGTGTCTGGATGCAGGAGTGGTTTATCCTATTTCCGATAGTAAATGGGTAAGCCCAGTACAATGTGTGCCCAAGAAAGAGGGAACGACTGTTGTTGCAATTGAAAAGAATGAGTTGATTCCTCTCAGGCCTATGACTGGTTGGAGGGTTTTCATGGACTACCATAAACTGAACTCATGGACTTTAAAGGAACACTGTCCAATGCCCTTCATGGATCAAATGCATCATCGGTTGGTAGAAAAGGGGTGGTATTGCTTCTTGGATGGATATTTTAGCTACAATCAGATCTGTATTGCTCCTGAATATCAGGAGAAAACAATATTTACATGACCGTATGGAGCTTTTGTATTCAAGTGGATGTCGTTTGGGTTATGTAATGCACCTGCTACCTTCTAAAGGTATATGATGTCTATTTTCTCAGATATCGTGGAGGACACCTTGTAGGTGTTCATGGATGATTTTTCTGTGGTAGGAGATTCATTTGAGATGTGTTTAGGGAACCTGAGTAAGTCCTTACAACGATTTGTGGAATTCAATTTGGTGCTTAATTGGGAGAAATTCCACTTTATGATAAAATAGGGCATTGTTCTCAGGCATAAAATTTTAGCAAAAGGGATAGAGGTAGATCGAGCCAAAGTTGAGGTTATTGAGAAGCCACCACCTCTCTTTTCAATGAAGGAAATGCATAGTTTCCTTTGGCATAATGGATTTTATCGGAGGTTTATAAGGGATTTCTCAAAGATTGCAATCCCATTTTGTAAACTTTTAAAGAAGGAAGCTAAGTTCTACTTTGATGATGATTTCTTGAAGGCATTCGATTGCCTTAAAAATAAGTTGGTTGAATCCCCTATCATTGTTGCACTGAATCATTCGAAACCATTTGAGATCATGTGTGATGAAAGCGGCGTTTCCCTTGGAGCTGTGTTGGGGCAAAAAAAGGATAAATTGTTTCATCCAATATATTTTGCTAGAAAAGAATTGAATGGATCTCAAAATAACTACACCATCACTGAACAGGAACTCCTTGCTGTAGTCTATGCTTTTGAGAAATTCTGGGCTTATCTGCTAAGAGCCAAGGTGGTGGTCTACACTGACCACGCAACATTGAGATATTTGATGGCTAAGAAGGACGCAAAATCAAGGTTTATTAGATAGGTCTTGATTCTCCAAGAAATTGACTTTGAAGTCAAAGATACGAAGGGTTGCAAAAACCAAGTTGTAGATCATCTATTTAGGATAGAAGGTGAGCAAGCAGTTAGAGATGAAATGAAGATCAATGATGCATTTTTAGATGAAGAGATCTTGACTGCTGTTTTGGATAAAATGCCTTGGTACGCTGATTTTGTAATCTATTTTGGTGAGCGAGTTGATTCCAGAAAATCTTTCTTTTTATCAAAGAAAGAAATTCCTTCATGATGTGACACATTACTTCTGGGATGAGCCATATCTGTTTCGGTGGTGTGCTGATAATATTATAAGGACATGTGTGCCAGAAGTAGATGTATTGAGTATATTAGAAGCATGTCAAGCTTCCCTAGTTGGAGGTCACCATGAAAGTGATCGAACTACTAGAAAGG
The DNA here is from genome assembly GCA_030864215.1 of Capsicum pubescens. NCBI lineage: Eukaryota > Viridiplantae > Streptophyta > Magnoliopsida > Solanales > Solanaceae > Capsicum > Capsicum pubescens. The sequence goes on from CM061546.1 coordinate 217,423,544, forward strand.
TATTGCATTGGCTATTATTGGGTAACTTTATTCAAGGATGCTCATGAGTTTGTACTAAGTTGTGACCAATGTCAGAGGCAGGGGTCAATCTCCAAGCAGCATGAGATGCCTTTGACGAAGATGCTGGAAGTAGAATTGTTTGACATCTGCGGCATCAATTTCATGGGCCCTTTTGTAAGCTCGTATGGTATGAAGTACATTCTAGTTTCTATTGATTATGTATCAAAATAGGTTGAATCCATTGCCTTGGATTATAATGAAGGAATGAGAGTTGTTGTGTTTCTCAAAAAGAATATTTTCTCTCACTTTGGAGTAGCATGTACTATGATAAGCGATGGAGGATCTCATATTTGTAACAAAGTGTTTCGAGTTGCCTTGGAGAAATATGAGGTAAAACAGCATAGAGTAGAAACTACATATCACTCATAAATTAGTGGGAAAGTGGAGGTTTTGCATCAGGAGATTAAAGACATCCTAGCCAAAATGGTGAACGCTAGTAGGAAAGATTGGTCTCAAAAGCTCGATGACACCTTGTGGGTGTATCAAACTGCTTTTAATACACCCATCGACATGTAACCGTATCAGTTAGTCTATGGTAAATCATGTCACTTACTGATAGAGCTGGAGCATAAGGTTTTACGGGAACTCAAAATATTAAATCTGAATTGTAAGGAGGTGGTGGAGATACGACTAGAGCAACTGAATGAGATGGATGAATTCCATCTCGGGACTTATGAAAGGAAGGACCTATACAAGGATAATATAAAGAAGTATCTTGATCGAAGGATTGAAAAATGAGATTTCCATAAAGGTGACTTGGTGCTTCTATTCAACTCCAGACTCAAACTGTTCCCAGGTAAGCTTAAGTCCAAGTGGTCAGTCCTGTTTAAAGTGAGTCAAGTCAACTCATTTGGAGTAGTTGAACTAGAAAATGAAGATGGAAGTGTCTTCAAAGTCAACAGGAAACTTGTCAAACTTTATATCGGTCCAAAAGACTCGATAAAAATTATTGCTACTCTCTATCTCGATGAAGTCTGAGTAATCGAGATAACTAAGTCATGCCCCGACGATAAATCAAGCGCTAGTGGGAGGCAACTCACATTTTTTTGTTGTGTACCATTAATTTAGGTTATTTTGTTGTTTGTTTTGTTTATTTACGCAAACTGAAGGGTGTGTGGAAGTGTGCAGTATAACATAGTAGGGAAAACAAAAGCATAAGAAGTTTTAGGTGATCGACAGGTTACCCGACGGACCATCGTGGTTATCATTGCAACAATGTCCTGAAACCAAGAAACTGGAAAAGGATCAATGGTTTAACCAACGGACCATCGCAAGTTCGATGAACAATTGAATGAACCATCGCTAATGAGTCACAAGGTATGTTCACTAGACTGGGACGACGGGTCGATCGATGGACCGTCGTATATTTGATGGACCATCGAATGAACTATCACATTTAACCCTATCTCTGTGGGTAGGAACGGATCGATTTAAATAGCCAACTCTTTCATTCTTATCTGACCCAAACGGTTTTAAATAGATAATTTGAAGTGATTGAGTAACCCCCATATAATTCAAAGCACCTGCAACCTTTCATTCTCTCTGAAGACCTTCCACTTTCCTTTTTCCTCTTCTATAATTTTGATACAGATCCCAGGTGAAGTCTGAGTAGCCCAGGGATCAAGAAAAACAAAATGAGTAGTGGATTAATGTTGAAAATGCCATGAAAACTTGTGCTTGACCTTAAAGCGTGCAAGGTGTTCGACAAAATGTCAAAAAGAAACCTAAAAGAGAAAAATATCATGCGACGATCAATACGACGGACCGTCGGATTTTTGAAGACACATTGTCTGAACCATCGCCACTTCCTCAGTATCAATGTAACTGGAATGACCTCTACGGTTTGGGTCGATGGACCATTGCAGTACCGATGGACTGTCACCCTAGTCGTCGTTGGTCCATAATTGTTACTGCTTTCTCATTTAAGTAGGTGAACTAATAATGTATCACTTGCAGGTATCATGGCTCCTAAATTACTAGAAATCTGAGGTCGGGGTAGAGGCCAAGCAACTAGGTTTGATGCACCAGCCCATAACACTCAGCGAATTCATAAAGTGGTTTCTTCATCCTCCTCGTCTGAGAAGTAGGTTGAAGATAATAGACTCAGTCAGCACCATTTCATGAATTGTCAGAGGGTCTTGCAGACTCTAGGTCTATCCCATCCCAATATTCTGAGTACAGGCTGAACCATGGAAACTTTGCAAAGACTGTACGGGCTGTCAAAAAGGTTGAAAAGTAGATGTCAATATGGGGGAATGATTTCAAACCTCTTGTTGAGCGAATTGTAGAGAAAGCATTGCACCCTTTCAAAAATATCCATCTACGAATGGATAGCATGGAGGAGCGAGTCAACAAGAAGTTGGATACAATCTCCATCCAAGATTTTGCTACAGTGATAGAGGAGGTTAGAAGGCTCCAAGAAGATGTAGACAAGATAAATCAGCAGCCATAGCAGACCATCTTTTATCCAGTCTAGATTTCTAGTGATAAGGACGAGGGTCTTGTTGACTTATTTGGGCATCTCATCAAGGACAAAGGTAAGAAAGTAGAAGAAGCAAACAAGAAGACTGCGAAAGCTGCTAAGAAAGAAGAGAAGAAGTGAAAACTGGCAACCATGTCACCTGAACAATTTGAAGATTACCAGATGCGCCGGGCAGTAAATATATTAAGGAGAGAGGCAGAGAAGAAGCAGAAAAGGCTTTAAGACAAAGTAGCTGGAGTATCCACTAGTTCAGACCCAGTCAGGGGGGAAATTTTAAGGCTTATTAGAGATGTGCTACCTCCAACTCTGGAGGGAGAGATTTTAAATACTCCCACTACGATAGGAGTCAATATTTCACCTGGTGAGGATGTTGGTGCCTCCCCACACTTCACTGATGCTTCAGATTTAATAAAAGGCACGACAAGTATTTTTTCCTCCTCTATACTTAAGATTTTCTGTATTTGAGGAAAAAGCATTATCTTTTTTTGTGGTGGTGGGATGTGCTTGTACCATGGGGCAGCTGTGCTACCGATATTATCGGCATGTTTAATTTGTTTCATTTTCATGTTCTGTTGGTAATATGGTTTCATAAAATAAAAGTTCCATTCTCGTTAGCACCTTATTATATATATGTGGATGACAACTGATGGTAGAAAATTATGTTTTTCATTTTTTGTAAAGTTAATTCCTTGTACCAAGTGGCAAAGTGTTGTGTAACCATGTGTGACTGTTTTAATGGAATTAGAAGTTAGTAATAAAGAAAAGCAGAGCTATATGATCTGAATCCCGAGAATTAGTAGGAAAGAAATTAACCTAGTGCCTGTGTGGGTCAGTATTTATGTAGTTCTGACATAAGTGTTACACCTATAACTTGCCTAGTTTATCAGATGTTGTTGTATGTTTTGATTCAATAAGAGAGGATAGTAGGCTATCTTGTGTTGTTAGTCCACTTAGCCAACTGATTGACCCACCAAAAATATTATGTTCCCTTTGTCAACCCTTTTGAGCTGTGGTAGTGTTTTTCTGTCCAAATAAGTTTGATTCACTCTCTAAAAGGTGTTAAGCATTTAGCTTTGGACTTGGTCCAATTGTGGACATTGTGAACTTTAACTTAGGCAAATCACCTAAGTTGAGGGTAGCTACTGCGGGATTGTTAGCAGCCTAGGAGGTTGAGTTGAAAGTAATTTGAGGGGTAGCATCCGGCCCTGGTCTAGTTAGCAATCTAAATAGATATTGTGCACCTTAATCTTCTACATCATCATAAGTTGAGGGTGGCTGATGCTGTGTTCTTAAAAAAAAGGTTATGACAAGAACGCTGATGAATAACTGCGAATGAATGAGAGGGTCCTTGATTCTAGTAAGTAGCTACCAAAAAGGGTAAAGAGAGTGAAATTCCTATACTTCAAGTCACTTACCCAAATAAATAACCTTCACCAAGCCTAAAACCTCATTACAACCCATAGCAAGTTCTATTTAATCTTGGAAAGTCAATCATGAGAGAGAATTAGATGATAAGGGCAAGCTTATAGATGTGCAATGTGTTGGTAATTTTTTTTCTGAGAGTTAGAGCTTAGTTTTGTCCATGATTTAACTGTGTGATGTGAGGTGGAATTCTTTGGCTGTGAGGGAATGGTGAGTTATATCTATTCTATTTATTTCTTTGGGGTATTGTATCTGTAGTTGTGAATATGTTGATTAATAGTTAATGCAAGTAGTAGCTCCATATGTGTGAAATAGAATAACCAAATGGGAAGTGGATTGATTGTATGATTGTGTTTGTTTTACTATGAAATGCCCAACATGATGTTGTTCATATATATATCCTGGTGTTAAGTGGCTTGAGTACAAGTAATTGCAACAAGTTGAGGGTATTGATATTCTGGCTTTTAACGGAACATTTTAGGCCTTTTCTTAGGATAATTATGTGTTTTCAAGAAACCACTGTTGTATTTAACATGGTATTTTAGCGTTTTCAAGATAAGGACTGAGTGTGAAGGGTAACTTGGATAATCTGAGAAAAACAGAAGTAAAATGAGCAGCGAAGGCTTGGGCGACGGACCGCCGACCTTGCGAAGATTCGTTGGTTTAAGAAAAACATGGAGTCACTGGACACCCAGCGATGGTGCAGGCGATAGACCATCGGATATGCGACGAACCATCGCTTGAACCATTGAACAAAATATGGAGAATCTGAGTTTGAATTTTTAAAAACCCCAGTCTAGAATCATATAAATACCAAGTATTAGGGTTTATTTCAGATCTTTTGTCTTGAGTTTCATACTTTCTCCTCTATTGAGAGCTTTGTATTACTTTTTATTGGGATTTGAATCGCGAGATTGAGAGTTGATTATTAGTTTTCATATTTTCCATCAAAGATTGAGAAGAACAATATCGTCACTTTTGTAAGCACTTTTTTGAAGTTATTTATGAACATCAATATAACTTTGATTTCTTATATGGAGATGAGTAGCTAAACTCCCATAAATAGGGTTATGAGAGCCTTGATATAGAGAACTATTTTGGGGTTGTGAATGGGTTTGATTTCTAACATCTGTCAAAATTGCATGAATTTTTCTTCATCTTAATGATATCTCTTGGTTGCAAACTTGAGAAGTGAGACCATGAACTCCACTTGTCTGACAAGAAAGTGGATGTTGGGAAACTAAGTGATTCATAAGAATGTAACTCCCCGAGATCCCATACCGAGACGTCACACGGTGCTTATAGACCCAAAGGACCACAAGCTAACCCTTTTCTAATATCTGTACCTGTACACTGCATAATGTATGAAATAAATCCGGAAATTTTCCATAAGGTTCAACACATCTATACATACAAAAAACTGAACACTGAATACTAATACATTCGTCTGAAAAGCCTCTAAACTGTCTGAACTATGGAGTTAATGGGACAAGTCCCCAACTAACTCCGTCAACTGAAAATAAACAAAATCTAAAAAAATAATAGTAAACGGAGATTCTTCTTTAAAGAAGAGGACTCACTGCTACTACTGTTGATGGGGACTGAACTGCTGAGGATAATCTGGATCCTTTGCCTCTGAACCTATGGTATCAAATAAAACACCATAGCGTAAATGCATCAGTACAGGAATGTACCGAGTATGTAGACGAAGTAGGTTAATGCAAGGGCTCATGCATGCACAATATCTAAACTGAATAATCATGAAAGATGATGCATGAGAACACATAAATGAATGCACAAAACATGAACACAATCATCGCAACTCTAGATACTGAAACTCGCATACCACTTTACTGCAGACTAAACTCACTACTGACACTGAGATACTGAATCACTGACTCCTCTGGTACTGATAACTGAGGATCTGGATGTTCTTATATCAGGGACTGTACTCTAAGCTTACTACTTTCGACTGACAGAATTAGAGATCAACTTTGCTAACAGATTATTCTGGAAGTGATTATCAATAAGAAGTATAACTATATATGAATCTGACGACAAGAGTATTAAATAGAAATCTGATATTGTGATCAATCCTGTCTGGAGGCATATCTCTAAATATGATATCAATCAACTATATATGTGACCAAGCCTATCTATCGGGATGGTCCATGAATCAACAGAACTATCTGAGTTCCTCATAAAGATAGATGATTGTATCTGACAGCCCTGATTTCTAAAGATAGATTTTGAAACTGAGACTGAATCTGAAACTGAAACTGTGGGAAGTAGTCACTTAACCGACATGCCCCAACCTACCACAGGTGGAGTCCAACCTCTACCCCCGATTGGACAGGTTCCAATACCGTGCCACAGGTAAGGACATTATTTTTATGTGCATTATCTTTACGTGACCCTCATCTATCAGGTGCTCAAATGAGAATGGTGGAGCCCTCATCTAACAGGTCAAGCCACCTCATCTACCCTCATCTAACAGGTATGATGTATCTTATCTACCCTCAACTAGTAGGTATGATGTCTCAACCTACGCTGGCTACGTAGTTCTGGAGCACAAAGATTGCATCTAAGAATCACACCCTCTACTAGTAGGTGAGTTTCTATCCTTGAGCTCGCTCGGTGCTAGTTTCTACTCCCAACAGAAAGACTCTGACTGAATTCTTAACTGAGCACAGCTAAATTAAATCAAATACTAATCATGTTTCTCGAAATACCTAACTGAGTTACGCTGAGATTACTTAGTTTCGTATCTGACGGAAAAGACATCGAATCATACTAACTGACTGACGATACAAAGCTTGAATAGATTACTCAAATCACTTCTGAGATTAGAATTGAATAACTTGAATACTATTAGATATGAGCTGATTATAGGACTAAGGCTAGATTACTAGCGATACAGAGATTACAGAGATTTCTGAGATTACTGATCTTTCTTAAGTTCCGCACTTGTCTAAGGATACATAGTTCTATAGTTCACTGAGTTCTGAGAATCATGGCTCAACTGTAATTATCGAGAAACTGACACGGGCTATAGACAACAGCTCTATTTTCGGGTATAAATATCCCTAGGACTCGATAGCATAAAAGTAAGCATCATCAATCATTCATCATCACAAGCATTCATGCATCATCAGAAGTAATTCAGGAATCATGCCATATGTTCATTTCCATAGTCATTAAACATCACCTCAAGAATTTAGGGATCTCAAATGTCTATTCATTATCACAGTCGCCAAGGAGTCACTTTAAGTATCTCGGACTCATAATCATATAATAACGTAGGGGAAACATGCTACTAGATTGTACTCCCTTCAACAAGGTTTTATCTCAGCTATTTCATACCTATATCGATCTTGACATATGTTTGGATATCCCATGGCTTGGGGAGACTTCATAATATCACGTCATAACTTACTTGCTAACTACTTGGCATGTATTAAAAGCTTAACATATATCAAGAGAACATAATTAGGGGAATTTACATCCATCATATCTCGACTTGTTCACTAGGGTCTTTCAACAACCACTAGACATGACCGATTTAACACCTACTTGGTAATTTCATGGTATCTTGGCACATTTCACTCACTAAGGCATTTTATCAAACACTAGGTATGCATGGACTAGCTCACAATTTGGGGTTTCCTATACAACATACTATAGTGTCCCTTATGTTTCACCTAAGCTATTTATCAAACCTATGGGGAACGTTCTTCACTTATTCAACCATTTCTACTCCCAAAAGTCATGAACACATCACATGGAAAAACAATTTCAAGAGGGTCTATCACATGAATTCCACATACTAGGGTCAAATCTCATAAATTTTGTAGGCAAACATAAATCAAAACTTAAAAACACATTAAACATCCATTTCAACTCATACAAATCATTAAAAACTCATAAACATAAAAATCTTTTAGTTTTAAAAAGGGTTCTTGAGCTTCTTGGATGAAAGGGACCCAAGAATCAATATCTACATACCTTAACCTTTGAAATTTGATAATCTTTAGTGCTTGAAACTTTATCCACACTTGAAATAAATAAATTATTGAAGCCCACACTATGAGGAACTTGATTCTTAAAGAAACCTTGAAGAATTTATGGATGAATTTTGGAAGATTAGGGTTCTTGAATGAAACCCTAGATATTCTTGAGAGAATTGGAAAAGAAAATGATTGAATTAGGGTTTGAATGAGGGTTCCTCATTTTTATAGAGGCTCAAAAAAGGTGGGAAATGACCAAAATACCCATGCAAAAATGCCCTTGAATTGCTGGAAAATATACTTGACGCCATCCGTGACAGGCCGTCTGTCACGAATAGTCGTCACAAAAGGGGTCCGAATTCTTGATTTTCTACCTAGGGATGACGACGTTGTTAGAAATGTCGTCAGAATGTGACGACGTCGTCAAAAAGGTCATCAGAAACGTGATAGACCGTCAGAAACGTCGTCACCATTTTCCAACTTGACATGCTGGAATAAAATGGGGATAACTCTTTTCTACGATATCGTATTTAGAAAAAATTAGTATCATTGGAAAGATAATTCAAAGATATTTCATTTGATATATATCAATCCACCCCGTTCTTTATTTACAACGAGTTATGGTCGATTGAAACTGTCCTAAATTTTTACGGTCACTAAAACTTGAATGATAGAAAAGCTTTCAACTCTACAACGAGTTAGGGGAACTCTATGATCTTAATTCATGCTCAAATAGATTCCCACACGATTCAAAGTATTTCTTACTTGGGAGGATATTTATGAAACATTTTGACTCGGATTTTCTCTTTACCAAATACGCTCTAAGGCTCAGACCGGAAGAGGATTTTGCAGGGCATTACGTTATCTCCCCATTGAGAACATTCATCCTCGAATGTTGCTTAATAGACTGAGATTATAGATCAACAAAACTTACTCAAGAAATGGAAACATCTCTGATCTGGAATACGCAACTGGAACGACTGAAATATAGAGTTCTCACACTGGGAATGCATATATGATGCATGGAATACTCGACTGATGATACTCATATCTGAATTCTCATAATACACATGCATATCTGAATTCTCATGAATACACGACTGAACACATGCTGACAAGATGAACTCTTTCTACTAAATGTGCATATCTAATGCATGAATGTCTGCCTAAGCTGACTTTTGAAAGCACGACTTAACAATGCAACAATGATTGATGCTAACTTTATAAGGAAAATCTGAACATGCATCGAGATGAATCTAATGGCATGAAACATCATAATACCTTGGGTTATCTCCCCTTTGGGACTCTATGTCCCTCTAAACACACTTCACTAAAATACTGGAGCGGTGCGCGGGGCACCTTCTGACTGGGTCATAATTGACCGATCAAGATCTGAAACTTATGCATGACTCATGCTAACATATAAACTCAAAATGAGAGAAAAGGATATATCAATGCATAACATAAAGATGAAGGACTCATAACATAGCCAGGTCTATTTCAGGGTATCTTTCCCAATCAAGGCGAGCCTAAAGTGCATACATTTTATTATGAGTTGAAGGATGACTACGCTGACTTCGGGGACCTGGCTTAGGACGGTATCAAACTTTGTGACCGTTATCGTCACATCCAAAGAACACATCACTACCATCTCTACATACACCCTTATGATTCTTACCATATTGTTCACATAACGGGTAGGTACAAACACCACTAGTACTACTCTGGGCTTTGGAGCTTGGCACTCCCTCAAATCTGACACCCCCAAACGCAGGTGCGAGTACACTAGCTGAAGATGGAGCTAGAACTAAAAATCTCCGACCATACTAAGAAATACTACCACCTTGAGATCCAGACTGCGAGAAACCACAACTACCTTTCTTGGCTCTCTTACTCACTCTCCCTCTCTCATTTATCTTATCTGCCATAATCTATTGTGCATGAATCATTAGCCTAGAATGATCCATATCTCTATTGATCATGGAAGATCTACACTCATTCAACACATCACTTGATACCCCTATCAAAAACTTACTCATACTCACTCTAGGGTCAGCTATCAAGTTGGGAGCATACTTAGCTAATTGGTTAAACTTAAGAAAATACTCTTTCACTGTCATGGAGCCTTGACTTAGGTTCATAAACTCTTTTACCTTATATTCTCTAATTTCTAGCGGGAAAAACCTATCTAGAAAGGCACTCTGAAACTATAGCAAAGTCACGGGAGCTGCATTCTCCCCTCTACTTTTCTCCCACATCACTACCTAATGTATGAGCAATATCTTTCAACCTATAAGATGCTAACTCAACACTCTCCTCCTCTGATACATGCATAATCAGGGTGATCTTCTTCACCTTCTCAAGAAACAACTGTGGATCCTCACCTACTACTGACCCAAAGAATTCAGGCGGGTTTATTTTTATGAAGCTTCTAATCCTGGCTTCGGCAGAATTCCCATCTTGCTGAGATAGGACTACATCCTGATGGATTCCATGAACATTAGTCACCGCCTGGGCTAGCGCCTGAAAAGCTGCCCAAAACTCTGCATGTGACACACTCTCATTTTCATGATCCACTGGCTGAGGGAGCTGATCATCAACCCTAAGGACAAAGTCTCTGCAAGGAGGAATACTCTGTAAATGAAAGAATGGAGTGGATTAGACTGGGGATCAACTTAAGCTCATGCTCACTCGCACTAAATGATCACTGAAAGAAGAGGAACAGCTCCTAAGAACATCATGTAGCCTCTTGTACATAAATGTGGCATGTTATACACCCTTGTACAAGACTCTACTAAATGCGGCATTTCAGACTCCCTAGGATACTCTTGAACCTTAGGCTCTGATACCAAGTTTTTAACGCCCCGAGATCCCATCCTGAGACGTCACACGGTGCTTATGGACCCGAAGGACCACAAGATAACCCTTATTTGATATTTGTACCTATACACTGCATAATATATGAAATAAATGTGGAAACTTTCCATAAGGTTCAACACATCCATACATACACAAAACTGAAAACTGAATACTAATACATCCTTCTGAAAAGCCTCTAAATTGTCTGAACTGTGGAGTTAATGGGACAGGTCCCCAACTAACTCTGTCAACTAAAAATAAATAAAATCTAAAACAATAATAGCAAACTAAGATTAGTCCTCAAAAGAAGAGGACTCACTGCTACTGTTGCTGACAGGGACTGAATGGCTGAGGATAATCTGGATCCTTTGCCTCTAAACCTATGGTCTCAAATAAAACACCATAGCATAAATGCGTCAGTACAGGAATGTACCGAGTATGTAGATGAGGTAGGTTAATACAAGGGCTCATGTATGCACAATATGTAAGCTGAATAATCATGAAAGATGCAGCATGAGAACACATACATGAATGCACAGAACATGAAGACAATCATCGCAACTCTAGATACTGAAACTCGCATACCATTTTATTGCATACTGAACTCACTACTGACACTGAGATACTGAATCACTGACTCCTCTGATACTAGTAACTGAGGATCCGGATATGCTTACATCAAGGACTGTACTCTGAACTTACTGCTTTCTACTGACAGAATTAGAGATCAACTTTGCTAACATATTATTCTGGAAGAGATTATCAATGATAGAAAGTATGATTATATCTGAATCTGACGACTAGAATATTCAATAGAAATTTGATACTGTGATCAAACCTGTCTGGCGTAATATCTCTGAATATGATATCAATAAATTGTATATGTGACCAAGCCTATCTGTTGGGATGGTCTATAAATCAACAGAACTATCTGAGTTCCTCATAAATATAGATCATTGTATCTGACAGTCCTGATTTCTTAAGATTGATTCTGAAACTGAGACTAAATCTGAAACTAAAACTGTTGGAAGTAGTCACTTAATCGGTATTCCCCAACCTACCATAGGTGGAGTCCGACCTCTACTCCCGGTTGGGAGGGTGCCAATACCTTGCCATAGGTAAGGACATTATCTTTATGTGCATTATCTTTATGTGACACTCATCTATCAGGTGCTCAAATGAGAATAGTGGATCCCTCATCTAACAGGTCAAGCCATCTCATCTACCCTCATCTAACAGGTATGATGTCTCTCATCTACCCTCAACTAGTAGGTATGATGTCTCAACCTACGCTGGCTACGTAGTTCTGGAGCACAAATATTGCATCTAAGAATCACACCCTCGACTAGAAGGTGAGTATCCATCCTTGAGCTCGCTCGGTGCTATTTTCTACTCCCAATTGTAAGACTTTGACTGAGTTATTAACTGAGAACAACTAAAGTGAATCTGATACTGATCATGTTTCTCAAAAGACCTAACTGAGTTACGCTGAGATTACTTAGTTCCTTATCTGACGGAAAAGACATTGAATCATAGTTACTGACTGATGATACAGAACTTGAATAGATTACTCAAATCACTTATGAGATTGTAATTGAATCACTTAAATACTATTAGATCTGAGCTGATTACAAGACTAAGGCTATATTACTAGCGATACAGAGATTATAGAGATTTCTGAGATTACTGGGCTTTCTTAAGTTCTGCACTTTTCTGAGAATACAGAGTTCTATAGTTCACTGAGTTCTAAGAATCATGGCTCAACTGGAATTATTGAGAAACTGACATAGGCTCTAGACAATAGCTCTATTTTCGGGTATAAATATCCCCAAGACTCGATAGCATAAAAGTAAGCATCATCATTCATTTATCATCACAAGCATTCCTGCATCATCACAAGTAATTCAGGAATCATGTCATATGTTAATTTCCATAGTCATTAAACATCACCTCAAGCATTTAAGGATCTCAAATATCTATTCATCATCACAGTCGCCAAGGAGTCACTTTAAGGATATCAGAATCATAATCATATAATAACATAGGGGAAACATGCTACTAGATTGTACTTCCTTCAACAAGGTTCTACCTCACCTATTTCATACATATATCGATATTGACATGTGTTTGGATATCCTATGGCTTGGGGAGACTGCATACTATCACGTCATAACTTACTTGCTAACCACTTGGCATGTAGTAAAAGCTTAACATATATCAAGAGAACATAGTTGGGGGAATTTACAACCTTCATATCTCGACTTGTTCACTAGGGTCTTTCAACAACCACTTTACATGACCGATTTTACACATACTTGGGAATATCATGCTATCTTGGTACATTTCACTCACTAAGGCATTTATCAAACACTAGGCATGCATGGATTAGCTCACAATTTGGGGTTTCGATTCAACATACTATAGTGGCCCTTATGCTTCACCTAAGCTATTTATCAAACCTATGGGGAACGTTCTTCACTTATTCAACCATTTCTACACCCTAAAGTCATGAACACATCACATGGAAAAACAATTTCAAGAGGGTCTATCACATGAATTCCACATACTAGGGTCAAATCTCATAAATTTTGTAGGCAAACATAAATCAAAACTTAAAAACACATTAAACATCCATTTCAACTCATACAAATCATTAAAAACTCATAAACATAAAAATCTTTTAGTTTTAAAAAGGGTTCTTGAGCTTCTTGGATGAAAGGGACCCAAGAATCAATATCTACATACCTTAACCTTTGAAATTTGATAATCTTTAGTGCTTGAAACTTTATCCACACTTGAAATAAATAAATTATTGAAGCCCACACTATGAGGAACTTGATTCTTAAAGAAACCTTGAAGAATTTATGGATGAATTTTGGAAGATTAGGGTTCTTGAATGAAACCCTAGATATTCTTGAGAGAATTGGAAAAGAAAATGATTGAATAAGGTTTTGAATGAGGGTTCCTCATATTTATAGAGGCTCAAAAAGGTGGGTAATGACCAAAATACCCTTGCAAAAATGCCCTTGAATTGCTGGAAAAATATACTTGACCCCATCCGTGACAGTCCGCCAGGTTCGTGATAGGCCGTCACGAATGGTCGTCATAAAAGGGGTCCAAATTCTTGATTTTCTTCCCAGGGCTGACGACATCATCAGAAATGTCGTCAGAATGTGATGACGTAGTCAGAAATGTCATCAGAAACGTCGTCACCATTTTCCAGCTTGACATGCGGGAATAAAATGGGGATAACTCTTTTCTCCAATATCGTATTTAGGAAAAATTGGTATCGTTGGAAAGCTAATTCAAAGATATTTCATTTGATATATATCAATCCACCCAGTTCTTCATATACAATGAGTTATGGTCGATTGAAGTTGACCCAAATTTTTACGGTCACTAAAACTTGAACGAAAGGAAAGCTTTCAACTCGACCATGAGTTAGGGGACCTCTATGATCTTCATTCATGATCAAATAGATTCCTACACGATTCAAAGTATTTCATACTTGGGAGGATATTTCTAAAATATTTTGTCTCAGATTTTTGCTTTACCAAATACACTCTAAGGCTCAGACTGGAAGAGGATTTTGGGGGCAATATAAAGAACTCCATAGGTTTACCCATTGGATTAACGAGTTGATGCCTTAACAGGATCAACCCTCATAAGAGTGTTATTGAATAATGCATGAATCCTTTAATTTCGAGAGAAGTAAAGTGTGAAATACTCATTAGGTTGAGGAACATATGGGTAATCCTTAGAATTTAATAATTCTTGCAATTGGATACATAAGTTAGATTTCGAACACAAACTCGCAACCCTAATTGTTTGAACATCTTGGTGAGCATAACTCTAGTTTATTCATTCTCATTGAAATTACATCTACATTTACTCTCAGTAGCTGGACTTTTGTGCAACACAAATACAAAAAAATACCGTTAACATTTCCAAACCCCTTTATTTCGGAACCTTAGATCAACATTCTAATAATAATCACAATACTTAGTGAACACTGTATTCCCTATGGGATTCAAAACCCAACCCAATTGGGTTCTATATTTGACAGAGACCGCTTACTCTCTCGTAAGGGAGGTGTAATTTGGGTGTATCAATATGGCAATCCCACTTGCTACAAACTTCAGCTCCAACATCTACAGTCCAAAGATAGATAGTAGATTTGAACTGAAGCAGAATATAGTGCAATTTCCAAAAATCAATCATTTAATGGTCATATTATGAGAAGCTTTAAATTCAATCACTACTTCGGACAACCTTGCTAGGAATTTTCTAATTCAATTCTTCCCATTTGGAAACATGCAAGGTTAAGGAGTGAATTTTTTGAACTAAACAAAAGCCAAATGAAATGTTATATTATGCTTAAGAGAGATTCAAGTCTTTTCTTAGAGACTGTCCATACACCAACATACTAATGAGGTATTATCCCATACTTTTGTTGAAAGTTTGACCATAAAATAAAAATTATTTTAGATTCAGCTAAAGGTGGTAAAACTGTAGAGAAAACTCTGATAAGCTATATACTCTACTCAATCATATTGCATAAAATGATCCTTATTGGCATGGTCACACAACTAAAGGTTTGGTAAAAAGCCTATAGGTATGTTAGAGGTGGATAATATCACAACATTAGTTGAACAATTGGTGTTTTCTAAAATCAATTGATGACTTAGTTCAACAAGTGAACTATGGCTCATCCTTTATCTCTACTAAATGTAGTTCAAAAGGTGCCTACTTGGTGTGAAATTTATGGATATAGTGGTCATTTTGCAATCTAAATGAGGCAAACCTAGAGTTAATTTTATAGGTAATGCATAGAAAGAAAATTAGAATTTTGGTAATTCCTACAATCGTAACTAGTGGAGTCAAACCATATATTCATGGGATAGAAAGCAGGTCCAAACTCATCAGTTCCAACAGTAGTTGCAAGGTAATTAGGACAATACTTAGGTCGGTAATATAAAATAGATTCTAAAAAATATCATGTCCAACCAAGAGGAAATGGCAGTAGAAATAAAAATTTGGAAAACTTCTCAAAGAATTTAGAGAAGAAAAGAGGATGCATGTTTCAAGTTCTTTGACTTTTTCAGAGAACTGCATATAAATCTTCCTCTACCTAATGTTTTGCAAGAAATGCTTAAGTATGTTGAGTACTTGAAGAACCTTGTGTCAATGTCATGACCCGAACCAGGGCCTAGACGTAATGGGCATCCCAAGTCCAACCAAGACAAGGGACCACCCTATGTTAATCCAACCCAACCACCTTATACAACCTTTGATGGGATGAATTTCAAGCATAGAACAAGATAACTTAGATACTCTCATGAAGACTATAGGATAGGGTCACAATCGTGACTGAACCAATTAAGTCTAACCAAACCAAACAAATCTTCCAACCATGCAAATCCAAACAAAAGAACATAACAAAAGAAAATACCAAGACATAATATGATAATCAATCCCCAAATATAATACGATGGTATAGTGAGAAATTATGTCCGGTGATGCCAGCCTCCCAGCTTATTCCAATGTGAAGGCTGACACCAATACTGATCCCACCCATAACAACCCCTAGAGGTGCCACAAAGCCTCTATCCAAAAGAGTAAAAATATCTGGTTAGGACATGCCCCCAACCATGGCCAAAACCATTTTCCAAAATAAAATAAAAATGTCCAAAGATGTCCATAACATGAAATGGAGCCTTCTAAAAGGATGAAAGATCACTACTTTAGTCCAATACTGATACCGAAATCTGAATGCTAGACGGGAGGAGTAGAATTTAGAAAGATCACTACTTTAGTCCAATACTGATACCGAAATCTGAATGCTAGACAGAAGGAGTAGAGTGGCCGGTTCCTAGATAGAGTATGTATAAATCCATCAGTAGGTGGTTTAGTAAGTGATTGCTAGCAAAAACTCATGATAAGGATAAAATAATGTCATTTATAAAGACAAGTAAATCCATACACAGTGCAAACAACCATATATATATAAGTGTCGGGAAAGGAGACCGGGTTTAGCATGCATCTAAAACCATTACTTGGGTTATGTAGCTTTGTCATCCTAAACCACCCACGAACAATATAGCTTTAGCTCCTTCTGCTAAAAGGGCCCTAGTGCGTGTAGCTGCACGACCAAGGAAGTATCCCATAGGATGACTAGTACATTCCCCAATATGAGGTGTGACATCATGCATATGGTCCACCAAGACCAACCTCATACCGGCAAATATGAGTTTCCAATTTTGGTCCCCCCGGGAACTCCACCTTCCACGGCTTATCTACACCTCTTTCTTTAATGCCTAATTGAAATCATTTCCAGGAAATCCATTTACCATTTAGTAACCAAGGCCATTTGGTGGCGGTATCTTCATACCAACCATACTTGTAAGTTCTATACATAGCCAACCACATTTAGGTATAGGGGACCTTAGGTTCACTTATAATTACCATATTAAATACACTTGGGGGAATCCGTACCCCACAAACATAACCATTTAGCCATTTACCTTTCCAAACCATTTAAACCATGCATAAATCCTTTACTAAGTTTAAAACAAGCAAGAGTTCCATTTAAAAGAAGTCAAGGCAGTGAACATTTCTTTATAAGCATTTTGTAAAATACATTGGGGGCATAGTATATATACTAAACAAATTCCAATTACCAATAACCATTCCATGTATTCCAATTAGCCAAAACCACTATTAATCCATATAAAAGCATAATTAAAACCATGGGAAACCATAATCAAGTGTTTATAAGCAAAACCCCCAAATCATATTTGAAAACCCAAAGCATACAATAATGAAATCATGAAAACCAATAATAAAATCACGCATTTAGTTGAACTAACAAAGAGGGGAGAGAAGATCCTTATACCAAGGAATTGATGGAAAGAAATCACCAAAGCAAGCCCCAAATGAGATCTCAAGTTGAAACACAAGCTCTTCCTTGCCCCGAAGCTTTTGAGAGGATTTTAGATTGTTTAGAAGTAGTGTATACATGTTGAAGAGAGAAATAATAAGGTAAATACTCTTCCAAGTAGGTTAGAAGTCATGGGGTCCTATTAGGGTAAGTAGGAAAATGTCAAAAATACCCCCACTTAAGTTGCACAAAAATCCCATCATAGGGATATGACTGACCCATATGAGTTGTACCTTTCCAATATGAGTGGTACTCGTCATTTGTATCTAACCTCAACCCTTGGACCCAACATTGTCCAGTATATGACTCATCATACCGAAGCTGTATCCAAAGTATATGCTCCATACCTCCCATCTGTATCCCTGGAGGAATAGAATACTAGAAGAATTGAACATTGTCCCCTATAGGAGTACAAGATACGACTCATACCCAACCATATGACTAATAAACCCTAAGTCGTATCTATTCCAGTAACCCATCTATCCCACCAACTAATACTGGTCATTATATGATAGGACTATACCACTCGTACCCCAGTATATAACTCATACCCTTGAGTTGTATTGGGTTAAGAGAACGGAATTCAAGGAAATTTTGTAAGGGACAAAACCAAGGATGTAACATTCTCCCCAACTAGGAAAATTCATACCTAAATGACGGACAAGGTAGGGTTAACCACACATTGTGTAACTTGAATTATTAAATATATTCCCAGCCTTCATCAAAGTTCAAAAACAAAGAGGCAAAGATATTCATCTTTCTTTAAACAAACTCAGAAAATAAAGATGTGTTCAAAAACACATATCTTCTGCATAAATACCAGGAGCATAAAACAAGAGCGGATATTTAGACTTCACGTTCTCCTCTACTTCCCACTTAGCTTCTTCCACATTATGGTTCCGCCAATGAACCTTAATTGAAGTCGCATCCTTGTTCCACAACTGACGAACCTACCTATCTAATATCTCAATCAGGACCTTTTCATAAGATGGAGAATCCAAGATATCTAACACCTCCAAAGGAATAATTGAAAAAGGATCACCAATACACTTCCTCAATATGAAAACATGAAAGACCAGATAAACCAAGCCCAAACTAGCAGGCAACTCCAGTTCGTAAGCAATATTACTAACTCTCTACAAAATCATATAAGGAACAATAAATTGTGGACATAGCTTCCTCTTCTTTCCAAACTGCACTACTCCCTTCATGGGAGACACCTTTAAGAATACCTTGTCCCCAACCTCAAACTCTAAGTCTCTGCGCCTAACATCTGCATACAACTTTTGGTCACTCTGGGAAGCCTTAAGCCTATCCCAAATCACCTTCACCTTCTCCATCGCTTGATAAACCAAATTCAAGACAAACATGTCTGCCTCTCCAAGATTCAACCAACTAATAGGAGATATACACCTCTTACTATACAACTCCTCAAAAGAGGCCTTACCAATACTAGAATGGTAGCTATTATTGTATGCAAGATCCACCAAAGGTATATACTAAACCCAACTGCCACAATAGTCAAACACTGGCCCAAAGCATAGCCTCCAATGTCAGAGTATTTCTCTCTTCTTACCCATCTGACTGCAGATAAAAAACAATACTCAAACTAACCTTAGTCCCCAATCCTTTCTAGAAAGACCACCAGAAGTGAGATGTAAACTACGTACCACAATCAGAAATAATTAAGATAGGTACCCTACGCAGCTTCACAATCTCATAAAGATACAACTTTGCATAATCCTCTGCCAAAAAAGTAGTCCTCACAAGTGAAAAGTGAGCAGACTTTGTCATCCTATTCACGACGACCCAAATAAAATCAAATTAGTTCCTAGATCGAGGAAGACCAATAAGAAAATCCATATTGATCATCTCTCATTTCCATCTGGGAAACTCAGTTTCTTGATGCAATCCACTAGGCCTCATGTGCTCAACCTTAACCTATTGACACACCATGTATTTGGCTATAAAGTCAACCACATCCCTCTTCAAACTATTCCATTAATAGATATCCTTGAGATTATGATACATCTTTGTCGAGCTAGGATGAACAACATAGCGTGACTCATACGCCTCAGCCAAAATCCTTTGCCGCAAACTGTCGACATTAGGAACACACAACCTTCCTTGGTACCGTAAAGTACCATCACCGCTAATCTCAAAAACCACCAATTTTTTCCCACCAACATCACTCTTGATTTTTATCAAGATCAGATCCAGCACTTGTTTCTCCTTAATCTCTGCACCAAGAGACGATCGTACCACTTCTTGCACCATCACACCACCATCCTTAGAGTCCAAGAGATGAACTCCAAGATTGGCTAAATGGTGAATATCCTTCACCAATTCCCATTTTTCTTCTTCTATATGAGCCAAAATCCACTTGAAAAACCTTCTAACAGCATCAGCAACCACATTAGCCTTACTAAGGTAGTAGTGAAGACTCATATCATAGTCCTTAAAAATCTCAAGCCATATAGATAATGACACCAAATTTTCAAAGCAAACATAACCGCCAGAAGCTCCAAATCATGAGTAGGACATTCCTTTCATGCACCATTAACCGCCTGGAAGTATAAGAAATCACCTCCCATGTTGTATCAAGATATAACAAACTCCTACCCAAGATGTATCATAATAAACCACAAACCTATCATTGTCTTCCCACAAAGTTAGAATTGGAGCCAAAGTTAACCTATCCTTCAACTTCTTAAAAATCCCGTCACGAGCATCTAACCAAGAAAACTTAACCTTTTTCTAAGTGAGCTTAGTCAAAGGAGACGCTATTGATGAGAAGTTTTCCATGAACCACTTATAATACCCGAATAAACCCAAGAATCTCTAAGTGTCAAATGCATTCGTGGGCCTAGGCTACCCCTTCACCGCAACAACCTTTTGAGGATCAACCATTTTCCCATCACAAAAAATAATATGATCCAAGAAAGTCACATTGTTTAACCAAAACTCACACTTAGAGAACTTGACATACAACCACTATTCCATTAATGCCTGCAATACCACATGGGGGTGATTAGAATGATACACCTCACTCTTTAAATAAATCATAATGTCATCAATAAACACAATTATGAAGAGAACTAAATAATGCCTGAAAACTCTGTTTATCATATCCATAAATATCGCATAGGCATTAGTCAATCCAAATGACATCACCAAGAACTCAAAATGCCCATACTGAGTAAGAAAAGCCATCTTAGGGATATCCAACTCTCTAATCTTATGATAATGGTACCCAAACCAAATATCTATCTTAGAAAACAACTTGGCACCATTTAAATGATCAAACAGATCATCTATCCTCTGGAGAGGATACTTGTTCTTGATCGTTACCTTATTCAACTTTCTGTAGTCAATGCACATCCGAAGGGAACCATCCTTCTTGCATACTAACAACACCGGTGCACCCCATGGAGAAATGCTAGAAAGAATAAACCCCTAATCCAGATGATCCTTAAGTTGCTCCTTGAGTTCCCTCAACTCAGCTGGAGCCATTCTTTAAGGAGGAATAAATATTTGACGAGTGTTCGACAATAAATTAATACCAAACTCTATTTACTTATCCAGAGGAACACCACAAAGATCATTCAAAAATACCTCTAGAAACTCATTAACTACAAGAACTGACTATAAAGAAGGACGTTCCGAGTTAGAATCTTTAACCTGGACCAAGTGATAAAGACATTTCTTGGAGATTAACTTTCGATCTCTAAGATAAGAAATAAACCTTCCCCTAGGTGCTAGGGAACCACCCTCCCATTTTATAACTGATTCACTAGGAAAATTATTGATGACCTTATGGTTCTAACAGTCTAAGGATGCGTAATAGGACTATAACCAATCCATTCCCAAGATTATATCAAAATCCACCATATCCAACTCAAACAGATCTACCAGAGTCTGCTTGCCACCAACAGATACCACACTCCCCCTATTGACCTTTTTGGCAATAACTATGTTTCTCACCGGGGTAGAAACAAAAAATAAATCTAAAATCACTTCAAGATCAAAACAAAAAAATACAGCCACATAAGGAGTCATGTAAGAAATAGTGGACCCCGGATCAAGCAAATAATATACGTCATAGGAAAAGAGATATAACGTGCCAATAACGGTATCAGGAGATGCCTCAGATTCCTATCGGGACATCAAAACATACAATTTATTTTGAACAACACTAGAACCAAGAGTAGAAATAGAAGTTGATGAAACACAACCAGGTATAGGTGAAGAAGAAAATGCCACAGGAACCTTATTCACCTCCATAGAAACCTTATTAACTGTACAATCCCTGAGCCGATGACCTGGCTAGCCAAACTTAAAGAACTTATCCCTCTCTTCTTCACAATAACCCTAATGGGGTTGACCACATAACCAATAAAGATGGAATGAAAAAATAGACTGAACCCTGCTCACCTGATATTGGGTACCCTGTGCCCAAAAATATATCACCACCTTGGTTATGCCTGTCTCCCGACTACTTTGGGTAAGGGGCACTGGTTTTAGAGAATAAACCCAAGCTTTCCCATTTCTTTTTCTACCACT
This sequence comes from Capsicum pubescens, assembly GCA_030864215.1. Taxonomy (NCBI): domain Eukaryota; kingdom Viridiplantae; phylum Streptophyta; class Magnoliopsida; order Solanales; family Solanaceae; genus Capsicum; species Capsicum pubescens. Next base: position 217,445,877 of record CM061546.1, read on the forward strand.
TTCCACCATCTCGACCACCTTAGGACTATGTACCTTCTTGATCCCAAAACCTGTTCCTCTTTCCCTGCCTATCTCAAAACTCCGCCTGCCTCATTTTATTTTTCTCCACTTGTTGCATATGGATAGTCAACCAAGAAATATCCATATCTTTTATAAGCAAAGTAGTCTTGCTTTCCATGATCAAATATATATTAAACCCAAAAGCAAACTTCCTCATTATCGATCTCATGTCAGCCACTAAATTAGGAGCATAACATGATAGCTAATGGAACTTTAAGGCATATTCCTTCACAATCATTCTCCCTTTCTTAAGATTCACAAAAACTTCCATTTTAGCTTCCCTCAGCTCTTGAGGAATGAAACGATCTAAGAAGGTATTATAAAATGCCTCTTATAATTTAGATTCTTCCATATCACCCTTATCTCTATCCCACTCCTCATACCATTGATAAGAAACATCTTTGATCTTATAAGTTGCAAAGTTCACCCTCTCCACATTGGTAGCCTGCATCACCCAAAATATATTTTCCATATAATCTAAGAAGCCATGTGGATCCTCCTCTACCTTCACTCTGGTAAAAGTAGAAGGACCCATTTTCATGAATTGGCCAACCTTTGTGGCATAAACAAACAACCCACAAGATACATCCCGCTCAGCCTGAGCAGTAACCAACTTAGCAATAACAAGGATAAATTAACAAAATTCCACATTCATCACATTGCCCTAAGGGACCTGAGGAGAATGGGTAGGATTAAGAGGAACTCAAGTACCATCTAGAATAGGACCTTGAGATCAAAGATGGACCCCTATCGTAGGACGTACCCCTTCAGCATTATCTCCCTATAGGACAAAAGAATTTCCTTATTTTCCATATTTACAAGGCATAAACTAAAAGACGAACAAACAAGGATTAGAGAAGATTTTTGGACTTTAGACTCCAAGCTTGAAAATATAATACCAAGAAAGTGAAACATTCCTTAAGTATCTTAAAGCCTCTCCCATATGAGTGTGGCATACTACACACCCCTAAAAGAGACTCTACTCGACACGGCTTTGTGGACTTCCAAGTTGACCATGAACCTAAATATCTAATACCAACTTATCATGACCCGAACTAGGGCCTAGACATAATGGGCATCCGAATTCCAACCAGGACTGGGTATTGCACCATGTTACCCCAACCCAACAACCTTATATAGCCTTTGATGGGTTGAATTTCAAGAATAGAACAAGATAGCATAGATGCTCTCATAAAGACTCTGGGATACGGTCACAACTGTGACATACCAAACCGAGTCTAACCATACAAAACCAACCATCCAACCATACTGAGCCAAACTAAAGGCCATAAACCAAGCCATGACAAAAAAAGAGTAAAAGTCCATAAACCAGTATACCAGCTTATTCCAATACCAAGGCCGACACCAATACTGGTCCCGTCTATACCAACCCCCAGAAGTATCACAAAGCCTTTATCCAAAAGAGTAAAAATATCTAGTTGGGATATGCCCCTAACCAAGGCCAAAACTATAACGCCCCAAATCTGGTACTCAGAATGCTACACGGTGCTCATGACCCCAAAGGACCACAAGTTAACCCATGATTGATATCTATACCTAGACACTGCATAATATACTTTATTAATGTGGAAATAAAGGATGTAAGGCCGTAAGGTTCAAAACTTAACATAACTAATAAAACATAACATATGGATGGGGTATGAATTACCTAAAATAACAAAAACAAATTGTCTAAACATACTTTAGGCTGAAAAGCCTCTAACTGACTATATTGCCTGAATAAGGAGTTGATGGGACATGTTCCCAACTAACTCCAACTACTAAAATAAATTAATCAATGAGATAATAAAGTAATGGTCTTGTCCTCAAAGGATGAGGACTCACTGATGTATGAGCAGATGCTAACACATTTGAGGCTTTTAACTGAGAATAATTGCAAAGTCTTAAACAAATTTTGACATTTTTTATTATTTTATCTTTGATTTTAAAGTAGAAGCTAAGATGCTGGAGAACCAACAAGGATGGAAGCAAAAGAGTTGAAATCTGAAATAATTAGAAGAGAAGTTTGGATGACGATATTTTTGATAAGTATTCACCCCTGTGATAAGTTATCAGCTTCATCATTAGTCTTAGATAGAGAATAGACCTGAGTTGAGAGTTGTGATGACATTTTCTGATAAGAAGTCAAGGAGATGATAGGTCGTCAAAATTGGCGTCAGCCTAAGGGAGAACATAAGAGCTGAGGTAGAGATATGACGACATTCGTGATAAGTCATAAAGGAGCTGATAAGTCTTCAAAACCATCGTCAGCCTAAGGCAGTGAATACAAAAACCAAAGAGGAGCCAACGATATTTATGATAAGTCGTCAGCCTCCTGATAGGGCATCACGAATGGCATCACCTGTCCGAGGAATCGCTAAACTTTATTATTTTGTTTTCATAATTAGGGTGAACTATTTAAAGAATATTTTAGGGTTTTCTTAAGAGTTCCGAAGAAGAGCTTGGAGAAACAATATTTTTTTATTTTCTCTCTCTAGTTTCTTGGCTTGAAAAAGTAATTACTTTGAAGAGATTTAATCAATATTTTTTGGATTCCTATTGTGATCAAATCTGAGAATCACTAGTTACTATTCATTATGTGGTAAGTTTATCTTTCAAAGCATGAATCCAACTATGTGTTTCAATTTTTGCATTATATGTGGCTAAATCCCTCTAACCAAAATTATGGGATCTAGGGTTAAGTCTTTATAAGGTGATGAGTGTTCAAGATTCAAAAGGTAGTAGGACTCCTTGATAATTCTGAGGTTTTATTTATCGTCTATTGGTTGCAAATGATAGATAAAAACCTATTTGATTTTCTTGAGAAACAAATCAAATATAGTGGGAAGTGAATTATTAACAGGGATTTCGAAGCACTAAAAACATTCATTTAATAATTGACGTTGTAACAAGGTTGACTAAACTGAGGTAAAATCTGGTTATGAATATAAATTCCCTAAGTCTGAGAGGATTAGGTAATTAAATGCCTAAGTAGATCGAGAGACATTTAGACATAAATTCGATAAAGATAACCTGTTGTCCTATCTACTGTGAGAATCTTAAACCACTATTAGCATCTGTCAAGTACCAAAACTTCTAGTGAACATAATTCTGGTTTTTCCATAAACTCTTGATTATAAACACTAAAACTAAACTGACCAACAATTATTTGCTAATCATTAAAAAACCCCTATTTTGTCTTTTCGTGCCAGTTATTTGAATTTAACTTGTAGCTTTGGTTTCAAACTAGTTTAATTGCCACTCACATTATTCCCTGTGGATTCACCTCGACTCCAAAGCTAGGTAAATATATTGACAACGACCGCCTTGCACTTTATTTTTAATAACGCTCAACTTACACTTCAATTTAATGCAAGGCTGTCGTCGTTAATATATTTACCCAACTTTGGAGCTGGGGTCGAATCCACAGGGAACAATGTGAGTGGCGATTAAACTTGTTTAAAAATAAATCTACAAGTTAAATTCAAATAACTGAAACGAAAAGACAAAATGGGGGTTTTAAATTATTAGCAAATAATTGTTAGTCAGTTTAGTTTCAGTGTTTGTAATCAAGAGTTTATGAAAAAACCAGAATTATGTTCACTAGAGGTACTGGTACTTGACCGATGCAAATAGTGGTTCAAGATTCTCACAGTAGATAGGACAACAGGTTATCTTTATCGTAGTTCTGCCTCAATGTCTCTCAGCCTACTTTAGCATCCTCTCAGACTTAGGGAATTTAAATCCATGACCAGATTTTACCTTAGGTTAATCAACCTTGTTACAACGTCAATTATTAAATGGAAGTTTTTAGTGCTTCCAAGTCCCTATTAATAATTCACTTCCCACTATATTTGATTTCTTTCTTAAGCAAATAAAAACGGGTGTTATCTATCGTTTGCAACCAATAGGCGATAAATAAAACCTCAGAATTATCAAGGAGTCCTATTACCTTTCGAATCTTAAACACTCAGCACCTTATCAAGATTAACCCTAGATCCCATAATTCAGGTTAGAGGGATTTAGCCACTCATAATTCAAAAATCAAAACATATAGTTGTATTCATGCTTTGAAACATAAACTTACCACACGACGAATAGTAACTAGTGATTCTCAGATTAGATCACAATAGGAATCCCAAAAATATTGATTAAATCTCTTCAAAGTAATTGCTTTTTCAAGCCAAGAAACTAGAGAGAGAAAATAACAAAATATTATGTCTCCAAACTCTTCTTCGAAACTCTTAAGAAAACCCTAAACAATGCTTTAAATAGTTCACCCAAATTATGGAAACAAAATAATAAAGTTCAGCAATTCCTAGGACAGGTGACACCATCCGTGACGCCCTATCAGGAGGCTGGCGACTTATCACAAATATCGTCAGCTCCTCTTTGCTTTTGACATTTGTTTCCTTAGGCTGACGACGGTTTCGATGACCTATCAGATCCTTGACGACTTATAACGAATGTCGTCACGTCTCTAACTTATCTCTCATGTTCTGCCTTAGGCTGACGCCAATTTTGACAACCTAATAGATCCTTGATGAATTATCACAAAATTTCATCACAACTCTCAACTCAGGTCCATCCTTTTTCTAAGGCTAACGATGAAGATGATAACTTATCTCAGGGATGACGACTTATCAAAAATGTCGTCAGCCATACATCTCTTATAATTATTTTAGATTTCAACTCTTTTTCTTCCATCCTTTCTGATTCTCTAGCATCTTAGCTTCTACTATAAAATCAAAGATAAAACAATCAAAAACGACAAAAGTTGCTTAAGACTTTGCAATTATTCTTAGTTAAAAGCCTCAAACGTGTTAGCATTTGCTCACACATCAACACCCTCAACTTAAAATAATTGTTTTTCCTTAAGAAACTAAAACACAACATTATGATGCTTAACCAAGAGACACATAAGATACCTATGACAATTGATCATCAATTTTAGTTCAAAACACATTACCCTCTCCATTTTCAATTACTTTAACCCCAGTTATGTATATCCATGAAGATCAATAATGTGACATAAAGGAATCAAGATATGGCATCAACTTACAAACAATAACCATGCCTATATATAAATTACACTACCCAAACAAGCAGGTAACTAGTAATGCAATCGATTTTCCCTTACAACAAAGAAGTCCCTCCTCACTCATATATGAAATCAAGCATGTAAATGTAGGGAAGGTTAAGAGACACTCACTCTTACAAAGAAGTTCCAGTCAATGTATGCCAAATACCATAAGCTTGCCCTTATTTTAATTACCGAAGCTTTCAAACAGTTAAGTTAGGATCACTATAGGACTTTTCTTCAGTTTGTAATATAGGCTTGGGGATGGTATGATACGCAAGGATATTTAAAGTAACTAAGCCTCCTTGGCACTACACTTTTTTTGGGGTCTCACTTATCAACCTTTACCTTATTTCTCCCTTTCTTGATTAAGCAAATTTAGGATAGGTGTGGTCATTTAATCAATCATTTTCTTTTTTTACAACTTTTATCTTCTCATTCTTTTTCTCCCATACCCAGCCTTGCATATATATATATTTTTATTACCCTTCTTCATACTCACTTTACATCATGCACCCCTATGATAGCCACCCTCAACTTAGGCTATTTGCCTAAGTCAAAGTGGACAATATCCAAGGAGGATCAGGGCCAAAAGAGGTTCATTGTGATACAAATAGGAAGGTGATAGGTATAATAAAAAGAATAGGCATTCAGGTTCAAAATCAGGATCAAGGGATATTATTCACACATGAAATATCATTTAGGCTAAAAGTTGACTAATATCAACAACGGCCTATGATCCTTTCCTAACCGCTATCCTACAACCAAGGCAAGACCAACCAGGAAAGTTCTGGATTTAACACACAACGGGACTAGGTAGTATCTCACACACACATGGAACAAAGGTACATCACACGCTATCAATTCGGTTCATACAATTGTTAGCAGTGATTATCATGTCCCTAATACTAATTCCATAAAAAGATTCACAATAGTCACATATAGATGCACATCACACAATTACCAGATAGACAATTGGAGTGGTATTTATCATTCCAAGAAAAATTAATAGAAATATGTCAACTATCCTAGATACTTATTTCCCCCCCCCCCAGTTAACCAAAACACATCACAAAACAAACACAATATGCCTAAACATATATTCTCTACTAGGAACATGACTCCGGGGAAAAGAGGAACGACAATAAAAATCCTAAGAGGACATCAACTCCCACAAGTAGCCCCACCCTTAACGTAAAATCATGCAACGTCCCTAATGCATCAAACCAAAACAAGAGAGTTAGAAACATACCTTTGGCACCATGGGTGCAAAGATTTGATGTCAATCACATATTACGAATATAAACAACAAAATACCTTGGGTTTCCTCCCAAGAAGCACCTAATTTAGTATCGCGGCATGACCCGACTCAGCTTTTTCCTACACCTTGAGGATATGAATTTTACCCCAACTTAGAGTCCATCTTCTTACCTCGATCATAGGGTGGTGGTACAAAGATTATGAAATTGAGTAATGGATGATGAATGGTAAAAGAATCGGTCTTAAAGTGAGGTGTTATTTTATGTTGCTTGTCTAATGTAAAATCAAGAATATAGGATTCTTGTTCCTCATTTTTACACTCTTCTACTATTTTAAATGACTCCACAGACAAGATATCATCTAAACATAATATAGAAAAGTTCTTTGAATGAGGCCCAATCAATACTACTTTAAAATTTACACTATCTACTACACACTCACTTTTATTCACTTTCTCAATGTCAGTCTCAAGATCAAGATGAAAATTGAGTGGTTGCGATTATTGAGTTTTCTACTCAAATTGGCTAATGTCCTTCTCATATTCTTCTTTGTTTAGCCACTGTAAACATGGTCGGAGTGGTAACTCATTTAGCTCTGCCCACAGCTGTTCTTGATTCTCTAAAATTCATTTCATCAATTTATTTGCTTGAATCGTGACAACACGCATATCTTTAGTATGATCACTTTGACCACAAGCCAAACACCAAGTTACAATAGGTAGGACAGTATCCACATCATATTGTGAAGGTCCATTCCATGCACTTCCAGGTAATTCTGGACAGCAAGCCTCAAAATATGGTTCCCCACAATAATAACAAGAATCGTCATCACTAAAAAACACATCTATCCAAGCTGACATCTCAAGAAAGGTGTGAGAAAAATAAAAATAAAAGAAAATAAAAAAAACTAACTAAACAAATATTTACAAGTTTTAATTCAAGAAAGTAAACTAAAAGTCCAAACCAACTCAATGCGCCAAATTGTTTCTCGGCAACGGTCCATTTTTTATAACGCTCAACTTACACTTCAATTTAGTGAAAGACGGTCGTCGTTAATATATTTACCCAACATTAGAGTCAGGGTCGAATCCTCAGTGAATAATGTGAGTGGCGATTAAACTAGTTTGAAACTAAAGCTACAAGTTAAATTCAAATAACTGGCACAAAAATACAAAATGGGGGTTTTTAATGATTAGCAAATAATTCTTGGTCAGTTTAGTTTCAGTGTTTGTAATCAAGAGTTTATGAAAAAACTAGAATTATGTTCACTAGAGGTTTTGGTACTTGAAAGATGATAAAAGTTGTTCAAGATTCTCACAATAGATAAGACAACAGGTTATCTTTATCGAAGTTATGCCAAAATGTCGCTCGACCTACTTAAGCATTTAATTACCTAATCCTCTCGGACTTAGGGAATTTATATTCATGACCAGATTTTACCTCATGTTAATCAACCTTGTTACAATGTCAATTATTAAATGGAAGTTTTTAGTGCTTCCAAGTCCCTATTAATAATTCACTTCCCACTATATTTGATATCTTTCTCAAGCAAATCAAAGCGGATGTTATCTATCATTTGCAACCAATAGACGAAAAATAAAACCTCAGAATTATAAAGAAGTCCTATTACCTTTCGAATCTTAAACACTCAACACCTTATCAAGACTTAACCCTAGATCCCATAATTCAGGTTAGAGGGATTTAGCCACTCATAATGCAAAAATTAAAACACATAGTTGGATTCATGCTTTGAAAGATAAACTTACCACATAATAAATAGTAACTAGTGATTGTCAGATTAGATAACAATAGGAATCCCAAAAATATTGATTAAATATCTTCAAAGTAATTGTTTTTTCAATCCAAGAAACTAGAGAGAGAAAATAACAAAATATTGTGTCTCCAAACTCTTCTTTGGAACGCTTAAGAAAACCCTAAACAATGCTTTAAATAGTTCACCCAAATTATGGAAACAAAATAATAAAGTTCAGCAATTCCTCGGATAGGTGACACCATCCGTGACGCCCTATCAGAAGGCTGACAACTTATCACAAATATCGTCAACTCCTCTTTGCTTTTGGTATTCGCTGCCTTAGGCTAATGGCGGTTTTGATGACCTATCATCTCCTTGACAACTTATCACGAATGTCTTCACGTCTGTACCTCAGCTCTTATGTTCTGCCTTAGGCTGACGCCAATTTTGATGACCTTTCAGCTCCTTGACGGCTTATCACAAAATGTCGTCACAACTCTCAACTCAGGTACATTCTCTATCTAAGGCTGACGATGAAGCTGATAACTTATCACAGGGCTTATGACTTATCAAAATTGTTGTTAGCCACACGTCTCTTCTAATTATTTTAGATTTCAACTCTTTTGCTTCCATCCTTATTGGTTCTCTAGCATCTTAGCTTCTACTATAAAATCAAAGATAAAACAATCAAAACCTACAAAAGTTAAGTAAGACTTTGAAATTATTGTCAGTTAAAAGCCTTAAATATGTTAGCATCTTCTCACACATCACTCACTGCTAACTCTGACTGTGGAGACTAGAATGCTAGTGATGCTCTGGAGCTCATAATTCTGAACCAATAGTATAAAACACCATAGCATAAACGCATCAGTATGTTTGAATGTACTAGCATGCATGTAAGGTAGGCTGAATGCAAAGGGTTCACATGCATGAACTATACTAACTGACTAAATAACATGAACGTAAGAATACATGAATGAGTACATAGTAACTATAACTAAGTTCGATGATAACATAATTACTGAGCCAGAGTACTGATAGCATGAGATACTGATAATTGTATAACTAAAATAACTAATATGGAGCAACTGAAGGAACTAGCTGGGTTCCGTGTTGTTTCGTGTTCTTCTGGTAGAACTAGATTAGTTCCGTGTTGTTCTAAGTTGACTATATCTGACAGTCCTAATTTATAGAGAACTATCAGAGTTCTATTACTGATATTGAATGATTGTATCTGAAAGTCCTAATTTTGTAACTTAAACTGTGGGATGTAGTCATCTAGCTAACATGCCCCAAATAATGCAATATAAGCCCAATTGGAAGGGTGTCAATACTGAGGCATTGGTAAGGACAATCTGTAAGTAACCGTTATATAACAGGTAACTCTAGTGAGGATAGTGGGATCCCTCATATAACAGGTTAAGACACCTCATCTACCCTTATATAATAGGCTATGATGTCTCAACCTACGCTGTCTACGTAGTTCTGGGATGGAAGGATTTCTTCTAAGAATCACACCCTCATATAACAGGTGGGTTCCCATCCTTGGGTTCACTCGGTACTAATTTCTATAACCATCTGAATAGACATTGAACATGATTAACTAAACTGAACTGCACTAAGTTAACTGAGTTTCGTTGACTGACGAAATATTACTAAGATTACTGAGTTTTCCTAAGTCATGAGACTGACTATATTCTATGTATCATGGCTTGACTGAGAGTATCTTGAAAATATGACACTGATTCTATGTACACAACTAAATTTTTGGGCACAAGTACCCCTAGGAATCGATGGGAAAAAACTGACAAAGCATGAATTTCTTGAATACACGAACAACAACAACAATCCATTATATAATAAGTTCGAGATTTCATGAAGTACAAGTTCTAAAGTACCACAAGGGCTACATATGAATCCGTAATTCACTGACTAAATCATTTCATCAAATATTTGACATGCATAAACTTGTACATGAATGGGGATTTCATATTATCACACTAGTATGGCACTTTTCCTTCACATAGGCATTTAATCAAACACATGGGGAACATACTTTGGTTATACCATCATCAATGCATGTAATTGTCATGGTTGCATAGATAAAGTTGCAAATTTGAAAGGTTTATCATGATTATTATATAAATCATCATATACTAGGGTCAATCATTCGATTATGTAATTTAAAATATTAATCAAAACCCCACAACATCATGAACATTAATTTTAATTCAATTTAAATCATGAACATTCATAAATACACAGATCTTTGATTTTGAAAAGAGATTCTTGAGCTTTATGGGTGAAAGGGACCCACGAATCAAAACATGGCATACCTGGGTTGATGATTTCTTGAAGATTGATGGAGGAAAACTTGAATTCTTAACTTGGAAATAAACATCTAGGGTTTCTTGTTCTTGGGGATTATTTTTGAGAGAAAACACTAATTTGATGTTGTAGATGGATAATGAACTTAGGAGCATTGGTGTGATATTATTAGGGGTTAAAACGGGTGGTAAAAGACCAAAAAGTCCTTTTAAAAACAACTTAAAATAGATGAACGAACTATGCAATGTTCCGTCTCTGGGTCAACGGTCCATCGGTCCTGACCGTCGCACCTAGGCAGAAAAGGGGTTCATTGCCTCTGCGGCAATGTCTTGGGCGACAGTCCGTCACTAGGTCGACGATCCATCGGCCTGAACCGTCTCTCTTAGGAAGAAGGTAGTTTGAATGCCTCCGCTACGATGGATTGGGTGATGGTCCATCACTAGCTCGACGTCCGGCGTCTCTCACCGTCGTACCTAGGCAGTTTTGACTGCCCTCTATTTTTTGGACATAACTTTCTCTTCCAATGTCGGATTTGGACGAAATTGGTATCGTTGTTAAGCTAATTTAATTTTCCACATGATAAAAAGTGAAATTCTTAGAAATTCCACATGTACAAAAAAATGGATTCATCTTTCTAAGTAAGTTTCTAACATTCTTGGAATGATTTCAAGCTAGGTAGAAGTATAGGGTATTATAATATCTCCCCATTGAGAACATTCGTCCTCAAATGGGACTGAGTGAGAGGGGAGAAGATAAACGGACGTACATATTGAACATGAATAACAGGAACATGATCTCATGACTTACATGACTGATAACTGATTATATCATACTGAACACACATATCTTATGCATGTGTAACTGATTCATGAATGCGTGACTGAGTGTTTTGAGGAACTAAGTTTCTCACAATGAGAATGCATATCAGATGCATGATTATATAACTGAACTGGTGTGTGAATGCATGACTGAATATCTAATGGTATTTAATACCAAGTTTATAAGGGAATTCTGAACATAAAATGGCTACCAAGCTTGTAACTGAGATGTGAACATGAAATTGAAAAACTTAAGAAGAATTGTTACCTTGATCTAGACCTGAGTTGGCAGAGAAAAGGTGAGGATACATGGTATGCATTTCTAATTCTGATTCCTAAGTATCTCCCTACGCGAACTGATTTCACCAAAGAACTTTGACTAGAGGTACTTCTTTGTTCCTCAGTCTACGCGTCTGGTAGTCTAGGATTTTGACTAGAATCTCTTCATAAGAGAGGTTGTTCTAAGTATCTATGCCTTGAATAGGGACTACAACTGTTGGGTCACCTATTCACTTCATGAGAAAAGAGACATGGAAGACTAGATGAATTGAGGCTAGATCTGAAGGCAAATCAATATCATAAGCTACCTTGCCAAAACGACTGAGAATTTTAAAGGGATCGATATATCGGGGACTGAGTTTTCCCTTATTTCCGAATATCTTCAATCCTTTCATGTTAGAGATCTTTAGATAGGCATAATCACCAATATCAAACTCCAGATCCTTTCTACGTACATCTGCATAAGACTTTTGTCGGCTCTGAGCAGCCTGGAGTCTTTCTCTGATCAATTGGAATTTCTATAAAGCATTGAATACTAAGTCAGGCCCTATGACTGAGGCCTTACTAACTTTGAACCAACTGATTGGAGATCTGCACCTCCTACCATAGAGACCTTCGAATGGAGCCATCTGAATACTGGAATGGTAGCAATTATTATATGCAAACTCAATCAAATGTAAGTGGTCATCCCAACTACCCTTGAAATCGATTGAACATGCCCTTATCATATCTTCTAAAGTCTGAATGGTCCTTTTTACTTGACTATCTGTCTGACGATAAAAGGTTGTACTGAGATGAACTTAGGTACCAAGACCCTTTTCGAATGCTTTCCTGAAATTAGAGGTAAAATGGGTACACCGCTGTTTGAGATAATAGATAACAGAAGACCGTGCAATCTGACCAACTCTCTGAAGTAGAGTTTGGCATAATCCTCAGCTAAATAAGAGGTATGGACTAAAAAAAGTGATAATTTGGTCATCCTGTCTACAATGACCCAAACTGAATCATGTTGATGACAAGTACGAGGCAAACCCATCACAAAGTCCGTATTCACTTCTTCCCACTTACAAGTAGGAATACTGAACTCCTGTATGGACCTACTAGGATTAGGATGCTCTATCTTAACCTACTAACATGTAGAGAACTTAGCCACAAACTCTGCAATATCTCTCTTCATCTCAATCTACCAATAGATTTCCTACAAGTTGCAGTACATCTATGTGGCCCCTGGATGAATAGAGTAGCGCACACCATGCACTTCTATAAGAATTCTCTACCTTAAGACATCTATACCTAGAACACACATATGACCCTGACAACGCAGAACACCATCTCCCCCTTGGGAGAAAACCTCTACTTTCTGATCCTTGACTGACTCTTTCTACTTGAAAAGGCTGGGATCTATATCTTGTTTTTCTTTCACCTAGGAAACCAGAGATGATTTAGAACTACTCTGAACCCATATGTCACCCTCACCTGTATTGACTAAGCGAACACCTAGTCTGGAAAGCTGATGGACTTCCTAAGCTAGATTCTTCTTACTATCCTCAACATGATCAACACTACCCATAGACGGTCTACTGAGATCATATGCCACTATGTTGGCCTTGCTCGGATGATAAAGGATACTCATATCATAATATTTAAAGAGCTCTAACCACCATCTTTGGTGAAGATTGAGATATTTCTGATAAAAGACATACTGAAGGATCTTATGATCTGTGAACACATCTACATGAACACCATATAGATAATTCCTCCAAATCTTCAAGGAAAAAACTATGGCTGCTAACTCAAGATCATGAGTAGGATAGTTCTTCTCATGAGGTTTAAGTTGTCTAGAGGTGTAGGCTATGACCTTACCATGATGCATAAGGACACAATCCAAACCTACTCCGGATGTATCACAATACACTATGAACCCATCAAAACTATCTGGAAGAGCCCAAACTGGAGCTGAGGTGAGCCGAGTCTTTAACTCTTGAAAACTCTTCTCTCAAGGATCTAACCACTGAAAGTTGACTTTCTTCTGAGACAATCTGGACATAGGGGATGCAATAGAAGAAAATCCCTCAATAAACCATCTATAATAGCCAGCAAAACCCAAGAAACTCCTGATATCTGATGGAGAGAGAGGTCTGGGCCAGTTTTGTACTACTTCGATCTTTCAAGGATCAACCCTAATGCCATCATCGAAAATGATATGACCAAGGAATGCTACTGACCTTAGCCAAAATTTTCACTTACTAAATTTGGCAAACAACTGATGATTTCTGAGAGTCTGCAATACTATTCTGAGAGGGTCTACATGATCACACTCACTGTGGGAATAGACCAGAATATCATCTATGAAGACTATGATTAACATCTCCAAGTACTTCTTGAACACACGGTTTATCGAGTCCATGAAATCTGTTGGGGCATTGGTAAGACTAAAGGACATAACTAAGAATTCAAAGTGACCATACCGAGTACGAAAATCTATTTTTGGAATGTCACATTCTCTGACTCTGAGCTGATGTTAATCGGATCTGAGGTCTATCTTAGAGAAATAACTGACACCCTAAAGTTGATAGAATAAGTCATCAATTATGGGAAGAGGATACTTGTTCTTGACCGTGACTTTATTCAGCTGATGGTAATTAATGCACATTCTGAGAGAACCGTCTTTCTTTCGCAAAAATAAGACTGGTGCGCCCCACAGGGACACGCTGGGTCTGCTGAATCCCTTATCTAAGAGATCTTTCAACTGATCTTTCAATTATCTGAGTTTTTCTAGTGCCATTATGTATGGAAGAATAGATATAGGTTGAGTATCTGGAAGAAGATCAATGCCAAAGTCTATTTCCCTTTTGGGAGGAATTCCTGGAAGATCTTTGGGAAAGACATCTAAATATTCATTCATGACTGGGACTGAATCAAGACTGGGAGTTTTAGAACTAGTGTTCTTAACTCAAACAAGATAATAGACTCATCCTTTAGATATTATTTTCCATGGATGAAGGTAGGAAATAAGCTGACTTCTAAAAGCTAAAGTACTACCCCTCCACTCTAGGACAGGTTCATTCGGAAACTAGAACTGGGCTATTTTTTTCTGCAGCCGACTGTGGCATAGAAGGAATGAAGCCAATCCATGCCGAGAATGATATAAAAATTAGTCATCTATAATTTGACTAAGTCTGCTGAAGTGACTTTTTGAGATATTATAATCGGGCGGTTCCTATATACCCATCGGGCTATGATGGTTTTACCCACTGGGGTAGAGACTGAAAAGGGATCTGCTAGAATTTCAGGACTGACTCCAAAATAAACTATTATATAGGGAGTAACAAAAGACAAAGAAGCTCCTGGATCTAGCAAAGCATAAACATGCACATAAAAGATCTGTAATGTACCAGTAACCATATCAGGAGAATTTTCCTGATCTTGTTGGGACTGGAGAGCATAAAGTCAATTTGGGAATTGCCCACTAGTAGCTGGAGGTTACACCCTACTAATTTAGGCAACCAGACTGATCTGGGGAACGGTTCTGCTAAACTTGAGGACCTGGCTGAGGACAGTTTTTGAC
This sequence comes from Capsicum pubescens, assembly GCA_030864215.1. NCBI lineage: Eukaryota > Viridiplantae > Streptophyta > Magnoliopsida > Solanales > Solanaceae > Capsicum > Capsicum pubescens. The sequence goes on from CM061546.1 coordinate 217,461,022, forward strand.
TCTGTGGCCTGGCTTGCCACATCCCAATCAAATACCACTGCCAGCTCTACAAATACCATGATGGTGCTTGCAAAAAGTATGGCAAAGAGGATAGGTACGGGCACTGCTAGCACTGCCCTAATACTTAGAGCCTGGCACTCTATCTCTATTACCATCTCTAAATCTAGGAGCTGGAGCACTAGCTAAAGAAGGAGATGGAACTGATAAATAGGATGAAACTGAGAGCGATTTCCTCCTTCTAATTTAGGCTGAATACAGTTGAAACTACCTATCCTTTCTCTCTTATTCTGCTTCTCCCTAATTTATTTTTTTTCTTCTCTATCTGCTGAGCATGAGTCATAAGCCTGGCAATGTTCATGTCACTATTTAACATCACAGACCTACACTCATTTACCATACTATTCTTCACCCCAGAATCAAACTTACTCATCTTGGCCATGCTATCTATAACCATATCAGAAGCATATCTAGCTAATTGAGTAAACTTAAGAGAATACTCTTTCACCATCATGTTTCCCTACCTGAGGTTGATAAATTATACCACCTTAGCTTCTCTCAGTTTTAGGGAAAAGAACCTCTCTAAGAAGGCGCTGACAAACTTCTCCCACTCTATGGATCTTGCATCTACTGACCTCTCTGACTTTAACTATTTGAACCAAGTGTGAGCAACATCTTATAACTGATATGCAGCTAGCTCAGCACTCTCGCTAGGAGTACATCCATAATGTCAGTAACCTTCTGAACCTGATCGATGAATTCCTAAGGGTCCTCATCTGACTTAGACCCGAAAAGGGATGGAGGATTCATTCAGGTGAAGTCCCGAATCCTGGCTACATCTAAATTGGCCACTGGGTTGGTCGGAATGACAGCTGGTCATTCATTCTGAGTAGTAACTGATTTAGTAAAAGTAGTGAATGCAGCTCTGAACTCTGCATGAGAGATGTGTTTGCCCAAAGGATCTTCGGGCTGAGGGTTTGGCTGATTCCCATTTCTTCTTTTTAGAGGCATGTTCTGTAGAAGAAAGGGAGAAATGGATTATACTGAGAGATTGACTTATGATTATGCTCACTAGCACGACATGAATACTGAAAGAAGGGAAACATTTCCTAAAACATCTCATAGCCTCATGTACATAAATGTGGCACGCAACATACCCATGCACAAGACTCTACTAGATATGGCTTTTAGACTTTGTAGGACACTATTGAACCTTAGGCTCTGATACCAAGTTTTTAAAGCCCCAAATCTTGTACCCAGAATGCTACACAGTGCTCATGACCCCGAAGGACAACAAGCTAACCCATGACAGATATTTATACCTGGACACTGCATAATATATTGTATAAATGTAGAAATAAAAGATGTAAGGCTGTAAGGTTCAAAACTATAACATAACTGATAAAACATAACATATGGATGGGGTATGAAATACCCAAAAAAACTGAAATAAATAGTCTAAACATACTGTAGTCTGAAAATCTTCTAACTAACTATACTATCAGAATGAGAAGTTGATGGGACATGTCCCCAACTAACTCTAACTACTGAAATTAATTAATTAATTAATAAGATAATAAAGAAATGGTCATGTCCTCGAAGGATGAGGACTCACTGCTAACTTTTACTGCAGAGACTGGAATGCTACTTATGCTCTAGCCCTCGTGCTTCTAAACCTATGGTAAAAAACACCATAGCGTAAATGCATCAGTACATTTAAATGTACTGTATGTATGTGAGGTAGGCTGAATGAAAAGTGTTCACATGCATGAACCATACAAACTGAATGAATAACATAAACATGAGAATACATACATGAGTACATAGTAACTGTATCTGAGTTCGATGATAACATGATTACTGAGCCTGAGTACTAATAACATGAGATATTGATAATTGTAAAATTGAAATAACTAATATGGAGTGACTGTATCTGGCAGTCTAGGTTCTGATGGAACTAGCTAAGTTTCGTGCAGTTCTGAGTTAACTGTATAATTATGTAGAACCATCTATGTTCTATTACTAAGACTGAATGATTATATCTGACAGTCCTAAATTTGTAACTAAAATTGTGGGAAGTAGTCACGTAACTGACATAATCCAAATTACACAATATAGGTGAGTTGGAATCCAATCTATAATCCTAATTGAAAGGGTGTCAATACCACGCCATTGGTAAGGACAATCTGTGAGTAACCCTCATATAACAGGTAAATCTAGTGAGAACGGTGGGAAACCTCATATAATAGGTTAATCCACCTCATCTACCCTCATATAACAGGCTATGATGTCTCAACCTACACTTTCTACATAGTTATGGAATGCAAGGATTGCTTCTAAGAATCACACCCTTATATAAAAGGTGGGTTCCCATCCTTGGGTTCACTCGGTGATAATTTCTAATCCCATCTAAATAGACACTAAACATGATTAACTAAACTAAACTGTAATGAGTTACTGAGTTCCGTTGACAAACGAAAAACAACTGAGATTACTAAGTTTTCCTGAATCATGAGACTGACTGAATTTTATGGATCATGGCTTTACTGAAAGTATCTTGAAAACATGACACTAATTCTAGGCACACATCTAAATTTTTGGGTACAAGTGGCCCCAGGACTTGATAGAAAGAAACTAACAAAGCATGAATTTCTTTAATAGATGAACAACATCAACAATCCATAATATAGTAAGTTGGAGATTTCATGAAGTACAAGTTCTAAAGCACCACAAGGGCTACACATGAATCTGTAATTCTCTGACTAAATCATTTCATAAAACATTTGACTTGCATAAACTTGAACATGAATGGGGATTTCATATTATCACACAAGTATGGAACTTTTGCTTCACATAGGCATTTAATAAAACACATGGGGAATATACTTTGGTTATACCATCATCAATACATCTAATTGTCATGGTTGCATAGATAAATTTGCAAATTTTAAGGGTTTATCATGATCATTATGCAAATCATTATATACCAGGGTCAATCATTGAAATATATGTAATTTAAAACATGATTCAAAACCCCAAAACATCATGAACATGAATTTCAATTCAATTTATATCATGAACATTCATAAATACACAAATCTTTAATTTTGAAAAGAGATTCTTGAGCTTCATCGTTGAAAGGGACCACGAATCATAACATAAAATACCTAGGTTGATGATTTCTTAAAGATTAATGGAGGAAAATTTTAATTCAGGACTTGGAATTAAACATCTAGGGTTCCTAGTTCTTGGGGATTATCTTTGAGAGAAAATCCTGATTTGATGTTGTAGATGGATAATGAACTTAGGAACCTTGGTCCGATATTATAAGGGGTTAAAACGGGTCGTAAAAGACCATCACTAAATGAAATATGCGATGGTGGGTACGATGGTCTGTCGCTGGGTCGACGGTCCATCGGTCCTTATCGTCGCACCTGGGTAGAATAGGGGTTCACTACCTCTGTTGCGACGGCTTAGGTGACAGTCCGTCGCTAGCTCGACAGTTTGTTGGCCTGAGCTATCGCTCTTAGGAAGAAGGTAGTATCACTGCCTCTTATACGACAGCTTGGGCGATGGTCCATCACTTTCTCGACGATCCGTCGTCTCTCACCGTCGCACCTAGGCAGTTTTGATTCTCTTCTATTTTTTGGCCATAGCTTTCTCTTCCGATGTCAGATTTGGATAAAATTGGTACCGTTGGAAAGCTAATTTAATTTCCCTCATGATAAAAAGTGAAAATCTTAGAAATTCCACGTATAAAAAAATGGATTCATCTTTCAAGGTAAGTTTCTAACATTCTTAGAACGATTTCAAGCTAGGTAGAAGTACGAGGTATTATAAAAACCTATATCCAAAATAAAATAAAAATGTCCAAAGATGTCCATGACATGAAATGGATCCTTTCAAAAGGATGGGAGCTCACTATTTTAATCAAATATTGATATAAAAATTTGAATGCTAAACAAAAGGAGTAGAATGGTCGGTTCCAGCATAACATGGGTATACAACCGTCAGTAGACGGGTTTGCGAGTGATCGCTAGCCTGAACTCAGGATAAGTATAAAATAATGCCATTTATAAAACCAAGTAAATCTATCCATAATGAATATAACCATACATATATATAAGTGTTGGGAAAGGGGACCGGGTTTAGCATGTATTTAAAACCTTTACCTGGGTTGTGTAGCTTTGTCGTCCTAAACCGCCCACAAGTAATATGGGTTCAGCTCCCCCTGCTGAAAAGGCCCTAATGCATGTAGCCGTACGACCAGGGAAGTATCCCATGGGATGATTAGTACATGCACCAATATGAGTTGTAATATCATGCACACAGTCCACCAAGATCAACCTCATACCGACAAATATGAGTTTCCAATTTTGATCCCCCCGGGACCTCTACCTTCCATGACTTTGCTACACCTCCCCTTTTAATGCCCAATTAAAAGTGTTTCCAAGAAATATATTTATAATTTATTAAACAATGCCATTTTTTGGTGGTATCTTCATAATAACCATACAATCCAGTACTATCCATAGCTATCCATATATAGGTATAGGGGACCTTAGGTTCCCTTCCAAGTACTATATTAAATCCACTTTGGGGAATTTGTACCCTAAGCATGACCAATTAGCCATATACCTTCCAAACCATTTAAACTATGCATAAATCCTTTACCAAGTTTAAAATAAGAAAGAGTTCCATTTAAAAGAAGTTAATGCAATGAACAAATCTGTATAAGCATTTTGTCAAACATATTGGGGGCATAGTATATATCCAAAACAAATTCCAATTACCATTAACCATTCCATGTATTCCAATTATCCAAAAACACCATTAATGCATATAAAAGCATAATTAAAACCATGAGAAACCCTAACCAAGTGTTTATAAACAAAATGCCCAAATCATATTTGAAAACCAAAGCATACAATAATGAAATCATCAAAACCAATAATAAAATCATGACTTTAGTTGAAACTAACAATGAGCGAAGAGAACATGCCTTATACTAAGGAATTGATAGAAAAAAATCACTAAAGCAAGCCCCAAACAATCCCCCAAGGTAAAACCCTAGCTCTTCCTTGCCCCAAAGCTCTTTAGAGGATTTTAGATTGTTTAGGAGTATTTTCTGTGTTAAAGAGAGAAATAATAAGGTAAATTCTCTTCCAAGTAGGTTAGAAGTTATGGGGTCCTATTAGGGTAAGTAGGGAAATGCCGAGAATACCCCCATTTAATTTGCACAAAAATCTCATCTCAAGGATATGATTGACCCATACGAGTCATACCCTTCTAATACGAGTGGTACATGTCTCTCTTATTTGACCTCAACCTTTAGACCCTACACTATGCATTATACGACTCATCCAACCAAGCTGTATCCAAAGTATATAATTTGTACCTCTCATTTGTATCCCTGGCAGAATAGAATACCTAGAGGATTGAACATTGTCTTATCTATTCCATTTCACCAACTAATACTAGTCAGTATACGATAGGACTATACCACTCATACCTTAGCATATGGCTCGTACCTTTGAGTCATATTGGGTTTAGATAAAAGAATTCAAGGAAATTTTCTAAGGGCCAAAACCTAGGATGTACCAGATAAATAAAAAGCATCTTTTAGATTTGGAAATTATGGTATGCACTGAGTAGCGCAGTTTGGGGGTGATGAGAAAACTGCCCAAGAAGCTCAAAGACCTTAAGAGTTTCACCCTCCCTAAAAAATTTGGTGAAAGAGTGTTGATGTAATTTTGTATGACTTGGGGACAATTATAAATTTTATATTCCTACTATGTTCAATATTTTTTTGTTTGGAAAAACCTAGGCCTTCTAAAGTAGTTCAATAATTTATGGATATACAAAGAGTATCTCTTGAAGAGATTATGCAAGGAGTGCTCATAAAAGTTGGCAAGTTTGTAATCCCTATTACTTTTTTTGTTCTTGACTATAAAGTATATAAAATGGTTGTAGTCATATTCAGACAACCATTCTTAGTTAGTGGGGGAGCTTTAATTGATATGAGGAAAAATAACTTTAAAATACAGGTAAATCATGATAAGGTCATGTTTAAAGTGTACAAAGTACTCAACACACCTTTACATTACCAATATTTATGCATGATCATAGGGTTACAACAAGATTATTAAGGGGTGGAGGAGCATGAGCTTTAAACTATTCAACCTGCAAAACTTACTACTGAATGGCATGAGTTATCAAAAGAGAAACCTGAATGTGATCTTAGGAATAATTTAAAGTTTAGAATGAGGGAAAATCTTGATGGTAATCACCAAATAATTAATAAAAGATGAAAGATAAATTCAAGAGGAAGGAATTAAGGAAGGAAATATTGAAGTTGTTGTGACTTATGTCGTGCTGTAATGTTAACTCTGGCTATACCTGGGAGGCAAACCAATTTTTATTGGTGATTCTTTACTTTTATTTCCTGTAATGCCTCAAAAAATCAAATCCTAGGATGGAACCATTCTTCAAGTTCATGTAGGGTAAATCAACAAGTTTTAACATCATGAGAAGGATTTGGTCATGTACCAAATTCCATAAGAAACCCCCTTAGCCATTAACTAAGCCAAAACCTCCCTTACTAATTCATTCCTAAAGAAGGGATCAACTTTAACAAATCTTCTACATTATAATGTATCTTTGAGCTCCAGACCAACCAAATAATAGTTATTTGAATTATCTTTCCAACACATTTAGATTTTCCATAATCCGTTATTATAGTAAAATATTATGGCCTTTTTAGTGAAGCACTGCTCTTTAGTAATATAACATAAAACAAACCATGATCGAAGTTATATTGTATGACGGTACAATGTTCTCTCCTGATCTAGAAAACCCTAACATCTAAAATTTGACAAATTGTACCCACATGCCATTAGAGGGGACCACGATTATGATTTGAAACTATGATCCCCTGAAAGGATCGTGACTTCCACAGATGCTTTTGATGTAACTAAAAAACATACGAACCAAGGTACGACCATAGGTAGATGCTATGATCATACCAACATTTTTCTGATCATGTTCGATGATCTCTCATCCAGTAACTAATCACGAGTGCAACCCAAGATCCTAGGTTAGTCCCAAAATAATAGGAAGGTCTCGCGTGTCCATCTCTGCAGTTTCTAATTACAAAATTTTAAGGGGCATATCAACTTTTCCCACTCTTTTAACATCAAAACTACAAAATTATGCAATGACCCTGCAGGTTATTTTATGTACTTGCACTCATTTTCAATGTTAAAAGTTTTTCTATAGTTGCCTAAAGTCATTTATGACTTGCTGGAACTGGCATTTCGAGTACCGAGTAGCTCATTTAGTTTTTAGAGCCAATTTATAATTTTAAAGTCTTTGCTGGTTCAAACTTGCTACATGGGAAAAACATCAATCAAACAACCTTGTATGCTAATTCTGACAGTTTTAATATATTCAGAACATCAATTTTATGTTGGGCTGATCCTTGGTTTGATTCCCAAGGCTTTTGGATTCATTTCAGGCTATTAGCCAAAAGTTAAGAAACAACCTCGAATGGAGATTTTGACTATGATATTGAGCCCAAAACATTGAATTTAATAGGATAGCATAATCCACTTGCATATACGAGATTCTGAATGAATCCTATGGGGTTGGTGGAGACTTAGAAAAATTCTAAGTCTTAACTAGTGCTAGTCCGCTAAAGCGGTCGGCGTAACACTTAAACGATCAAGTTAGCCCACTGGAGGTCCACTTAAGCAATAGTTTCTAAAACAACAAGGGACTACTTAATTGGTACATGTGAAGTCGATCAGGTATCGGTGAAGCGACACTAGGGTGGTTATGTTGTGACCACTTAGGCGGCCCTATGTCTGCTTAAGTGATACTTGAATAACTTGTAGGGGTATAAAACCCCCCTCCTAGCCTAGTTTTCCCAAGTTTTCATCCATTCTCTAGGATATTGAACCCTAAAAAGTGGAAAAACTTAGAAGAATCATTTTTGGGTGATTTTGGAGTTGTGGTGAAGTTAAGTTACACGTTTCTTCTTTAAATTTGTGGTAGGCTTCCATCAATTTCTTGGTTTAATTCTCTATCTTTTCTAAAATACCTAAAAGCTTGGTGGATTGATTGTATCACCATTAGAGCTCAATTATCACCTATTTTTAAGGTAAATGTTCCTTGAGTATAGAGGGACGATGTGTTAGTTTCAAAAGTGTAATTGTATAAATGGGACCCACATAGGATTTTTACATAATTTTTTACCCAAAATATATGAGTATTATTTTTGTAATTATTACAAATGTATTATGATTTTGATAGTGTGGAATCTTGTGGTATTGGAAGCATGATTCGTGTGATTAGTCATATATGGAATAAGATTTAGGTATTCGGAGCATTATTTATGTGATTAGTTATATTTGGACTGTTTAGGTTGTCTTGAAATCGTAATTTAGGTTAAATTAACCTAGTTGCTCACATTTTTGGAAGAATTTTCCAGTTACTCATATTTTAGGAAGAAGTTTTATCCTAGGGATAATTATTGCTTATTTAACATTTAGAAATGAATTTAGATACCTTATTCTAGTTCGAGATAGAATTTGCCTAAAAATAGATTTTAGGGATTAGAAGTAAGCCTCACCAGCCCACCTTAGGAAAAGATATATGTTAGCTTTTTTGGAATTGTTTACACATGTTAAACCCTTATTTATGATTCATTTAGGACTTTGATGAGATTGAATACTTAATGAGGATACTAGATTGGTATTGGGAGTTGGGCTAGTTCTAGATAAAATCTATAGATTTATTGATATAGTTTATTGATATGGATTATGGATATGATTTATTGGTATGGTTTATTTATACTAGTTCTAGGTGAAGTCCGCCTACTGATATGATATTATTGATATTATGAGTTCCAATTCAAATCTGATAATTGATGATGATATTAATACTATAAGTTTTTGGTTCAAGTCCGGCAAATAATGTTATGATGTTGATACTATTGAGGATGTTATGATAATGATGATATGAGTTCCAATTTGAGTTTGACATTAATATTTGGGTATGATATAATATGGTATAGATGTTTAAATAAAGTTATGGACCTTAGATAATTTATTTTCCTTTGATTGTACCTTCGATGCTTATGGGGGTCTGCGTTGGGTTACATATTTTTTTGTACTTATTGGATTATGGGGTCCAATTTAATAGTTGCAATTGTGTGATATTTACGTTACTTTTCTAGATATATTATATTTATTTATATACATCAGTGTTTGAGCTTATTTCTAAGTTTTTTGTATTACCTTGACTTAATTTACTTTATCTTGTATCTTATTGTATATATATTATTATTTAGCTCAGTCATCTGATGATTTTGGTAAATGTGATTTTGGTACTCATACTACACTTCTATACCTTTCTGGTGCAAATCTGAGTACTAGTAGCCGCCGCTGACATCATATTTTTACTGGGTTGATTTTAGAGATAGGGTTAGCTCTTAAAATCAGAGTTACCCCTTTTTCCTTTTATTTATTTATGTCTAGTCTTTTAGTTTGTGAAGCAGATTGTATTTGACTATTTTAGTGCTTATCTTCCATTTGTAGTATATCTTCTACAAACACTACTAGTTCATGGGATGATTGTTGATATATCTATCTATTAGACAACTAGGACTATTTTATTGCTATATTAAGTCTTTAGTTGTTTATTTTTGGGTTTTAGGCCATTTCCCACTAAATTAGTCTATTATTTGTAGCTCTGGGCTTCAGTTTGGCTTACACACTAGAGAGAGAAAGTAGGTTCCATCATGACTCGTAAATTAGGTCATGACCAATTGGTATCAAAGCATAGGTTCACTGATATTATTTTTATAAGAGCAATTGTCTAGTAGAGTATCATAGATTAGAGCAATGGCATCTGTTTCTAATCTTTGTTAGGCTATAGGACATTCTTAGCAGTTCTTGACTTCTTTCACTCATTTTGTGCTAAGATTCTACGTTGGTTTCTAAAGCATGTCTTTTGTTTCACTTTTTCACGGATGGATAGGACATGTTCTACCGCTACAGTGGGTCGTGAGACTGAGCCAAGGGATTTTGTCATTCTTTATGAATGACCTATAGCTCATGGATAGTCTAAAGATGTGTCCTCAGTTATGTTCTAGGTTAGGGGGCCTTTACCAGACCTTATTCTTGCTTCTAAGCTAGTTATTTTTCTACTCCAGCCAACGATGGGCCAAGGACCACTCCAGGCTCTACCAGGGTTTATATTTTCTTTAATGATCATAGATGATTTGTTTTAGATTTTGAGATTGGTTGTTAGTGCACCATTTAATGGTTTATAATCTACATATCAGAATGGTACTGAGGTAGAGGTGTAACCTGTAGCTATAACTCCTAGAGTTGATGTCCCTCCTATGGTAATGGTTGCCCAATCAATACTTGCTTAGGTGGTGGTTTCTCACCCAGCTATGTTTGTTGAGTAGTAGAAGATGTTGGGTAAATTATTGAGATTGGATCTACCTAGGTTTTCTGGTGCACCGGGCAAGGATGTGTATGTAATCATGATTCTTTATGAGGAAAAAATCCATAATTTGGGCCTAGTTGAGACTTGTGGTGTGGATTACATAACTTTTCAGTTTGAATTGGCATATTAACACTGGTGGAGAGTTCATCTTGATTCTAGGCCTTCTAGATCTCCCTCATTGACATGGACTAAGTTTTATTGGATTTTCTTAAAGAAATATATCCCTTATAGTCTTAAAGATCATTTGAGAGATTAGTTATCGAGGTTAGAGAAGGGCTCCATGACTATTGTAGAGTATGAGGCTTAATTTTATAAATTGGATAGGCATGCTATTTCTATTCTTAATACTGAGTATGAGAGGGTTAAGTTCTTTATTTGGTGATTGAGTCTTCCTATTTTTTTGTCTCAATAGAGTTTGGTTGCTATAGGTAGGTCTTTTTTGGAGGTTTCTGATCATGCTTAGGTTATGTAGGAGGTGCATCAAAAATTCCAAGGGGGCAGTGATAAGAGGTCACGATATCAAGTTAGTTTCAATGGGAGTCATAGTGGATCTTAGTTTAAAGGCAGTGGTTTTCAAGGTAGGTACTTTCTGCATCAGTTATATCAGCATCAAGGTCAGTCTAGTAGGCCCGTTCAAGTAGCACTTCAAATTATTGATAAAGTCTAGTAAGGTTTCTATGATTGTCCTGGATAGGGTAATGGTCAATCATCAAGATGTTTGTATTCTAGCTATTCTAGTCTTGGTGGTAGTTTTAGGTCAGTTGGATCTTCTATTTTAAGTACAGTGCCTGGGGCATGTTATGGTTGTGGAGATTTTAGCCATTTCTCGAGAGAGTGCCCCAACCATGGAATAAAGGTTCCTTCAATTTAGAGTGCTCCTTAAATTTGGGAAGTTCTACCCCTAGCTAGAGGTAGTATGTATGGTCATAGAGGTGGTCCTTACAGTACCCGTAAAGGGTCTCATACTACTAGGATAGGAGATCGGTTAGGACCCCATCTAGTTAGTGGGCGTGGTCAATTTTATGTTATACCTGCTATACTCGAGGCTAAGTCTTTGAATGCTATTATCATCGGTACAATCTTTATGTGCTGTTAGTCAGCTTTTACTTTATTTGATTTGGGATCCACTTATTCTTATGTATCTTCTTACTATGCCCAATGCTCTGGGTTATCTTGGAATTTATTATCCATGTTATTATAAGTATCTACTCTCATGGGTGATTATTTATTAATGGATTGGGTTTATAGAGCATATGTTACGACTATTTGGGAGTCTGAGACTCAGGCTAATATTACTGTGTTAGATATGGTGGAATTTGATGTGATTTTTGGCCTGTACTGGTTATCCCAATCATGTGGTCAGGGGTTGTTTTTCCAAGTCCATTACCTTAGCCATGCCCGACATACCCTCGATTATATAGCAGAAAGCAGTTACCCATGAGCCAACAGGGATTATTTCTTATATTCAGGCTAGGAGACTTATTTTAAGGGGTTGCAAGTCTTATCTTGCTTATATTTTTTATGTTAGTGTGGAGAGTTCATCGCTTGATTTTTTTCCTATAGTTCATGAGTTTTTAAATTTTTTCCCTACTGATCTACCTGGCTTTCCCCTTGAGTGTGATATAGTATTTGTTATTGATCTTGATCTAGGCACCTATCCTATTTCCATAGAACCATATTGTACAGCTCCTGCAAAGCTTAAGGAGACAAATTCTCAACTTTAGGATCTTCTTGGTAAGGGTTTCATTAGATCGAGTATTCTCATTGGGAAGCTCCCGTGTTGTTTGTGAAGAAAATGGATGGTTCCATGCATATGTGTATTGTTTATAGGTAGCTCAATAAGGTGATAGTGAAGACTCGGTATCATATGCCTCAAATTAATGATTTGTTTGACTATTTTTAGTGAGCAATGGTTTTATCTAACATTGATTTGAGGTTCGGTTGCCATTAGTTGAGGATTTTGGTTGAGGATATCCTAAAGACAACCTTTACGACCCGTATGCTCATAATCATTATGAGTTTCTAGTGATGTCTTTTGGGTTGACTAAGGCCCCAACCGTAATTATGGATTTTATGAATCATGAGTTCAAACCTTATTTGGGTTCTTTTATGATTGTGTTCATCGACAACATCTTTGTGTATTCGAGGAATATAGAGGAGCATATGTAATATTAAAGGAGTATGCTCCAAACTTTGAGAGATCTTATGTTTTTTTGCCAAATTGAGTAAGTGTGAGTTTTGTATTGAGTCACTAAAATTCCTTAGGCATGTGGTGTCCAAGGATGGAATTATGATAGAACCAAAAAAGATCGAGTATATTCTTGATTGGGCCAGGCCTATATCTCTATCTGAGGCGGTTCATTGAGAGTTTAGCTACTATTTTCATGTCGATGACCAGATTGAGTCAAAAAGAGGTTCTTTTCTAATAGTCTGAGGAGTATGAGTTAAGCTTTGGAAAGCTCAAGGGATTTCTCAATTTAGCTCCTATCTTAGATATACCTATTGAGGGTGAGAGATTCATTGTGTATTGTGATGCCTCTGGTGTTAGTTCAGTTTGTGTACTGATGCAGCAGGACTGAGTTATTGATTATATGTTGAGACAACTGAAGGTGCACAATCTCAACTAACCAACTCATGATTTGGAGTTGACGGAAGTAGTTTTTGCACTGAAGATTTGGAGGTATAATCTTTATGGAGTGCCTTTTGAGGTCTTCATGGATCAGCGTAGTCTTAAGCATCTTATGACAAAAAAAGAGCTCAATTCTAGGCACTATAGATGGATGGAGTTGCTTAGGGATTATGATATATTTATCTTGTATCATCTGGGGAAGGGGAATGTGGTAGCAAATGCCTTAAGCCAGAAGGCAGTGAGTATGTATAGCTTGGCTTGTATTTCAGTTTCTCAGAGGCCATTGGCTCGAGAAATTTAGTCCTTAGCCAACTTGAGGTGCAACTTGATATTTGAGATACTAGGAGGATTCTTGCTATTATTGAGGCAAGGTCTTTTCTATTTGAGAAATTTGAAGTCATTAATTTGAGGATAAGAGACTTTGCATCATTTGTGATCAGGTGTTGAGAGGTGAGTCCATGGAGGGTAGCATGGATTCTAAGGGTATTTTGAGGTTTGCTAGTCGCATTTGTGTCCCAGGGCTAATGACTAGATTAATTCATTCTGCATGAGGCTCACGACTTCACATATTCTATTCACTCGGGTACATCCATGATGTATAGAGATTTGAGGCACATTGTTGCTGGTGTGGTATGAAGAAAGATATGGTAGACATTATAGCTCATGCCTATGTTGTCATAAGGTAAAGACTGGGCATTCATAGACCTGGTTACTTAATTTAGATGTTGCCCATTCTCAATTGGAAATACGAATGGATTACTATTTACTTTGTTAGTGGTTTACCTAATACTTCTTGTGGTTCTGATGGTATTTAGGTCATTATGGATCGGTTGACCAAGTCATCGCATTTTATTCCTATTCAGATCTCCTTCTGCGTCGAGGGATTTGCCTATACCAATGTTAGTGAGATAGTCTGTTTGCATTATGTACCTACATCCATCATTTCATACTGGGGTTCGGTATTCACTTCTAGGTTTTGGAGAAATTTTCAAGAAGTGTTAGGTACTCAGGTGGATCTTAGTACAACCTTCTATCCTTAGAATGATGGGCAATTGGAGAAAACTATTTATGGTCTCGAGGATATTCTCTTAGCCTTGTTATGGATTTTGGTGCTTACTAGGAGTAGCATTTAGCTTTGGAAGAATTTGTGGAAAATTTTTTAAGAAGAGTTGGGTACTCAGGTGAATCTTCGTACAGCCTTTCATCCTCAAAATAAAGGCCAGTCAGAGCAATCTACTTAGGTTCTCATGGATATGCTCTGAGTCTGTGTTATAGATTTTAGCAGTCAGTAGGAGTAGCACTTAGCTTTGGCAGAATCTGTGTATAATAATAGAAACCATTTGAGTATTGAGAAGGTTCCCTTTAATGCTTTATATGGTAGGTAATTTCGTTCTCCGATTGATTTGCTTAAGGCCTCTGAGATTAGACCCTATGGTACTGACTTGTTTTAATAGTCGTTGGATAGAGTTAGGGTGATTCAAGATTGATTGAGTGTACCTCAAAGTAAGCAGAAGGCTTATGTGGATCGTAGAACTCATGACTTGATATTTGGAGTTATTAACCGAGTATTCATTTAAGTATTGCCAAAGAAGGGTGATGCGGTTTGGTAGAAGAGGCCAGCTCAGCCCCAGATATGTGTGTCTTTGAAATTCTTTAAAAGTATATGGGGTGTCTTATGAGTTAGCCTTACACACATATTTTTCCACTGTCCATCTATTTTTCATGCTTTTATGTTGCGGTGATATATTCATGATCAGTCTCATGTGCTTAGATGGGACTCAGTTCAGTTGGATAAATTGTTGACCTTCGTGGAGAAGCCGGTGCTCATATTGGCTAGTGATGGCACACTATTGTGCACTAAAAATATTCCAGTAGTTAAGGTTCAATAGAGGCACCATCCAGTAAAGGAGGATACTTAGAAGATCAAAAATGAGATACGGACCCAGTATCTTCACCTGTTCGAGGCATCAGGTACATCCTAATCCTTTATTTTTGCGGACGAAAGTTCTTTAAGTATTTGATATTGTAATGACCTTCCAAGTAATTTTCTATAATTATTATAATTTTTGCAATACATAGCTTTCCTATAGCTTCCCCAAGTCATTTATAACTTGCTGGAACTAACAGTTCGGTTATTGGGTTGTTCGTTTAGTTTTAAGAGTCAATTCCTTGTTTTGAAGTCTTCGGTTGTTCAAATTGGGTACCAGGCAAAAACTTTATTCAAAGTACCTCTAATGCCAATTCTGAAAGCTCCAAAAACTCTGGCACGTTAATTTTAGGCTAGGTGGACCCTTGGTTAGGGTCTCGAGGCTTCCAAACTCATTTTGGGCTATAGACCAAAAGTTAAGAAAAATGACGCATGGGTGTGGGACCCACTTTTCTATGAAATAACCTCATATCAAAACTTTATTGTGACATTGAGTTTGGAACATTGAATTTGATAGGGTAGCATAGTCCATTTGCATATATAGGAATCCAGATGAATCCTGAAGGGTTTGTGTAATACCTGTGCCTTTTCTTAGCTTGAAATCATCTCAAGGATGTTAGAACTTCCTTTGAAATACAAATCCATTTTTGTACATGAGGTATTTTTAATATTTTCACTTTCTATCACGTGAGAAATTGAATAAACTTTCCATCGATACTAATTTCATCAAAATCCGGTATCGGGGGAAGAAGTTATGGACATGTTACGGAAGCAGATCGGATTGCCCAAAACCGACAGTCAGGTCGACGGACCATCGCTAGCTTGATAGACCTTCGGAGCCTGCCGTCACACTGAGGCAGTGGACCTGCTTTTTGCCCAGGTATGACGGTAGCACTCGATGGACTGTCGTAGTCTCAACGGACCGTTGGAAGCCACCATCGCACTAAGCCAGTGGGACTAGTTTTTGCCCAGGTTCGACGGTAGGGACCAATAGACCATCGCAGTTCCGACGGACCGTCGGAAGCCACCGTTGCACCCCACATTCAGTTTTTCTAGGTCGTTTTAATAGGGGTATTTTGGTCATTTACCACCTGCCTATATATACCCAATTATTTTTGTTTTCAGCCCATTTGGTTCATTATTATTTAACAACAAATATTAGGGTTTCTCTCTAACATTAATCTCTAAGAACAAAATCCAATCTTCTTTAAGAAATAAGGGATTTCCAATTCTTTAAGTTCAAGAACATCAAAAACCTTAACCCAGGTATGCATAGTGTTCATTCATGGACTTTTTTATTCCATGAAGCCCAAGAATCCCTTTTCTAAATTCAAGTTATGGATTTTCTTATTAATTTCATGATTTGGCTGTTTTTGTTCATGTTGATAGTGAGTAATTGAATTGTATTCCATGAATGAGTGCTAAATTTCATATGGGTTGATTTGTATAGGTATAGATTCATGAAAACTTATGACCAAACCCCTAAATGATTAAATTAAAATTAAATCATGATAGTTAATTGTTGTATGATGTTGTTTACAGATCCTAAGCCTACCAGGTGTTTAATTAAATGTCTGGATGAAGGAAAAGTGTCCAATTATCATGATATCATGAAATCCCCATGTATTTACAAGCTTATACCTATCACATATTTGATGAAATACTTCAGTAAATGTATTATGATGATTATTATGTATTTGAGCAAGTCATGCTTTGTCCGTTTCCTTCTACCGAGTCCAGGGGGTACTTGTACCCGAAATATTAGTTGTGTGCCAAGATCCATGTCATGTTTTCATGATACTCTCAGTCAAGATATGAATCCTTAGACTCCAGATAGTCTTATGACTCAGGAATATCTCCATGATCTTATGAACTCAGTCAGTTGTCAGATATCAGTAGTATTCCATTAGTCAACAGAATTCAGTAATTCAACTCATGTTCAGTTCAGTAAATTATGTTCAGTGTCCATTCATATGGGAGTAGAAATTAGCATCGAGCGAACCCAAGGATGGGGACACACACCATCAGATAAGGGTGTGATCCTTAGCAGTCATCTTTGCGTTCCAGAACTATGGAGCCAGCATAGGTTGAGACATCAACACTGTCGATGAGGGTTGATAAAGTGGATAAGCATTGTAATATAAGGGTCCTACCATTCTCATACAGGGTACACTATCAGATGAGGGTCACCCACAGCTTGTCCTTACCAGTGGTGTGGTATTGACACCCTTCTAATTGAGTTACAAATTGGACCCTAACTTAACCATAATAGCGTATCAGGGGCATGTGACTTAGATAACTAATTCCCACAGTTTCATGTATCAGATTCAGGACTATCATATACAGTCACTCATGTTATCAGTCATATGAGTTATTAACATGTCCGATTATCAGTATTCAGACTCAGTAATTATGTTATCACATTGTCAATTAGAGTTACGTATTTATGCATGCATTCTCACGTTTATGTTAGACAGTCAATTAGCGATAATCATGCATGTGGACCCTTGCATATAGCCTACGTTACATGTATACTCAGTACATTCCATTGTACTGATACATTTGCGCTATGGTGTTTTCTTTTTATATTACACCAAAGGTTCAGAGACACGAATTTTAGATCAGCAGTAGATTCCTGTTTTTGTAGTCAGAGTCCAAAGTGAATCCTCATCCTTCGAGAGAATGATTATTTCCTTACTATCTCATTGATTAGCTTATTAGTTGGAGTTAGTTGGAGACAAGTCCCATCAATTCCTTATTCTGATTATTCATACATTAGAGGCTTTCAAACTAGATGCAGACTATCATGTTTCAGATTTTAGTATTTTTAGTTTTGTTTTGGATATTCTATTACCCCAATCAGATGTTTTATTATTCTAATTTTTTTCAATATTGAACCTTATGGACTTTTAGTGCATGTTTCCGCATTATCATGTGATATTATGCAGTGTACAGGTACAGATATCATTCATGGGTTAGCTTGTGGTCCTTCGGGGTCATGAGCACCGTGTAGCATTCCGGGCACCAGGTTCGGGGAGTTACAAACTTAGTATCAGAGCCAGGTTCAATATAGTCCTTGGAAGTCTGAAAGCCGTATCTAGTAGAGTCTTGTACATTGGTGTGTTGCACGCCACATTTATGTACAAGAGGATATATGATGTTTTAAGAAAAGTTTCCCTTCTTTAAATATTCATGACGTGCCAGTGAGCATAATCTCAATTCAATCCCTAAGTGTAATCTGTTTCTCTCTTTATTCTACAGAACATGCCTCCTAAAAGAAGAAATGGAAATCAGTCATCCCCTCAGCCCGAAGAACCTTTGGGCAATCATGTTTCTTATGCGGAGTTCCTTGCCGCATTCACCACTCTTGCTCAATCACTTTCCGCTCAGAATGAATGGCCAACAATTATTTTGGACAATCCAATGGTCATTTCAGCCGCAGCTAGAATTCAAGACTTTATGCGAATGAATCCTCCAAGCTTCCTCGGGTCTAAAGTAGATGAAGACCCTTAGGAATTTATTGATTAGGTTCAGAAGGTGTCAGACATCATGGGGGTGACTATTGTTGAGAGTGTTGAGCTAGTTGCATATCAGTTGCAGGATGTGGCTCATACTTGGTTCAAACAGGGGAAGTCAGATAGGTCAAATGATGTAGGTCCTATAGAGTGGGAGGAGTTTATTACTACATTCTTAGATAGATTCTTTCCCTAAGATCTTAGAGAGGCTAAGGTTCTAAAACTCATCAACCTTAGGCAGGGAAATATAATGGTGAAATAGTATTCTCTTAAGTTTATTCAATTAGCTAGATATGCTCCTAATGTGGTTGCATACAGCAGAGCCAAGATGAGTAAGTTCGCTTCAGGGGTAAATGATAGCATAGTAAATAAGTGTAGATCTGCCATGCTGAATAGTGAAATAACTTTAGCATGGCTTATGGCTTATGCTCAGTAGATAGAGGAGTAGAAGATTAAGCAGAGGGAGAAGAAGAATAAGAGAGCAAAGATAGGTAGTTTCAACTTCGCTCAGCCTAAAGCAGAAGGAGGAAACCATTCCCAGTTTTGTCCTAAGTCATCAGTTCCATCCCCTTCTTCAGTGAGTGCTCCAGTTCATAATTTCAGGGAGGTTAACAGATATATAGCGGCAGGCTCTAGGTCTCAGGGAAGTGTTAGCAATGTCCGAATTTATCCCCTATGTCAAACTGGTGGTAAGAACTACAAGGGTGCTTGCAGAGCTGGCAGCGATGTCTATTTTGGTTGTGGAAAGCCAGGCCACAGAGTCAGAGACTGCCCTCAGTTAGGTTATCAGAGTCATCTCCGCTCCTCAACTCAGTTCGGTCGCCCGAATCAGCATGGAGCCACCACCAGTGCTACTAGTGGGCAACGCCTAAATCTCTTTTATGCTCTTCAGACTCGACAAGATCCGGAATATTCTCCTGATGTAGTTACCGGTACGTTGCATATGTTTCATGTGCATGCTTATGCTTTGTTATATCAAGGAGCCTCCTTGTCTTTTGTTACTCCTTATATAGAAGTTGATTTCGGAATCAGTCCTAAAATTCTAGCAAAGCCCTTTTCAATCTCTACTCCAGTGGGTAAAACCATCATAGCCCGGCGGGTATACAAGAACTACCTAGTTATGATATTTTAGAAAGTCACTTTAGTAGACTTAATCGAATTAAAGATTACTAATTTTGATGTCATTCTCAGAATGGATTGGCTTCATTCTTGCTATGCCACAGTCGACTGCAAAAATAGAATAGTCCAATTTCAGTTTCTGAATGAACCCATCCTAGAGTGGAAGGGTAGTACTTTATCTTTCAGAGGTCAGCTTGTTTCCTACCTTCAGGCAAGGAAATGGATATCTAAGGAATGTGTCTATTATCTTGTTCATGGTAAGAATTCCAATTCCTAAACTCCCATTCTTGAATCAGTTCCAGTCACAAATGAATATTCAGATGTCTTTCCCGAAGATCTTTCAGGAATTTCCCCTGAAAGGGAAATAGACTTCAGCATTGATCTCCTTCCAGATACTCAGTCCATATCTATTCTGCCATATATAATGGCACCAGTAGAACTCAGGAAACTGAAAGAATAGTTAAAGGATCTCTTAGATAAGGGATTCATCAGACTCAACATTTCCCCGTAGGGCGCTCCAGTATTATTCGTGTGCAAGAAAAATAGTTCTCTCATAATGTGCATTAATTACCGTAAACTCAACAAGGTCACAGTCAAGAAAACATATCCTCTTTCTATAATTGATGACTTGTTTGACCAACTTTAGGGTACCAGTTATTTCTCTAACATAGACCTCAAATCCGGCTATCATTAGCTCAGAGTTTGAGAATGTGATATCCCAAAAAAAGCTTTTCGTACTCAGTATGGTCACTTCAAATTCTTAGTCATGTAATTTGGTCTTACCAATGCCCCAGGCACTTTCATGGACTTGTTGAACAATGTGTTCAAGCAGTACTTGGACATGTTCGTCATAGTCTTCATAGATGATATCCTGGTCTATTCCCACAGTGAGCGAGATCATGCAGACCATCTCAGGACAGTACTTTAGACTCTCAGAGATCAACAGTAATTCTTCAAATTCATGGTCAGTAGCATTCCTTGGTCATATCAGGCAAGGCCAATGTAGTGCAAAAATAGAATAGTCCAAAAATAGAATAGTCCAATGTAGAGCTTTTGAAAGATTATGACATGAGTTTCCTTTATCATTCAGGCAAGGCCAATGTAGTGGCTGATGCTCTAAGTAGATTTTCTATGGGTAGTGTTTCTCATGTTCAGGATAGTAAGAAGAAGTTAGCTCAAGAAGTACATCATCTTGCCAGACTAGGCATTCTCTTAGTCGATTCTTCAAAGGGTGGTGTATATGTTCAGAGTAGTTCATAATCATCTCTAGTTTCTGAGGTGAAAGAAAAGCAAGATAGAGATCCCATCCTTGTCAAGTTGAAAGAATCAGTTCAGGATCATAAAATAGAGGTTTTCTCCCAAGGGAGAGATGGTGTTCTTCGTTGTCAGGGTCATCTCTGTGTTTCAGACATAGATGACATAAGGCAGCGAATTCTTACAGAAGCGCATTATGCCCGTTACTCTATTCATCCAGGGGCCATAATGATGTACCATGAGTTGCGGGAGATCTATTGGTGAAGTGGAATGAAGAGAGATATTGTAGAGTTTGTGGTGAAGTAATCCAAATGTCAGCAAGTTAAGATAGAGCATCAGAAGCCTAGTGGTCCTATATAGGAGTTCAGTATTCCTACTTGGAAGTGAGAAGTTGTGAACATAGACTTCCTGATGGGTTTTCCTCGAACTCGTCATCAGTATGATTCAGTTTGGATCATTGTAGATAGAACGACCAAATCAGCCCATTTTTTTCCAGTTCATACCTCTTATTCAGTCGAGGATTACGCCAAACTCTACATCAAAGAGTTGGTCATATTGCACGATGTTCCGTTATTCATTATCTTAGATAGAGGTACCCAGTTCACCTCTCATTTTTGGAAAATATTTCAAAAGGGTCTTAGTACCTAAGTTCATCTCAGTACAGTCTTCCATCCTCAGACAGATGGTCAAGAAGAGAGGATCATTCAGATTCTAGAAGATATTCTAAGAGCGTGTGCAATTCATTTCAAGGGTAATTGGAATGACCACTTTCCTTTGATTGAATTTGCATACAACAACAGCTATCATTCTAGTATTCAGATAGCTCCATTCGAAGCTCTCTACAGTAGGAGATATAGATATCTAATTGGTTGGTTTGAAGTTAGTGAGGCCTCAGTCATATATCCTGACGTAGTATTCGACGCCTTAGAGAAAGTCCAGTTGATCAGAGAAAGACTCCAGGATGCTCAGAGCCGATAGAAGTCTTATGCAGATGTTCGTAGAAAGGATCTCGAGTTTGAGATCGGTGATCTTATTTATCTAATGATCTCTCCCATTAAGGGAGTGAAGAGTTTAGGCAAGAAGGGAAAGCTCAATCTACGATATGTCGGTCCCTTTATGGTTCTCAGTTATTTTGGCAAGGTAGCTTATGAGCTCGAATTGCCTTCAGATCTAGCCTTAGTTTATCCAGTCTTTCATGTCTCTTTGTTCAAGAAGTGTATAGGTGACCCATCAGTAGTAGTCCCTATTCAGAGCATTGATGTTCAGAACAACCTCTCTTATGAAGAGATTCCAGTCGAAATCTTAGGCTATCAAACTTGTAGATTGAGGAACAAAGAGGTCCTTCTAGTTAAGGTTCTTTGGTAAAATCAGTCCGTCGAGGGAGCTACTTGGGAAGCAGAAGCAGACATGCGCACCAAGTATCCTCACCTATTCTCTGCCAACTCAGACCAAGCTCAAGGTAACAGTTCTCTATAAGCTTACTCAGTTTCATGTTTTATGTTCATCACGAAATTTGTATTAAGTTTTATGTTCATGTTCCCATTATAAACTTGGTATCAAGTACCATTGAATATTCAGTCATGCACTTATGTATCAGTTAGTTATGTAATTGTGCATCAGATATGCATTCTCATTGTGAGAAACTTAGTTCTTCAGAATACTCAGTTATGCATTCATGAATTAGTTACACATGCATCAGATATACATGTTCAGTATGTTACGTTCAGCTTGTCAGTCATATCAGTCATGAAATCATGTTCCAGTTATTCATGTTCAGTTCATGTTTATCTTATTGTTTCCCCTCTCAGTCAGTATCATTCAAGGACGAATGTTCTCAAGGGGGATATATTGTAATACCTGTGCCTTTTATTAGCTTGAAATCATCTCAAGGATGTTAGAACTTGCTTTGAAATAAAAATTCATTTTTGTACACGTAGTATTTTTAATATTTTCGCTTTCTATCACGTGGAAAATTGAATAATCTTTCCATCGATACCAATTTCATCAAAATACGATATCGAGGAAAGAGGTTATAAACATGTTACAGAAGTAGGTCGTACATACTTGAACCAACGGTAAGGTCGATGTACCTTCTCTAGCTCGACAGACCGTCGGAGCCTACCGTCGTACTAAGGCACTAGACCTACTTTCTTCCCAGGTAAAAATGTAGCGGTCGACAGAACGTTGCAGCCTCGATGGACCGTCAGAAACCACCATCGCACTAAGCTAGTGTGACTAGTTTCTGCTCAGGTCCAACAGTAGGGACCGACAAACCATCGCAGTTCCGACGGACCGTTGGAAGCCACCATCACACCCTATATTTAGTTTTTCTAGGTCATTTAATAGGGGTATTTTTGTCATTTACCACCAGCCTATATATACCTAATTATATCCGATTTTAGCCCAGTTGGTTCATTATTATTTCACAACAAATATTAGGGTTTCGCTCTAACATTAATCTCCAAGGACAAAATCCAATCTTCTTCAAGAACAAAGGGATTTCCAATTCATCAAGTTCAAAAACATAAAGAACCTTAACTCAGGTATGCATAGTATTCATTCTTGGACTCCTTTCATCTATAAAGCCCAAGAATTCTTTTTCTAAATTCAAGTTATGGATTTTCTTATGAATTTCATGATTTGGCTGCTCTTGTTCATGCTGATAATGAGAAATTGAATTGTATTCCACGAATGATTTCTAAATTCCATATGGGTTGATTTGTATAGGTATAGATTCATGAAATCCTAGGACAAAACCCCTAAATGATTAAGTTAGAATTGAGTCATGATAGTTAACTGTTGTATGATGTTGTTTACACATTCTAAGCCTACCATGTGTTTGATTAAATGCCTAGATAAAGGAAAAGTGTCTAATTAGCATGATATCATGAAATCCCCATGTATGTACAAGCTTATGCCTATCACATGTTTGATGAAATGCTTCAGTAAATGTATTATGATGATTATTATGTATTCAAGCAAGTCATGCTTTGTTCGTTTCCTTCTATCGAGTCCTGGGGGTACTTGTACCCGAAACATTAGATGTGTGCCTAGATCCATTTCAAGTTTTCACGATACTCTCAATCAATATATGAATCCTTAGACTACAGACAGTCTTATGACTCAGGAAAATATCTATGATCTCATGAACTCAGTCAGTTGTCAGATATCAATAGTATTTCATCAGTCAACGAAATTTAGTAATTCATCTCATGTTCAGTTCAGTAAATCATGTTCAGTGTCGATTCAAATGAGAGTAGAAATTAGCACCATGTGAACCCAAGGATAGGGACACATACCATCAAATGAGGGTGTGATCCTTAGCAGTCAACCTTGCATTCCGAAACTATTTAGCCAGTATAGGTTGAGACATCAACACTGTCGATGAGGGTTGATGAGGTGGATAAGCACTGTCAAATAAGGGCACCACCGTTCTTATATAGGGGACACTATTAGAAGAGGGTCACCCACAGCTTGTCCTTACCAGTGGTACGGTATTGACACCCTTCCAATTGGGGTTACAGATTGGACCCCAACTCAGCCATAATGGCGTATCAGGGGCATATCAGTTAGATAACTACTTCCCACAGTTTCATGTATCAGATTCAGGACAGTCAGATACAGTCACTCATATTATCAGTCATATCAGTTATTAATATGTCAGGTTATTAGTATTCAGACTCAGTAATCATGTTGTCGTATTATCAGTTATAGTTGCGTATTTATACATGTATTCTCACGTTCATGTTAGAGAGTCAGTTATCGATAATCATGTATGTGAACCCTTGCATATAGACTACCTCACATGTATACTCAGTACATTCCATTGTACTGACGCATTTGCGCTATGGTGTTTTCTTTTTATGTTACACCATAGGTTCAGAGACACGATTTCCAGATCAGTAGTAGATTCTAATTTCAGCAGTCAGAGTCAGAAGTGAGTCCTCATCCTTCGAGGGCATGATTATTTCTTTACTATGTCATTGGTTAGCTTATTAGTTGGAGTTAGATGGGGATATGTCCCATCAAATCCTTATTCAGATTATTTAGACATTAGAGGCTTTCAGATTAGATACAGACTATCATATTTCAGATTTCAGTATTTTTAGTTTTATTTTGGGTATTCTATTACCCCACACAGATGTTTTATTATTCAGATTTTGTTCAGTATTGAACGTTATGGCCTTTCAGTGGATGTTTCCACATTATCATGTTATAATATGTAGTGTACAGGTACAGATATCAGTCTTGGGTTATCTTGTGGTCTTTTGGGGTCATGAGCACCGTGTAGCATTTTGGGCACCAGGTTCGGGGCATTACAGTTTTCAAATTACAAGTCTCAGCCAGTGTTGGTGCATCGCCTAAGCACCCTTTTAGGATGCTTAAGTGAAGGAGACGCTAGAACAGTCGCCCCATCACTTACTCATTCGGATTGGCCCAGTGGAGGTCCACTTAAAAAGAACCCCTACCTCTTAAGTGGTACTTGTGCAGTCAACCAGTTATCACTAAAGTGGCACTAGGTTACTTAAGCAGTACCTGAATACCTGGTAGGGGTATAAAAACCCCACTTAGCTCGATTTACCTTATATTTCATCTTTTCTCAAGGATATTCAACCTTAAAAACTGGGAAAACTTAGGAGAATTATTTGTGGTTGATTTTGGAGCTATAGTACAGTTAATTTACATATTCTTCTTTGAATTTGTGGAAGATTCCATCAGTTTCTTGGTTTAATTCTCTATATTTTCAAAAATCTCTACTAGTTTCGTGGCTTGATTGTAGCACTACTAGAGGTCGGAATTCACCCATTTTTTAGGGTAAAAGTTTCTTAAGCATAGAGGGATGTTGTGTTTTTTTTGAAAGTGTGATTTTGTAAATGGGTCACATATGAGATTTTTATGTAATTTTGGATCCAAAGAACAATATTTCAATATGAGTATCATTGTTCATAGTTTACTGAGTAGATTGTGATTTTGATAGAGTGGCATCTTGTAGGAGCTTCTCGAAAGGGAAAATCGATGGTTTTGTGGATTCTTTGAGCTTTTCTTCGGTGTCCAAGTAGGATAGGTTTATCTTCTACATGGATTTATCTAATTCATAGTAAAACTATGATATTAATATAGATATGGGATGAGATTTAGGTATTGGAAGCATGATATGTGTGATTAGTCATATTTGGAATATTTATGCTATGTTGGAACCATAATTTAGGTAAAATTGACCTAGTTTGTCCCATATTTGTAGAATTGACCTAGTTACTCATGTTTTAGGAAAGATTTCTATCCTAGTAATATTATGGATTATTTAACATCTAGAAATGAATTTAGATACCATAGCCTAGTCCAGGGTAGAGTCTGCCAAAAAATTGATTTCGAGGAGTAGAAGTGGAGCCCTCCGACCTACCTTAGGGCCAAGACTTGTGGTAGATTTTGTATACTTTTTTATGCATGTCTAACCCTTATTAATGATTCTTTTTGTACTTTAAGGAGATTGAATACTTAATGAGTTTTCTAGTTCAACATTGGGAGTTGGTAATAATTTCGAGTAAAATCTGGTGTTTTATTAATATAGTTTACTTATCTGGTTTTTAATATGGATTATAGATATCGTTTATTTGTATAAGTTCTAGTTCAAGTTTGGAAATTGATATAATGATACCGATATTATGAGTTTCACTTCAAGTCTGACTATTAATGATGATATTGATACTATGAGTTCTGGTTAAAGTCCGACAAATGATGTCATGATATTGATACTATTGAAGATGTTAGGATGATGATGGTATGAGTTCTAATTCGATTCCGGCATTAAGAGTTGGGTATGATGTGATACAGTATAGATGGTTTGGTGGTTATTGTTGATATCTAGTAAAGTTATGGACTTTCGATCATTTATTTTCCTTTGATTGTACCCTTGGGCTTATGGGGGGCCCATTGGGTTATTTACTTTTCTGCACTTATTTTCTTATGGGATCCAATTTAGTAGTTACAATTGTGTGATCTTTATATTAATATTTTTGATTTATTTTATTTATTAATGTACAGCAATATTAGAGCTTATTTTCTGGTTTACCCAATTACCTTGACTTAGTTCACTTTATCTTGTATTTTATCGTACTTATATCATGATTTAACTCTGTTAATTGATGATGCCTACTAAGTACTCATTGTTTTGGTACTCATGCTATACTTTTGTATCTTTTTGGTGCATATATGAGTACTAATAGCTACTGTTGATGTCATTTTTGTAAAAGGTTGATTTCGGAGATAGGGTGAGCTCCCGAAGTCAGAGTTGCACCTTTTTCCTTCTATTTAATTATGCCTAGCCTTTCGATTTTTTAAACAAATTGTATTTGACTCTTTTCATACTTATTTTCCATTTGTAGTACCTTTTGTACCGACACTACTAGGTTTGGGATGATTGTTGTTATTTTATCTATCTATTAGATTATTATGACTGTTTTATTTCTATATTAAGTCTTTAGTTGTTAATTTCCGACTTTTAGTCCATTTCCCACAAAGTTAATCCATTGCTTATAGCTTCGGGCTATAGTTTGGATAATCTACTAGCGGGAGAATCTATGTGCCATCATGAATCAAAAATTGGGTCGTCACATTTTGGGAATCTCAAGGGTCATTGGTGGATTTTATATGACACCAAAAGCTCCTTACTTAGAATATCATCCGATACTTAGTTTTAGAAAAGAGATGATTCCTTTTTCCCAAGGTAAAGCTAGGATTCATCTTCATCAGGCATCCAACTCTAAGGAATTCTTTATGTCTCTAATCTCCAGGTATGTGGGATTCATCAATGTGTTCCCTTTCAACATTTCAGACCCAAAGTTAACCCAATTTTCTAGTATAATTCCTTTTTCACAACTCAGGTTTATAGATATTGGTAAATTCATTGATATCTCAATCTCTTGGTGTCATTGATTTATAATCACATTTTAGCATGAATTTCGGTGTTATTATTTGACTATGATCCCAAACCCTATTTATATTGTAAAATCTATGATCATTGGACATGAGTCATTGAATTTTGTTAAATGTAAAATTGATGATTGTTGGATATGAGTCATCGAATTCTGTTAATTCGATCAGTTTACAAAATTGACATAATAGTTTCATTCTTCAAAGATGGTGGGTTATGAACACTCAATGACCTAGGATTTCATTCATACACTTATGAGTGTTAAATACCCTAATTTACATATTTTCAATGCTTTCAAATAGTACAATTATTTTAGTCATCAGATTATTGCCATCAATGAGTACTATTACCATCAGTGTGTGTTACGTCTCTATGCACACATAAGTGTACGTGATCGTTCAAGTAATATAATGACTTAGACAGTCAAATATCGTTACCTCGAGGATCAATAAAGTAGAAATTTATTCAATCTTTAGTTCAAGACAATTGAGTATTAAGTGTTGATTGTATCAAGATTAAGATTAATTTGTTAATAAAATTTAAACTACTAAACAATAATTAATTTATTATGACTTAAGCAAAGTAAGCAACAGTTGTAATCAATAATGAGGATGATTCCAGGGTTGAGGAATTTTGAACAATCATACAATTCTCTATTCTTTTCATAGTCTAATTGGTTATCGGGTTGATAGATCGCAAGGTTTATGCCACAATCTTGGTCTCCCGACCTCAGATCTTCTATCTATTGAATGTTGTAACTACAACTCCCGCAGAGTTACAACAAATCTTCTAGATTCATGAAGTTGTCTTCCTACAAGTGAACCAAGCAAGGCTTCTAGGTATATCCCTATCCTAGAATCTAATTCAGATCTTTTATTTCATAAAAGAATAAGAACCTTGCTCCCTAATTTCTTCGTTCTATCCTATGATTCTCCTCCCGGATTCACATAGAAATATAAATTTATTCTAATGGTGGCCAATCATTAAAATAGTAAGCTCAAGAAATTAAGAACAGCCCATCTAATAATCCAAAAAGAAACTATGAATAAGAATATTAAATAGTACTCATGTTCTTAGCCTCAACCCTGAAAAGGGGGTATTTAGCTACTCATGTTTGAATTAACCATCCAAAATAAGAAATAAATCATACCCAATTCAATCCTTGAAATAAAGAAATTCAAAAGAATGTTTATGAACCCTAAAAGAGAGAATTTTGTGTTTTACTTTTGCTGCTCTCTGCTTGACAAAAGTCCCTCACCTTTTCTTCGATTTTTCCTTTTATAGTTGGGATAAAAAATAATTAAAATATTCCCGATTTGTCCACCCGGCGCGTCGCTCCATGAATGATATTTCTATTTTTCCATTAAAATCTAAGAAATTGTAGAGCTCAAGTATTCCCCATCAATTGTAAAATGCACCCTTACCGCGATGCGCTACTATCGTGGTGAGCCACTAGATTGGGACAATTGTGAAATAATCATCCTCCGTGATGCGCTAAACTTTCAGGTCACCAATTCTGATAAACTACACTTATCTGCGACGCAGGAAAATCACGAACTTCCATTGGAATTTGACAATTGCTATTTTACTGATCACCAGGACGCGAAAAATCTTCAAATGAGGATTTCTTCTTTCCAGATTCCCTTTTTCAGCTTATCTTCAATCCCTTTCCTTCCTTAACTTCTTCCATCTTCTTGTAATGTCCAATTATGCATAATTCTTCATAATTTTTAACCTGAAAGTGCTAATCATATCCATTAGGCACAAAATAGAATAAAAGTTGAATTATACTTAAGAATTCATACAAAGTTCTTAAACTAAGTTCAAATCTGGGTGCATATTGGTAATTTGAGCATATAAATATGCCCAAGATCACCACCCCACACTTAAAACCCTTGTTCGTCCTCGAACACATGAATTCAAAAACATAATTACTTCCTCTTTTCATCAAAATCTCAAAGTTATGTAACCATGAGCACTTACGCATTGCAATAACACATCCTCAAGAAATATTTTAGTGCAAATTCTTCTCTCTTCAATAATGAATTTCTAACATATTGGAAAACTCAATTAAAGAAAAACGATAAGAAATCTAATTTTCATCCCCCTGCATCCTCACTCAAGAAAACTTCCCCATATTTACTCACAATAGTAACTATGCAACAATAGGGGAGTATCAAATCAAATTGCTCACTCTCAACAAAGAATTCATACATGTTAGTGAACGAACCATAAGTTTTCCCTTAGTGTTCTACTCCACTAATAGTCAGATGTTTGTGTGAAGGATCAACTGGGTCTTTTTCGGGTTGTAATAAAGGCTTGGGGACAGATAGGTACTATTTACAGGAATAGTGACTATTTTTCCTAAACGTTTAAATACAAGGACTATCAATTCACTCTATTTTGCAACACCAATTTATCCTTTTATTTATCCCCAATTTTTCATTTGTCATACCTATTTCAATTTTCTTATTTTCTCATACTACGTTGGGAGTGTTAATCATCTCTTCCATAATCTTGTTACGCACCCCTATTATAGCCACCCTTAACTTAAGCTTATAGGCCTTAATTAAGGTACACATTATCCAACTGGACCAGGTCCAAAACAGGTTCATTGTAATATTTTTATTTACTAACTCCCAATTGCATCATCAAACATCAAAACCAACTACTTTGGGGTAATCAACTGATTACCTTATTTTCTCATTTTTGCATTTAATCCTATCTTATTCTTATATTTAAAATGCTCAGAAGCTTATTTGGATCAACTTATGATTCAGCAAAGAAGGGGTAAGCTTTCATAACAGGCTACCAAAGAAATAGGCTCAAGGCTCAAAGGGGGTGACTAAGATTATACATAAAGGGAGGGCTTTTAAAGTTTAAAACTGGGTTGTCAAAGAATTGCCTACATCACTTCCTACACCCAACACCCTTTATTTTTCTTTGTAACCACATCGGGCAAGTTCTAGTCATTTCTATTCATGTAGAATATATACTAATCCTCACCCTCACATTGCATGTACGGAATCAACCACATTCCCCAGCATGTTCTTTATTGAATTCAACATTAAGCCAACACATCAGATTTTATTTATCGAGATTAAATCCTCAGTACTCAAAGTAAAATAATGAATTTCTTTCAATTATTACAAAGGTGGCCCATTTCATACACTCCTCTAAGATAGTGATAAAATTCTCCTAAATTTCTTTCTTTCGTACAACCAATCCCCTTAAGACGGTCGTCATCCATCTATCATAAGGGATGGCATCTAACTATGACTGTTTATTCCTAAATACCAAAGAGGGAAAAAGCAAACATAATTGGGTTGGGACGAAACCTGCCAATAAGGGCAAAAATAACAAAACCATACTACTTTCAACTGAAATGATATATGATAAATGCCACAAAAGGCAAATTGCAATTCACGAAATAAAAGTTACTAACTATTACAGACCAATGTTCCGAATAGCTAATACTTTGAACCAACACAGAAAAACAGAAAAAATAAAATAGAAAAATAATATTGTTCAGTCAAATAACAGAAAAATGCAAGAGAATATGAGCCTACCACCCCACACTTAAAACAAAGAACTATACCAGTGCTTTCATTTAAGCTCATGGTAGGGTGGCAGCATACTTCCTGATCAATAAAAAAGGACTATAGCAAACATTTCCCCAGCAGCCACATCTCCATCATCGCCATCCTCATTAGCTTCATCATCATCAGATTGATCCTCCTCATCGGACTCCATGTCGGAATCCCTATACCTTTGTTCCTCATCTGTGGGTACATCATCATCAACAGGCTCCACAAAATTTGGGCTAATCTTCAGCATGGTCCTAGCGTGATGGCCAAGTGGATAATCAAGATCTACAGCGTGGAGATCCTCTGGTGTAGCAGGTCTACATCCAGTCCACGACATCATTATCATGAGGTTGTATAACCTACCCAGAACCTTATCAGTCCATGTCTGTCGCTCAACCATTATCAAAATTAGGCCAGATGCCCTAGCTGTACTTAGAGCAGTAGTGATATCTAGAGGACGAGTAATCACCTCAGGTTTATAATCAAGCTCCTCTTCTTACACCCTAAGAATTCACAAAAACCATGTTACCAAACCACCAAAACCAAAGATACGACCCATCTGAGAGCATGCTTTCTTCATAGAAGAAAAAATGACACTTCTCACATTAATTTCCACATCAGCACACATGAGGGCGTAAATTAAACACACCCTATCCCGAGTTATCTCAGTCATATACTTGCCTTGTATCAAGCATGAATACACTATTCGAACCCACATTTGTGCTTCCTTATTCATTTGAGAGTAGGGAAAAGTAGAATGCAAACCTGTAACTCTATGCCTCATCCAACGAGCTGAAGAACGCTGGCCACACAAAAAATGCCTGATGTGTGCATAAGGAGGTGAAATAATAAACATTCGCAAGAAATTTGGGTTCGTCTCAGGGATGCCCAGCAACTCATTAATATCAGTAGCGGTGAATATAATCACCTTCCCTCGAACCTTCAATAAATTTTCAAGATGGCTGGGGTCCCAATTTGCATAAAATTCTCTGACAAGATGCAGGTTGCACTCCATTGGCTGATAAAAAACAAAATTCATATTATGCGCCTTAATTTTTTGTACCATAGAAGGACACTCTCTCATCAAGCTGGCCTAATCGATATAGACCTCCAGAATATACTTAGCATCTGTATGCTTAGTATACAACTGTTTTCCAGCCGTTTTTACCGCCTTGAACCCAAATTTATGCACTTGCCCCCGCTGAAGTGGAGGGGCCTTAGGCACTCTCGTAAATTTCCCTTCAGACTGTCTGCTTCATTTCCTCACAGGGGAAGAAGGCCCTGCCTTTGCTATGCCCTTGGTTGACTGTGCTTCTATTAGGCCTGTGATTAAGAAAATGCAACACATCATGCAAAAAGATTACACTTATGATTAGCTGAACTAAACGTGCATTACATGTTCCTTCGCACCCCACACTTAGTTTGTTAGCCATAACTTGTATTAATCAAGGTACTCAGACTTCCCTTTGCTTAGGCCTAACTATCACATTCACAGACATCATATTCCTCTTCAGTACCCATCATCCCTCATCATGTTCACAATATAATGAAATACTATAAATACGACCATGTTACTCTAGCATCACACAGTCTTTAATTGTAATCAATCAGCCAACATCAGAAAATAAAGGTTTATGCACAATGGAACAAAATTTTCCCTAACTTCCTAAAGATTCTACCCTTACACCTCTAACTACCATACCTTTCACTCCACATCCTCTCAAGTAGCATGAAAAATGGTTTACCCCCTAATCCCAACAGCAAATATCAGTCAAGTATGCTATCCGTGATTCAAAGCAATGAGAATTAGGCTAAAATGCCACAAATTGAACTAAACATCAGAAGCAATGCTAATATTTACCATTAGTAGGAGAAGGAAAACAAAATTATCCGTAAAAACTATCACTACTCACACATTGTAACAAGAAAGGTATTAAATAAATAAATATGAAATGAACTTACCTCAATAATTGAAAGTGAAAAATTCTTGAAGGGAGAGGGAATGAGAGATTCTTGAAGTTTAAGGGAGAGGTATTGAGAGGGCAGCGCGATTAGGGTTTTGAACTAAAAGGTTTAGGGTTGGGGAGGTTGTATTTATAGATGGATGGGTCAGGTTAGGTTTATGAAATTTTAGACCCGATTTAACCCCTTTTCGCGACGCGGAGCAATCGCAAACCTTTACTGGATAAAGCCAATTATCATTTTCCTTCCCTCTACAACGTGATACAATTTGCGTCCACACTGGAAATTGACAATTCTCAATTATCCCTTCTTCGCTATGCAGTGGAATTCGCACACCCTTACTGGAATTTGACGATTATCAAAATGACCAGTTTCGTGACGCGGTGGTTTCACACACCTTTACTAGAATTTGACGATTCTCAAAATGACTAGTTTCGCGTCGCGGTGTGCATCAAACTCAGATTTTTTATGCAACTTTTGCCCTTTTCTTACCTGAGTAAATCCCTACTTACACAAATCATTTTTCAAACTTGATTGTTTTTCTCAATTTTGGTAATCTCCTTATTTCCTTTTGAAATTCCCTGCACTTTAAAACAAACAAAACAAAAATGTTAAGTAAAAGTGGGTTGCCTCCCACTCAGCTCCTTAGTTTTGGTCATGGCACGACTCATTTGTTTGTATTTTTTTTCTTTTTTTTTATGATTTTTCAAACCAAAAATTAAAATACCTATTACAATACATGTGTGGGTTGCCTCCCACATAGCGTCTTAGTTTATGTCATGGCACATCTCAGCTCATCATCACTCATCAGCTAAAAGGATAGATTCCTTGTGCGTATCTGAATGATCCACCGAATAATGCTTTACATACCGTCCATTCACAAGGAACTTTTCCGTCTTCTCTTTATTCCACAACTCTACATCTCCATGGGGTGTCATGCGTACCACCTCAAAAGGTCCAGACCATTTCGATCATAATTTACTTGGAAACAACTTAAGTCGACAATTAAACAACAACACAAGTTGTTCGGGTTCAAATTCCTTGACTTGAATATGCTTGTCATGCCATCTTTTGGTCTTATCCTTATAAAGCTTGGCATTTTCATAGGCGTGGAGTCTAAACTCATCAAGATCATTTAGTTGTAATAGCCTTCTCTCTCCCGCAGCAGTCATCTCAAAATTCAACTTTTTCACAGCCCAATATACTTGGTGTTCCAACTCTACAGGAAGATGAAAAACCTGACCATACACTAAGTGATAAGGAGATGTCCCAATGGGCATTTTGTATGCGATTCGATATGCCCATAGTTCATCATCCAGGTTTTCCGACCAATCTCTTCTTTGCCCATTCACAGTCTTCTGAAGTATTTGCCTAATCTCCCGATTAGATACCTCCACTTATCCACTCGTTTGAGGGTGGTATGCAGTGGACAACTTATGCCAAACACCATATTTAGCCAGCAGATTCTTGAACCAATTTTTAATGAAGTGCGTACCTCCATCACTAACTATTGATCTGGGCATACCAAATTTGGAAAATATGTTCTTCTTCACAAACTTCAGCACCACTCTTGCATCATTAGTCGGACTCCCATAGATTCCACCCATTTAGAGACATAGTCCACTACAACAAGAGTGTACAAATTACCTTACGAAGGTGGGAATGGCCCCATGAAATCAATCCCCCAAAAATTAAAGACTTATACTTCTAAAATATTATTCAGGGGCATCTCATGACACCTTGTTATAGTACCCAACCTTTGGCATTGATCACAACTCTTTACAAACACTACTGCATCTCTAAATAGAGTTTTCCAGAAAAAAACTAATTGTAACAATTTTCTCACAGTCCTCTCACCACCATGATGTCCATCATATGGAGATGAGTGGTTATCTTGTAACACTTTGACAAATTCTGCCTCTGGGATACACTTAGGAATCACTCCATCTGGACACTGCTTGAAAAGATACGGTTCATCCCTAATGTAAGCACGAGAATCATGGAGCAATTTTTTTCTTTGTTGTGCAGTGACTTCGGGAGGATACACCCTACAAACTATCAGGTTTATAATGTCAACATACCATAAAATCTCAATTGCTTTTAATAACAACAACTTCTCCTCGGGAAAGTTTTCCTTTATACTCTAAAAGTCGTCCACAATATGGTCTCTATTTTCCAGCCGTGACAAGTGATTAGCAACCTAATTTTCAGCTTTCTTTCTATCATGAACCTCAAGATCATATTCTTGAAGTAGCAG
The DNA here is from genome assembly GCA_030864215.1 of Capsicum pubescens. Taxonomy (NCBI): domain Eukaryota; kingdom Viridiplantae; phylum Streptophyta; class Magnoliopsida; order Solanales; family Solanaceae; genus Capsicum; species Capsicum pubescens. Next base: position 217,496,718 of record CM061546.1, read on the forward strand.
GATCTACCTGATTAATCGTGGTTTTGCATCTTTTTTATTAAAAAGATACTTAATAGCAGTATGGTCTGTATGAACAATGACCTTAGTACCAATTAAGTAAGATTGAAACTTATCAAATGCATATACCATAGACAACATCTCTTTCTCTATCACTGTGTAGTTTACTTGAGCATCATTCAGTACCTTGATAGCATAGTAAATCGATCGAAATACCTTCTCTTTTCTTTGATATAACACTTCTCCCACTATAATATCACTAGCATCACACATTAACTCAAAAGGTAACTCCCAATCTGGTGCGATCAAAATAGGGGCTTCCGTTAACTTTTTCTTGAGATTTTCAAAAGCTTCATGGAAATTAGCTCCAAACTCAAATTTGGATTATTTCTATAATAATTTGCTTATGGGACTTGCGATCTTCGATCTTGAATGAATCACCTATAGAACCCAGCATGTCCCAAGAAACTTCATACGCCTTTCACTGTAACTGGATGAGGCAATTTTTCAATTACTTTAACCTTTGCTTTGTCAACTCCAGACCTTTGCATGACACTTTATGCCCTAAGACAATTCCTTACTTAACCATAAAATAAATTTTTCCCAATTCAACACCAAGTTTGTTTCTTCGCACCAAGCTAGAACTTTGTCAAGATTTTGTAAACATTTTTCAAAAGAATTCCCATATACAGAGAAATCATCCATGAATACCTCCATAAATTCATCTACCATGTCTTAGAATATAGACATCGTGCACCTTTGAAATGTGGAAGGTGCATTACATAATCCGAAGGGCATACATCTAAACGCATATGTATGGTATGGACAAATGAATGTGGTCTTTTCTTGGTCTTCCAGTGCTATGCTTATCTGATTGTAGATAGAATACCAATCCAAAAAATAATTATACACCTTCCTTGCCAATCTATCCAACATTTTGTCAATGAAGGGAATTCGATAATGATCTTTCCGAGTTGCTTCATTCAACATCTGATAATCTATACGTATTCTCTATCCGGTAACTGTACATGTGGGAACCAACTCGTTATCATTATTCGTCACTACGGTCATGCCTCCTTTCTTTGGTACATAGTGCACCGGACTCACCTACTTGCTATCAGAAATTGGGTAGACAATACCACTTGATCACCTCTTTCTGGACCACCTCCTTCATAACAGGATTCAACCTTCATTGTTGTTGTACTCTAGGTCTGTACCTCTCTTCCATGTAAATATTGTGCATGTAAAATACTGGGTTGATTCCTAAAATATCAGACATCTGCTAGCTGATCACCTTCCTTCTCCTTTTAAAAACATCTACAACTTTCTTTACATGTACATCCGATAATCCTGCGGACAAAATAACAGGTAAGGTATCTTGATCACCAAGAAAAACATATTATAAGTGAGGAGGAAAAACCTTAATCTCCAAGTTAGGAGGTTTTTCTACTGAAGGCCTGGGTGGTTGACCAATTGGTCTTTTTAAAGGTTCAACACTTTATTTGTCTCGATTACCGCCAAATTCATAATCTGGACCAATTCCAATGCTTCTTAATCCCCATGAAGATCATAGTCCATCAAAGCTCGCTCTAATGGATCATCAGACAAGAGAAACTTCCACTCCAAAGTAAGATCAATAGATGAAATTGAGGACAACTCCTCATATATGACTAGTAATTTCAACACTCTGTACACATCAAAAAGCTCTACTTTACCGTGTGCTCGCATTGTCATTTTTCCAGCTGCGACATCAATGAGTGACCGCCCTGTTGCTAAAAATGGTTGTCCCAAAATAAATAGAAAAACTAGATCAGCCTCAAAGATGAGAATCAAAAAATCCATAGGAAAGATCAAAGACCCCACTTGAACGAGTACATCTTCAATAACACCATCTGGTCTAGCAAATGACTTGTCTGCCAACTGCAACACAATAGTAGTAGGCTTAGGTCTTCTATGACCCATCTTCCGATACCATGACATGGGCATGAGATTTATTCTATCTCCCAAGTCACACAATCCACGTGCACAAATAGTTTGACCAAGGGTAATCTGCAATGTGAAACTCCCCAGATCCTTCAATTTCATGGGCAGTTTATTTTAAATTTTATAAGTGCACTCCTGAGTAAGTGCAACTATAGCATATTCAGTCAACCAATTCTTATTGAAAACAATATCCTTCAAGTATTTTGCATATTTCAACACACTCTGTAAAATGTCAACAAGAGGAAGGTTCACATAAACTTGTTTCATAATATCTAAAAACTTCTTAAAACTGGCTTCCTCTTGATATTTTCTTTCCCTTTGAAGAAAGGGTAAGGGAATAGTCTTCTTCTCTACACGAATCTCTTCACTAGCCTCTTTTTCTTTGTCTTCCACTTCTACATTCTCTTGCAAGCTATCATCAGTAACCACAGGATTGTCCTACTCCTTCACCATCTCCTTCATTTGCAGCCTACTTCTCGTTGTAACTGCATTCACTTGTTTAGGATTAGCCTCAGTGTCACTAGGCAATGCTCCTTGTGGCCTTGTATTCTGTGATCCTGCGATTTGACCTAACTGTAATTTTAGATTTCTGGTGAGTAATTGTTGACTCTTTAATTCAGCTGCAAACTGTTCATATTGATCCATCAACTGCTTAAGCATCTCCTCCATATTACTATTTGAGGCAGTCACCTAATTATTCTGCACCGGCTGTGGATTTGATTGCACTGGGCCCTTATACTGATTTGTATTTTGTGCCTGATTTCTACCCCATGAGAAATTTGGGTAGTTCCTTCAATTTGGATTATATGTATTGCCAAAATTCTGTTGACCTTGACGAGTTACATTTCCCACATAGTTGACTGTATCTGGATTAACAGAACATGCATCTGCTTTATGCTCACTACTTCTACAAACTTCACACTATGAATATACTTGTTGAACTATATTTGTTGTTGTTGCTGGTTATGTTGTACCCAACTTTAAGTTGTTAAACTGAGTAGTCATATGGCTCTGCATTGCTGAAATCTGTGCTAGTAATGCAGTGAACTAATCAACCTCCAAAACCCCTGCAACTTTCTTGGGAGCATTCCTTGAGTCTGCATGCCAATCAGGATTACCTTGTGCAATTTGATTCAGCAAGGTATATAATTCTTCATATGTTCTCTCGAAAGCTTGACCCCCTGCTGCTGAATCCAAGAGAATCTTTGTATTAGACTTAAGGCCTTCTATAAATGTATGCACCAAAATATCATTCGATTGATGGTGATGCAGACAACTTCTGAGCATGCCCTTGAATCTCTCCCAAGATTGGTAGTGATTTTCTCCATCTTTCTACCTGAAACTCAATATCGCACTCCTTAATCGAGCAGTTTTCTGAGATGGAAAAAATCAAATGAGGAACCTTCGATCACATTTTTCCCATGTAGTGATGGATTGGTGTGGTTCAGCAATTATCCATCTCTTTGCTTCCCCTAGTAGAGAAAAGGGAAAGAGTGTCAATCTGACATAATCAGCACTTACATCTGTAGAAATATATGTATCGCTTATCTCCAGGAAGGTTTGTAAGTACTGCTGCGCATCCTCGTGTGAAAGTCCCTAAAATTCTCCTGCAAATTTCAATAGGTTTACCATATTTTGTTTCAATTCCCATCAACCTCCTTGTTCAGGCTTTAGGATACTGTTAGTCACAGGGTGCGTAAGTGGGATTGCCACTTCTCGAACAGGTCTTGCAACTGGTTGAACAGGAACAGTTGGAGTTGGAACATTTCCAACATTTGAATTAGAAACTATAGGATCGAGTCTTTCTGCCATTGATTCCTGTTGAGTATAGTATTGAGCTCCTCGTCTCTGATGAAAAACTACTTCTGGTTCTGCAAAGGGCTCTACTAACTCTTTATCTCTAGCCAGTCCAATGTTCAGTTAAACCTGCAAAAATTCAGCCGCTAAGATCAAGTTGTTAACACCTAAACTTATGATCAAAAACCAAAGATTAAAATATTTACTAATTCTATTTGATCCCCGGCAACGGTGCCAGTAAGCATTACAATTAGTAGTGTTATTCAATTTGGAGTAGTACTTAGCACCAAGCGAATACAGGGATGAAGTCTCATCCTTCAGTTAGGTTGGCCCCTTTAGTAAAAGTCCATAAGTCCTAGAACTATGGTGCCACTGTAGTTTATAAAGGGTCACCCCTCATACCACGCTTGACACCTTAGTACTCTTGGATACCCGTTTAGTAGATCCACGTCATCAATGTCCATACCTTTGTAAAGGTACCCAACACCCTTCCAATTGAGGTTACAAGTTGGACCTCGATTTTTTCACATTATCATATGTCGGTTATTAGTAACTCCCATGGTCTATAATTTACAGTTCAAATTCAGATTCTTACATTATATTGTATTTTGTTATTTAGTTCATTTTACAAAATATGTTCATTACTTGGCCTTAGACTAGTTTATTTTTTATCATGTTTAGCTTATATAAGTTATTTTTCTATCTCACATACTCAGTACATTCAAAGTATTGATCGCATAATTTCTTTGCGATATATAGTCTTATAATATTGGTTCTGATACTCAACATTCAGACCGCGCCTAGTATGATCTCGTATCATATCAGTAGTAATGAATTTGGTGAGTCCTTATCATGTGAGGACTAGAGTCAGCATTTCATTTTATTTTGTCTTTGTAGTTCCTAGTTTTCAGACAATTAGAGTTAGTTGGGGGTTGTCCCAGCAACTCATCTTTGTAGAGGTTTTTCAGACTTATAGTTATATGCTCAACTTGTAATCTCAATCTTTGTTATTTATGATTTGATTCCTTTGATTAATAATTATATATTAGTTCAGCGATCAATGATTTTCTATATTCATAGTGTTTTGTCAGGCCATGGTTTAGCATGAAGTCACTTATAATTCTAAGCATTGTATTATGAGTAGGGGTAGCCTCAAGTTGAAACATGCCTTTTTTTTAGTGTCACCTTTTTTTTTCTTTATTGGTTTCTTTCCAGTTTAGGGAAGTCTTAGTACCCAAAAGTGAAGCGATAGAGCATAGAAAACCAAAATGTGCCCATACCACTTTGATGGAAATTTTGAGAGAATAACATGCTATTGGCTAGGCATAGAGTCCTTAGGGAGTATTTCTAAACCTTGTTTTAATTTATGCTTTGGAGACATAGCATCTTTTCAAGTGTAAGGTGGTAATCATCCAATATATTTAGGTGAAATGTGCTATAGGAGTCTTTTGTCTATTTCTTTTTGAAAATGTTAAAAAATACAATATGTTTTTTTTATTTTTAGTTTAGAATAGTTTTTGTGGTGTTTAGTTTTATTCAGTTCCTAAGTAGAAGAACACTTTACCCACCCGTGGGTTTTTCTTTTCGATTTTTTTCTGAGTAGGAGCCCTTTGATCTAACTATCCTTTTTTATCTTTTAGGAGTAAATTTAAAATTTCTCTCTCATAGTTAGGGACGTTTACCATAGATGGAAGACCACCTTGAGAAAAAAAGTGTCTTTAGGATGAAATAGAACCCTTCACCGATTGAATGTTAGGTGCAACACATGACTAAGTAATGTGAATTATTTTTGAATTCTAAAACATGTTTTAAAAATTGAATTTGTGTTGGATTAAATTTGAATTCGTGTTGGTTTCTTTATTGAGAGTCTTTATGGATCCATCTTGATTTGAACATGTCCCATATGTGAGGTGTTTGTTAATAATCCATGTTGTCTTATTGATGTCTAGAGCTTGCCCAGTAAGTATGTGAAGTAAAATGAAGAATGTTGAGTCTAGGAGATGCTATATCATTTCTTTGATTCGATATGTTCTTATCCTTTGCTTTTCCTACCCAAAAAAATAATAATCGTAGTCATCCTCATTGAGCCTTTATGTCATGACTCAAAATAGAGTCTGTGATGACACCTATCAGACCCTCAAGCATAAGGATCACTATTCCCTTCCAAACTCAATATGCAAAGTATCTAATGGATCTATTAAAGTTACAGAAGTTATCCGCACCCCCTATAATTGGTATCAAAGCCTATGTTATTTAATGTTAGGGAAGTAGTATATATTTGGATTTATTTAATTAATTTTTTCATAATTAATCAAATAAATCCAAATATATACTACTTCTGTAACTTTAAATAACATAGGCTTTGATACCAATTGTAGGGGGTGCGGATAACTTCTATAACTTTAATAGATCTAATATATCTCTAATGGATCTATTTTTATTTATGTGTGGATATTTCTTAACTTCTCTAAATATTTTTATTTTTAGTTTATTTATTTTAATTTTATTAATGTTCATATCTTGAGGACTGATTAGATTGTATTTGATTAAATACTTTACTGTAATATTCTTTAGTTTTTTCTCTTAGTCTTTGTAATTCTTTTATATTATTTTGAAGGTATTCTAAATATTCTATATCTTTTGTTCTAAAATATTCAATTAAATTCTCTTTCATTAGTATCTCTGTTGTTCTTATTTCTTCCATATCTTGTCTCCAATATTTTAAATACTCATAGTCTATCATTTAATCCTAAAGTAGTTGTGATACTGCAAATTTTCTTGTAATAATTTATTCTAATTGTACTATATCTGATATTAAATTCTAGGTTATCTATTTCGTTAATTATCCTGTCTTTTTCGTCTATAAATAATTCTATGTCTAAATCATATTCTAAACTGTCTTTTAATTCTAGTTGTTTTATGATTTTATTTATCCAAATTAATCTTTCTTTTAATTGTTCTCTTTCTTTTCTAAGCTAGTTTCTATAATTAATTTCTTCATATAGCCAACTTTGTTTTTCTCTAACTCTTTGAATATATTCTAGCATCTTTAATATGTTTAATATCCATCTGAAGAATAACAATCTGAATTATTTCTACCATAGAAATCTATATTTTCTAATTCATCTTCTATCCAATTAGTACTTAGTAACTCATCTTCAAAATCAAATATTTTTTCTCAGATTATTTTCTTCATGTCTTCTAATTCTAAGTCTTTTATGATATATAAAACAAGTATCTTAGTTTCATCAGATATATAACTTGTCATATTATTCATATTATGCTTAGGTTTCTACGAATAACTTGGATAACTTGGAATTGGATTCTAGTAATTAATTGCTTTATCATAGTATTTATTAGTTGTTTGTTTTAATCCTAATAAGTCTTGTATATTTTCATTAAGGAATTCTATATACTTTATATCCTTAGTTCTCATACATTTTTCTAGATTGGTTTCCATTAGTTTTTCTACTACTTGTATATTTTTCATATCCATTTTCCAATATTCTAAATATACATAATTTATCATGGTTGATGTGTAGGTTTGGTATGTAAGTATTTGTAAGAGTAGGTAGGTAGGTGTGGTATGTAATTTATTCTAGTCATAAAATATTAATCAAATATTTTTTCCAATATGATTTGTCTTATATCTATAATTTCTATATCATTAAGTATATATAAAACAAGTATTTTAAATTTATATACCATTTCGTCAGATAAATAAGTATTCATTTTTCATATGATGCTTTTATTTTTCAAAATATTCCCTTCAATCATACACATAACAAAATATGATCATTTTAGATTACTATATACGAGATTATTCTTAAATAACATGTTCTTCGATCACTATTAGTATGGTAATCGATACTTTTCCCTTAAACAGCGCCTCTACTCTGGCTACTCCCCAATCACGGCTTTCTTGCTTCACTGGTTTCACCTTTAGGACGGCATAGTTCTTAGGGATTTTTCTCCTTTTCCACTTTACTAATAAACTTTTTAACAAGCTATTTTTCGAATAATTCTACTATAAAGTAACTAACATGAACTTATTTTACCATATCATGATTGTCAGGAATTTATAAATTTAGCTATTCATAATCACAAATATAAATATCTGCTGTGGTAAATCTGATAATTCTAGATTTTCCATAGCTGTTTGATGATTCATAGATTTTCCTTGAAAATATACCTATTTTTATTAAATAAATCAAAAGTTTTGTGTACAAGAGAGGATTTTACTTCAACTCATAAAGACTTGCCCTTTATCTGAGCGGATGCTCGTCTATTTATAATCTAAGAATGAAACACGTATACTATTTTACTTTACACCTGTCATCTATTCTACAAAAGTATAAAAAAATATCTCTGCAAAGTCCTAAAGCTACTTTTACAAAAGTCTAAACTAATAATGTCACTACTTGCCAAAAAAGACTAATAAATGATAAGAAAAGTCAAAAAGGCTAAAGCTACTACATAATAATTTATGTAAAATCTATCTTATTTTCCATATGTCGCTTTTAATAACTTTAATTGTGTTTTGATGACTTTTTCTTTCTTCATCTGTAGTTGATTTTCTTCTGTTGTTGTCTCTATCTTCTTCTAGTCGTATCTGCTGCTTTTTTTATCTTCTTGCTATTGTAAGATTACATATGGAATAAAGTTGTGTCTGCCACTACATCTGCTGCATATGTGGTCATCGTATCTTTGGCCAACTTATTTACAGAATTGATCCAGAGCTTCATCTGAAATAACTTCTTTCATAATAGATCTTGTGACTGGTAACTCTTCTGGTTTTAGGATCGTCATGACCTATTTTATTATATCTTCTCTGTCATTTTCTCTAATATTTTTACAAGTAGAGTAAACTAATAATTGATTTCTGTTATAGTAAATCCAAACTGGGTTTTGATTTATATAATTATTTGCTAACTCAGTCAATATACTGCTAAGTCCAATAACTGTCTTATTTCGGTAGAAGTCCGGTATCTGATTTTTGGTTATCTTTTCTTGTTTGCATATTTCTTCAGGGATAATATAATCTCGTGTCATTCTTATTTTGATAACAGTAATTGTCTGTTTTATTTCATCAAATAATATTTCTGCAGGTGCTGAGTAGAAACGGACATAGAATAACTGTCCCTTTGTAATCCTCTTATAATCAATAAATCCTTTGTAAATATCTGGAATTCCTGTTAACTCTTCACCAGTAGTTATGTAGACTGTAGATAATAGTCCATAATAGTAACATGAAGTAATTAAGTTTGCACTGGTACTAGGCAAAACAATAAGTTTGTTATAGTTCTGACATTTTTGTGTAATATATCCTTGGTGTTGTTTTGCTAAATCATTACTCTAGATAGGTTTCGTATTTAACAATTTTTGTAAAGTGTAAATATTATCAATATATGTACGAGTGATATGGTTATAAGTCTGCTTTTGTTGATTGTGTGACTCGGAATATGTGTGTATCTGGGGAGGTATAGATGACTCTGATTTTTGTATATTTAATGTATATGGTTTTGAGAATATCTGGTTTAGGTTATAATTCTTTTTCTTTGGTGGTTCAGGTTTATTTTCAGTGACTATATTCTTTCCTTTCGATACATCTCATGTGCCTGCAACTGCAACTGTAATTTCGTTAGTAATTTGAGTTTTCAGGTGTTTCTCATCGTCACCTTCTAGGTCTAGTTTTTTAATGTACTTTTCCTGTACAGTATCTTTGCTAATAGCTTTTTCTTGTTTTTTATAGTTCTCAACCTGCACTTTTACATCTGTAACTTCAGTAGTTTATATGATAACTCGTTCTTGTAACAACTTCATTTGTTCAAACACTTGTAATATTAAGTATGTTTGGGAATCTTTGACATCAGTTTCTTCCATTGGTAAATCAGTTTGAGTAGCTTTGTCTTGATATGTAATCTACAATAACATTCTTGTTAGTCTTGATTACTCCAATTGTAAATGTAAAATTTAATATATTCAATACTAATCTCCGAATTTCCTTCGTCGTAACTGAGTTTTGTATTTTTCTTGTTAACCACTATCTAACCTGGGTATTATCTGTTCTCATAATAAATTTTTATATACAATATATGGTTCAAATAATAATAAACATTTATATAATGAACATAATTCTTTTCTATTTATTTCCCATTTTATTTCAGTTTCATTAAATTTACTTGAGTAGTATCTACAATGGTGTTCTATTTATTCTTCTTCATATCTATATTTAAGTACTCCTCCATAACTATATTCACTTGCGTCTGCTTCTACTATATATGTAAATTTTTTATTTTCATCTGGAAATTGTAATTTTGGTAATTCTTTACAAAGTATTTTTATTTTCTGAACTTGTTTTTTATCTTCTTCATTGTAATTATATTCTACATCCTTTTTTAATTTTTTCTGTAAAGGCTTTAGGTTTTCTGCTAATTTTGGTATATATTCTCTTACTTGGTTTACTAATCCTAAAAATAATTGTAATTTTTTTTTTGTATCTAATTCTTCTTTTAAATTTATTATTTTTTGTACTATATGTTGTTGCATTTTTACTCCACTTTTATCTATTTGTATTCCTAAAAACTCTATCTGGTTTTTCATATTGTCGGATTTCTTTTCACTTAAACTTATTCCCGATTTTTCTATTATATCTACAAATTGTTCTAATAATTTTAAATGTTCCTCTTTAGTTTTTGTGTATAGTAGTATATCATCTATGTATACTATACAATTAGGTAATTGTTTAAAATAACTATTCATAAAGTGTTGATATCTACTTGGTGCATTTTTATATCCAAATGATAATACGTTTCATTCATAAAATCCTTGTGGTATTGTAAATGCGGTTAATTCCTTAGAATTTTCATCTAACTTTAAGTGGTAAAATCCTGATTTACAGTCAAATTTACTAAAGTAATTGTATCCTTGTATTTGTCTTATTTTTAATATCTTATTTGGTATTGGGTAATTATATGTCATAGTTTTTGCATTTAAATTTCTATAATCAATAACCATTCTACTTTTTTCTTTTTTTTTGTTCACTATGTTTATTTACTATAAATGCTGGACTATTGTGTTTACTATTACTTTTTTGTATATATTGTTTTTCTAATAATTCATCTATATGCATTTTAAATTCTTTTAAATCGTCAAAATTATATGTTAATGGTTTTTGAGTTATTATGCTATTTTTATCTATTAATTCAATTTTTATAGTAGTTTAATGTTTTTCCCATCCTTTTAATGGATCTTCACTATATAATTGTCTTAATCTTTTCTTTATTATTTCGACCTTATCTACTGAAAATATAGTTATTTCTTTTTTATTTATCTAAAATACAATTAGTTCTACTGTGTCTTCTGTATTTTTTATATTTTCTAACTTTTTTGTAATTTTTTCACTTCCTTTTATCCAATCAGTTTTTTTCTTATTTTATTAATAACACTTTTTGCTCTTACCTTTTGTTTACATGGTGTTGCAAACCACCAATCTGTTTTAGTTATTCTACGTGGGTATAATTTATCTAAAAATGGCATTCCTAAAAGCATATCTTTTGATGTTAGTTCATAATTATAAATTTCTTCTATCGTTATTATTTTATCCCATATCTGTATTTTTACATTTTTAGCTTTATATGTAATTAAACTTCCTTCATTATTAAATCCTTTGACTACTATTGGTACTTTTAGCTTATCCCATTTACCTTCTGGTAAATAGTTGTATCTACATAAGTTTGCTTCTGCTCCTGTATCTATCATAGGTGTATAATACCTATTATAATACCCTTCTACTATTATTTTTACAAGTACATATATTTTCATGTCATGTCAAAGTTCTTTTTATGAATAATTTCTCTTTATTATATGTTATAGATAATTGTGTATATTCTATATTGTATGTTTTTATTCTATATTGTATGTTTTTACTTGTTCTAACCACTTTATTCCTAATATTATATCTGTTTTTTTTCATCTCTTCTTTCATTTCAAATTCTATTTTTATTTTTCTATCTCCTATTATTATTTCTTTTTCTGTCGTATCTTTAATATTTATTAGACTTCTTGGTAGATTTGGGCATATATTACTATTAAATTTTATTTCTTCACTTTTTACTAGATATTTTGCTATATAATTTTCTTCTTGTCCTGTGTTTAAGAGTATTAAATATTCTTTTTCATTTATTGTTCCTGTTATGTAATATTGGTTTAAATTAACTGTTGAAGTTGTTTCATAACTTGTTCTTTTTTATGAGCTTGATGATTCTGTTTTTTCATGAGTTATTCTTTTTGATGTACTTATTCTATCATTTATTATTTCTAAATCTTCTTCTATGTCTATATTTTTGTAACTATAATCATTATTATTAATTGTTTTTACGAATTGTTCAAAAGGACTTTCTATTTGTATTTTATTAATTTTATTTTTTCCTGTTATTTTATGTTGTGTTGTTAATATGTATAGATTTTTACATCTTGCTGTAAATATTTTACTTCCTAGGGTTAGTTCTATTCCTGACATTTTCCAATATAATACTAATGATTTATCTATATTTTTATCTGTTATTTCTATTGAATAATTTGCACTTATTATAAATTTAAATTTCCTTTTATGGCAGTTATTATACTTTTTTCTATAGGTTTTATAATTCTATCATCTTCTAAATATAATTCTATTGGTGTATCTATTCCTTCTCTAAAACATGCTTTTATTAATATCTCTGTTCCTCCAAGGTGTACATATTTTATTGGGTCTTTGCTTTTTATGTCGTTTATTTCTTTATTAATTAGTCTTTTTGTTACTAGTGGTATACTAGCTCTTCCTTTTGCATATCTAGAGTCTATTACATGTTCTTTTTGGCTTACTACATAGTATTCTTCCTTTTTTCTACTAAATATATTTTTTATTATTGGTATTTTAAATATTTTCTCTACACTTAAGTCTAACACTTTTCCTTTTATTTCATCAAATATATTATTATCAAATATTATTTTTTGATTTGTTCCTTCTTCATTTAAATATTCTTCCTTTGTTATTATTTTTATATCTTCTTCAGTTATTTGGTTCATTTTTATATCTTCTTCAGTCATTTGATTCATCTAGTTCACTATCTATTTCATTATCTATTTCATTCTCCGAAATTTCATATATACTATCTTCACTTTCTAATTCATAATCTATATAGTCTATCTGCATATATTCTGTATTTTCTATTTTTATTTCTGATATTTGTTTCTTTTTTGGATTTTTTGGTAATTTACAATATCTTGCTAAATGTCCTAGTTTTTCACAATTATAACAAGTACATTCTTTTATAGATTTCTTTTTCCTATATGGTCTTTTATATTTATAATTTTTTACATAATATCTTTTTCTTGGTTTCTTATACTTATATTTTGATTTCTTGTATTTCTTATATTTCTTATGTCTTTTTCTTTTCTTATAATATCTTTCTTCACATCCAAATTAAGGTGCTATTTTATCTTTGCAACATGCTAAATTTCTTATTAATGTTTTTTTTCATTTTTATTTCTTCTCTATATTTTTCACATAGATTTCTGTACCATTGTTGTAAAAATTTTATTTTTGCTCCTAGGGTATCTACTATTTTTGCTTCATCCCAGCTCTTTATTATTTTTGAACTAAATGGTTCGGGTAATTTACTAAAATATAATCTTCTTATTTCTTTACTTTCTTCTGTATTATATGCTCCTTTATACTAATATTTTTTAAATGCGCACGTATACTCATCTATATAGCACATATAACATATTGCTAGTTTTGGCGTAAGGTCCATATTTATTTGCTTACCTAAAAATTAAGCTGAGATTCCCTTTCTTAACTACTTAGATATACTATCATCCAATATACCCTAAAATATTACTAAAGCCCATTAGTTACATTAACTATTAAAAAACTATTTATACCCAAATATTCATTAAATTCCAATTATTTCATCTAAATCCACTAAACAAGATTTAAGAATTAAAAGGATACCCACATCAATTTAGTCATGATCTATAAGTCATCTATCTACAATCTACCATAAAAGACGTACAAGTAAAGAAAACAAGCAAAAATTGACATTTAATTAGTTCCACCAATCAACTGACTTTGGTACCCACAGAGACTCTCCATATCATCCAAGTGTGACCCAAAACCATTAATGATTTAAATATAATCAAGTAAGAACATAACACATAAACACCTCAGAAAAGATTAAAGATACATCTTAACTTGCCTTAAAGAAGATCGTCAAAGACAAATTACATCTGAAGAATCAAATGGAAGCTTTACTACCTTGAATTAACACCAAACACATCCACTCTATTCAAATATTACATCTATATATAAATATAAGACCAATTATATCCATATTGACATACTTTTATTAAGCTCTACAATCACTTTGAGAATTGACTCTGAAAGTAAAAGGATATAACTGAATTTTTATTAAAAATTTACTTTACCCACATTTTAAGAGTTCTACATCTAAAAACCCTGAAAAAGAAAGTAGAAATCGGATATGAATTCGAAAAATTCAATTATCAAACACGATTTGAATCGAGCAATTTTAATAGTTTTTCAAACAAGATCAGTTTACCCATGATACAAGGACCTTAAATCCCAAAAACCAATAAAGATCCATTCCAAACTAACCTTCAAATCAAGAACTTTTGATATTATAACATTGAGTTTCAAATCTCAAATATATAAATCAAAATCATGAAAAATGAGATGGATAATATTTGAAAATGAATAAAATGAAGATAGAACTATAATATACCCAATGATTATACAAGAAAACACACCGAGAATCACCTAAATGGAGCTTTATAGCTTCTAAAATGGAGCTTCCTAGATCCTAAAATGGTGAAAATAAGATTTTGAACCAAAATAGGGGTTATATGTTGTACAGGGACGTAACACCCCAATTTTCTGAATCGGAATGCTACACAGTGCTCATGACCCCGAAGGACCACAAGCTAACCCATGACTGATATCTGTACCTGTATACTGCATAATATAACATAAAAATGCGGAAACATGTACTGAATGGCCATAAGGTTCAACTGAATAAACATCTGATAAGAACAATGTTTGAAAATGGTATAACCATACCAAAACAAATTTGAAATAACTGTCTGACATGCTATAGTCTGGAAAGCCTCTAAACTTTCTGAACAAAGAGTTGATGGGACATGTCCCCAACTAACTCCAACTACTGAAATAAACTTAAAACTGAAATAGTAATGAAATCATCATGTCCTCGAAAGATGAGGACTTACTTCTAACTCTGACTGTTGTTACTAGAATCTACTGCTGATCTGGAGCTCGTGCCTCTGAACCTATGGTGTAACAAAAAAGAAAGCACCATAGCACAAATGCGTCAGTACGACTGAATGTACTAAGTATACAAGTGAGGTAGGCTAAATGCAAAGGGTTATATGCATGAACAATGCTGACTAATATGAACGTAAGAATACATACATGCATAAGCAACTATAACTGAACTCGTGGTGATACTGACTACTGAGTCTGATTACTGACGACAGAACTTTACTGATACTGAGGAACTGAATAGATGAATGACTATTTCTGATAGTTTGAATTATGAAGAACTGGTTTGATCGACTGTGTCTAATAGTTCTGAAACTGAATACTGATAACGTAGCCATGATGACTGATATAACTGTGATGATCAGCGTAACCGATGTAACTGATGTTGAGAGAATGTATCTGATAGTCTAAGTTCTGATATTCTGAAGAACTATCTGAGTCTATTACTGAAACTGAGATTCAAAATGAGACTGTGGGTGGTAATCTTCTAACCGACATACCCCAAAACTAAACTAGTCGAGGTCCAACCTGTAACCCCAGATGGAAAGGTGTCAATACCTTGCCACGGGTAGAGACAACATATTAGTAAACCCTATTCTAATTTGGAGCTTATTCTGTCTGCCCTGCTATCAGGTAAACTCAAAGAAGATGCATTAGCCCTATGGGTAGGGATATCTCAACCTACGCTGGTTACATAGTTCTGGAATGCAAGGATTACTTCTACGAATCACACCCTCTGACTGTGATAGGTGATTCCCCATCCTTGGGTTCACTCGATGCTGAATCCTACTCCCAACTGAAAGACACTGAACTGATTTGCTTAACTGAACTGAACTGATGTTAGTGGGATTGATTAGAAGAGCTAAACTGAGTTTATAAGAGCATTGATCATACTGAGTATTGATTTCTTAAAATTTTTAAGAGTACTGAATTACGGAGATTACTGAAGTTACGGACAACACTAGAATTTTTGAAGTTTCCGATATCACTGAGTACTAAGATTACTAAGCTTAGCTGAGATTAACTGAGTTACTGAACTTTCCTGAGTCACATGACCGACTGAGTTCTATGAAACATGGCTTGACTGAGAGTATTGTGATATCATGACATGGATCTAGGCACGCAACTATATTTTTAGGGTACAAGTACCCCCATGACTCGATGGAAGGAAACTGACACACATGACTGACTTGATCATAAGAGTAGAGTCCAAAATTCATAATATCATAAGTAGGGGATTTAATACTATACATGATGCTCAACTTCTTTTACATGGAATGGAATGCATACAACATGTATATACTTGCATATCTTCAATATTATGCGCATTCCATATAACAACAATAACGTGAAATTCATGTGAAATCATAGAACATAGAACATGGACTTGTCATTTAGGCACTATTGAATCATGGGACATGAATTCTATCATCCTGGGTATTTTATCAAGAACCTTACATGCACCACTTTGGGCATAGTTTTATTCATGAATTCAACAACCCATATCACCCAAAGTTCATATATTTCAACTAACATTCCATCCTAGTTTCATACAAACCCATAAAGATTCTATCTTAACATCATTCAACATATAAAAAAATCATCAGACATAACAAACATGGAATATAGTTTACAATAGGGTTCTTGGTCTTCATGGACGAAAGGTGTCCATGAATGAACACACGCATACCTTAGTTCTTGATTTAGTGAAGATTGACGGAGAGATTCTTGGGATTTGATAGTAGAATTTGCTTGAACTTGAATCCCCCAATTGAAACCTTAATATGTTCTTGAGAGTATTTTGATGAAAAAGAGTATGTTTTGGTGAAATAATGGCTTAATTCCATGTTTGGGAGCTTATATAGAGGTGGGAAGATGACCCAAATACCCCTCTAGATACGTCTTTTAATTTCTATAAAAAATTCCCAA